>JAVGWX010000015.1:59797820-60397820 GCA_036924085.1 Ariolimax columbianus | reverse complement strand
TCCTCATTTTATGCCCTTAGCCTGACAGCTTTAACGCTTTTAATATCTTGACCTGAGCTTCCCTGTTCACTTCTATCCTTATTTTCCTATCCATCTTTTGTGTACATTTCTCCATCCATTTTCACCCTTGGCATTTAGGCTTGTTAGTCAATTTCATTTGTGTTGCCCATTGTCCATGATGAAGACCATTTAGCCATGCATAGGTTGTTGTTTTTTTCTATTTATGTCCATGTCATACTGTCTCATACTTATATGTTATTATTGACATCAGATCTTGAGTTCTCAACGTGGAGAATAACCTGGAACCTGAACTGACAAGACGTCGCCTCGCGGGTTGGGCAGCCTTCTCGTCTTTTAACGCGGTTTTGCACGGTTACCATGGCCAGAACTTATGAGTCTCCCTATTCAATTCCACTGTACTCCATGTGATGTGCTATGGTGCTGAGATGTGGACACTAACAAAATCACTAGAAGACAAACTGAGAGTGACCCAGGCCTCCCTTGAAAGCCGCTTGGTCGGAATCATTCTCCGGAACCAACGTATTCAAGGTCTCCACAATCGTGACATAAGACGCTCATTCCTGGTGAATCATGCGTTAACCCATGCAGACAAGGCAAAAAAAAAGATGGGCAGGTAACGATGGTCAATGGAGCACAGCAACAGCAGTCTAGTACCCCGAGGTAAGAAGAAACCACAGGGAAGACCTCCAATACTTTGGTCAGACTCCCTTGCTATACGATGTAACATCCAAGATGCCTCTAGAGGAGTATCTACCTTGCACTGGACTTCTATGGACCAAGACAGTGTGCCCTGGAGACGAAGTTGGGACCCACAGCTATGCTGAGAAATGTGTCATCAAGATGAAGAGATCTTCAGTTGTACAATAGTTCCTCTCATTTAACCATCTATGTAAAGTACTAGAACAAGATATCGTTAAAAATAAACAGCTTTTAGAATTAATTGTAACTTTATTAACTGGCAGGGAGGAGAAGTTAATAAGGATTATGAAGGTATCTTCTGCAGCTTTGGTCCTGAAAAGGTTGTTTGTGACCTTTCGTAGTTTACAGCTAGGCTGCAACATACGCGCCTTTTGCCCCAACAAATCTGACTTCACCAGTGCATTTTTAAAACCGGTTTTGCGTTCCCTCCTCGATTTCTATTCTCTTAGTCGGGCTACATGGTTGCAGTCTATTTCCAGGATGTAAGCAGCCATCTATGAGTCGCTATAGTATCTTCAGCCCCTTACGAGGATATGAGTCCAAGGGGTCTTGATCAGTATGTTTCACCTGACTCTGACTAACATAGTCTTCGTCACTTGTTCTCAAATTCATGCTGCCTAGACCTGAAAAGCAATTTACAAGTAGCAGGATGTAGTCCGGAAAAGGGATTCTGTCGTAGTTTACAGCTTGACTGTGATATTTGCACATTTCAGTCCGACACATCCAACTTCAGTATGACATTATTGTGGGTACCGGATTAACTTTCCCTCTTCGATTCTTCTCCTTAGCCAGTCTGCTCTGCTGCAGACTGTTATCCAAGATCACCTTGTGGAGGCATAGAAGGGTCTTGGCAGCTCTGCTTTTTGTGGCCTGACGCTAGCAGTCAGCTTTGGGTTGCTGACTGCTGTCCATACACTGCTCAGCATCTTGATCCCAGTAATGGGTCTGATTATAATCGTACATTGGTTACTTGTGGCTTTGCCGATTCTTGCCATATGATATGGATGCAAGAACCATTGCAACGAAGAGCATGTGAAGTAGCATCAAGTAAAAGGAACCTGATTGACAAGTGTAGAAGAAGATGGCACCGAATATGAGCGACAGTTGTATCCAAATTTTGTGAGGTTAACCCTGTAGTATAGTCTGATGCTTGTATAGCAATCTTGTATCTACAGTCCGGGATCAATATGCTGAGCAGCGCATGAGCTGCAGTGATCAGCGACCCATAGCTGACTGCTAGCGTCAGGGCCAGCGAACCAGAGCTGGCAAGACCCTTCTACACCTCCACGCGGTGATCCTGGATAACAGGCTGCAGCATGGCAGACTGGCTAAGGAGAAGGGATCGAAGAGGGAATGCTAACCCGGTACTCAAAAAATGCTTACTGAAGTCGGGTGTGTTGGACCGAAAGGTGCAAATATTGCAGTCAAGCTGTAAACTACGACACAACGCATTCCGTTCTCTGGACTACATTCTGCTACTTAACCCCTTTCGGGGTTTGGTAGTGGGAAATTGAGAACGAATGAAGAAGAAGTATCTACAGTCCAAAATGTCTTTTCAGTCCATTCACTAATCCCTATGCTAGTTTTTAGGACATAGGACTGACATCTCGTGATTTGGTTCAATGAATGAATCAATCAAAGCCCATTGCTCCTCTCTGTGCATAGGCCATTGACCTCATCTTGTCAGCATACATGGCCCTGGGCTACTCTTTCTGCCTCTCTCCAGGTGTAATCATTTAATCTTAGTTTATTCTCACATTGTCTTCTTCATATATATTTTGGTATACCACTCTTTCTCTTCCCTTGTAAGAACACGTCTGGCTATGTTGGTTTGTGTTTTTTGTAGCATATGCCCTATCCAGTCCCATTTTCTTCCCTTTCTTGTGTTGTTCCAGTGGCCATTCTCAATGTTTCAGTTTCATACGGCAGCACTGACTTAACACTGAAGTTGAAATTTCTAACTTTGGTGTGAATCTTGATTTCCCTGGATCTCCACATATTGTTTAGTGTCAGGAATGCCATTTCTGCCTTTCTAATTCTGGTCCTCACATCTACATCCATTCTCCTCATGTGTCAATTGTGCTGACCTGATAGGTAAATGTATATACTTCTTCCAACGGCTATTTTAGTGATTTAACACTTAGTATACGCAGCCAAAAACCACGATAAGTAGACAAAATAGCTTTGTTTACATTTTTATTTTTTAATTTAGTAGTACACAATTGATAATAATGTTAACTCACGCTCTAGAAATGAAATCTGAAATGGCATTGTTGTGGGTTTATACTAGCTGGATTTGGATTAAACCCATATTAAATACATTTAATACGTTGCAAAGAGTGCGAGCCACGCTATTTGGCTTAATGTAATTCCGTGGCTGCCTAATCGACACGTCATTTGGCGGGTCGGAATTTAAGGGTTAATTAGGTGTGATTTACATACAGACTTCTGGCCCTTGCAAAGCATTCGAAATACAAATATATTTAAATCCCCCTTATTTATATTTTTGATTAAACTTCAAATAATGGCTTTTAATGCAATTGAATTTTGCAGTGGCTTAGTATTTGTTTCAGTTCAGTTCAAGTGCCATCTCCGCATCGAAAGTCGACTGTGTACTCTATCTCTTGCCGTAATGGTGCAATCTGAGAGGCTTTTTCCAGTCCATCCCCTGATGTTATCCACCCACTTAAAACGTTGTCTGTCTCTTGAACGACTGCCGTCCACCCTACCCTCCAATGTGGTCTTTAACAAGGAAAATCTTGTTATATGACCAAAATAATGTAACTGTCTAACCCTGATTTTAGTCATTACCACCATTTGCGCCTAAAAGCACCCAACAATTTTATATAGCCTAACACCCTAACGCGCCCTCTGAGAACCACTATTTTAAAATTGATACAACATGATAAAATTTTGCGTGAAACAAAACATCCATGTTTTTAAATAGCCTCACCGGATGTTGTTTCGTTTAAGACCAAAATGGTGTTGCTAGTATTTATGAAATGACATTTACAATTTTTCAATTTGTGAAAATCTGGACTTTTGTCGTTTCATCAAATGGCTTCAGGATATATATATATATTTTTTTTTTGGGGCGTTCGCCTCATTTCTCTAATCCCCAAGGCGGTGTGCGTTGCACTGTGGTTTTTATTTTGCGTCTGTTGGCCCAGTGCATCCGACTTCAGCATGCTTTTTATGTAAAGGTTTGCTTCCCCGGGGTAACGGCCGGTGCTGTGATGGGGATCGAACCCAGCACCTTTGGATTGTGAGCCGTACCACTTAACCACTAGGCCACACCGTCCCCTTGCTTCAGGATATGAGAAATGTACTTGATAATGGCAGAAATCCCAGTAATGGCGAAGACAGTGATTCTGAATAGGACATCGATGTTATTGTTATGGAAAATGTTGACGTAATGATTCTGAAATGGGTAACGAAGTTGTAAAAGTAAAGTAAAGTAACCCATAGCATTACTGCGATAGGGGTGTGAGGTGTTAGTGATCTCACATTTCAAAGGCTCTGCTATATGAGGATAACGAAGTTGTAAAAGTAAAGTAACCCATAGCATTACTGCGATAGGGGTGTGAGGTGTTAGTGATCTCACATTTCAAAGGCTCTGCTATATGAGGATAACGAAGTTGTAAAAGTAAAGTAACCCATAGCATTACTGCGATAGGGGTGTGAGGTGTTAGTGATCTCACATTTCAAAGGCTCTGCTATATGAGGATAACGAAGTTGTAAAAGTAAAGTAAAGTAACCCATAGCATTACTGCGATAGGTGTGTGAGGTGTTAGTGATCTCACATTTCAAAGGCTCTGCTATATGAGGATAACGAAGTTGTAAAAGTAAAGTAACCCATAGCATTACTGCGATAGGGGTGTGAGGTGTTAGTGATCTCACATTTCAAAGGCTCTGCTATATGAGGTAGTAGCCATCTCCTCTCCCTCGCTGTTTTTACTTTCTGGACTGAACCAGTACCCATTTAAGGCTGGGTTGACCCGGTAGCCGTTGTGGTTTGAAAAAACATTTCCGCCTTAACTGGAGAATGAACCCAGGACCACTCAGATGTGAAGTCAGCTCACTAACCACTGTGCTTGCTACGTGGTTGCTAATGAGCCTGGAGTAACGGATTGACTGAAATAAATTTTACAAGCTACTGAAAATGCCTGCCTCTTGAACGGCTGCCTTTCACCCTATCCTCAGGTATAGTCATTAACAAGGTCTTGTAATTTTGACAAAAATAACATAACTGTCTAACCCTGATTCCGTTCACTCTCTTTTCGCCCCCAACTTTTTCAATACCTCCAAATTTGTTTTCTTCTCTTTCCAAGAAATGCAACCCGATCTTTTATATACTCACATTTCGAAGGCTTCAATACTCTTTTCCAACTTGTTATTCATTGTCCATGTTTCTGCACCATAAAGTAGTGATGAGTATACATAACACCAGATAATTCTCATTTTCAAATTCTGATTTATCTGCTTGGATGTCAGTATGTGTCGCATGTTGTCGAACACCATCTTGGCCATATCTATTCTCTTTCTGATTTCCTTATCCCAGCTGCCATCTTCCGTTATTATATGACCTAGATAGGAGAAACTCTGTACCTGTTCAAGTAGTTGATCTTTCATTTGTATCTGCATACATGGTTTCTTGTCACTTTTCCTAATTATCATAGTCTTTGTTTTCTTTATGTTTATCGTCTAATCCAAACTCTTGACTTATTGTGTATATTGTTATCACAAGCTTCTGTAATTCTTGCTCACTTTTTTGCCATCAAAATCCTCATATCTAAGATTATTCCTCCAATGACAAATCCTAGCATCTCCTCTATCTGTTCTGTGGAGATATTAAAAAAGACAAGGGGATAATACACAACCCTCACTTCTCTTATTACATCTATACTTTGATAGCATAACATTTCTGATTTTACTGTAGCGGTTTGTTCCCAGTACAGAGCAGTCTTATGTCTTTACCATCTAGACCTTTTTCTTGGAGAAGACATTTAATTAATTTCTCATGTTGGACTATCAAAAATTTGATTTAAAAAAAGCATTTGATTAGGTCAGTGATGATAGATTCAGGTTAAATGTTATTTAATACAAGTCTGGTCTAGATGGGATTGTGAAACAAGCAACACTAGATACCATAAAGATTGAATTACACAATCTTGTGAACAGATGTGAGAAAAATTAAATGGTCATTTTTTTAGTCCACATTAAAGTTGTTTAATGTCCTACACTTTGAATACTATAACCCTAACCCTAATATACCATAACTTTGGATACTATAACCCTAACCCTAATATACCATAACTTTGGATACTATAACCCTAACCCTAATATACCATAACTTTGGATACTATAACCCTAACCCTAATATACCATAACTTTGGATACTATAACCCTAACCCTAATATACCATAACTTTGGATACTATAACCCTAACCCTAATATACTATAACTTTGGATACTATAACCCTAACCCTAATATACCATAACTTTGGATACTATAACCCTAACCCTAATATACCATAACTTTGGATACTATAACCCTAACCCTAATATACCATAACTTTGGATACTATAACCCTAACCCTAATATACCATAACTTTGGATACTATAACCCTAACCCTAATATACCATAACTTTGGATACTATAACCCTAACCCTAATATACCATAACTTTGGATACTATAACCCTAACCTACCATAACTGTGGATACTATAACCCCTGTTGTAAGTCAGACTTATAGGATAATAAACTGAAGTGGATAGAGATACTCTTATAACAGCATGGGAGGAAAGAAGGGTTTCAGATTATTGGCGTGGAGCTATAATGGTACCAATCTAGACAAAAATGAGCAGTAAAAGGAACTGACATAGACAGAGGTGTATCTCTACTACAAAGTCATTCTGGAAAAATGTATGTAAAAATACTTAAACCTCTGTTGAACACAGCTTCATTTGGATTCTGTAAGCGTGGCCTAGAGGTGAAACTCGCTCGGTTTTCACAATCCCAACATTCCGGGTTCGATTCCCACTTGTGTTCAGTTTGGCAGACACTTGATTTTTTCCCCGTCGAATGCTCCTCCACTTACGAAAAGTAATGGCAACCTACCATACTGCACGCTTGTCAAGAAGCTTATAACAGCCGAATAGGTGGCGGTTCAAAGCAGCTACGTTCTGTAAAAGGACATGCGACTTACTTTTTTTTTAAGGGCAAGGGATGCATGGATGCCTTATTCACATTTAGACAATTAAACAAAAGAACAACAGAATATGACAAGAATTGTTACATTGTATTTATTGATCAGGAGAATTCTTTTGGCATAGAGTAGATGGGGCAGAACATGCAGCAGTAAATGAGATGACATCAGTCAAGTGACACATGACTGGCTGCTTGCATCAGGGTAAGTGACTCATAACTGACCCAACACCCTATTATGTCTTCAAGTCGGGGCCCTGAACACAGACTGCAACCATGCAAACTAGTTAATAGATTAGGGATTGAAAAGAGAAGGCAAACCTGGTCCCAAAAATGACATGCTAAAATCGAATGTCTGGCAAAAAGGTGCAGATATCGCAGCCTTGCTGTAGACTACAACACAATGTCCTGTTCAGGATGAATGTTGAAAAGCAGATATGGAGTAGACAGGATTAAACTGGACAATATTAGGCGGCTACAGAATACATGGTCAACTATGAAATAATGTGAGGGTGCAGTACCATATGAACAGAAATGTAAGACCAACTGATGGAATCACATATTTTTTAAATAAAAGTTTTGAAAAATCAACAAAACACAATTTATGAAAAACAATTTTATTTTGTAAATATAAATATATATGTCACTAAACCAGATTTGCAAATTTTAAACTTTTGTGAAAAGGAAAGCAAGAAAATATGAAGCCACATCAAATTGTTATGTTTTACATTTATAAAATTAATGGACCTTGTAAAAAATACTGCTCTGATGTTATCAGTACTGACAAGTTTTCAAAAAAAGCAAAACACAATTTATGAAAAACAATTTTATTTTGTAAATATATATGTCGCTAAACTGGATTTGCAAATTTTAAAACTTTAGTTAAAGGGAAAGCAAGAAAATATGAAGCCACGCAAATTGTTATGTTTTACATTTATAAAATGAATGGATTTTGTCAAAAATGTAATATCTTCGTATGAGTATAGGTCATGTTAGTTTTCTTTCCACTTATGCCATTCAGCATTGTGGGGAGCTTAGGTTTTCTGTCCTGCGCCAAGTGTGTTGTGTTAGTCATTGCTCTATCACTCTAATATCATCTATCCACCTGCCTTGCAGCCACTCTCTTGCCCTGTAGCCAGATCTACCAGCGTTGTAAGCCAGCAGTGGAAGTTGATGAGGGTGCATTCTCATGAGATGACTAAACCAGCGTATTTTGTGCCTGGTAATATTCTCTGGACAAGACATAGTGCAGACCATACTTTGAATGTCTTTGTTTCGCATTCTGTCTTTCCTAAAAGATAGCAAAGCTACTGCAGAAGCAATCAAAGCAGACATCAACACTCACAATAAAGTTATTACATTATACAGAGATTACTTTTATCACCATTTATCTTTCTGTTGACTATTGATTGAATTATATAAACATCAACCAAATAAAAACAACGGAATTCAAATGACTGACAGGGGACGGCGTGGCCTAGTGGATAAGTGGCACGGCTCACAATCCGAAGGTGCTGGGTTCGATCCCCATCACAGCACCTGCCGTTACCCCGGGGAAGCAAACCCTTAGAAAATGCAGGAGGAAGCAGACCCTTACATAAAATGCATGCTGAAGTCGGATGCATTGGGCCGACAGGCGCAAAATAAAAACTACAGTGCAACGCACACCGCCTTGGGGATTAGAGAAATAAGGCGAACGCAAAAACAAAAAAAACAACAAAAAAAATGACTGACAAAACAACTGAATTATTTTTCTAGACTTGACTCTTCTGTCTTTTAACCTTCAACTGATGCAAGATTTAAAAAAAATATATTTGATGAGAGAGAATTCACTGAAATTGGGATTGATAATAGACAGAGAAACAAAATAATTATTATGAGAATAATTGAAACTAATAATCAGATTGCTTTGGGAAATATATTCATACAAGATGTTGAATTATTATTTTTTGCGTTCAATCTCGTATGCTTGTTTCATGCCACCAGATGGTCCGCCTCCATGAAGTGACACGTCAGTTGCAGGTTCACAATGGTTCCCCCTACAGTTTATCTTGTATGTTTCTTTCCTCGGGCCAGGCCTTCTCACAGGAGCCTTGGTGCAGGATGTGTTCTGGAGGCTAGGGTCCTCTCTGACATGTGCAGTCTGTGCTTCTTTCATTTTATGCATGTGTGCATTTAGTCTGCAATGACATGTTCTGAGGCGGAAAGTTGTGGTATACTGTTTCCTATTCAGTCTATTGATTGGGTCCTGTGGGTATTTGCTGTTTGTTTTCTCTATCCACTGTTGTTTATATTTTTTGGATGTTTGCCTTGACTTCTGGCAGTGACACTGGGTGGGTGAATTGTTCTCTTTGTCTTCCCTCCCTGGCCAGTCTGTCCGTCCATTCATTCCCAGGTATGCCGCAGTGAGCTGGAATCCACTGGAGGGTGATTTTATTGTTGTCTGAGAGTTTGTTTAGCTGGCATATCAGTTCCCTTTCCATACTATCTCGTGGCTCTCTTTGTGTGGCCTGCAAAATTTCCATACAGTCGCACAAAAACACTATTCTGTTATCCTTTAACCCCTTTTCATCCAATAGTTTGACTGCTTCAATTATTGCCTGTTGCTCTGTTCTTAGATTTGTTGAAGGCTCCCCGGCAGCACTTGCTTTTCCTATAATGGTCTCATCCTGTACAAGTATGTTGAGGTCCCCCCCCCCCCCCCTCCTCCCCCAGGCCCCGCTGTCTTTCCTCAATGCTTCCTCAGATGATCCATCTGTGTAGACATGAGTCCACATGGGTTGAGGAAAGGCGTCTCCAATATGCTTTAGGGTTTTTTCTCTCAATGCATTGTCTGATTCTTCCACCTTTCTATCGATACCTGGTATTTTCGCTTCCACTGTGAAGTTGGGCTGCTGGTCTGTATTTTCATATACTTGTATCATTTCCTATGTTGTTGGACATTTTGATATGATGTCACTGTTCCTTGATGTAAGGGCTTTTGATAGATGATTGAAGCTTGTTCTTTTTATGCGTTTTTTGTTTGTTAATTCATTGACTTTTTCCTGAATTGGATGTTTATTCATGCGCTTGTATTTTTCTGTCAGGTTTAATATTTTTCCTTCTCTGCACTCACCAAGGCTCTGGCTTCAAGTTCTCTAATTGGGATGCTTCTCAGACCTCCGGTAATAATTCTGAGTCCGGTATTCTGTGCCTTGTCTAGTTTCTGTAGGTTGGTTTTTGCTGCTATTGCATAGGCACCCATGCCGTATTCCAGTGTTGGCCGTACGTATCCAGTGCAGACCTGTCTGACTGTGTTTGCATCTGCACCCCAATTTGTCCCTGCCAGTTTTTTCATCAGCCTTAGTCTGAGTGTGGCCTTCCTTTGAGTATCCTCTATGTGTGGGCCCCATGTTAAACTTTTGTCACATCTCATACCTAGCTAAGTCGGATTGTCTTCTCTAGAAAGTAGGCTGAGAATTATTCATATATCTTGGTTACAATATAGCTAAAGTAAGAGGTATAGATAATGAATGATACAAATATATTCGGCGACAGGAGCTTTCACTGCATTGGGAAAAATATTGAAATCAATCCATTATGAAAGTAATGATCTTAAACTATAACATATAGCTTGTTTTATTGTATGGCTATGAAACATGTAAAAGTAAAGTAAAGTATCCCATAGCATGACTGCCGTAGGGGTGTGAGGTGTTAGCGATCTCACATTTCAAAGGCTCGGCTATATGAGGGCGGTAGCCATCTCCTCTCCCTCGCCGCTTTTACTTCCCGGACTGAACCGGTGCCCATTTAAGGCTGGGTCGACCCGGGAGCTATTGCGGTCTGAAAAAAACATTACCGCCTCAACTGGGGAATGAACCCAGGACCACTCAGATGCGAAGCCAGCGCGCTAACCACTGCGCTACGCGGCTCCACAATGAAACATGAAGAACAACAAAAAGGTCAAGATTTTCATAAAGGAATGCTTGAGCAGACAAGAAGGATTGAAATAGTATGATCAGTTCAGTTCATCCCGTGACCTCTTGAGATCGTTGGGGCATCCCTGTGCTTTCTCGAGTCGTAGGTAAGTCCATTCATAGATGTTATCTTCCCATTATTTTCTCGGACGTCCTCGCCTTCACTTGCCCTGTAGTATCATATTGGCAAGGCTCTTGAACCTTGAGACGTGGCCATACTAAGTCAGCTTTTGCCTTTTGGTTGTTATGAGGAGGTCATTCTTGATGTTTTGTCGTACTTCATCATTTGGTATACCGTCTTTGTAGGTGATATTTAGAAGTCTTCTAAAACATCTCATCACCATGGCCTGGATTATTATCCATGTTTCGCAGGCGTAAAGGAATATAGAAAGAACCGGTGAGCACATTAGTCTGACCTTTATGGCAAGGGAGATTCCTTTATGATATGGTACGATAAAATCTGTTAGAGTGAATCAGAAAGATTGTTGTTTGGGGTGTATTCGCCTTATTTATCTATTCCCCAAGGCAGTGTGCGTTGCACTGTGGTTTTTATTTTGCGCCTGTTGGCCCAGTGCATCCGACTTCAGCATGCATTTTATGTAAGGGTGTGCTTCCTCCTGCATTTTCTAAGAGTTTCCTTCCCCGGGGTAACGGCCGGTACTGTAATGGGGATCGAACCCAGCACCTTCTAGTTGTGAGCCGTGTCACTTAACCACTAGCCCGCGCCATCCCTAATCAGACAGTGGAGCATACAATGAGAAAACTACTACTGGTACTTTGCTTAGGGTCCAAGTTGCACATGGGCAGCATATAGATCATAAGTATTTGAAATAAATGTATATCTGACACTGGACAATTGGTTCTAGAAAATAACTGAAATGAGTGGTCAGTTGGGGTCTTTGTGTATGACATGAACAAGAATAGTACCACTGCCCCGCAGAGAGCATGTCGTAAGAGGTGACTGTGTAACATGGCATAACACCGACCATGGTTAAGTGGTTTGTTTAGAACAGCATAGATGGCGGCTAACAGGCTGCGGGTCTACTTTGTTCTAGTGTTTGAGTCTATTAAGATGGAATCGCACATCGGTTAACCACCCTCTGTAAGTGCTTGTCCCAACACAGCTGAGTATTAAGCTGCTTGAGACTAGCCCGCTAAGCAGGAAACCCTTCTCCCGGCTACATCCAGCTCATACCAGAGCTGGGACCTGCACAGGAGCATCTGCCCCTGTATAAGTGCAGGGCGACTAAGAAATAACTGAAATACAAAATATTATGCTTAGCATATATCAAAACTTGACATCACAGACACATACATATTTCATTAAATTATCATATATAATAAATGTGTGACCAGTCTGAAATAATCACTTTTCTTGTGATCTTAAAATCAATACAAGAATGTTCCTTTTGATCATCACATGTCCTTGTCAGGGCATTATTCAAATATGGATATATATAAAATAACCAACCAAAATGGAAGCACTTAAACAATTTACATTGCAGTACACATTTGTTTAAAAAGGGAAAACATAGACATGTACCTGAAGCTACAGATACACTTTTTTCTCTTTCCCTTTTGTTACACATTTATTTATACACTTTTTGTCAACTAGTGAGCTTATCAAGACACATATGGATATACAATCAAACATTTGATTATTATGACTGTTTGATCATAGTTTTCAGCAACCAATCTCGTGTAACTCAACAAAGAATAGAAACAGCCCTAGCACATGAATGTGTGTAATGATAGTTATGACAAAGGCAGTACAAAGGTGTACATAAAGAAAAATGTTAATTGCCTAGATCAATAGTGCCTAACCATTTGCAGATTACATGTCCTTCGATGCCAATGATAATTTGCGAATGCTACATACTCTTCCTCTGCTCACACAATGTGTAATTGCAACCTAAGAAGGTATAATTTTGAACAAGGTAACTACTTACATTCCTTTTTACTTATATTTTTTACTTACATTCCTTTTTACTTACATTCCTTTTTACTTATATTTTTTACTTACATTCCTTTTTACTTATATTTTTTACTTACATTCCTTTTTACTTATATTTTTTACTTACATTCCTTTTTACTTATATTTTTTACTTATATTCCTTTAAAACCGATAAAACACAATGTCAGCATACATTTACAGTGGGTGGTGAGGAAATAGATCAGGTTACACATTTTGAATATCTGGGCTCCAGAATCGACAAAAATGGTGACTGCTCGAAAGAAATCAGAAGAAGACTAGCTATGGCAATGCAGAGACTGAACAGCCTGAAGAAATTATGGCAGGGCACCAACAAAACGATAAAAGTAAAAGTCTTGAGAGCCTGTGTTTTTCCTGTGGCAGCTTATGGCTGTGAAGCATGGACGATTACCAAAACTTCTAGACAAAGAATCGAATCCTTCGAGTCAAAATGTTACAGAAAGATCCTCAGAATACCCTGGACAGAGAAAAGAACAAATGTAGACATTCGGCAAGAGTTGAGCATAGAGGAGAACTGGTTTATCAATTCCATTTTGGCTAGAAAATGCAAATACTTTGGTCACATCAAGAGACACAACGGTCTTGAGAGGACGGTGATGGAAGGTATGGTGCCAGGCAAAAGAGGAAGGGGTAGACCAAAAAGACGATGGCACCAAGATATCCAGGAGTGCCTGAGTATGACAGTGGCGGAAGCTGGAGTTTTGGCAAGGGAACGAGTTTCTTTCAGACAGACTGTGATGGCAGCGACGTTCTACAAAGGACATGCTACATGATGATGATTCCTTTTTGGGATCAAGATGCTGAGCAGCGCATAAACTGCAGTGGTCAACGACCCATAGCTGACTGCTAGCGTCAGGGCCAGCGAACCAGCGCTGCCAAGACCCTTCTACACCTCCACGCTGTGATCCTGGATAACAGGCTGCAGCAGGGCAGACTGGCTAAGGAGAAGGGAACGAAGAGGGAATGCTAATCCGGTACTAAAAAAATGCTTGCTGAAGTCGGATGTGTTGGACCGAAAGGTGGAAATATCGCAGTCAAGCTGTAAACTACGACACAACGCATTCCGTTCTCTGAACTACATTCTGCTACTTAAGCCCTTTCTGGGTTTGGTAGTGGGAGATTGAGAACGAACGAAGCCAAGCCATATTCCTTTTTTATAATTCTTTCATCATCTCTAAACATAATATCTGCCACCACACACAGAGGGCTAATTTCATTAGTTACATCAACCATTCATCTTGTGTAACTAACTGAACAGTTAATGGAATGAAACTACTCAGCACATGGATGCGCTACAATGATAGTTATGGCTTGGCTTTGTTCGTTCTCAATCTCCCAAACCCAAACCCAGAAAGGGCTTAAGTAGCAGAATGTAGTCCGGAGAACGGAATGCATTGTGTCGTAGTTTACAGCTTGACTGCGATATTTACACCTTTCGGTCCAAAGCATCCGACTTTAGCAAGCATTTTTTTAGTACCGGGTTAGCATTCCCTATTCGATCCCCTCTCCTTAGCCAGTCTGCCCCCTGCTGCAGCCTGTTATCCAGGATCACCGCGTGGAGGTGTAGAAGGGTCTTGCCAGCTCTGGTTCGCTGGCCCTGATGCTAGCAGTCTGTTATGGGTCGCTGACCACTGCAGCTCTTGCGCTGCTCAGCATTTTGTTCCCCAATGATAGTTATGACAAAGACAGAAACATCATGCAGGCATGAAGGAAGGTGTGATTGATCTAGTTCAATGGTTTACATTCTTTTGTCCCCTGAGGCCACTGCCCCTACTCTTTCCCTGTCACATGAGGTAAAATTAAAAGCCAGCACATCAAATGTTGAACAACTACAGATAATGACCAACACATCAAATGTTGGACAACTATAGGTAATGACCAACACATCAAATGTTGGACAACTATGAATAATGACTACTAACACATCAAATGTTGGACAACTATGGGTAATGACCAACACATCAAATGTTGGACAGCCACAGGTAATGGTAAACTCATCAAATGTTGTACACATACAGGCAATGGCAATCTCATCAAATGTTGTACACCTACAGGTGATGGTCACATCAAATGGTGGACAACTACAGGTAATGACCAACTCATCAAATGGTGGACAACTACAGGTAATGATCAACACATCAAATGGTGGACATCTACAGGTAATGATCAACACATCAAATGTTGGACAACTACAGGTAATGATCAACACATCAAATGGTGGACAACTACAGGTAATGATCAACACAGGCTGAATTTACTGAAAAATAAATAAAAGTCAATTTTTTACTCATTGTCCAGAAAACTGAACACATAACACTTCATCTTGTGGCTTCTGTGATAATATGTTTTAGGTGATGATGTTGCTTGACCCATGCACCACACTCCTTAGTTGTCTGTTACAATATGCTTGATAGGGTGTATTGTTCTCTTTCTGCAGAAAATCTGACAGACACTGACCTCTAATATATCTCACAAATTATTAAAACTTTGTATTGCTACGATAAATCTTCCATCTTTTTGCTGATCCTGTTTTGCCTTTCATTGCCAGGAGAATTGTCATGCTCAAATAACAAAAATGGGATTTTAAAATCTTATAAACACAATGAATTCATTAATAATAATAACACATTCTACGAGGTGTGTTCAAATGCAACTGGGCCAAACTGCAACAAGTGAACATACGTACAATACGCATGATATCACTTCTGGTGTAAACAGCACATACCAACCGTCAAGTTTACAAAATTTCATTATAGTTTCCTCAGCAGACTTTAAAACATGGCGAGTGTGATACGGAATCCGTCCAGAGTTGATTAGCGAGCGGTGATTCGGTTTCTAACAGCTGAAGGATATCGACCATTGACATTCATTGCAGAATGCAGGCAGTGTATGGTGACAAAAGTGTGTCGAAGACAACAGTGAAGAGCTGACATTGATGTTTAAAGAAGGACGTGAGTTAACACAACAATTTGTGCCTGACCTAGTCTCGGAAGATCTTTGCAGTTTGGTCTGGTTTCATTTGAACACACCTCGTAGTTTACAGAAAAACACAATATGACCAGCAGCATCAAAGCCAAAATTGTTAGTTTTAATACTTTGACAGCTCAAAGTAAAAATGAGTTATTGGCTTATAATCTTCTTGGCATATAGCTAAAGGTGCTTGAGCTAATCCTAGAACCTGAGAGGGAAAGAAAGGGGCTGCTAATGGGGACACTGACACACTGTCAAGCAGGTAGTGAAAGACAATGAAGGAATGTAATGTACAAGGCTGTCAAACACTTCAAATGCATAACAAAAGTTCAAAGAGACTGACAACTACCTCCTGCCAAGCAAGTCAACAGAGGATTGTTATGCAGAGGCAAACAAAAATGGCAAAGGCCTCCGTCTATCGTAGACGATGATGGCATAATTTATTTGCTAGCGCTATTTTTAGTAAGGATTAACTGTGCTACTTTTTATCCTCACTCTCTCGTCTCGAGCCGCCCGACCCCAGTGGCAAGTCAAAAACAAGGCGACTATGAGATGCACGGGACTCTGCATCAAGCACTCATGAAAAAGACGGCGAGTCTGGAGTCGAACCCACACCACCTGATCACGAGGCGGATGGCTTAACCACTTTGCCACGGAATTCCAGAGGACTGTCATGTCAAACAAATTGTTACCACCACTACTTCAAGAACACAATAAAGTTTTTTCATCCAAATGGGCTAACTCTCATCATTATAGCTAAATAAACAAGAACAGTAAGAAAAGCCTCATCTTGTAGCATTTCCTTTGGAGAACGTCGCTCTCACCTCTATCGTTGTCATCTTCAGGACCTCTGTGATGTCTTGTGTACATCTTCTCCTCGGTCTGACTCTGCTCCGCTTTCCCGGCACCATACCCTCGAATATAGTTCTCTCCGGGACATTATGATGTTTGATGTGGCCAAAATATTTTAGCTTTCTGGACAAGATATTGTTTACTAACCAATTTTCTTTGATGTCCAGTTTTTGAAGGATATCTGCATTTTTCTTTTTCTCTATCCATGGTATTTTGAGCACTTTTCTGTAGCACTTTAGTTCAAAAGATTCAATCCTTTTCTTAAGTGTTTGTGCGGTGGTCCACGATTCACATCCATACGTTGCCACCGGGAAGATGCAAGTTCGCAGGATTTTTATGTTTGTAATTTTATCAGAGTTCTTCCATAAGTTTCTCATTTCAACCTCTGCATTGCCATAGCAATTCTCCGTCTTTCAGGCAATCTCTATTTTGCTTATAATTGAGTTGAGGTACTAAAAACTTGTGACTTTCTCAATTTCCTGTTGATCTAGAATAACTTTAAGTTTGGTCTTGTCTACACTCATTATTTTGGTTTTACTTATATTCAGTTATAGATTTTGGTCTTTGCTGTGTTGTTTTACAGACAGGATCATTCGTTCCAGTTCTGCAGCCATCTTTGAGAGAACAACTGGGTCATCTGCATATCTGAGCTCTGGTACCTCGTTCCCACCGATTGTTAATGGCTCAAACTTGTCATACTTTCCATAATTTTTGACGTTCCTCATTATAGATTCAGCATAAATATTGAAGTGTAAGTCTACATTTAGTCATTCTAAGAGCAGGACACGACAATAACAAAAATGTAACAGTCTTTCTTCAGAGTCTGCCAGCCTGAAACAAAATACGTGAAGGACTACAGTAGAACTCAATACCAATTATGACTGGAAAAAAAACCAAACATAAAATACAGTTCTACATAAGAATGGTAACAATCATGTCCCTGTAGTTCAACATGTGAATGGTAACAATCATGTCCCTGTAGTTCAACATGTGAATGATAACAATCGTGTCCCTGTAGTTCAACATGTGAATGATAACAATCGTGTCCCTGTAGTTCAACATGTGAATGATAACAATCGTGTCCCTGTAGTTCAACATGTGAATGATAACAATCATGTCCCTGTATTTCAACATGTGAATGATAACAATCGTGTCCCTGTAGTTCAACATGTGAATGATAACAATCGTGTCCCTGTAGTTCAACATGTGAATGATAACAATCGTGTCCCTGTAGTTCAACATGTGAATGATAACAATCGTGTCCCTGTAGTTCAACATGTGAATGATAACAATCGTGTCCCTGTAGTTCAACATGTGAATGATAACAATTATGTCCCTGTAGTTTAACATGTGAATGATAACAATCGTGTCCCTGTAGTTGAGAAAAGAAACAATCAAGGGTACTAATAGGACATGATGCGTGTAACATAAGTCTCACAATGTCTCTTAGCCTCTCATGGTCAGGCCTTCATCGTCATGTACAAAGGGTTGACTGTTCTTCTCAGTAATCTAGCTGAAGGTTGTTGAATGAGACAACAGATAATGCTCGGACAAACTCTTTTTTCCCTCAGACCGTTGGGACAGGGATGAGCCAACCCTTCCAGTGAAGAGGTGCCAGAGATGGACGAGACCATGCACCAGAAACCATATTATCACAATATCATTCTGCACCTGCAGTTCTACATGAGAGTAAAAATCCAGATGAAACTGGATGTGTTGGCCGAAAGATGCAGATATTGAAGTCTTGCTGTAAACTAGGACACAGCATCGCAACACCCTTTTCAGCATGAATGCCGAAGAAGTCTACCGTTCTCATGTGAAACTGCATTTTAACCCTGCCTGTCTTTTAATCACCATTGGTACAACATAAAACAGTTCAGTTCTGCCTTCTTGCCTTCAACTATTAGAAACAAGCCTTCTTCTTCAATGTCTTCATTATAGAACTGAGTCATGGCTATACACAATAATTGTTTATATTTGATAACATATGCTCCAGATCTTTGCCAATGGGTGACAACAAAAATCACATATCTGAAATGGTGATGAAACCAAAACATCAATTTAATAAGGGATAAATGTGACAATGACAAACTAAAAGCAAAGAGAATTTGATATCTCGATACCACGTTCCTCAGCGTGGCAGCAGGTCCCAACTTCATCTCCAGTGGACCCTGTCTTAAGAAACAAAAGTCCAGCACACGGTAAACCCTCCTTCAAAGGTGTCCTGGATGTTGTGTACAGCAAGGAAGTCTGACCAACACATTGGAGGTCTTCCCTGCTGTCTCTTTTTACTTTGGGGTTACCGGATTGATGTCACCGTGCTCCATTGACCATCGTTTCATCACAGCATATGATCACACTGTTACCACCATTCAAATGTATGCACCAACAGCAGACAAACAAGAATACGCTGATTTCTATGATGACCTCCATGAAGTCATCATAAGATCATTATCTGTGACTTAATACCAGAATGAGACCTCGCCAACATGGTGAAACCTATGTGGGACTGTACTCTGGAGAAGCAAGGAACGATGCAGGTGACAGAATAGCCACTTTCTGTGAATCAAATCAACTGTTTCACTGTAACAGCTTTTCCTAGAAGCCCATCCACAAGAGGTACACACATATGGAACCCAGTGGACTTCATCGTCATGAAACTGACCATGTCTTGTCCAATCATAGATGGGCAACAGATGTCTCGGTAGTTGGTTCCTTCTGCACTGGAAGCGACCATCACCTTCTCCATGCCTGTTTTCACTTGGATCTAAAACTTGAATTTGATGTAACATGACAAATATGTTGATTTCAGCAAATATACTTGCTGAAAGTCTTTCTCTTGGTTTTTTACTGGGGAGGAAAGAATAGGATTGACCACTGCACCACCATGCATGATGTAAAGGCAACTAAAGAGAGTTGTGCATGGAACTTGCAATCTCATCATGTAAAACAAATTGCTAAAGAAACTACTACTGTAAGAGTGCATAGGTGCAGCTTCCTATAAGGAGCCATCTACTGTGGTGGCCCTATGCTTTGTAAGGAGCAGAATAGAGAAGAAGAAGAGTACATAAAGGCAACATCTATATTTCGGCTAATAAAAATATAAGAATCACCAAATGTACTACCAGAACCAAAGAGGAACATGTCCAAAGCATGAGAGGGCAAAATCTCCACCTACAAAAATTAAATGTGTGTCAATGGCGTGCAACATTCTCAGGAGAGACAGATTGAGAGAAGAAGACATTCACGATAGGGTCGATTTCATCCTGTGTAAAATAAATGCCTAGACAGAAGGTGCAACGCTTTGGTCATCTCATCATTCTCCCTGATCAGCTTCCTCTGATGACATACAATGTATGATGGTCTGGCTTCCCAGCGAGAGGATGGCCGAGGGGTATGTGGATAATTGACGTGACATGGCCTAGATCATGTCAAATGTGATGCATCTGGCCCAAGATAGGTGACTTAGGTTCCTCACGATACATATAAAAAAAAAGGCAAAGGCCGCCGTCCATCGTAGGCGATGATGGCATAATTAATTTTGCCAGCGCTATTTTTAGTAAGGATTAACTGCGCTACTTTTTATCCTCACTCTCTCGTCTCGAGCCGCCCAACCCCAGTGGCAAGTCCCGGACAAGACGACTAGGGGGCGACTACAAGATGCAGGGGACTTCGCATCAAGCACCTGTGAAAAAGACGGTGGAGTCCGGAGTCGAACCCACACCACCTGATCACGAGGCAGACGGCTTAACCACTTTGCCACGGAATCCCCACGATACATATCAGGGCACAAGTAAACTGATAACTAACTAACCAAACAACCAAATGAGACCAAATTGTGTTCAAGATACACCGGAGAATGGCTGAACATCATGATCCAAGAATTGTTGATATGTGAAAAATATAGAGACAGCAGACACATGCAAGATTACATACTTGTGACAATATGAGGAATGTCAACTCGAGATGTTAAATCAAATGTTTTTCTATTTGTGTGTGTTCATATAAACAACATTTAGAATGTAAAAAAAATCATTAATATAGCAACTGCGACCAACATTTATAACGAATACATTTATCACAATATAGTGATATAAAAATACACATTACATATATGTGTATGTAAATATATATATATGAACAACCTTATCGAAATGAATTAGACAAAAATAAAATAACTGCCTTCATTTAATGTTTGATATTTAGCCCAGGCATATTACACATAATTATTTTTGTTTCAACAGGCTTAATACACCGACCATGTTTTGTTTAATTGAACATTTTCATTTATCAGTTTGAAGAATCCAATTTTGTAAATATCCAAAGATTTGTGCTAGGCTTCGCTTCCATTGGCAGCTGCTGTGTCAATCATGACATTTGATTTATTTGTATTTCTATGCTTGACTTCACTATTCCTCTGTGTCTTCTCTTCATTTTCTTCCTCGAGTACCTGACACAAGAAATACAAGAATATATTGTTAATAACAATCAATATGCTCACTAAATTTTCCATCAACTTGTGCCATTAAGTGTAGTGGGGGAGATGAAGTTGTCTTTATTAGGCGAAATGTGTTGCATCTGTTGCTGTAAGTCTGTGTTGTAAGATTTCTGTTAGGCCATCTATCAGTCTGCTATATAGTCTATTCTTTGTGGCTTGTAATCAGGTCTTGTGTTACATATATGCAGTGAAAGATGAAGCGACAGAAAGTCGTGAAAATGCATATGTACAGAGGATAAAAGATTTTGGAGTGACTAGGGGAGAAAGTGTGTCCTGTCTGGAAAGATCAGAAGAACAAGAAATCAACATGAGTATATATACGCTTGACTGGCTGCTTGTACGGAGAATGGAGCACTTATGGGAATGTATATATACGCTTGACTGGCTGCTTGTACGGAGAATGGAGCACTTATGGGAATGTCTCCTATGTGATGATGTTGGGTCCAAGAATCGAGTGAAAGTTGATCTGTTTGACTTGTATTGGACACAAGAGCAGTTCTCACAATATTTCTCAGGGAATCATTTCTCATGGTAACATACATGTAGTTGTTGGCTTCTCTCGCACATTAATTTGCCTCTAATGTGCCTTGGATAAGGGCCGAGTTTGGTATTGCAGCCCTGAGTTGGTATAAATAATCTATTTACCAGTGGTTATGTTACAAAAACTTCAGTGGCGGGTTGCAGTAGCTTTACTTACATCCCGAACGTGCTGATTAAGGTGGGGTCCTCCAGGCGGTTGCTCTATGCTTGGCTTCATCTGCATGATACTCACTACTACGGGGATCACGTCGATACCTCACCTCGTTAGCCAGGCTGCCATGAAAACAGCCCGTTTCCAGGAAGAGCTACTAGGAAGCCGAGTTGAGGGTCTTGGCCAGTATGTTTTGCCTGACCTCGACTAACATGTCTCATCAGTGTATTTTGCCTGACAAGACATTAGTCTTCCTTCCCATCTAATGAGTTATCACTGAATGTTTCTAATCACTTCTCCTTCAATATTTTTGTACATATTCGTCCATTAAAATCACCCAATATGATCAAACCATCCATCTCATTGGCCCGATTGAAAACGTCTGAAATACACTTAAAGAATTCTCTCCTTCCTTCTACATTATGGCTGTCATTGTGCATTTGGCATAAACTTGAATAATTATTGTTATTTTTACACTTCCAACTGTTTGTATGTACGTTAATCTTTCATGAATTATTCTCTTACTACTAGGAACTTTGCTTTCTCTCTTTCTCTGAAAACAAAAAAACTCACACCATTTCCTTTGTCTCTTTATGCCAATACATACATTTTCATGGATCCACTTTCCTTTTTTTCTTTATTCCAATACATAAATTTCTTGGATCTACTTTCCTTTATGTTTTTATTCCATTACATAGATTTATTGGATCCATTTTCCTTTGTGTCTTTATGCCAATACATAGATTTATTGGATCCATGTTCCTTTGTGTTTTTATGCCAATACATAGATTTATTGGATCTATGTGATGTTCTGGTCTTATTTTTCTTGTGTCTACTAAACCTAGCATTTCTATCTTAGTTTAGTTCATAAATTCAATCAGTTATAAATGCCTACTTTCCATCAAGGCCACTAACATATGCTGTTACTGTTTTAATCATGTCTATTCTTATCAATTTATAATCAGACTCAGTGCACTTTCATAAAAGACAAAAGCTGAGAATACAATAGACAAAATATAAATTGTGTATACTGTAACAGAAGATGTAAAGTGATAAAAGATTAAGGACAAACTGATGTGAATGTAAGTTTTATAGATATGCAATAATAGTCTATAAAGGACAATGCTTCAAATGATCATCTTCTTCAATTTAAATAACACATGGTATAAAAATGGAAAAAATAAGATTTTTAGGGAGCCCATGAAACAATAAAATATTAGTAAAACAAGTTTATTGTTTTCATCTACATTTGTATCAAAGAAATTGTATGCAGATGATAATTGGTACATTATTTATTTCTCAGATTTTTAATGACTAGATGCTATTTATAGGTTTTTATACATTTTCTGCTTTATTGTTCAGTTAGTGATGATTTGTGCTGTCCGTACATTAAGTTTGGTTCCCCAATATTTGCACACCTTCTAAACCTTGCACATACAAAGCAAGCATGATTGTTTGGGTGTCTCTCATTTTTGCTGCATATGTATACTATATTTGCTGCCACTAGCCACTAACAGGAAGTCTGTAGCAAAGGACTTACATGTGCTCTTGTAATGGTTATTTCTGTAGTTTGACAATAAAAAGATGAGGTTGCTAGTCTTATGGCCAACCTCTTTAGCTACCTTTTATGATAAGCTTAGATGGTCACATTGTCGCTATTATTTCCTCCATGGGTTTCATGACTGTTTCTTCTTCTTTGTTTGTCTTCAGACCTCAACTTCAATGACTGTAAACGAATGCAGCAGTCAACTTGAGGGTTTGTGCACTTCCGTAGAGCTTCTTGTGGAAGGATCCTGGCTGTTGCCAAATACTACTTCTTTTATACAATGAGTAGGACTGCAAAATGTGTTCTGCTGTCATGGGGACTGTGCCACAGATACAAAGCTCTGTAGTGCCAATCTTGAACGTATTGTATATCATGACTGTTTAAAGTCAGCAGAGCCTATCATTCCTTATAACATCAACATTAAAATAATCATTATCGCCGAACTTGATTTGAAAAGGATGTCAGCAAAACTGGAGATTTTTCTCGTTGGAATCCTAAACTGCTTCCAGTGGTTCAAGTTCTCGTCTCCGGAAGCAAAGAGTTTAGTTGATCCCAGGCTTCAACACTCTACAGTCTACCCAGTTTAAATGAATAACTGACTTACAGTTAGAAAAATCATGGTGATAGGGAACAGAGCTAGTTACTGCACCTCAGAAAGTGTTGAGACCTAGTATAATGGCTTCTCTACCACATCATCCCTGGAGGCAGTGTCTGCTATGGAACTTCCTTTACTGTCAAACTTTCAAAGTTCACTACAGAGGTTAAGTACCTAATGTGGCAGAGTGACTTCTTTGTTCAAATGCAAAAAACCAAGCAAAAGTATTTAAGCAAGAGGATTGCATGCACACAAGCACACAGGTTTGGAAGACCACACGTTTAGAGGCAAAGTTGTCCATGTTTAAACCTTAATTCAAATATATGTAATGTATCTGATCAACTATTTGTTCATATCTTTTTGACTTAATGGATGTAAATTGTCAAAATTGATTTCTTTGTTGTGTTTTAATTCCCTAACACCTGATTAATCAGAGCAGTCATTGTGCTTGACTACAATCTTTACTTGGCTTGCTTCGTTCTCAATCTCCCGCTACCAAGCCCTGAAATGGGCTTAAGTAGCAGAATGTAGTCCAGAGAATGGAATGCGTTGTGTCGTAGTTTACAGCTTGACTGCTATATTTGCACCTTTCGGTCCAACACATCTGACTTCAGCAAGCATTTTTTTAGTACCGGGTTAGCATTCCCTCTTCGATCCCTTCTCTTTAGCCAGTCTGCCCTGCTGCAGCCTGTTATCCAGGATCACCGCGTGGAGGTGTAGAAGGGTCTTGGCAGCGCTGGTTCGCTGGCCCTGACGCTAGCAGTCAGCTATGGGTCGCTGACCACTGCAGCTCATGCGCTGCTCAGCATCTTGATCCCACAATCTTTACTAAAGTTGGTATAGAGCAAACTACTAGGACAGAACTGAATAGCAAACATATTGGCCTCCAACTTGCAGGGGCTTGTGTGGATCTACTGTAATAATAATGATATGGTGATGACCAGAACCGACATTCTGGTTTTGGAGAAACCCACAGTGGGGAAATTTGTTGTGGATAAGTGGACATATTGGATTCAAACAATGATTGTTTTCTGGATGATCAGACTGCAACTGATTTGGTAACACCCACAGATTGCAAGAGCTTGTCATCAAACACAGGTCCAACAGAGAGGGGCATTTGAGAAAAAGGAGGAGGAGTGTGTACAATAAGCAAACTACAGGAACCATCATGTTCGAAACCTTTCACCATTTGTATAGTGACTTAGCAACTATAGGTCTAGAATGCAATGATGTCAATTCAGTATAACATACTACAATTTTCTATTGTCTAACTGATCATACATACACTTTTGAGATCACTATCACTATATATATATATATATACCCGGCGGTATAGCTGGGCGGGCAGATTGGGCTCATTAGCCTTGGTTGGCAGTCAATCTAAGAGAAGGTAAATTCTGACTCTTAACCCGGGTAGACGAAGCTCGTTAGCCTGTTCAGGCAGTTCGCCTAGGAGAGGAGGAACTTTGATATTAAACCCACAAGTTCCAGAGAGTGCTGGCTAGTCTTGGGACGATGAGAGTATCATCGGATGTCTCGAGTAACTAGCATCTGCGGGCAACAACTCCACTGTCTTGTGGAATTTGCATTCCTTTGAATTATATCAGCGAGGCAGAGAGGGGGATCCCGCAGTTTGGGCAGCCCAGGGTCTCCATATTCAGCGCCCAGGCTTGCGCTCTGAGAGGCTACTCACAGGGTGCCAAGCGCATGGTCTGCAAAGACTGAGACACCTATGAATGAATGATACCGCAATGAAGAAATCGCAAGTATCTGAGTGGCACATGCGTTTCCGTGAAGGTCGTGTTAGTGTCGATGATGATGAACTTAGAAAAGTTATGTGTGCTGACAGAAGTCTTAGTGTCGAGAACATAGCAACATAAGTTGCTACATT
Organism: Ariolimax columbianus; assembly: GCA_036924085.1. Classification (NCBI taxonomy): domain Eukaryota; kingdom Metazoa; phylum Mollusca; class Gastropoda; order Stylommatophora; family Arionidae; genus Ariolimax; species Ariolimax columbianus. The sequence continues at coordinate 60,371,899 of JAVGWX010000015.1, read as the reverse complement.
TGCAACATGTTTTAACCACACACAAGAAAAATGCTTTAATCTCTTTCTATAATTCTTTCCTTTCCTCTAAACATGTTTTAACCACACACAAGAAAAATGCTTTAATCTCTTTCTATAATTCTTTCCTTTCCTCTAAACATGTTTTAACCACACACAAGAAAAATGCTTTAATCTCTTTCTATAATTCTTTCTAATTTATAAGTAAGGCTTAACTATACATAGGAGACTGCTTCCACCAATTAATCAAATCTTCTATCGTCAATTGTGGAGCATATGTCTTCAACAAATATATGCCCAGTCTTCATGGCATAAGCCATCTGTCTCAGTTCAATTCATGTCTTACCAGTCTCTTTGATATTTGGCTCAAGCTCTCTCACCATAATTGAATAGGTTTTCCTCTACTTCTCTTGCCTCATGGGTTCCAGAACATAGACTGCCTTGTAATGCTATCATCAACTGTTTCCTTAGTGTACGACATCCAGCTCCAACACATCATTTCCCACCAGTATCTGTCCGGTTCTCTTCCACAGACCCACATTATTGAGTTCATCATTCACTATATTCTGTGCAAGCATCCATTTATGAAAGTCTGCACATTTGTTATATTTTGTCATCAAGCATAAATATTTTATTTTTCATCTGGCCGTGGGTATGGGACAGAAGAGTCAAGTTACTGGCAAAGTTCAGATCATCAAATTTCTTTGTTTGTCAAAGTTCATATAATTCCGTCATTGTTGGTTGATGATGTGAACTTTCTAATCCAGTCAATGGCCATATAAAAAGAAATAGTACCAAGAGACATTTATAATTCTTTCCTAATTTGTAAATAAGGTTTAACCACACACATTTTCTTTCTACTCACAAAAAAAGATTTATACTTCTTTCTGTTTCCTGACCTCTAAACAAGATTTAAATAATTATTGGGAAACTATAGTTTATTTCTAAAGATCTTTCCTTATCATAAAATAAGAACAGACACCCAAAAAATGAGCTATTTTTAAATATAAATCTTCCCTTAATTTGGTTATTTTCCCTAGCAACAGCCAACACTGCCAGGATGAAAGCCTAAGCAGGTAGAAGGGGTAAAATCAAGGAGAAAAATCAAAGTTATTCTTACTGGGAGCATCATGGTCTGAAACTGTGAGTAGACTGAACATGTGAGCAGACTTTGACAGTGCAAACACGTAGCAATTCTTCAAATTAAATGTGTTATCTCAATTTCTGTCTATTGTTACACACATACGCTTCCCCAGCACCAATTTTTTCCCCTTATAAAAAAAGCATTTGCAGGTTTTTTACCCACTAGTATAGTTTGAATTCATTTGGTGTGCTTGTTATCTGGTACCACTTAAGATGGATGATTTACACTCATTTCTCTCACAGACTCAATGATTTACACTCATTTCTCTCACAGACTCAATGATTTACACTCATTTCTCTCACAGACTCAATGATTTATACTCATTTCTCTCACAGACAATGATTTACACTCATTTCTCTCACAGACTCAATGATTTACACTCATTTCTCTCACAGACTCAATGATTTACACTCATTTCTCTCACAGACATTGATTTACACTCATTTCTCTCACAGACTCAATGATTTACACTCATTTCTCTCACAGACTCAATGATTTACACTCATTTCTCTCACAGACTCAATGATTTACACACATGTCCTAACAATCATAGCTGATGCCAGATATACTGACTCACAAATTCTCTCATAACGCCATACCCGTCACAAGTTTTCTCTCATTCCTTTGTTTATACACAGATGTCCATTCATTCACTGTCACCGAGGCATGCATTGTTCCACTAAATTTGTTCACTTATAAACACGCACAAGGAAAGAAAATCCACAAACTGACATCCATATAATTGGAGAAAGTCTGGAACAAGGGACAAGCTTCTTATACCTTGGCCAGCTAATAACGGAGGATGGCACATGCAAATGGTAGATCATTAAGAGAATTGCAAAAGGGAAGAATACATTTAACAGCACGAGACATTCACTTCTGTCCAAGCAGATATCTCAGAAACTAAAAATGAGAATCAATAAATGCTATGTCTATTAAGCTTTATTGTAAACATAATTTAACCTGATTTTGACATTGATATCAAATTTGTGATTGCAATATTCACGGATGACACAAAATTATGTGACAGGGCCTCTTCTGCGGCAGAGATGGATCTATTGAGATCGGATTTAGATACAATTCAAAAATGGTCCAAGAGCTGACAGAGTTATAATAGATCACACAGGTAAGTTGCGAGAGCAAGTCCAGGTGGCAGTGAAAAAGGCCAAGGCAATGATAAAAAGAAAAATTTCACATACGAGCAAGGACGTAATAGTGAAACTATATAAATCATTGGTGAGATCTAATCTGGAGTGCTGTGTTCATATTATAAAGTGGATATAAACATGAGGAAGGACTTGTATGGGGGGGGTGTGTGTTTAATGAATATTGCCTGCAACCAAGTCAACCGCACCTTCATGTGGTACTCCCTGTTTCTCCTAAAGCAGCTCTGGCAACTGGCACCAACAAATCAGTCCCCCCAAGTCTCTGGGGGTAAAATTTTAGGCTATGGGTGAGGCAAACCCTACAGAAACATGTTAGGCTATGGGTGAGGCAAACCCTACAGAAACATGTTAGGCTATGGGTGAGGCAAACCCTACAGAGACATGTTAGGCTATGGGTGAGGCAAACCCTACAGAAACATGTTAGGCTATGGGTGAGGCAAACCCTACAGAGACATGTTAGGCTATGGGTGAGGCAAACCCTACAGAGACATGTTAGACTATGGATGAGGCAAACCCTACAGAAACATGTTAGGCTATGGGTGAGGCAAACCCTACAGAAACATGTTAGGCTATGGGTGAGGCAAACCCTACAGAAACATGTTAGACTATGGGTGAGGCAAACCCTACAGAAACATGTTGGACTATGGATGAGGCAAACCCTACAGAGACATGTTAGACTATGGGTGAGGCAAACCCTACAGAAACATGTTGGGCTATGGGTGAGGCAAACCCTACAGAAACATGTTGGACTATGGGTGAGGCAAACCCTACAGAGACATGTTAGACTATGGGTGAGGCAAACCCTACAGAGACATGTTAGACTATGGATGAGGCAAACCCTACAGAAACATGTTAGACTATGGGTGAGGCAAACCCTACAGAAACATGTTAGACTATCGGTGAGGCAAACCCTACAGAAACATATTAGACCATTGGTGAGCCAAACCCTACAGAAAAATGTTAGACTATGGGTGAGGCAAACCCTACAGAAACATGTTAGACTATGGGTGAGGCAAACCCTACAGAAACATGTTAGACTATGGGTGAGGCAAACCCTACAGAGACATGTTAGACTATGGGTGAGGCAAACCCTACAGAGACATGTTAGACTATGGGTGAGGCAAATCCTACAGAAACATGTTGGGTTATGGGTGAGGCAAACCCTACAGAAACATGTTAGACTATGGGTGAGGCAAACCCTACAGAAACCTCTGGCAGAGCAGGTCCTCCAATAAATGTGGCAGATGCTGGGCCCGTGGACATGTCCTGATCCCCATTGAGATCTCGGCCAGGGAGCATTTCTGGTTAAACAAGGCACCCCGAGCAAGACCACAGTCTGCCCTAGCAAGACAAGGTGCTGAAGATAGAGGCAACCAGCCAAAAAGCGCAACACAGCAATCAGGATGCCACGCAAACATGCAATTCGAAAGTATACCTATATCTGCAAAGCATTATGGCGCTCACCCTGTGGTGGATAACCAGGCAGGTACAATGTCGGGTCCCCGGTTTCGAAATGGCCCAACCTTTAATACTGGAGGTCCTTCTCGGATGCCTCGTGGAGTCAGGAGACACGAGAATAGAACTAATGGGCAAACAAAACCAAAAACAAAGGAAAGACCACTTAATGCACTGGAATGCTGAAGGAGTATACAGTAAAAGAGATGGTTACAGTAAACAATTAGAGCTTGAGAATATCCTGTATGAAGAGCAAGTAAATGTATGTTGCTTGCAAGAAACGCTTCTCAACAAAGATATAGCCTTTACAATTAGAGAATTCCAGTGCTATAGGTTTGACAAGACAGGCAGAATGGTGGAATACTGACACTTGTGAGAAATAACATCAATGCATATCAGCAGGAAGTATATATGGAGAGGGCAGAATACCAGATGATGCATTTCAAGACAGAAAGTCCAGAATTCCACCTGCTAAATTGTTACTGTCCGCGTGATCGTCCACTGGCACTGGATACGATTGCAACAAAGGAAAGACTGAATGTGTGTGGAGACTTCAATAGCCACTCGCAGAGCTGGGGCTATGATCAAATGGATAGGAGGGGTGAGGAGCTAGAAAACTGGCAGGAGGACAATGGACTTATCCTGATTAACCAGCCAACTGACCCACCAACCTTCTACTCAGAATCATGGACACACCACTTCTACACCAGATTTGGCATTCCACTCACCATGCATGGAATGGAACATTACACGCATTGTACGGAAACAACTTGGAGGTAGTGACCACAGGCCAGTATTTCTAACTGTTTAAAATGAATATGTCAAGGAAAGTACTGCCCTGCCTTGGTGGAATTACAAGAAGGCAGATTGGTCAATGTACCAGCATCAGACTAGTGTACTGACTAGAAATCTGACAACAAATGAAGACATAAATAAAAGTAGTCGATAAGTTCAGCAGATGCATGCTACAGGCTGCCCATGAAACAATACCTAGAGGGGCTCGCAAGCAATATAGGCCATACTGGAATACTGAATTAGAACAACTGCATAATAAGGTATAAACATCTAGAAAGCAAGCAGAGATTAGTCCATGCCAAGAACACCACCAAAAATATCAACATGCTAAGGCCAAATTTCAAAGGAAAAAGTTGCAGGCTAGAAGGAGAAGTTGGAGAGAGAAAACAGAATCTCTGAACATTGAAAAAGATACCAGGAAACTGTGGAAGCTGGTAATACAACTTAATGATGAGGGGACAGAGAGAAACACAAAGATTACATTAAACAAAGAAAGAAACATCATCACAGGCAAACAAGCCGCTGATGACTTTGCGGGCTCTTTTGCCAAAGTTAGCAACATTGAAGTTGACCAAGAGAAACAATGAAGTGAGAATTGACAAAATACAGGACAAGATGGTGCCATACCTAAAGTTATGGAGACACCAATCACATACAAAGAACTTGGGAACAGGAGCAAAAACAAAGCTGCTGCAGATCTTACATTTGTTGGACATCAGGTAAAGTCCCACAGATGTAAGAGAAGCAATCATGATACCACTCTCAAAATCAGCTATAGACCAATCAGCCTCACAAGCTGCATCTGTAAAACAATGGAATATATCATCAACTTAAGACTGCAGTGGTACCTTGATAGTAAAAACCTTCTTGTACCACAGCAGGCAGGATTTAGGAATTTCTACTCTACTGAAGACCAGACAACATACATCTCCCAAGAGATCGAGGACGCGTTCCCGGACAAGAAATTGGTATTAGCAGCATGGATGATGATGATTATATAATCCATTTAGCTGAGCTGGCAGCTCTTGACAGCCCAATGCCTCCCTGACAAAAGCACACGTTCTCCTCAATTGTTGTAGTGATGTGTAGAGTGTGTTGTGTATGGTGGGGTGTGGTAGGAGCAGCAAGTTCCGCAGATCGGCCAGCCCTGGGCACAAAGTTAGGAGGCGCTCGACTGATCCTCGTAGTCATAGCAGAATCTGCAATTTGGTTCACGTAGTGGGTCTAATTTATTTAGATGTTTGTTGAGAGGGCATGATCTGTTCTCAGCTTGAAGATCAAACTCTGGACTCTTCGTTTGTTGAGAGGGTCGTTGTCTGTTCTCAGCTTGAAGATCGAACTCTGGACTCTTCGTTTGTTGAGAGGGTCGTTGTCTGTTCTCAGCTTGAAGATCGAACTCTGGACTCTTCGTTTGTTGAGAGGGTCGTTGTCTGTTCTCAGCTTGAAGATCAAACTCTGGACTCTTCGTTTGTTGAGTGGGGCATGGCCTGTTCTCAGCTTGAAGATCAAACTCTGATCTCTTCGTTTGTTGAGTGGGGCACGGCCTGTTCTCAGCTTGAAGATCAAACTCTGATCTCTTCGTTTGTTGAGAGGGTCGTTGTCTGTTCTCAGCTTGAAGATCAAACTCTGATTTCTTTGTTTGTTGAGAGGGTCGTTGTCTGTTCTCAGCTTGAAGATCAAACTCTGATCTCTTCGTTTGTTGAGTGGGGCATGATCTGTTCTCAGCTTGAAGATCAAACTCTGATCTCTTCGTTTGTTGAGTGGGGCACGGCCTGTTCTCAGCTTGAAGATCAAACTCTGATCTCTTCGTTTGTTGAGAGGGTCGTTGTCTGTTCTCAGCTTGAAGATCAAACTCTGATCTCTTCGTTTGTTGAGAGGGTCGTTGTCTGTTCTCAGCTTGAAGATCAAACTCTGATCTCTTCGTTTGTTGAGTGGGGCATGATCTGTTCTCAGCTTGAAGATCAAACTCTGATCTCTTCGTTTGTTGAGAGGGTCGTTGTCTGTTCTCAGCTTGAAGATCAAACTCTGATCTCTTCGTTTGTTGAGAGGGTCGTTGTCTGTTCTCAGCTTGAAGATCAAACTCTGGCCTCTTCGTTTGTTGAGAGGGTCGTTGTCTGTTCTCAGCTTGAAGATCAAACTCTGATCTCTTCGTTTGTTGAGTGGGGCATGGCCTGTTCTCAGCTTGAAGATCAAACTCTGATCTCTTCGTTTGTTGAGAGGGTCGTTGTCTGTTCTCAGCTTGAAGATCAAACTCTGATCTCTTCGTTTGTTGAGTGGGGCATGGCCTGTTCTCAGCTTGAAGATCAAACTCTGATCACTTCGTTTCAGTTTCTTGGCTGGGTTCCCTGGGTATCTGATTTTGATTGAATTTTAAAATATTTTCAGCCTGTCTGGGATGTGGCCACTGAATTAGCCATTCCTTATAGTTATTTTTCAGAATTTGCTTGCAGGGACAGCATGGATAGACTTAAGGAAAGCTTTTGATAAAGTTTGGAAAGAAGGACTTTTAAAGAAATTGAGAAATAATGGAGTGTTGGGTAGGATGTACAAATGGATAAAAGCTTACTTATATAACAGAAGAGTCAGAGTACAACTAGGCCTGAAGAATAAGAAAATTCTACTGCGTCATGGTGTGCCTCAGGGAGGGGTTCATTCCCCTATACTTTTCGTAGTCTTCATCAATGACTTGATTGCTGAACTACCACAAGGAACAAAAGTTACAATGTACGCAGATGACTTGGTAATATAGTGTACAAATGAGCATGCAACAGTGGCAACCAAAATGCTGCAAAGAGCTATTGATGTCTTGACCTCAAGGACAAATAGATGGTGTGTAAACATTAACACAGAAAAATGTAGCACTACGCTTTTCACCCTCTCCCCAAAACAAAAAGCTGGAGATCAAGATAAATGGAGATCACCTCAAAGAAGATAAACAACCCACCTATCTTGGAGTTACATTCAATGATAGGTTGACATAGAGGGAACATATCAACAAGGTAGCAGCCAAAACAAAAAAGCCATGAGGAAGTTATCCATCCTGAGAAAATTAAGTGGAACCACATGGAGAGCTAGCGGGAAAATACTTAACAAAGTTTACCAACAAGGTATGCGACATCTGGAATATGGGTCAGCAGCGTGGTGCCCTGCAGCAACCACTACCCTAAAAGAAGTGGATAAGGTGCAAAACCAGGCACTTAGGGTCATTACAGGAGCAATGAAATCAACACCTATAGTGGAGATGGAGACAATGAGAAGGATACAAGCACTAGGAGAACGCAGAGACACAAAGGTAATAACAAAGGCAGAAAAGTTCCTCTGCATGCAGAGCCATCCAATGATGGACAGATTTAAATATTTAGCAATGGGAAGACTGAAAAGAAGTAGCTTTAAGCCCCCAGGCCAAACAATTTAACACGCAAATTATAGATCTACCTGAAGTTGACATCCCACTTAAGTTTGTGTCAGAATAAACCTCTTGGAAAGAGGAGCATGGACTATCAGAATGCATTAAAAAAAAAGTGAAAGGAATACTAGACAAGGATGAACAGAACAGTGTGCAACGTAGGATAGTGACCCTCGGTTTCCTGGATGAAGAATACCCACAAGACCTCTGGATCAGAGTATACACAAAATGCAGAAAAGAATGGAGGAGCGGGAGAGTACATAGAATACCCAAACAACATTAGGGATACAGTCAGAGTACCAACTGGAAAATTCTGTCATATATATGATGCAGAAATCCAGGCAATAAGGTGGTAACTGAGAAACTGTTGAACACCAATGTCAGTCCACAAGCTGTAGTATTTCTGACAGATGCACAATCAGCACTTCAAGCACTGAAATCTGAGAAACTGCCAGATCTACAGGTTCTACTGTCTGAACTGAGCAGCCATCGTAAGATTGTCATGCAGTGGATACCTTCTCATTGTGGAGTACAAGGAAATGAGAGAGCAGACAGACGTGCAACCAGATGTGCCAGTTACATACCAACAGAAGATATGACAGACTGAGAGCTTTTTCGTTGGGTCTAATAGGGAAAGTGTGCTGGAATTAGACCCACGGAAGACAGGTCAGTTTTACCCTCTTAATGAAAGAGCGTTGTTACGGTAATCCTACTACAATGGAATGCGGAGGGAGTCATCAACAAAAAGCTTTCCCTAACACATCACTTGCATGAAGGTAAGATTGACGTGGCATGTATACAAGAAACGCACCTCAACAACAACCATAAATTCTCAATCAGAGGATACCAGGCCTTCCGTCTGGATAGAGAAGGTCACAAAGGAGGGGTTCTGATACTGACCCGAAACTGCATACCGAGTAGCGCGGTATGTGTCAATCACACCGGACAAGCAGAAATTGTAGGAGTTGACATAATGGTTTAAGAGACGAAGATCCGCATCTTCAATCTGTACGGACAACCAAACAAAGACATATCGCTCTCGAGTATGGAAGTCAAAGACTCCAACTGCATAGTAGTTGGAGACTTCAACAGCCACTCGGAGAGATGGGGATACTCAGACACTGACAGCAGAGGTGACGAAGTGGAAGATTGGGAGATAGACACAAATCTCTATCTAATCAATAGGCCGGAGGATAGCCCTAGCTTCTACTCTAGAACATGGCATACCACCTCTACTCCAGATTTGGCCTTTTCCACGGTGGACATTCACCATAAAATAGACCGCCAGGTGCTAAACCAACTGGTAGGTAGCGATCACAGGCCAATTAGGCTAGAAGTTGACATGGAAGTAGGCCCACGGGAAACAAAACCGCTTCCACGTTGGAATTACAAACGAGCCGACTGGGACAGATTTGCAAGCCTGACAGATGGGCTGTGCGAAACCATCAACACACTGAATAACAAAATGAAGCCCATGGTGGAAAGCCTAAGCAAAGCAATAATGCAAGCTGCCACTGAAACCATCCCAAGAGGGGCAAGGACAAATTATAAGCCCTATTGGAACGATGATTTGCAGAAAGCGGAAAATGCAGTCACAAATGCTAGGAACGTGGCAGATCGAGAACAATTCATGGAGGCAAATATCGCCCTCAAAGCCACCACGGCGAAATACAAATACACTCTAAACCAAACAGCAAGAGAAAGCTGGAAAAACAAAACAGAAAGCCTCAATTTAGACAAAGAAGGGAACAAACTATGGAAGCTAGTCAGAGCCATGAATGACGAAACTCCATCAAACAGACAAATTACAAACAAACAGGGTGACAACATGCTCACCGGAAAAAAGCCAGCAAACGCCTTTGTTGAACATTATGCCAGAACAAACCACATTGATGTCCCTGCAGATAGGCATACGGACATCAGTGAGGAGCAAAAGGGGCACGACAACATCAATATGGCACCAGAAGAGCATATGATGGCAAAATTAACAATGAATGAAATGGAAGAGGCCATGAGAACCTTAAAGAAAAGGAAATCTCCCGAAAAAGACGTGATAACAAACGAAATGCTGATGGGGCTGGGCCAAACAGCAAAGAGGAAACTACTATCAGTCCTGAACCAAAGCTGGAAAAGGGGCATTGTACCCCAGGCATGGAAAGACGCAGTACTTGTACCAGTACCAAAGAAAGGAAAAGACAAATCAGATCCAAATGGATACAGGCCTATCAGCCTACTGAGCTGCGTAGGCAAACTGATGGAGCGTATGATAAACACCAGACTGATGTGGCATCTAGAAGAAAAACACATACTAATTCCACAGCAAGCCGGCTTTAGACAGCACAGATGAACTGAGGATCAGGTCATCCTCATAGCCCAGGAAATAGAAGATGCCTACCAGGAACAAAAACACACAGTAGCAATTTGGGTGGACCTAGAAAAGGCATTTGACAAAGTCTGGAAAGAGGGACTTAGAGTCAAGCTACGAAGAAGTGAAGTTTGTGGGAAAATGTACAAATGGATAAGTCACTACCTCAAAAACAGAACGGCCAGAGTTCAAGTACAAGGGGTAATGAGCAAAAAGGTGACACTTGAGCAAGGAGTACCCCAAGGGGGAGTGCTGTCACCCACACTCTTCCTGGTGTATATAAATAACATAACAGAGAATATACCCAGAAGAGTCCATAGCTCGATGTTTGCAGACGATCTGACTATGTGGACCTCTGAAAAGAATCTCACCATAGCAAGAAATCGGATGCAACAGGCTCTAACATCGCTGGAAGAGTGGGCGAACTCGTGGCTGGTCAAAATAAACGAGGAAAAAACCACATGTACAATATTCTCGCTGTCAAACAAACCCCAAAACACCAAATTAAGTCTTAACGGCAAATACCTGCAGACAAACGATAACCCGAACTACTTGAGAGTCACATTTGATCGGCGCATGACATGGAAAAGTCAGATCGAGAGAAACCGAATGAGAGCCAGAGAAAGAATGGCAATCATGAGGAAACTTGCTGGCACAAGCTGGGGAGCAGACGAAAGTATACTAAAGAAACTGTACACTGGAAGAGTGAGACCAGTTCTCGAGTATGGCATTGCGGCATGGACAACAGCAGCAAAGGCAAACTTCGACAAAATTAGCAAATTCCAAAACCAAGCCATGAGAGTTATAACAGGAGGCATGAAGTCAACGCCAATTGTAGAACTTGAAAAGATTACAAAACTGCAATCCATGACCGACAGAAGAGACTGCAGAGCCCAGCAGCAAGCAGAGAAACTCAGAAGACTGACTGACCATCCAATGCACCAGAGACTAAACAATTTTGGAAATGGGAAACTAAAGCGGAGAAACTTTGCAGAAATAGCCAAAGCAAAGATGCACGAAGACCCCATGAACGCACTAACAACACCAAAGCCCATCCCTACTGTACGAAAACCTATCTGGAGGCAGCATATATTTCCAGAGGTGGTAGAAAATATACCAGATATTGGAAACAAAAACTGCCAGACTGAAAAAGAAAGAAGAGATAATACCTTGATCTACATATCGAAAAACTACCCAAGCATGGACTGGACCCATGCATACACCGATGGTTCTGTAACAAACTCAACACAGAACGGAGGGGCAGGAGCATTTCTGAACACAGCAATTTCAGAGCGGAGGCAGAGGCACTGAGGTCGGCAGTGGAAGAAATGGTGAAAGGTATAAGGAATGAAAGCCATATAGTCCTGCTTACCAATGCCTTGGCTGTAGTCACAGCACTGAAAAGCCAGAAAAATACTGAGCTTAATGATCTAAGAGCAGTACTCTGTCAACTATGCCAGCAGTCCGCACCAAAAAGGGTAGTGGTACAGTGGGTTCCATCCCACTGCAACACCCAAGGCAACGAGAAGGCAGACAGACTGGCAAAAGAAGATGCAAGACTACTACAACCAGATACTAGTATGACATACGAAGAGTCAAAACGGCTTATTAGAGCTAGATACATGACCAAATGGGAAACCGAACATACTGGCTACACCAAAAACGATGCCTATTACCAGTTGAACAGAAGAGAGCAGGTCGTGGTCTTCAGACTTCGCACTGGCCACAATAAACTCAGGTACCACCTATTTACCAAATTGAAGATAGGTGGCACTGACGAATGCCCGTGTGGTACCGGGAAAATGACTGCTGAACATTTGCTGCAAAACTGCCAGACATACAAGGATCATAGAGAGCAGATGTGGCCATCACCAGTGGCAACACTAGATAAGCTCTATGGCAGTGTCGACAGTCTCAGGATGACGGCTGCTTTTTCGAAAAAATTAAGGTTGATGTCTGACTGCGTACGATGAAGAAGAAGATTTACATTACCTTGCTCTAAAAGCTATGTGCATCCAATTTATTCTTAAATGCATTAACTGTCCCTGCCTCCACTACCTCCCGTGGCAATGCATTCCCAGCATTCACCACTCTCTGACTTAACAAATATTTCCTAATATCTAATCTGGACCTCTCTTTAGTTAATTTATAGCTATGCCCTCTTGTTCTTGTGGGTGGCTGTGTTTTTAAAAACTTGTTATAGTTATAGTCTCATTTATCCATTCCTCTGATCATCTTATAAACCTGTATTGTCACCTCAAATTCTTCTCTCTTTTAGACACTGTAGGCAAAGCAAAGATGCACGAAGATCCCATAAACGCACTAACAACACCAAAACCCATCACTACTGTACGAAAACCTACCTAGAGGCAGGATATATTTCCAGAGGTGGTAGAAAATATACCAGGTATTGGAAACAAAAACTGCCAGACTGAAAAAGAAAGGAGAGATACTATCCTAAGCTTCATATCGAAAAGCTACCCAAGCATGGACTGGACCCATGCATACACCGACGGTTCTGTAACAAACACTACACAGAACGGAGGGGCAGGAGCATTCCTGAACCTACCAAATGGCAGAAAAATAACACTGTCATTCGCTACTGGTAAGTACACAAGCAATTTCAGAGCGGAGGCAGAGGCACTGAGGGCGGCAGTGGAAGAAATGGTGTCACACCAAGAAAATGAAAGCCATATAGTCCTGCTTACAGATGCTCTCGCCGTAGTCACAGCGCTAAAAAGCCAGAAAAACACTGAGCTTAATGACTTAAGAGCAGCACTCTGCAAACTGTGCCAGCAGTCCGCACCAAAAAGGGTAGTGGTACAGTGGGTCCCATCACACTGCAACATCCAAGGCAACGAGGAGGCAGACAGACTGGCAAAAGAAGGTGCAAGACTACCACAAACAGATACTAGTATGACGTACGAAGAGTCAAAACGGCTTATCAAAGCCAGATACATGACCAAATGGGAAACCGAACATACTGGTTACACCAAAAACGATGCCTATTACCAGTTGGACCGAAGAGAGCAGGTCGTTGTCTTCAGACTTCGCACTGGCCACAATAGACTGAGGTACCACCTATTCAACAAATTGAAGATAGGTGGTACCGACGAATGCCCGTGCGGTACCGGTAAAATGACCGCTGAACATCTGCTGCAGAACTGCCCGACATACGAGGATCAGAGAGAGCAGATGTGGCCATCACCAGTGGAACTGCAAGACAAGCTCTATGGCAGCGGCGACAGCCTCAGGATGACCGCCGCTTTTTTCGAAAAAATAATGGTTACTGTCTGACTGCGTAGAAAGAAGAAGAAGAAGAAGACACTGTAGGCCAGTTTTTCTGAGTCTTTCCTCATAATTGTAATTCTGGAATCCCACTATCAGCTTTGTCGCTCTTTTTTGCATTCTGTCCAGCATATTTATATCCCCTCTATGATAAGGACTCCACACCTGTACACAGTACTCCAATCTAGGTCTAACTAATGCTTTACAGTTTGACGATCACTTCTTTGCTACAATGTTTAATATTTCTTTTTATCATACCTAACATTGCATTTGACTTTTCCACTGCTACCTGAACTTGCTCACTCACCAAACCTGTATGATCTATTATAACCCCTAGGTCCCTATAGTCCTATTGAATGAATTAGTGATGTTGAATTAATCAGTTATGTTGAATGAATTAGTCATGTTGAATGAATTAGTGATGTTGAATAAATCTCGCAACGTACCAGCTGTGTTAAACTAATTTCAGAACCGAACATACTGGTTACACCAACAACGATGCCTATTACCAGTTGAACCGAAGAGAGCAGGTCGTCGTCTTCAGACTTCGCACTGGCCACAACAGACTGAGGTACCACCTATTCAACAAATTGAAGATAGGGTGTACCGACGAATGCCCGTGCGGTACTGGTAAAATGACCACTGAACATCTGCTGCAGAACTGCCCGACATACGAGGATCAGAGAGAGCAGATGTGGCCATTGCCAGTGGAACTGCAAGACAAGCTCTATGGTAGTGGCGAGAGTCTCAGGATGACCGCCGCTTTTTTCGAGAAAATAATGGTTACTGTCTGACTGTGTACGCAGAAGAAGAAGAAGAAGAAGATTTAACTCATTCTCGCCTGACCGTACAGCCTGGCGTATAGCTCTCTGCAGTGGAGCAGTGTCATGCGAGGCTTCTAAAAAGACTGCAACAGAACAAGCAGAAAGGCCAGAAAAGCCAGAGAAATATCACAGTCTGCGAAGCAAACTTTTCATGCCCTCACTGCCTGTGATTATGCAAATCTAAAATCGGACTTGTCAGCCACCTCTGCACCCATCCACAACCCGGAAGTACAGAATACTCGACTGAAAGGACTGGCTAAAATGAAAAAGGAAAGGTCCTCATCACACATGATGGACGAACAACACATAATTTAAAAGTGAAAAAAAAACCTACCTCAAAAGCATCTTGACCTTTCACAACCAAGTACTTCTTGTCCGTGTAAAACGCTCTAGCTTTCAGGATATAAAGGACAACAAAGTCACAGAGAACTGTGGCCTGGGAAGATACAAAAGCACACAACAAGATTATTACGTTTTCATGCGTAGATCTCTTGTTTGGGCCAGGTGAGAAGCTTGTGTGGTCGTCAAGTGGAACCTCCCGAGTGTTTTAGATACACATTCTATCCATCTGCGACGAGGGCGACCCCTTGCACGAGGACCCGATACTTGCATGTGATAGGCTCTCGCTGCTGGTTGGTCATAACGCATCCGAACCAAGTGGCCAAACCACTTGATTTGTTGGGTCTCAATGTAGGCACTTACTGTGTTTATTCCAACCATCTGCCTCAACGTGGTGTTTCCGATACGGTCTCGGATGGACTTGCCAACTGCACTTCCCACACAGCGCATCTCACAGCTCTGAATCTTACTCTTGTGACGTTCCAATAAGAACCACAATTGACACTGGTAACACAAAGTAGGAATGAAAAGCGTTTTGATCAACCTCCTCTTAGTTGAAAGTTGCACTCCAGGATGTTTTAAGATCGGTGGAAGCTGGTAGTGGACATTGCTTGCTTTCTGAGTACAATGTGGTATCACTCTGTCCACTCTGCCATCATCATTGAAAACACTTCCCAGATACTTGAACTCTCTAACCTGTTGGAGATTTTTGTGGTCGCTGTGGAAGCATTGCTGTACTTGGTTTCAGGTTATTGCCATAGATACAGTCTTTTCTATATTGTTCTTCATGTCATATCTTTGACAGGCAAAAGTGAGAGAGGTGAGGTGATGTTGTAGGTCCTCCCCATTGTAATAGAATGTTAATCAATGTCCTAAAATCAAATAGATGCACGAGACATAAAAATATCTGACAATTACAAACATACTCTACAACTATAAAGGACAGAAGAACAACAATTAAAATACACAGAACCAAAAGGATGTAAAGATGTGGCAGTGAATGAGCTGTAAATAGAAAAGTAAGCTTGACAAAGATTAAGAAAAACTGTTTTTGCAACGAAAAGAGTCAAAATAATGAAAACAAAGAAGGGTGGGGTTAAGAGAAAGAGTGATGTGTGTATGTGCACTTAACATACTTATGATTTGCAAAATGCATAAATGCACAGGAATCAAGATGCTAAGCAGTGCATGAGCTGCAGTGGTCAGCGACCCATAGCTGACTGCTAGCGTCAGGGCCAGCAAACCAGAGCTGCCAAGACCCTTCTACACCTCCACATGGTGATCCTGGATAACAGGCTGCAGCAGGGCAGACTGGCTAAGGAGAAGGGATCGAAGAGAGAAGGCTAACCTGGTACTCAAAAAATGTCTGCCGCCGAAGACGGATGTGTCAAACCGAAAGGTGCAAATATCGCAGGCAAGCTGTAAACTAGTGGCCAAACGCATTCCGTTCTCCGGATTACATTCTGCTACTTGCTTGGTAGCAGCATATTGAGAATGAACGCAGAAGAAAAAGAAGTAGTTGGACACATTTTAAAAACAAGTATTCAACCTACCATTTCCATTATTCTTCCATTATAACATTTCTTTCCCGTTCTGTGGTCCACCAGGAGGATTTATATGGCTGAGGAATAAAGGGTGCTTGCCCCTGCAGTTGCAATGAAGTGTAAAGGCTGGGTTTTTGTTTTACATCCAAACTGCTTGGCTACCAATTCCTAACATTATCTATTTATTTATCTTCAGTGAAATAGCGTCATTAGATGTTGTGGTTAGGTGTGACCTCCTTTATTTCATATTTTTTGGCAGGCGAAATTCTGCTGGTGGTTTGATAGATCAATCTGAGTATCTGTTACCAAGTGTCAGGTTGGTAGCCCCTAAAATATACGATTGCTTATTTTTGGGAATGGTTGTGGTGGCAACGTAAATTAGAGCAAGATAGACCCGCAGCCTGTCAGGCGCCATCTATGCTGCTCTGCTAACCACATAACCAAGATCTGATGTTATAGCCACACAGTCCCCTTTTGTGATATATTCTCTGTGGGCTGTTAACCTCTAGAATAATTTGAGTAGATTTTTAACTTGCCAGAGCCGTTAAGCCTACTCTTTTCGATTATCAATGACATATTAAACCTTTTTTGTTGCTTTATGCTTCACAAGGAATGAAATAGTTGAATGATAAGAAGAAATGATAAATGACCAACATAACTACATTTATGGCAGCATTGTACTTACTATCCCCAAAAGAGCCAGTCCGCTGCCAATGTTAAGAAATAATGGTACAATCCTGAACTGACCAGCTTGACCTTGAACTGTTATTAAAAATCGTATTCCCGTTGCTTTATATAAGTTCCTATACATAATTCTTGCATTATTTTCTACGATGACAAAGTGGTCTGCATATCTGTTAAAAGAATGAAGGATAGAATGAATTTGAATTTCATAAATGATTGGCTGATTTTATTTTTAAAACATTAAAAAAAATTGCAAGCATGCCGCTTATACAATCAGATATCAATCTACACATGACAACTCAGTTCTGACGAAATCAATCACAACTTTTTCATAATCTAATTCTCCGATATAAGTACATGTTATGTAGATTAAGTATCATTCTCTTATCTACCAAGGATCGTTGTGCTCAAATATGTCTCTATCAATGACCATCTTTATCGTTTAGATTAGTTCATTTATTTTCTTTGTGTTGCGCTTAGTCCATGAACAAAACCTTGTCAGTTTAACAGATTGTTATTACTGTATTAATAAATAAATAAATGGCCTTTCTCGTCTATGGAGACGGCGATGAAGCAGGTATGTCTTTTTTCACTAGACAGGTCTTTTCTCCTTTCGACGTATAGGATTATTTTCGAGTTTCTCTCTCCGAGTAGCTTCAAATGTCATTAGCTCATTTCAAAGTGATGTCTTCCATGTGGTTCTCACTGCGGCTGAGTTTTTCCAAGCATTGTGGTCGATGGAAAAGTCTGTCATTGATGTCTTGCAAACATCTTTATATCTGAGCAGGGGTCTGCCTGGGAGTTGCCTCCCCTCTGACAGCTCACCATCAACACCTGTTCTGGAATTTGCCTATTGTCCATTTTACACACAAAATAGACACATTTATGTCATTATTTGCAAAGAAGGCAAAACATCAATGAGCAGCCTACATGCTCGGAAGAAATTATGAAAATTAGAGCAGAGGGAAAAAAATATTGCGGGATAGACCTACAATGCGTTTGTAAGACTCCTTTGCACTCCACTACACTACACCATCCATGATATGTCAGAAAGAAAACTGTTTGTTCACTGGACTTTCTTAGACCAGCATAGAGAACATTGGAGAGGAAGCTGGACCTGCAGGGTGCAACCATCTCTGAGGAGTGGATCATTTTACATAATATTTTCAGTTTGACTGCAACCCCCCTAACTTTTACCTTATTCTTCATGTAGATCTCTGGGTTCCTTATTGCAGAGGAAGGAATAGTGTGACTGCATACTACACATGCCATGAAAAAATTAACTAAGAGCAGTAGCTGTTCTAGGAAATGGCTGCAGTAGGTTCACTGTAAGAGCAGGTGTTCTTTAGTGAATTGGCTTCAGTAGATTCAGTGTAAGAGCATTTGTTGTGGAGACTGACTTCAGTGGGTCCACTGTAAGAGCATTTGTTGTGGACACTGACTTCAGTAGGTCCACTGTAAGAGCAGTTGTTCTTCAGGGGACTAGCTTCAGTAGGTTCAACATAAGAGCAGTTGCTGTTCTGGGGACTGGCTTCAGAAAACACCACCACAAAAGCAAATAAGAAGACTAACTGCATGGAAATTCCTATGCTGACAATGAAGCGTAAACGAATGTTTACTGTCATGTTTTCAACGGTCTGCTGATGAAACTATGAGCCGGAGGATAATGAAATTTTGCAAACTTGACGGTTGGTATGTGCTGTTTACATCAGAAGTGACATCATCATGTGCATCGTACGTATGTTCACTTGGTGCAGTTCAGTTAGGTCCAGTTTCATTTGAACACGCCTCGTATTTAATAAGTGGCAGGAAAGTTACATATTTTTTATTTTTTTTTGGCGTTTGCCTTATTTATCTATTCCCCAAGTCAGTGTGCGTTGCACTGTGGTTTTTATTTTGCGCTTGTCGGCCTAGTGCATCCGACGTCAGCATGCATTTTATGTAAGGGTCTGCTTCCTCCTGCATTTTCTAAGGGTTTGCTTCCCCGGGGTAACGGCCGGTGCTGTGATGGGGATTGTCTTCTTCTTCGTACGCTGTCAGACGTCAACCTGTATTTTTTCGAAAAAAGCAGCGGTCATCCTGAGGCTGTCGACACTGCCATAGAGCTTGTCTAGTGTTGCCACTGGTGATGGCCACATGTGCTTTCTCTGATCCTCGTATGTCGGGCAGTTTTGCAGCAAATGTTCAGCGGTCATTTTCCCGGTACCACATCGAGCATTCATCAGTGCCACCTATCTTCAATTTATTGAATAGGTGGTACCTCAGTCTGCTGGCATAGTTGACAGAGTACTGCTCTTAAATCATTAAGTTCAGTATTTTTCTGGCTTTTTAGTGCTGTGACTACGGCCAGGGCATCTGTAAACAGGACTATATGGCTTCCATTTCTTTTACCTGTCACCATTTCTTCTACTGCAGCCCTCAGTGCCTCTGCCTCCGCTCTGAAATTGCTTGAGTATTTTCCAGTTGCCACTGTAGGTGTTATTTTTCTACCATTTGGTAGGCTCAGGAATACCCCTGCCCCTCAGTTCTGTGTTGTGTTTGTTACAGAACCGTCAGTGAATGCATGGGTCCAGTCCATGCTTGGGTAGTTTTTCGTTATGTACCTCAGGGTTATGTCTCTTCTTTCGTTTTCAGTCTGGCTGTTCTTTTTTCCAATACCTGGTATATTTTCTACCACCTCTGGAAATATATGCTGCCTCCAGGTAGGTTTGCGTACAGTAGGGATGGGCTTTGGTGTTGTTAATGCATTCATAGGGTCTTCGCTCATCTTAGCTTTGGCTATTTCTGCAAAGTTTCTTCGCTTTAGTTTGACATTTCCAAAATTATTTAGTCTCTGATGCATTGGATGGTCTGTCAGTCTTCTGAGTTTCTCTGCTTGCTGCTGGGCTCTGCAGTCTCTTCTGTCGGTCATGGATTGCAGATTTGTAACCTTTTCAAGTTCTACAATTGGCGTTGACTTCATGCCTCCTGTTATAACTCTCATGGCTTGGTTTTGAAGTTTACTAATTTTGTCAAAGTTCACCTTTGCTGCTGTTGTCCATGCCGCAAAGCCATACTCGAGAACTGGTCTCACTCTTCCAGTGTACAGTTTCTTTAGTATACTTTCGTCTGCTCTCCAGCTTGTGCCAGCAAGTTTCCTCATGATTGCCATTCTTTCTCTGGCTCTCATTCGGTTTCTCTCGATCTGACTTTTCCATGTGATGGGGATTGAACCCAGCACCTTCGGATTGTGAGCCGTGTCACTTAACCACTAGCCCATGTCATCCACTAAGTTACATATAAAGCCTGGGTATGTTTTTAAGGAGAAGTAAAAGGCAACAGGAAACATAAAAACCAACCTAAAATTGAAACCCTTTGAAATACTGTAATCTCCCTTGTCAAGGTGTCTGAATGAATACTTTGGCAAGCAATTATTCTCGCTATAGTCCAAGTCACATGTCCAATCAATTACAATTTGCACGACACCACCCTGGGAGATAGTACAAACAGATTATAAATAATACATCTTGCAAGGGGAGAAATACTGATCAGACATATTAGTTATGGTCAGGTAAAATATACTGATCAGACATATTAGTCAAGGTCAGTTAAAATATACTGATCAGACATATTAGTCAAGGTCAGGTAAAATATACTGATCAGACATATTAGTCAAGGTCAGGTAAAATATACTGATCAGACATGTTAGTCAAGGTCAGGTAAAATATACTGATCAGACATATTAGTCAAGGTCAGGTAAAATATACTGATCAGACATATTAGTCAAGGTCAGGTAAAATATACTGATCAGACATAGCAAAACTGCCTGGAAGACCCTGGTCCACCTTCATCAGCACGCTCGGGATGTGAGGAAAGCTACTGCAACCCATTACTTAACGTCCTTTTCAGGACGCACAAAAGAGTAAACCTACTCATTGTGGGCATTCGAAACAACAACATCTTGCAAACTTATCGTAACGTCTTTATACTGGTTTAGAAGACTGTAGAGTCTGTAAACAACCAGTTTCTTGGAGGGTGGTGCGAGTCCATCTTAATAGACTCAAACATTAGAGCTAAGGTGACCCTCAGCCAGTTAGGTACCATCTATATGCTGCTATTAACAAACCATCTGGGGGAAGGAACAACAACTTTTTTAGTAGATTTTTAGCTAGAATTTTTGAATTTTATCCGGGCAGCGGCTGTTAAGCGTACTCTTTTAGATTTGTAACTGCATTCTTTCACCATACCTGTAAACATATGTGCGGAAAACATTATCAGGAATGTAAAAGCAGAGTCAATTTCTACAGACTTCGATCCTTTCACAATAGGAGGAAAGGAGATACCGGAAATATGATATGCCGACAACACAGTTTTGCTCTAACAGCGCCAAGGGCATAGAACAAATAATTACATCAGTCCAGAAACATAATAAAGTCCAGAATCTCTACCTGAATACAAAGAAAACAAAGATAATGACAACTGATAAGACAAAACTTCAATCTAAAATCGAGATAGCTGGCGAAAAGATTGAAAATGTTTCACATTTTGATTATCTGGTATCAATACTGAACAACAATGGAGACTGTACAAAAGAAGTAAGAAGACGACTGATTGTGGAATACAGAAGATAAGAGTATGCAGAACCTATGGCATAATACAAACAAAGAACTAAAACTAAAGATCCTAAAAACATGCATTTTTCCTGTGGCAACCTATAGATGTGAAACATGGACGATTACAAAAGCAATAAGAGCGAAGATCGGTGCTTTTGAAACACAGTGCTACAGAAGAGTCCTGAAAATCCCGTGGACAAAGAAAGAAACAAACAAATCCATCCAGCAAGACCTGAATGTAAAGGAGAATTGATTCATAAATGACGTAATGACCCAAAACTTAGGTTTATTGGACACGTCAAATGACACAACGGACTGGAGATAGTGGTTATGTAAGGCATGGTCACTGGAAATAGAAGCAGGGGTCGACCAAGAAGACGGCAGACTCAGGACATCAAGGAGACGCTGGATTTGACCTTGGGGCAGGCCGGAAGACTGGCGAAAGATAGTTTCCTACAGACAGGCTGTCATGAGAGCGACGTTCTGCAAAGGACATGCTACATGATGATGATGAACTGCCAAAGAATTTTTAACGTGCTCGACACTGAACACGATCTTGCTACCCATAGATTTTGACAAGAAGATCCACGTGAAAAAGATCCTGGTCTCCATCATATTTCAAACTCGCGACCTCCGGCACCCGATGCAGACACCTTACCCTGAGACCACTGAGTCCCCTAAACATAATATGGCCAGCAACATTTACACATGAAATAAATTGTAACAGAAGCAGCAGTGCAATAGTGCTTTGATGCAGACTTCCTGTCACAGGAAGCAGATTGTGTTAGACACGAAGTAAAAATCTGACCTAATAACCAAGAAATATCTGAAGATATATAACATTTCTAAGGCATCAGGCAGTTAAGTAGATAAGTTGACAGCATGAGAAAAGAGTTTTTATTTTGTACTAACACAATCCCAGAGCCTCTGTAATGTTTCTTGTCTATCTTCTCCTTGGTTCGCCTCTGAATATTCTGTCAGGTACCATTTTGTTGTTGTTTGCGAATGCCCACAATGAGTAGGTTACTCTTATGTGCGCCCTGAAAAGGGCGTTAAGTGACGGGTTGCTTTCCTCACATCTCGAGCATGCTGATGAAGGTGAACCAGGGCACTCCAGATGGTTGTGCTATGCTTGGCTTCATCTGTGTGTCGCTCACCACTATGGAGATCACGTCGAACCTCAGCTTGTTAGCCAGACTGTTGTCCTCGACAACAGCCCATTTCCAGGATGACCAATGAGGAGGTCAGGTAAGGGTCTTTGCCAGTATATTTCTCCTGACCCTGGCTAAAATTATCTGATCAGAGTGTTTTGCCTGACCTGACGTTAGCCTCATCGTCCCGTCAGGTACCATAAACTCCAGTATCGTTATGTCCAAGTCATGTGGCGCTTGATGTGGTCGAAGTATGTTAATTTCAATATTTCATTCTAGTAACATTAGTGCGGAATCTGTTACTGCTTTTTTGCTAGAAAATTTTATAGCCGTGGCTGCAGCGTTGCTTCTGAAAGATGAAGAGCTGCATTGCCATCCTTTTGGTTTGTTTTCTTGTTTGGTTTTCATTACTGGCAGAGCTGAAAAAGTCTTCTCAAACAAAATCGGTAGTTGAATATACTCCCAACAATTTAATAGAATTTAGTTCGTCTCAAGGCGAGCTCTGAGTGTTAAGTGTAATAAATTTTTTTGAGAAACGGCAGGAAATTTCTGCGGACCGAGTGTTGGGAAACACTGGCTTAGGTTGCAGGTTTCAGTTATAAGTTCAAACCCCAGTAAGATTAAGTTTTTATTATTGTGAGGGGTAAAAAATCTGCACACTGCGTGGTGACAGCCAGTTGCCAGGTTAAACAGCCTATGAAGAGAGAGTCCAAAAGGTTTATTAGGGACAGATACATGGCCAAATGGGAAACAGAGCATACTGGCGACACAAAAAATGATGCCTATTACCAGTTGAACAGAAGAGAGCAGGTCGTGGTCATCAGACTCCGCACAGGCCACAACAGACTGAGGTACCATCTATTCAATAAACTGAAGATAGGTGGCACTGATGAATGCACCTGTGGTACAGGGAAAATGACCGCTGAACATCTGCTGCAAAACTGCCCGACTTACGAGGACCAGAGAAAGCACATGTGGCCATCACCAGTGGTAACACTAGACAAGCTCCATGGCAGTGTCGACAGCCTCAGGATGACAGCTGCTTTCTTCAAACAAATACAAGTTGACGTCTGACAGCGTAAGAAGAAGAAGAAACAGCCTTAATTTAAAGACCTTATAAAAACATGTTCCAAAAGGTTACAAAAAGTTGACGATGATGAGGTCATTCAAGTACTTGTAAGATAATCGTGAATTGCTGGTTTGGAAGTGGAACATAATAAAAAATAAATGTAATATGTCAGAAACAAATATACAGTTGATACAGATCTTTAAATGCATAACATGTTTTTTTTAAACACAAACACCCACAAGAACAAGAGGGCATAGCTACAAATTAACTAAATAAAGGTCTAGATTAGATATTAGGAAATATTTTTTTTATTCAGAGAGTGGTGAATGCTTGGAATGCATTGCCACAGGAAGTAGTGGTGGCAGGGACAATTAATGCATTTAAGAATAGATTGGATGCACATTGTTTTTAGAGCAAGGAAATGTAAATGAAACTGGTTGTTTACAGACTCATCATAGTCTTCTAAACCAGTATAAAAACGTTAAGTTACGTTAGAACAATGACAACAACAACAAAAAAGCAATGATCTTGTTTCATCTTTACCTCAGAATATATATTCTCATATGAAATGCCAGCACCATTAACAATGGTCTCTAGTCTGAATATAGGACAGTACTTGTCTGTTGGGCTGTTTGCGTCGAATATACAGTTGTTCAAATAGTCATTTATAGTAGTAATATTTTCTGGCAGGTTTATCGATCCAAACTCTGGCAAATTTCGTCTAATAAATGGGTACAGAGAAGGAAAAGGTATTCAAAATATGTGTGATATTAAACTAGAAATATACAACCAAATAATTATTTCAGCAAAATAAAAACAAAAATAACTAGTATTTATTATGAATAGCTAGTTCATATACAATAAACAGAACGTTAAAAATATGATTATATTCAGAATTTACTCAATATTCATTACAACTTCAATTTCAGTACTTCATAATTAAGAAAACATTGGTTTGGAGATAAAATTGATTTGTCTTTATTTCAATAAAAATCAAACATTATTAATTCAGAAACTACTTTATTTCACTAAATTTTATTTAAGCTAAATCTGTATATGCGAGGGACTGTATTCCAACTAAATACCAATTGCAACTGGAAAAAAAAAACAGGAAAGATTTAAATGTAGTTTTGTGTGAGCACAAAAACAAACTCATATTGATGTTTCAAACTAATAGTTCATCTATACGTGAAAATCTCAGCTAACATAAATTAATATTCTTATGTAAAATTACACTTTAAACTGTCTTCTTTTTTAGTCCCCAAATCGCATTAGTCAAATTTAATTTAATTCAAACACTTATGAAAATTCCAGATAATGTATTTAAATTACTAACATTTGAAAAAAATAGCCATAGTGTAATTGGTTCCGTCTTCTTTGATTCTTGATTCTAGGAACCAACATCATCACACAGGGGACATTCCAATAAGTGCTCCGTTCTCCCTACAAGCAGCCAGTCAAGCATATATATATATACTCTCAGAGTTCCAGTCAGGTGTTGATTTTGTGTTTTTCGGATCTTTACAGACAGAACACACTTTCTCCCCTCTCTAGTCACTCCCAAATCTATTCATCCTCTGCATATATACATTTTTGCGTCCCTGTCTCTCTTCATCATTCTCTAGACTGTCCATGACTGCCCTTATCAACTCAACCCCGTCTCTCGTATTCACTGCGTTGTTCACCACAGTTCGTCCCACCACTGCATCAGCTCTTTCGTTGCCCCAGACATGCCTGCATGTCCCGGGCAGTAGATCCATGTGACACCTTATATAACAGAGTTGTTCAGAAGAGAGGACCATTCCCTTCTTAGCATGCAACTATCTGTCTGATGGAGCATGCCCTGCGAGTTTAACAGTATCACTGCGGGTGTCACCGATTGACAGTGGAGTAGGCAGCTGATTTCTCCACCACTTCCTTGCGATTTTGGTAGCCGACGAAACCCCAACCGCACTTGTTTGCATCTCTGCCGGCAGAGCTATCTGTGTTCAGAATTGGGTCGTGTGGTCCTGAGTTTTGCTTGATGAGCTCCTGTATTAAAGCTTCTGTCCTAGTGCTGCCCCACCCACAACACTCTCTGCTCAGTTGTATCCACCACCCTTGTCAGGGGGGTTCTCGTTGCCCACTTATACCCATTCACTACCTCTTCCCACTTCTTCCAATGCACGTCTTCCTTATTTGGTACAGTGCAAAGTCTGAGATTATACCAGGGCACAACAAAATCCAGGCATCACAACATCAACATTTTATGCTCACTGCCAGACAAATAACAAACGTAGAAAGTTGGAACATTTTATGACTCCTTTTTCTTTCCTCTCATGCTTTTTTTCTGTAACATGACACTTATTTACTTTCCGTGTCCAAGCACCATGTCACACAGCATGCATCTAGTATTGTCCTGTCATTTGTCTTCAGCAGGTTTCACCTATTGCATGTTTCCTGGAGGTT
Source organism: Ariolimax columbianus (assembly GCA_036924085.1). Classification (NCBI taxonomy): domain Eukaryota; kingdom Metazoa; phylum Mollusca; class Gastropoda; order Stylommatophora; family Arionidae; genus Ariolimax; species Ariolimax columbianus. The sequence goes on along the minus strand of JAVGWX010000015.1, from coordinate 60,345,632 downwards.
TGGACAGGTCATCAGGTGGTCTGGGTCCTGTATTGCGCCACAGTCACACGTATCATCATCTGTGTATCCCCATCTCTTCATGTTTTTCTTGCACCATGATACACCAGTTCAGAGTCTATTCCGCAACTTCCATGTTGTGTATAGCTGATGATGTCTGGGGGCAGGTTCCTCCTGAAGTTCCATCTATGGGGCCTGCATCAATTCATGCCATCTCTCGATATGGTGGTTTTTAGGGCTTGTCTGTACCGACTTTGTTGATTTCAGGAAGCTATGTCTAGATTTGAATCTTGTCCTCTGTACCTGATGTCAAAACATTGGGTGTCTTGGGCCATGCTTCTGTTTTTTTCGTTCAATTTTTTCTGTGATGCTTCTTCTGATCTTGTCAATAATGAAGTATATTTTATCGATGGGTTTTAGGCACCCTGATACTATCTGGCACGGAGGGTGTGTTACTGATTTTCTTTTGAAAACACAGTTTTGTATAGAGATCCGTCCCTGTAGGCCAGTGCTCAGTACAAAATTGGCTAATCATATAACAGTCTCACAGAATGTGTTGGGATGTTTGTGCTGTTTGCTCGTACATGCTCATTGGCGATGGAGCCAATTTTTTATATGTGTAAGTGACTTTTCAATTTGTTATGTTCCATTCTCATGCGGAACATGATCATTTGCTCTGCTTGATCAAGGTAGTGTTGATCACATCGTACAAAGATGCAAGAGAGGGTTAGGAGCACTCAAGACCATGGCTGCTGCCGACTTGTAACAACGCCTCCTGTTCATCCTATTTCGTCAGATCGTGTTGTATGTCATCGATTACAAATAGGCATCCTCACACTATAAAAAAAACAGTGTTAAAGGTTGGAACGCATCCAGAATGAAGGTATGCGACTGGTTCTGGGCTGCACTAGAGATACCCCGATTGTGATGATGTGGTACATGTTGGGATTGTTATCGGTAACATCCAGACATAAACTGGCACAAGTCAAAGCCTATATGCGTGTCACTACAGACACGCAGCACTCTCTGCACAGTAGTATCTCAGACATCATGGGATCAAGAGAAGGTCGTCATGGATGGCACAGGCTGAGACAACAATCAGACACGTCACTCCAGCTGTGACGATAGCCAAACGGGAAGAATGGGTCTACACTGGTGATAGAATGATTAAAGTACCAGAGAGTCACCATAACCTTAGGCAAAGAATGCAGAGAACGGAGCAACGAGAGAGCAGAGCACGAGGTAAATCAGCTGATAATTGAGAACACCCAGGAGAGTGACGCTGTTATATACACCGACGGATCGTTCGTGCGTAGTGGACATCAGGCTGGGGTTTCTCGACTAGAGTGAGAGGAGAGGTCGTTGCTGAGCGAAGTAGAGCATACATGTCAACAACCTCCAGTATGAGAATGGAGACGGAAGCAGTGACCTCAGCACTGAAATGAATATCTGAGACTTCTATAACAAAGGCAGTCATTGTGAAAGACGCGCAAGCCGTACTTCAGAAAATACAGAAGGGATGGCTTAAGTACAAGTGGATAGCTGCTATTGAGGCCTCAAACCTCCAGGCGTTGACCGGAATCTACTGTCCTGCTCATGCTGGGGATCATGAAAATGAAAGAGCTGACATCTTGGCTTCACAAGCTCCCATCATGGGCACATTAGTGATGGATAGAGGTGACATTTTGAAATCAATCAATGACCGCCTGCTGGATGAGGACACCGCAATGGATGAAGCAGCAATCCACAGACTGCTCAGTTTCAACATTAAACGAGGTTAGAGCGGAGTGGGGCGCATAAGAGGATGGCGCAGGACAGTGTACAACCAGCGAGCTACAGGGACCATCAGCATCCATAACTTTCAACATTAGATGAGAGGGACTGAGCACCTATGGGTATGCCCAGAGTGCAGTGACGTTGATTCTTAGAAACAGAAATAGAAAGGTCATTTGGTCAGCTTTCCTTATGGCCTGGAAAAGGGTCTTCTTATCTTGGAAGGTCATTGTTTGTTCGTTTTGCTACCTCCTTTGCCAACCTGTCTGCTTTCTCATTTTGCTCAAATGCCACAGTGTGATGATACCCACTGTAACACTACCCTTCTCTTGGCTTTAAGTTCGCCCACGGCTTTCTTTAGCTCTGGCAATATATCACTCTTGAGGGCTTGCAGAACTGATATTGCATCTGTAAGAAATACAACCTGCTGGCATTGACTTGTTGCGCTGCTAATCATTCATATAGCAATATCAGTGCCTATACTTCAGCCAAGTAGTCTGAACAGAATTATCCAGTGGATGAACTAGTGGTTTTGCTTTCTTTATCTGATTAGACAACATAGATTTCTGCACCTCCATTCTTCACTGCTCTTGTTGCTGATCCATCAGTATATACCTGGATCCATGCTATTCTGGGGTACAGTTCATCGGTCATACCGCATGCTGCTGCTTTCTTTTTGTGAGCATTTGGGTCTCCCATGGGGCAAATGACAGTTGTGAATGTTTTAACTGTCTTAGATCCAGTGTTATATATACACGAAACTACATATTATGTATTTTATCCTTCATCTGTCATATGTTTAAGCAATATACAAAGTGTTCAATCCGTCATATTGCATATATTAGTGTGCTCCTTGACTGACATTGTCCCACAAATTCTTGTGATTCCTTTTAAATGTAGGTATTTTTAAGTCTTCTTTTCTTTTCTTAACCACTATATTTCTTATTAGCTGATATTTTATTCTTGTTTTTTAACTAGTGAAATCACCATATTTTCAAATATATTACTTTAATAGCAGCAAACAATACCAGCTTGTCCTACCTTGACACTTCAAACTTGGGAAACTCAATGTTGTTCTTAATGAATACCGTGAAGTTGGCTGAAGCTAAGAAAGCACGTGTATCAATTGTCCTGCGGAAAGGAGACAGCACATTTAATGACAAGAAGGGAAGGAGACAGCACATTAAATGACATGAAGGGAAGGAGACAGCACGTTATTTGACATGAAGGGAAGGAGACAGCACGTTATTTGACATGAAGGGAAGGAGACAGCACGTTATTTGACATGAAGGGAAGGAGACAGCACGTTATTTGACATGAAGATAATCTTAAAAAAAAAAGAAAAGAAACAGTAACATTTTATACTTAAAATTGGTAATATGCTGCTGCAATTAATGCCTCGGTTTGGTAATATGCTGCTGCAATTAATGCCTCGGTTTGGTAATATACTGCTGCAATTAATGCCTCGGTTTGGTAATATACTGCTGCAATTAATGCCTCGGTTTGGTAATATGCTGCTGCAATTAATGCCTCGGTTTGGTAACATACTGCTGCAATTAATGCCTCGGTTTGGTAATATGCTGCTGCAATTAATGCCTCGGTTTGGTAATATACTGCTGCAATTAATGCCTCGGTTTGGTAATATACTGCTGCAATTAATGCCTCGGTTTGGTAATATACTGCTGCAATTAATGCCTCGGTTTGGTAATATGCTGCTGCAATTAATGCCTCGGTTTGGTAATATGCTGCTGCAATTAATGCCTCGGTTTGGTAATATGCTGCTGCAATTAATGCCTCGGTTTGGTAATATGCTGCTGCAATTAATGCCTCGGTTTGGTAATATGCTGCTGCAATTAATGCCTCGGTTTGGTAATATGCTGCTGCAATTAATGCCTCGGTTTGGTAATATGCTGCTGCAATTAATGCCTCGGTTTGGTAATATGCTGCTGCAATTAATGCCTCGGTTTGGTAATATGCTGCTGCAATTAATGCCTCGGTTTGGTAATATGCTGCTGCAATTAATGCCTCGGTTTGGTAATATGCTGCTGCAATTAATGCCTCGGTTTGGTAATATGCTGCTGCAATTAATGCCTCGGTTTGGTAATATGCTGCTGCAATTAATGCCTCGGTTTGGTAATATGCTGCTGCAATTAATGCCTCGGTTTGGTAATATGCTGCTGCAATTAATGCCTCGGTTTGGTAATATGCTGCTGCAATTAATGCCTCGGTTTGGTAATATGCTGCTGCAATTAATGCCTCGGTTTGGTAATATGCTGCTGCAATTAATGCCTCGGTTTGGTAATATGCTGCTGCAATTAATGCCTCGGTTTGGTAATATACTGCTGCAATTAATGCCTCGGTTTGGTAATATACTGCTGCAATTAATGCCTCGGTTTGGTAATATACTGCTGCAATTAATGCCTCGGTTTGGTAATATGCTGCTGCAATTAATGCCTCGGTTTGGTAATATGCTGCTGCAATTAATGCCTCGGTTTGGTAATATGCTGCTGCAATTAATGCCTCGGTTTGGTAATATGCTGCTGCAATTAATGCCTCGGTTTGGTAATATGCTGCTGCAATTAATGCCTCGGTTTGGTAACATACTGCTGCAATTAATGCCTCGGTTTGGTAATATGCTGCTGCAATTAATGCCTCGGTTTGGTAATATGCTGCTGCAATTAATGCCTCGGTTTGGTAACATACTGCTGCAATTAATGCCTCGGTTTGGTAATATGCTGCTGCAATTAATGCCTCGGTTTGGTAATATGCTGCTGCAATTAATGCCTCGGTTTGGTAATATGCTGCTGCAATTAATGCCTCGGTTTGGTAATATACTGCTGCAATTAATGCCTCGGTTTGGTAATATGCTGCTGCAATTAATGCCTCGGTTTGGTAATATGCTGCTGCAATTAATGCCTCGGTTTGGTAATATGCTGCTGCAATTAATGCCTCGGTTTGGTAACATACTGCTGCAATTAATGCCTCGGTTTGGTAATATGCTGCTGCAATTAATGCCTCGGTTTGGTAATATGCTGCTGCAATTAATGCCTCGGTTTGGTAATATGCTGCTGCAATTAATGCCTCGGTTTGGTAATATACTGCTGCAATTAATGCCTCGGTTTGGTAACATCCTGCTGCAATTAATGCCTCGGTTTGGTAATATACTGCTGCAATTAATGCCTCGGTTTGGTAATATACTGCTGCAATTAATGCCTCGGTTTGGTAATATACTGCTGCAATTAATGCCTCGGTTTGGTAATATACTGCTGCAATTAATGCCTCGGTTTGGTAATATACTGCTGCAATTAATGCCTCGGTTTGGTAATATACTGCTGCAATTAATGCCTCGGTTTGGTAATATACTGCTGCAATTAATGCCTCGGTTTGGTAACATACTGCTGCAATTAATGCCTCGGTTTGGTAATATACTGCTGCAATTAATGCCTCGGTTTGGTAACATACTGCTGCAATTAATGCCTCGGTTTGGTAATATGCTGCTGCAATTAATGCCTCGGTTTGGTAATATACTGCTGCAATTAATGCCTCGGTTTGGTAACATACTGCTGCAATTAATGCCTCGGTTTGGTAATATGCTGCTGCAATTAATGCCTCGGTTTGGTAACATACTGCTGCAATTAATGCCTCGGTTTGGTAACATACTGCTGCAATTAATGCCTCGGTTTGGTAATATGCTGCTGCAATTAATGCCTCGGTTTGGTAACATACTACTGCAATTAATGCCTCGGTTTGGTAATATGCTGCTGCAATTAATGCCTCGGTTTGGTAACATACTGCTGCAATTAATGCCTCGGTTTGGTAACATACTGCTGCAATTAATGCCTCGGTTTGGTAACATACTGCTGCAATTAATGCCTCGGTTTGGTAATATACTGCTGCAATTAATGCCTCGGTTTGGTAACATACTGCTGCAATTAATGCCTCGGTTTGGTAATATACTGCTGCAATTAATGCCTCGGTTTGGTAATATACTGCTGCAATTAATGCCTCGGTTTGGTAACATACTGCTGCAATTAATGCCTCGGTTTGGTAACATACTGCTGCAATTAATGCCTCGGTTTGGTAATATACTGCTGCAATTAATGCCTCGGTTTGGTAACATACTGCTGCAATTAATGCCTCGGTTTGGTAACATACTGCTGCAATTAATGCCTCGGTTTGGTAACATACTGCTGCAATTAATGCCTCGGTTTGGTAATATACTGCTGCAATTAATGCCTCGGTTTGGTAACATACTGCTGCAATTAATGCCTCGGTTTGGTAACATACTGCTGCAATTAATGCCTCGGTTTGGTAATATACTGCTGCAATTAATGCCTCGGTTTGGTAATATACTGCTGCAATTAATGCCTCGGTTTGGTAATATGCTGCTGCAATTAATGCCTCGGTTTGGTAATATGCTGCTGCAATTAATGCCTCGGTTTGGTAACATACTGCTGCAATTAATGCCTCGGTTTGGTAATATGCTGCTGCAATTAATGCCTCGGTTTGGTAATATGCTGCTGCAATTAATGCCTCGGTTTGGTAATATGCTGCTGCAATTAATGCCTCGGTTTGGTAATATGCTGCTGCAATTAATGCCTCGGTTTGGTAATATGCTGCTGCAATTAATGCCTCGGTTTGGTAATATGCTGCTGCAATTAATGCCTCGGTTTGGTAATATGCTGCTGCAATTAATGCCTCGGTTTGGTAATATGCTGCTGCAATTAATGCCTCGGTTTGGTAATATGCTGCTGCAATTAATGCCTCGGTTTGGTAATATGCTGCTGCAATTAATGCCTCGGTTTGGTAATATGCTGCTGCAATTAATGCCTCGGTTTGGTAACATACTGCTGCAATTAATGCCTCAGTTTGGTAATATGCTGCTGCAATTAATGCCTCGGTTTGGTAACATACTGCTGCAATTAATGCCTCGGTTTGGTAATATGCTGCTGCAATTAATGCCTCGGTTTGGTAATATGCTGCTGCAATTAATGCCTCGGTTTGGTAATATGCTGCTGCAATTAATGCCTCGGTTTGGTAATATACTGCTGCAATTAATGCCTCGGTTTGGTAATATGCTGCTGCAATTAATGCCTCGGTTTGGTAATATGCTGCTGCAATTAATGCCTCGGTTTGGTAATATGCTGCTGCAATTAATGCCTCGGTTTGGTAACATACTGCTGCAATTAATGCCTCGGTTTGGTAATATGCTGCTGCAATTAATGCCTCGGTTTGGTAATATGCTGCTGCAATTAATGCCTCGGTTTGGTAATATGCTGCTGCAATTAATGCCTCGGTTTGGTAATATACTGCTGCAATTAATGCCTCGGTTTGGTAACATCCTGCTGCAATTAATGCCTCGGTTTGGTAATATACTGCTGCAATTAATGGCTCGGTTTGGTAATATACTGCTGCAATTAATGCCTCGGTTTGGTAATATACTGCTGCAATTAATGCCTCGGTTTGGTAATATACTGCTGCAATTAATGCCTCGGTTTGGTAATATACTGCTGCAATTAATGCCTCGGTTTGGTAATATACTGCTGCAATTAATGCCTCGGTTTGGTAATATACTGCTGCAATTAATGCCTCGGTTTGGTAACATACTGCTGCAATTAATGCCTCGGTTTGGTAATATACTGCTGCAATTAATGCCTCGGTTTGGTAACATACTGCTGCAATTAATGCCTCGGTTTGGTAATATGCTGCTGCAATTAATGCCTCGGTTTGGTAATATACTGCTGCAATTAATGCCTCGGTTTGGTAACATACTGCTGCAATTAATGCCTCGGTTTGGTAATATGCTGCTGCAATTAATGCCTCGGTTTGGTAACATACTGCTGCAATTAATGCCTCGGTTTGGTAACATACTGCTGCAATTAATGCCTCGGTTTGGTAATATGCTGCTGCAATTAATGCCTCGGTTTGGTAACATACTACTGCAATTAATGCCTCGGTTTGGTAATATGCTGCTGCAATTAATGCCTCGGTTTGGTAACATACTGCTGCAATTAATGCCTCGGTTTGGTAACATACTGCTGCAATTAATGCCTCGGTTTGGTAACATACTGCTGCAATTAATGCCTCGGTTTGGTAATATACTGCTGCAATTAATGCCTCGGTTTGGTAACATACTGCTGCAATTAATGCCTCGGTTTGGTAATATACTGCTGCAATTAATGCCTCGGTTTGGTAATATACTGCTGCAATTAATGCCTCGGTTTGGTAACATACTGCTGCAATTAATGCCTCGGTTTGGTAACATACTGCTGCAATTAATGCCTCGGTTTGGTAATATACTGCTGCAATTAATGCCTCGGTTTGGTAACATACTGCTGCAATTAATGCCTCGGTTTGGTAATATACTGCTGCAATTAATGCCTCGGTTTGGTAATATACTGCTGCAATTAATGCCTCGGTTTGGTAACATACTGCTGCAATTAATGCCTCGGTTTGGTAATATACTGCTGCAATTAATGCCTCGGTTTGGTAATATACTGCTGCAATTAATGCCTCGGTTTGGTAATATACTGCTGCAATTAATGCCTCGGTTTGGTAACATACTGCTGCAATTAATGCCTCGGTTTGGTAACATACTGCTGCAATTAATGCCTCGGTTTGGTAATATACTGCTGCAATTAATGCCTCGGTTTGGTAATATACTGCTGCAATTAATGCCTCGGTTTGGTAATATACTGCTGCAATTAATGCCTCGGTTTGGTAACATACTGCTGCAATTAATGCCTCGGTTTGGTAACATACTGCTGCAATTAATGCCTCGGTTTGGTAATATACTGCTGCAATTAATGCCTCGGTTTGGTAACATACTGCTGCAATTAATGCCTCGGTTTGGTAATATACTGCTGCAATTAATGCCTCGGTTTGGTAATATACTGCTGCAATTAATGCCTCGGTTTGGTAACATACTGCTGCAATTAATGCCTCGGTTTGGTAACATACTGCTGCAATTAATGCCTCGGTTTGGTAATATACTGCTGCAATTAATGCCTCGGTTTGGTAACATACTGCTGCAATTAATGCCTCGGTTTGGTAACATACTGCTGCAATTAATGCCTCGGTTTGGTAATATACTGCTGCAATTAATGCCTCGGTTTGGTAACATACTGCTGCAATTAATGCCTCGGTTTGGTAACATACTGCTGCAATTAATGCCTCGGTTTGGTAATATGCTGCTGCAATTAATGCCTCGGTTTGATAATATACTGCTGCAATTAATGTCTCGGTTTGGTAATATACTGCTGCAATTAATGCCTCAGTTTGGTAATATACTGCTGCAATTAATGCCTCAGTTTGGTAATATACTGCTGCAATTAATGCCTCGGTTTGGTAATATACTGCTGCAATTAATGCCTTGGTTTGATAATATACTGCTGCAATTAATGTCTGGGATTTGTGAGTGTCCAACCATGCAACCACATGCTTGTCTTGTGTCTGTATTTACCTGGAATCCTGGTATTCAAACATATAGGTGTATGTCTTCTGCCAGGTAGCTGAAAGCTATATGTTGCAGGTTCTTTTTTACTTCCTGTAACATACTAAGCCTGGGAGTTGAAATTTCATTACTTTTCCATAATGTTTTTATAAATACAGCAGCTAACAGCCTGTTTTAAAAAAATTTTCAGCTGCAAGAGTTCTTTTACATGCCCAACGTGTAAACGAGACTTCTGAGTTTATCAGCCGTCTCTGATAGAACTAGGCCTCCAATCTCACCTCCCTTGAAATCAGAAGGCGCTTGAAACTTGTCAGATTAGAACACCCCATCATTTTGTGATTTCTCTTCCTAGGTGGTGAGTGATTTCTCAGCTATAGCAACTTCCTTGTTTCTGCATCCATCACATTTTGCAGACGCAAGTGATTTACCCATTTTTAACCCTTTGAACCTCCGGCACCCATTCCTAGAACCACATGTTAGCCGGTGTTACGGGTGGCCCATTATTTTAATGGGTTTTTTGGGCTGCACTGCTTGAATTTTGGTCATAATATAGTGACATCTATTTCCAGAAATAACAAAGATGGCGACGCAAATATCAAAGCATGTCTTCACGATGATTATGATGATTTTTTAAATGAAAAGTGGTTTTTAAAATTCAGGAAATGGCCATTCTAAAAGGCTTACAACAAAACAAGTTGTTGAAAGTAATTTGAAGGATTTTGAGGCTGATAAATTGGATTTAGATGGTGATTATTCTCAGAAGGATCAGTTGTTATTTGAACAACAATATGTGTTGTATGTGATTTGGATTACCCTTTGGTTAATGATTAGGATCAAGTTAGGTCTGTTCCTCGGAGGATCAGACGACGGTCCTTGGGGGTATCCCATATAATGCATCAAGTAAATTTGATGAATATATTCCACACTCTACTGAAGTAGGAACATTAGAGATTAGCAAGTCAGTCAATTTTATATAGAATAACTAAATTAGAGCACATAGTTTTGTCATAGTAAATAGCTTTACTCACATGTCTACATTGTCAACATTGTGCGTATTTTCTCAGGAGCACAGGGGAATGGGATTTTACGGATTTGGTAGCCATGGTTCAAACGGTTAACTTCTGTAATGGCCTCATAAAAATATTCTTGAAAAGATGGCATTGGTCCAATTTTTTTTTCCTTGAACAAAATTTTGGCTGAAAAGTGAATTAATAAATATGTGCTCCTTGGGGACCTACATTATTTTTTAACAAAGCTCATCTTAGACTGCAAGTGTAACAGTTCCAGCTAGAGCATGGGCATTAAGGGCAGGGGTGATTGGGCTGGCGACTCTGGGAATAAAGGTTACCTGAATGTGTGCCACGGTCACTCACCGTCTCGACACTAAGTCAACAAAGGAAACGAGGGGTTAGGGGGAAGAATGTTTCTAGTATAGCTGGGGGTTCGGAGCTGACCACTCTGGCATTTGGTTTTAGTGTAGTGGATAGTGGGGGGTTGGTGACAGAAAGAGGCCGCCACGGCCTGCTACGACATTTAGAGTGATAGGAATTCAGAGTTATTCGTCCAATAACAGCTAGTTGGAGGTAGATCCAAATTAGAGTGATGGCTAAGTCAGACAACCAACAGAAGACCATTGGACAGCCATGAAGTTGCTTGAGACTATAAAATACTCTGCAAAGATGAACTCAGCAGACTGACCTGGAGAGAGAGACTAGCTAGCAGGCTGCCTGGAGAGAAATTAATAGGCTGCTAGTAGCTAGCAGGCTGACTAGGAGAGTGAGAGTTGAGTGTGAATTTGCAGGGTGAATGCACCAGCATACACCTTCGAGTTTTGAACAGTCGCTCTTTAAGTGTATGTGTTGGACACCCTGTGAACAGAAAGAGATCTGAATATGTGTCGTACGTGCAGGACACCGAGTGAACAATGCGTAATCTAGTATATTTGAATGCAAGAATACAGGATTGTTTGTGGTATTGTGCAGGGCACTTTGGGAACGATGTGTGTTATGAGGTATGTGTATGCACAGATCGACTAAGTGCGTGACCACAAGTGAGTACGTGATTCAGACTATTAGTGATGTGATCTAATTTCATATGAACGCACAGATCACCTGAGTATATGTGGATCGATCGAATGTAGATGTACAGATCACCTGACTGAAGGGATCTGAGTGTGTGCGAATGCACAGAACAATAGAGTACATAATATGATCGTGAAGGCGAGTTTGTGTTGAGTGTGCAGATAAGGGGAGGGTAGTGGCGAGAATCTTGGGTTAGTTAGTTTGGAGGAGTTAACAAAAGTTTGTGCTTAAAACCTCCGTTGTAGTTAATTAAATTAATTCAGCTGTTCTTTGTTCTTTTTTGCTAATGTTGTTTCTGTTGATTTGCATGTTAATAAATAATGTATCCGTATGACAGGAGAGTGTTTACTGTGTTATTTATTGTATGTAGTCGTGTCGTGGTCTGGATACATGTTGTAACACTTTAGATAAGTAACTACTCAGCGAAACCCAGACTCTGCCACACAAGAACCAATACAAACATTAGTGGAAATTAACTAGGATGTAAGTTAAAAGAAACAGAAATTGTGTAGGATTTATCAAAACATTTACTGTTAGAAAATAAGCAAATAACAAGACAGGTATGCTTAAGTAGAGGTATTTAAAATCCAAAACATTATGAGTGGCAACTTCAATGGTTTAAGTGTCACCCCTCCATATGACACCTCTGTATGACACCTCTGTATGACACATCTGTATTGACACCTCTGTATTGACACCTCTGTATGACATTATTTATACAAATCCTGGTATCATAACATGTAGTTTCCTTGTTCTTCATTTCTTGTATCCATCTTTCATCAAGTTTTTCGAGGTATCTAAAACTGTTCTCTTGTTTTAATATTTTCCCTTCTACCCTACCCTAAAAAAAATGTGACTCTTTGTTTTGACTAATGCTTTTCTTTATTAATTATATAAATTTATCATCTGATAGTAAGATGCCTTCCAAAAACTTAATTATTATTTATACCAACCTGTGACACATTAACTCATGGGCCACAAAATATGTCTTGGTGGACCAAATATAAATATACGTATATAATATCCCTGATTTAGTGTCTAGTGTGTCATTCCTGGTTTTAATATTTACTTACTCATTATTTTCCACTGGGCACCATCCAGCAATTGCACATGAATTAAAATTCCCATAGCCTGGAAAGGTCGAAGGAACACACTTGCCAGTAATGGGACCTGAGTGAAACATTAGAATAACAAAAATAAAACCAACCAGAAGAAATGAGAATAAAATTGAGAGAGAGCTGCCTTCTTCTTCGTTCGTTCTCTATCTCCCGCTATCAAGCCGAGAATCAGGGATTTGTAAGTAGCAGGATGTAGTCCGGTGAACGAAATCCGTTGTCGCTAGTTTACAGCTTGACTGCAATATTTGCACCCTTCGGTCCGACACATCTGTCTTCGGCGGCAGAGACCTGCCATTGCCAGGGTCTGATGGATTATATGTATGATAGTAGAGGAATGGCGTGGTTGGGCTGGGGGAATGGCTTTGACCTACATCTAATCAGACATTGGGGATCAAGATGCTGAGCAGCGCATGAGCTGCAGTGGTTAGTGACCCATAGCTGACTGCTAACGTCAGGGCCAGCGAACCATAGCTGCCAAGACCCTTCTACACCTCCACTCGGTGATCCTGGATAACAGGCTGCAGCAGGGCAGACTGGCTAAGGAGAAGGGATCGAAGAGGGAATGCTAACCCGGTACTCAAAAAATGCTTGCTGAAGTCGGATGTATTGGACCAAAAGGTGCAAATATTGCAGCGAAGCTGTAAACTACGACACAACGCATTCCGTTCTCTGGACTACATTCTGCTACTTAAGCCCTTTCAGGGTTTGGTAGTGGGAGATTGAGAACAAACGAAGAAGAAGAAGAAGATAATCAGACATTGTGAAAGTTGTAAAATTATTATGCATTAGATGAAAAATGTGAAAAAGTGAGTACTGTGGCCCACATAACAATTTCACATGAGACTGATTGTCCTTAGCACACAAAGAGATAGAGGCAACGCTGCTGGGAGAGAAGTGTAAATTTTACTCACTATAAGATGTGATGGGAGTGCTGTGTGGCAGAGTAGTTACAGTGCTTGTTTCTCACAGAAAAGGTACCGGATTCAGTCCCTCGTCCTGAAACATCTCAGTCTACCCAGTTATAAATGGCTACCCTGCTTTCAGATAGGACAGCAAGGTGACGATGAAGGGAACTGGTCATAGTATCTCAGAAAAAGCTGAAGTAACACTTAAACCATTTTAACCCCAATGTCAGTGTTTGCTATATGACTGTCATTAGCTGTATGGGAGATTCCTTAAGATGGACGGAGATCTGTGTTGTTGTTTTAATATTACAAAGAATTTTCACAAATATTAATATAAGCAAATGATGAAAATGGCTGAGTGAGGTGGACATGGACTAAAAGATATCTGATTAAGAGTTGAGAGTTTGCTCCAGTAGAGCAGAGGGAGATAATTTGAGTGGTCCAGTAGAGCAGAGGGAGATAGTTTGAGTGGTTCAGTAGAGTAGAGGGAGATAATTTGAGTGGTCCAGTAGAGCAGAGGGAGATAATTTGAGTGGTCCAGTAGAGCAGAGGGAGATAATTTGAGTGGTCCAGTAGAGCAGAGGGAGATCATTTGAGTGGTCCAGTAGAGCAGAGGGAGATAATTTGAGTGGTCCAGTAGAGCAGAGGGAGATAGTTTGAGTGGTTCAGTAGAGCAGAGGGAGATAATTTGAGTGGTCCAGTAGAGCAGAGGGAGATAATTTGAGTGGTCCAGTAGAGCAGAGGGAGATAATTTGAGTGGTCCAGTAGAGCAGAGGGAGATAATTTGAGTGGTCCAGTAGAGCAGAGGGAGATAATTTGAGTGGTCCAGTAGAGCAGAGGGAGATAATTTGAGTGGTCCAGTAGAGCAGAGGGAGATAGTTTGAGTGGTTCAGTAGAGTAGAGGGAGATAATTTGAGTGGTCCAGTAGAGCAGAGGGAGATAATTTGAGTGGTCCAGTAGAGCAGAGGGAGATAATTTGAGTGGTCCAGTAGAGCAGAGGGAGATAATTTGAGTGGTTCAGTAGAGCAGAGGGAGATAATTTGAGTGGTCCAGTAGAGCAGAGGGAGATAATTTGAGTGGTTCAGTAGAGCAGATGGAGATAATTTGAGTGGTCCAGTAGAGCAGAGGGAGATAATTTGAGTGGTTCAGTAGAGCAGAGGGAGATAATTTGAGTGGTCCAGTAGAGCAGAGGGAGATAATTTGAGTGGTCCAGTAGAGCAGAGGGAGATAATTTGAGTGGTCCAGTAGAGCAGAGGGAGATAGTTTGAGTGGTTCAGTAGAGCAGAGGGAGATAATTTGAGTGGTCCAGTAGAGCAGAGGGAGATAATTTGAGTGGTCCAGTAGAGCAGAGGGAGATAATTTGAGTGGTTAGTCTTCTTCTTCTTCTTCATTCATTCTCAATCTCCCGCTATCAAACCCTAAAAAGGGCTTTGCAAGTAGCAGAATGTAGTCCAGAGAACGGAATGCGTTGTGTCGTAGTTTACAGCGATATTTGCACCTTTCGGTCCAACACTCCGACTTCAGCAAGCATTTTTTGAGTACCAGGTTAGCATTCCCTCTTCAATCCCTTCTCCTTAGCCAGTCTGCCCTGCTGCAGCCTGTTATCCAGGATCACAACGTGGAGATGTAGAAGGGTCTTGGCAGCTTTGGTTCGCTGGCCCTGATGCTAGCAGTCAGCTATGGGTGGCTGACCACTGCAGCTCATGCGCTGCTCAGCATCTTGATCTAATCACACAATTCAATCAAAGAATAAAAACGTGAATATTTTTGTTTGTTAGATTTCATGAACACGCATGAAAATGTAAATACTTACCATTTCCTTTAGGCAAAATAGTTCCAATCCGATTTACACAATCTGCATCACTATAACATTGTGCACCTTTCAGGTCTAAACTCTGCAATAAAAATAATGATAATATAGTATTTAAAAATAATATTATTTTAAGTTCCAACAATGAGTAAAGAAACAGGATTGTATGTTAGAACTAAATTTATGTACAAAACATTCCTACATTTACAAAAATTAATGAATTGAGTTTAACAATAAGATATTTGGACGCTTCGAAGTAAACTTACATGCATGTATACCTAACTTAAATTTGTAAAATAATAGTAATAATAATTGTAAAAATGTGACTGGATAGTCAGATAGAAGTGTAATATCACCAGGACAGAACTGGAGTCAGCCATTAGTAAACTCAAGAACAGAAAAGCCCCAGGAAAGGATGGCATCACTAATAAAATGCTTTCTAGCATCGAAGAAGTAGCAAAGAACAAACTGCTACTCATCTTTAACCCAAGCTGGAAACATAGAATTGTCCCCACAGTGTGGAAGGACCCGAGGACTATTAAACATGGGATTTTCATAATTTCAGTCAAAGCAAGAAAAGGTCCCTGTGGCACTTGATCTGGAAGACGCATACAACCGTGTTGATGTTGAGACTTTAATGACATGAGAGATTTCTTTAAAAGTATCAGGACACAGAGTTAGAGATGGTAGCTTTAACCCCACCACAATTATAAACGACAAACACAGGATGCCAATTTTCGATCCAGAAAAAAGGAAGGCACAATGAAAAGAGTATTTCCTAGAGCTCCTAAACCCAAATGATACGCGGAGGCACTCCACTCATATGAGTTTAAACAGGAAAACAGAGCCCAAAATATTAATGCAGGAGATTGATGAAGTCCTTAAAAAAAGACCAAATCGTAAAGCTACAGGTGTGGACGAAATAACCTGCGAGACAATTAAAGCTTGTGGATACCTAAGAGTAAAATGGTTACATAGAATATTCTCAGCAGCTTGAGAGTAAAGTAGAGTCCCCAAAGTCTGGCAAAAAGCTATCATTGTGTCAATCTGGAGAAACAAAGGCAACAAAAAAGAGTGCGATACTTACCGGGGGATATCGCTTCTAAGCCACACAGGAAAACTGTACGCGAGAATTCGGCCTATCCTAGAACCACAGCTGAGTGGGGCTCAATTTTGTTTCTGACAAGGTAGGAGCTGCATAGATGCTCTATTTACCCTGAGACAGCTAAGTGAAACAAACATCAAATACGATCGGAAACTCAACGTGGCTTTCATAGATCTTCTTCTTCTTCTTCTTCGAACGCAGTCAGACAGTAACCATTATTTTTTCGAAAAAAGCGGCGGTCATCCTGAGGCTGTTGCCACTGCCATAGAGCTTTTCTTGCAGTTCCACTGGTGATGGCCACATCTGCTCTCTCTGATCCTCGTATGTCGGGCAGTTCTGCAGCAGATGTTCAGCGGTCATTTTACCAGTACCACACGGGCATTCGTCGGTACCACCTATCTTCAATTTGTTGAATAGGTGGTACCTCAGTCTATTGTGGCCAGTGCGAAGTCTGAAGACAACGACCTGCTCTCTTCGGTTCAACTGGTAATAGGCATCGTTTTTGGTGTAACCAGTATGTTCGGTTTCCCATTTGGTCGTGTATCTGGCTTTGATAAGCCGTTTTGACTCTTCGTACGTCATACTAGTATCTGTTTGTGGTAGTCTTGCACCTTCTTTTGCCAGTCTGCTTTCATAGATCAAGAAAAGGCTTTTGATAGAGTAGACAGAAATAAACTATGGGACATCCTAGACAACTACAAAGTACAGAGGCTACAGGGGCAGTTATTAGAGAATATTAGAACACTGTACCAAGTGTATCAAAGTATAGTAAGAACAACAGAGGGTCTGACCGAAACAATTGAGATAACAACCGGGGTGAGACAAGGGTGTGTGTTGTTGCCACTACTCTTCAACACATATATGGACAGGATAACGCTGGAGGCCACATTGGAGCATCTGTCAAGAAATGCAGAGGAAGAAAGGACGGAGGCTGATCAGTTAAAAGAACTCCTTTTTGGAGATGATCAATGTCTACTTAACAAGAGTGAAGATGATCTGCAGCAACATCTGACTGCGCTCAACTCTGTATTTGAAAGATACAGTATAAGAATTAAGTTTACAAAATTTCATTATCCTCCAACTCATAGTTTCCTCAGCAGACCATTGAAAACATGGCACGCACGTGTGATATGGAATAAGTCCAGAGTTGATCAGCGAGCGATGATTCGGTTTCTAACAGCTGAAGGATGTTGACCAGTTGACATTTATCGCAGAATACATGCAGTGTATGGTGACAAAAGTGTGTCTAAGACAACAGTGAAGAACTGGACAATGATGTTTAAAGAAGAACATGAGTTAACGAAAGATCTTCCGAGACCAGGTCAGGAGCATATTGTTGCGTCAGAAGATGCCATCACCAACATTGATGCAGCGATTCGGGTGGACTGTCGCTGGAGCTTTCGTTTGTTAGCAGAGGAATTCGCCGTGTCGCTAGGGACAGTTTAAATGGTGGTCAGCAAGAAACTGAACTATCGGAAGGTGTGTTCACAATGGGTACGTCGGTTGCTGACCAACCACCATAAATAAGAACGCAAGGGATTGGGGTTGGAACCACTTGCTGCAATACGAAGAGGAGGGTATTTGTTTCTTTTGCACATAGTGGCAGGTGATGAATCGTGGTGCCACCACTTTGAGCCGAGCAGCAAAACTGCTAGCATGCAATGGAAAACTCTTGGATCACCGAAACCAAAAAAATTCAAGTCACACATTTCCGCTGGTAAGGTTATGATGACAGCGTTTTTTTGACCATGAAGGACTTTTGTTGGTAGACTTTAAAGAGCCTGGCATGAACATCAATGCCATCCGCTAAAATGACAAACTAGACAAGCTGCATACAGCAATCAAGAATAAACGACCCAGCATGCTTTTGCATGGTGTGATTCTGTTGCACAACAATGCACGTCCACATGTCGCGAACATTGTTCAGAAAGCGTTATCACAGGAAAGGTGGGAAGTACTGCCACACCCATCCTATAGCTCCGATATGTCCCCTTGTGACTTCCATTTGTTCAGACCCTTAACAAAATTTCTGAAGGCACAAAGATTCAATTCTGATGCAGATGTAATGGCCTTGGTGACCAAGTGGTTCAAAGAGCAGCCAGTCATTTTTTCGGACAGCATCCAACGTCTACCCAAGCCTATGGCGACTCTTCTAACTAACCCTGTAGCATGTTTATCAAATCAAAGCCCGTCGCTCCACTCGGTGCATAGGCCATTGACAACATCTCGCCAGCGTACATGGTCCTGGGTTGCTTTCTCCGCCTTTCTCCAGGTGTCATTAACATAGGCCATCGACAACATCTCGCCAGCGTACATGGTCCTGGGTTGCTTTCTCCGCCTCTCTCCAGGTGTCATTAACATAGGCCATCGACAACATCTCGCCAGCGTACATGGTCCTGGGTTGCTTTCTCCGCCTCGCTCCAGGTGTCATTAACATAGGCCATTGACAACATCTCGTCATGGTCCTGGGTTGCTTTCTCCGCCTCGCTCCAGGTGTCATTAACATAGGCCATTGACAACATCTCGCCAGCGTACATGGTCCTGGGTTGCTTTCTCCGCCTCGCTCCAGGTGTCATTATTTCATTTTAGCTTAATTCATCTTTACTTAATTTGCTGTTCCAATGGCTATTGTTGGCTCCTTTCCCACAAGTCTTCATTCCTCACCATGTCATGCCACTTTATGAACACAAGTCTTCATTCCTCACCATGTCATGCCACTTTATGAACACAAGTCTTCATTCCTCACCATGTCATGCCACTTTATGAACATTATCCTTTTAGGCATCTATTAACATCTTACATGTCTTGATCTCTTTGTCTGTAACAGTATAATTCATGTTGCCATTAATGCACTAGAGATACCCCAATTGTGATGATGCGGTACATGTTGGGATTGTTATCGGTGACATCCAGACATAAACTGGCACAAGTCAAAGCCTATCTGCGTGTCACCACAGAAGCGCGGCACCCTCTATACAGTAGTATCTCAGATGTGAATAAACAAGATCGCCGCAGTAATGGGCATCACACAGATGAAGCCAAGCATAGTACAACCCCCCTGGAGGACCACAGTCTACCTTCATTAGCACGCTCAATATGTGAGCAAAGCTACTACAACCTACCACTTAATGCCCTTTTCAGGGTGCACAAAAGAGTAAAATTACTTAATGTGGGCAATAAAAACAACAAACAGTAGACCAAGTTTTTTTCGTCATATCAATATGGTTTAAGATTGTAATAGCACGACAAACAACCTGCATTAGCAGCTATAAGAAGAATTTAATTATTTTGTAATACTGTACCCATATGCTCATCAGAATCAATAGAATCAGACCTAAATACCACAGGCATGTCAATAGCTCAGATATACTCCAGGCATGCCAAAAGCTCACATATACCACAGATTTGTCAGTCAATAGCTCACAGACATGTCAATAGCTCAGTTACCACAGACATGGCAATATCTCAGTTACCACAGACATGGCAATAGCTCACATATGCCCCATATTTGTCGGTCAATAGCTTACACATACCATATGTTTGTCAGTCAATGGCTCACAGATATCACAAACATGTCAATAGCTCACAGATACCACAGACATGTCAATAGCTCACAGATACCACAGACATGTCAATAGCCCACAGATACCACAGACATGTCAATAGCTCACAGATACCACAGACATGCCAATAGCTCACAGATACCACAGATTTGTCAGTCAATAGCTCACAGATACCATGGACATGTCAGTTTTTTCTCTCTCCATACCATTATGTTTGATTCATGTTACAGGAGTTGGGGAGAGTATATCTCCATACCATTATGTTTGAGAGGTTGAGAAAAGAAAGGAGTTTATAAACCCTTTATTTCCTGGCTATGGGAGATCTGTGACAGATTTAGTCTTGCCAGACAAATCGTGTCTCAGTATTGACAGTTTTTAGTTTTGTCAGAATTACGTCGCAAGCATAATTCAATTTTAAAATAGCTAAAGGAATTAGGAACAGGATTTTCCCAAGAATCTGACCACTCACAACGTCTGCAAATAACGCAACAGTGCGCTGAATAATCTAGGACGCACGAAAGTGGAAGACAGGAAACAAGCAAGACACGACGCCATCTTGAAATTAGGTCTGGCATATCAAAATATAGTCATGGGGTTATAAAAACCAAGGCAAGTCAGGGAAAGGACAGTCAGAGAGGAAATGCTGAGAGAGTGAACGTCAGTTTGTAGCCAAGGACAGAGAGAAAACGGAGACAGAATGAACGTTAGTTGTAGCCAAGGACGGAGAGAAAACGCAGACAGAATGAACGTTAGTTGTAGCCAAGGACAGAGAGAAAACGCAGACAGAATGAACGTTAGTTTTAGCCAAGGACAGAGAGAAAACGCAGACAGAATGAACGTTAGTTTTAGCCAAGGACAGAGAGAAAATGCAGACAGAATGAACGTTAGTTGTAGCCAAGGGCAGAGAGAAAACGCAGACAGAATGAACGTTAGTTGTAGCCAAGGACAGAGAAAAAATGCTGAGAGAGTGAACGTCAGTTTGTAGCCAAGGACAGAGAGAAAATGCAGAGAGAGTGAACGTCAGTTTGTAGCCAAGGACAGAGAGAAAACGCAGAGAGAGTGAACGTAAGTTGTAACCAAGGACAGAGAGAAAACGCAGACAGAATGAACGTTAGTTGTAGCCAAGGACAGAGAGAAAACGCAGACAGAATGAACGTTAGTTTTAGCCACGGACAGAGAGAAAACGCAGACAGAATGAACGTTAGTTTTAGCCAAGGACAGAGAGAAAACGCAGACAGAATGAACGTTAGTTGTAGCCAAGGGCAGAGAGAAAACGCAGATAGAATGAACGTTAGTTGTAGCCAAGGACAGAGAAAAAATGCTGAGAGAGTGAACGTCAGTTTGTAGCCAAGGACAGAGAGAAAACGCAGAGAGAGTGAACGTCAGTTTGTAGCCAAGGACAGAGAGAAAACGCAGAGAGAGTGAACGTAAGTTGTAACCAAGGACAGAGAGAAAACGCAGACAGAATGAACGTTAGTTGTACCCAAGGACAGTCTGATTTGCATTGACTGAGTTGCATCCGCAGTTCAAGAGAAAGGTAACACCGATTTTTGTCAAAGTAATTAGAGTCATCGTAGATCTGACAGAAGCAGCCTAGATTTTGACATCCACCTCGCAGATCGACAGTCATCGTAGAGGAACAGAGCCAATGACGTTTACCTGGGTTAGACAACGAATTTACCATCTGTGTTTATACACGTAAGATTCGTCACAATTACAGCAGGCTAAGTTCGAAGAGTAGACTTATGACAATAGTTAAAGGTTTAGCTGTAGTTAGAGTTTTAAGTCATAGATAGCAATTAGATAGGAGTGTGTAGTAAGCTGTGTATGATAGAAGAGTGGAAGAGAAATTGTAACGCGTAGGAATAAAGAATTTTTGTTGTTGGTGAAATAGTGTCCTTAATTTATTGAAATGAGTGTTAGTTGAGGTGATAGATTGAAGAGCGTAGAAGTGGAGTGAAAAGGATAGAATAAATCCTTCAAATAAACTATAATTGATTACAATGCTCTCTCCATTTCTTCTTTCTTTCCAAAGTATTTAAACGTTCATGCATCCAGAATGTCTTATTTTTTCGGTTCAATTTTTGTTGGTGTTTACCGTATTTCTAAATTCCCTAAGGCACTATGTTTTTATTTTGCGCCTGTCGGCCCTGTGTATCTGACTTTGTCATGCATTTTAGGTAAGAGTCTGCTTCCTCTAGCATTTTCTAAGGGTTTGCTTCCCCGGTGTGACGGCCGGTGCTGTGATGGGGAGTGAACCCAGCACCTTCGGCTTGTGAGCCATGTCACTTAATCACTAGCATACGTCATTCCCCGAATTTCAGTTTGAACATATAACTTCAGCATTCACAACAATATATTTAAACAAAGAAGTAGCCCTAATTACCTCTGCACATGTTGATTGTGTTTGCATCAATGTAGGCTTTACATTTGTCATCACGAAAAAAGCATTTGCCTCCTACAGAAATAAACAAAATAAATTAATGAGAAAATGATGTATAAAACTATTCACGTCGAAACATTATTTGTCCTGTCTTCTCTTGCCCATTTGACTCCTTACGAAGCATAAGCACACGACTATAGAACGTTCCCTACAGGAAGTCTGTGCAAAAACATTTTGTGCACTCATGCAGTGGTAGTTTCTGTAACAATTTTGTTGTACATGACGAAATTGCTAGTTTGCTAATTGCCTTTTAATATCTGCATGAAGGTGCAATAGATCTATTCTTTCCTCCCTGTTAAAGGATTCCAGAATCTAAGCAGTGCATTTTCTTAAAATAATTGTTCTCATTTTAATGACTGCAGCTAATTTCAGTTTAGGTACCATCTCCGCATGGAAGGTTGGCTGCAGTGGTTCTTCAGTGTTCTTTATCATTTGCCGTAACAGTGCAACGTGACAGGCTTTTTCCTGTCTATCTCCTGATGTTATCTGCCCACTTGTAACGCTGATTACCTCTTTGACGACTGTCTTTCACCCTATCATATAGTGTGGACTTCTTTTTCGTTTGTTCTCAAATCTCCCGATAACAAGCCCTAAAAAAAGCTTTGCAAACAGCAGCATGTTGTCACGAAAATGGAATGTGTTGTGTTGTAGTTTACAGCTTGACTCTGATATGATATTTGCATCTTTCGGTCCAACACATTTGACTTCAGTAGGAATTTTTTAGTTCTGGGTTAGCCTTCCCTCTTCAATCTCTTCTCCTTAGCCAGTCTCCTTTGCGGCATGCTATCCAGGATCCCCGCGTGGAAGTATAGAAGGGTCTTGGCAGCTCTGGTTCGCTGGCCCTGATGCTAGCAATCAGCTATGGGTTGCTGACCATTGCAGCTCATGAACTGCTCAGCTTCTTGATCTTGTATGGACTAACAAGGTATCTTGTTATATGGTCAAAATATTTTAACTGTCCAACCTTGATTTTGGTCATTAATTCTCTTTTCACCCCAATATTGTAAATACCTCCACATTTGTTTTCTTCTCTTTCCACAAAATGCTACCCAATCATCTATATACCTATATTTGAAAGGCTTGAATACTCCTTTCCAACTTTTTATTCAGTGTTCATGTTTATGTGACATAAAGTAGTGACAAATATACAAAACACCTGACAACTCTTTATTTTCAATTTATGTTTTGTCTGTTTGGATGTCAGTATGTGTTGCATGTTGCTGAATACCATCTTGGCCATACCTGTTCTTTTTCCGATTTCTTTTTCTCGGCTGCCTTCATCTGTTATTATATGTCCAAGATTATAGTGTGTAAACAATGACAAACAAAACAATTTAGTTACAGAAATATATGCTATGTATCTAGATAGGGCCAACTTATATTCACTATATATATATATATATATATATATATATATATATATATATATATATATATATATATATATATATAGTGTGAATATAAGTTGGCCATATCTAGATACATAGCATATAATTCTGTAACTAAATATATATATATATATATATATATATATATATATATATATATATATATATATATATATATATATATATATTATTTCAAATTTTTCTTACTATCGGCCTTCATTTGACCACAAACAATTTACTGTCAGGTGAGAAAAAGTCTATGAAACTGGACACAAGTTATTTACACTTATGCTTACTTTTCAGCTAAAATTAGACAGGAAATAGCTAAAACAAATTGTAACAATGAGACCAATAGACTACTATTACTTCATTACTACATATAAACAATGAAATATTTAAAAACTGTTACAACAATATTAAAAAACAAAGACAAAAATTTGCTATAAAAATCTTGCCTGTGGTGGTATGATATAGTCAGCTACATCCCAAGTTCTTGTCCCATTCTGCGAGTCATTGACATACACTATACCCTTGACTTTAGTCGTGACTGCACTTTGTACATTATCAAATTCCTGGTATCCTTTTTTGTAAACTATAACAAAGCTGGGGAAAAAATAGGAGCAAAAAGAAATACAAATGATTTTTTTTTATCCAACAGAAACCATTTGTAGTTTTTCATTAGTAAATTGTTCAAAACTTTGTGTGAAATTAGCTTCAACTCTGCACTATTCAACAAATCATAGTTTACAGGATCTCACCTTCTATCCCCCAGGGGTGCATAGGTCATCAACCAACCCTCACCAAGCAGCTCCATACTGTGCAATCTTTTCCACTTCCTTCCAGCTTTTACCTGTTTTCTTTACTTCGACCTCCTGATCTCGTCTCTGTATTCCTTGGTCTGCCTATGCCTGTCCTTCCCTGGAGATTCCACGACAGGGATTGCTTGGTAATACTGGCTTGAGGCTTTCTTGATGTATGACCCATGCATCTCCACTTTCTTCCAAAGATTTCCGGTTCCAATTTACCTTGTTCCGCTCTCTCTCTCAGTCTGTCGTTTGTAACTTTGACAAACCCTTTCATACCAAGAATCTTTCTCAGGCATCTGTTGACTAAACCCAGTTGTCTCCTGTCATTGCCTTTGGTCATCCTCCAGGTTTCAGCTCCAAACAGCAGGATTGGCTTCACATTTGAATTGAAAATGCTTATTTTTGTCTTCCTTCTTATTTCCTTGGAGTTCCATGGCTGGTCAAAATAAACGAGGAGAAAACCACATGCACAATATTCTCGCTTTCATTAAAACCCCAAAGTACCAAATTAAGTCTAAATGGCAAAATCCTGCAGCCAAACGACAACCCAACCTATCTGGGAGACACATTTGATCGGCGCATGACATGGAAAAGTCAGATTGAGAGAAACCGAATGAAAGCCAGAGAAAGAATGGCAATCATGAGGAAACTTGCTGGCACAAGCTGGGGAGCAGACGAAGGCATACTAAAGAAACTGTATACTGGAAGAGTGAGACCAGTTCTCGAGTATGGCATTGCGGCATGGACAACAGCAGCGAAGGCGAACTTCGATAAAGTTAACAAACTTCAAAACCAAGCCATGAGAATTATAACAGGTGGCATGAAGTCAACGCCAATTGTAGAACTTGAAAAGATTACAAAACTGCAATCCATGACCGATAGAAGAGACTGCAGAGCCCAGCTGCAGTCAGAGAAACTCCGAAGACTCACCGACCATCCAATGCACCAGAGACTAAACAATCTGGGAAATGGGAAACTAAAGCGGAGAAACTTTGCAGAAATAGTCAAAGCAAAGATGCACGAAGATCCCATAAACGCACTAACAACACCAAAACCCATCACTACTGTACGAAAACCTACCTGGAGGCAGGATATATTTCCAGAGGTGGTAGAAAATATACCAGGTATTGCAAACAAAAACTGCCAGACTGAAAAAGAAAGGAGAGATACTACCCTAAGCTTCATAACGAAAAGCTACCCAAGCATGGACTGGACCCATGCATACACCGACGGTTCTGTAACAAACACTACACAGAACGGAGGGGCAGGAGCATTCCTGAACCTACCAAATGGCAGAAAAATAACACTGTCACTCGCTACTGGTAAGTACACAAGCAATTTCAGAGCGGAGGCAGAGGCACTGAGGGCGGCAGTGGAAGAAATGGTGACACACAGTGAAAATGAGAGCCATATAGTCCTGCTGACAGATGCTCTTGCCGTAGTCACAGCGCTAAAAAGCCAGAAAAACACTGAGCTTAATGACTTAAGAGCAGCACTCTGCAAACTGTGCCAGCGGTCCGCACCAAAAAGGGTAGTGGTACAGTGGGTCCCATCACACTGCAACATCCAAGGCAACGAGGAGGCAGACAGACTGGCAAAAGAAGGTGCAAAACTACCACAAACAGATACTAGTATGACGTACGAAGAGTCAAAACTGCTTATCAAAGCCAGATACATGACCAAATGGAAAACAGAACATACTGGTTACACCAAAAACGATGCCTATTACCAGTTGAACCAAAGAGAGCAGGTCGTTGTCTTCAGACTTCGCACTGGCCACAACAGACTGAGGTACCACCTATTCAACAAATTGAAGATAGGGTGTACCGACGAATGCCCGTGCGGTACTGGTAAAATGACCGCTGAACATCTGCTGCAGAACTGCCCGACATACGAGGATCAGAGAGAGCAGATGTGGCCATTACCAGTGGAACTGCAAGACAAGCTCTATGGCAGTGGCGAGAGCCTCAGGATGACCGCCGCTTTTTTCGAAAAAATAATGGTTACTGTCTGACTGCGTACGCAGAAGAAGAAGATTTCCCTGGAGTTCCATATGGGTTTCAACATTCCGAATGCAACTCTTGCTTTTTGTATCCTTGTGTTCATTTCATCGTCTGTGCCTCCTTCCTTGTTGATGATACTTCCTAGGTATGTAAATACCTCTACCTCTTCCAGTGGCATTCCTCTCAGCCTGATTGGTTCTGTGTTTGCTGCATTGGCTCTAATTATTTTTGTTTTTTCCTCATGGATCTTCAAACCAACTTGTTTAGAGGTATAATCCAGTCTATCCAGTTTCCTTTGCATTTGGCTTTGGCTGTGGGACAGAAGGGCTATATCATCCGCAAAATCCTGGTCCTCCAGCTGTTTATTCAAGCTCCACTGGATTCCATTTCTCTGCTTTGTTGTTACTTTCATAATTTAGTCCACTGCCAGGATGAATAGAAAAGGCGACAGTAGACAACCCTGTCGCACCCCTGATTTAATTTTGAATGGCTCTGTGAGTTGTCCTTCATGTATAACTCTACATTGCATACTTTCATACGTCTGTCTAATTATGTTTGTGAGCTTTTGAGGAATTCCTTAGTTTCCAGAGTATATATCTGTCCAAACTGTCGAAAGCCTTTTCATAATCAACGAAATTGATGTACAAACTCTAATTCCATTCCAATGATTGCTCCACAATTATCTGCAATGTGGCTATCTGATCAATGCATGATCTATTCTGTCTGAAGCCCGCCTGCTCAACCCTTATCTTGTTATCCACTGCCTTTTTCAACCTTTCTAATATTACTCTATTTAACACATTTTCCTACACTGATAATAACATTATTCCTCTATGGTTTTCGCATTCCTGTAAATCTCCCTTCTTAGGCAATTTCACCAGGTAGTCCCTCTCACCAGTCTTTTGGTAAGCTTTCTTGCTCCCAGATGACACCTATCAAGTTGTGGAGCATGTCAGTAGATATTTCAACATCTGCTTTTATGGCTTCCTGTGGTATCTCATCAGGTTCTGCTGCCTTTCCATTCATTAGAAGCTGTATTGCCCTTCTAATCTCTTCTTTACTTGGATTATCACAGGTCCTCCTCTGCTGGTGGGTTGTCTGGTGCTGGTCTGTTCAAAAGCTCTTCAAAGTATTCTACCCATCTTTTCTTTTGTTCTTCAAGGTTAGTTATCTTTTCCTCAAGTTTATTTTTGATTGGACTACCTCGTTTTTTATACTTTCCCGATAGTTTCTTCACAGCCTCATATAAACCGTTCATATTTCCCTTTCCTGCAGCCGCTTCCGCTTCCTTAGCCAGACCATCAATGTAACATCTTGTTGACTTCAACAAGTACAAGTAAAAAATAACCCAAAGTAAAATTGAAACTTCAACCGAAACATTGCAGGATTAAATGAGGAAAGTGTGAAGTCAAAGTCTTCCCATGCTATAGTTTAAGTATGTGCAACCAAAAACATCATTGAGTTAAATTAAATAATTTAGTTGAAAATGAAAACAAACATGATCAAATATTGATTTGTGTATAACAGTTTCACTGCATTAACTACCACTACATGCATTTAACCCAAAGAGATATGATTACAATTCACGAAAAACCTTATGTGGCAGATGGGTAGATGAAATACAACAGAAACACCAGCCTATGACGGCTCTTCAACACAACTAACCCAAGTTTAACTATTAACGCCACAAGCAAATAGAAAAACGTAAGTATACAAAATTTCATAAACTCATTACATACCAAACGATGCAACTAATGATAATGAGCTGGAGAATTCTGTTACTGATGCCAACTTTTTTGCTTCTAATGTGAACAATTCTTGGCGTATTATATTCAAAGAACTTAGTGATACGAGTACACAGAAATTTCGACACAGTCATTATGTTTTTGTCTGTTTTTGTTAATCACATGACGAATCTCACATATGGTTAAGCAACAAATGTTTTTGTTCAATAATGTAGAGTGCTTTTGTGTGTGTGTGTGTGAAATACACCTAAGACATATTAGTTATAAAACTGATCAGCAACTTGGTCTAAAATCATGAACAGCTCATTGCATTCTACTCTTTTATAATCTACAACTAGGAGGCAGATATCGCGAAAGTGTCAAAAGGCAGAGTAGGCGTGGCCTTCTAGAACAATATATTATTCATATTGTTGTGATACCAGTAAAAGCAGGGATGAACAAACTTGTTTAATGAAAGTCACATACAATAAACCAGATGCCTGAGAGCTACAAGACATGAACAAACTTGTTTAATGAAAGTCACATACAATAAACCAGATGCCTGAGAGCTACAAGACATGAACAAACTTGTTTAATGAAAGTCACATACAATAAACCAGATGCCTGAGAGCTACAAGACATGAACAAACTTGTTTAATGAAAGTCACATACAATAAACCAGATGCCTGAGAGCTACAAGACATGAACAAACTTGTTTAATGAAAGTCACATACAATAAACCAGATGCCTGAGAGCTACAAGACATGAACAAACTTGTTTAATGAAAGTCACATACAATAAACCAGATGCCTGAGAGCTACAAGACATGAACAAACTTGTTTAATGAAAGTCACATACAATAAACCAGATGCCTGAGAGCTACAAGACATGAACAAATATTACATAGACATTTCTATTGATATGTGCACATTTTGTTGTAGAAATTGTAAATGATGTATGTACGTTATAATATTTATTCATATATTTTGATAAAAACATAAATTGGTAAGGATCATTAGATAATTGCTTAAAACTAAGTATAAAATTAGTTTGAATTCTACTCTATTTACGGAACCATAGTTTTGAGGGCACATTAAAACAATTAATTGTATTCATGCATCAGCAATGAAGTCGCCATTGTGGTTTCCCTTAGCCTAGTCCAGTGATCTTCAACATAAGCACTTCTACTGATACTTCAACATTATTGATCCCATTCTGTTCTTTTCTTTAAAAAGACATTCATTTTTGAGAGCTGTTGTTTAGTTATCTATAAAGTGTTCCATTTGTCTGGCCTCTGAGGAAGAAGCTCTTTCCTAACACCAGCACTGGACATTTAAATAAATGGTGCTCAGCAGTTTAATAGGGATGTGTGCATAGCGGGACTCTGCAGTATGTTCTGTTCAAGTGACTGTTAAGTTGTATGTATTGAAGACGAAGTCAGAAAATGGTGCTTTGATCTCTACTTTTCAGGAGGCTGATGTTGTCTTTGGGATGGCCATATGTTTGTAGATTTCTCTCCCAATATTCCCCATTGCTCATCTATTCTTCTTCTTCTTCTTTGTACGCTGTCAGACGCTTTTTAGTGCTCTAACCACGGGCAGGGCATATGTAAACAGGACTATCTGGCTTTCATTGCTTTCGCCTGTCAGCATTGCTTCTACTGCATCCTTCAGTACCTCTGCCTCTGCTCTGAAATTGCTTGAGAATTTTCCAGTTGCCACTGACAGTGTTATTTTTCTACCATTTGATAGGCTCAGGAATACCCCTCCCCCTTCATTCTGTGTTGTGTTTGTTACAGAACCGTCGGTGTATGCATGGGTCCAGTCCATGCTTGGGTAGTTTTCCGCTATGTACCTCAGGGTTATGTCTCTTCTTTCTTTTTCAGTCTGGCTGTTCTTGTTTCCAAACCTGGTATATTTTCTACCACTTCTGGAATGATATGCTGCTTCCAGGTGGGTTTGTGTACAGTAGGGATGGGCTTTGGTGGTGTTATGGTGTTCATAGGGTCTTCGCTAATCTTTGCTTCGGCTATTTCTGCAAAGTTTCTCCGCTTCAGTTTCCCTTTTCCAAATCTATTTCGTCTCTGATGCATTGGATGGTCTGTCAGTCTTCTTAGTTTCTCTGCTTGCTGCTGCGCTCTGCTGTCTCTTCTATCGGTCATGGATTGCAGATTTGTAATCTTTTCAAGTTCTGCTCATCTATTCAGCCTAGCCTCTTTGTTCAGTCTTCAGTAATTGTTTGACTGTCTCTAGGGTTGTTGGTGTGTATTGTTGTTCTTGACTTGATCCTTTCTTAGCCAGTCTGCCTGCCTTGTTATTGCCAGGTGTATTTAAGTGACCAGGGATCCATAACTATTCTGATTTCATGGGATGTGAGAAGCTGGTTGGTATCTAGGGATATTTGGGTAAGTGCAGGCTTACAACGACAACCGTCTTCCAGAGCTTGAAGGGCAGATTATGAGTCTGTAAAGATTAGGATGCTTTTAACTTATGATGAGAAAGCATCAAATACATTCCTCAAGTGGCACAGAACTACTTCCGGTGCTGTTTTTTGTGCCTCATAGTTTGAACATATCTTGTCACAGGCATCAAACAACAGCTTATTAGATGTTATGGCTGGATTCTCTACATAGACTCCATTTCCTACTTTAATGGTGGCCTTATAAAGAGACCCATCGCTATAGACATGTATCCATTCTTCTGGGTAGGTGTCAGATGTTCTCTGTGATGCTCTCATAAGACTTACGGGTTCAGAACTTCTGATTGCATTATCTGTTAGTTTTGATAGAATTTCTGGCATTTTTAAACATGTATGTGGTGGTAAATTTCTTGTTACTCTGTGTTTCTTGTCTTTTGTCTGGGATGTGATATCTGTTTTTAATCTCACTGACATGGTGGAGGATTTTTGTTTTATTCTCTGCTTTTATTGCCATTTTTCTACGAGCCTTCTATTGGGGTGGTCTTTACTCATTCTTTTGCTCCTCTCATAAGCTTCCACAGCAGCCACATCTCTTTGCATCTCAAAGGGTTCCACATTCACATGAATTTCACATGCCACAGTGGGTGCTGACCTCATTGCTCCACTAATAAGGCGCAGGACATTGTTTTGCACTCGGTCCAGGGACTCTACATTACTCTGTGAGCATGTTGTCAGGAGTGCACTGTTGTATTCTAAAGCAGAGCGTGTATATCCAAGATACAAGCCTCTCGGAGTGTCCTTGTCTGATACCGCTGCTGTACCAGCGAGCCTCTTCAATAATTGTAGCCACCTCAACTCTTTATTTTTAACATGTTTCTTGAGACTGAGCTGTTGGTCGAGAGTGACTCCAAGATACGCAGGCTCTTCGTCTCTAGGCATTTTCTGTTTGTTGAATCTGACGGATGTTTTGCTTGTTACTTTGTGGCTCTTGGTAAAGATAGTGTAAACAGTCTTTTCACAGTTTATCCTTGGTAAAGATAGTGTAAACAGTCTTTTCACAGTTTATCCTTGGTAAAGATAGTGTAAACAGTCGTTTCACAGTTTATCCTTGGTAAAGATAGTGTAAACAGTCGTTTCACAGTTTATCCTTGGTAAAGATAGTGTAAACAGTCTTTTCACAGTTTATCCTTGGTAAAGATAGTGTAAACAGTCTTTTCACAGTTTATCCTTGGTAAAGATAGTGTAAACAGTCTTTTCACAGTTTATCCTTGGTAAAGATAGTGTAAACAGTCTTTTCACAGTTTATCCTTGGTAAAGATAGTGTAAACAGTCTTTTCACAGTTTATCCTTGGTAAAGATAGTGTAAACAGTCTTTTCACAGTTTATCCTTGGTAAAGATAGTGTAAACAGTCTTTTCAAGGTTTATCCTTGGTAAAGATAGTGTAAACAGTCTTTTCACAGTTTATCCTTGGTAAAGATAGTGTAAACAGTCTTTTCACAGTTTATCCTTGGTAAAGATAGTGTAAACAGTCGTTTCACAGTTTATCCTTGGTAAAGATAGTGTAAACAGTCTTTTCACAGTTTATCCTTGGTAAAGATAGTGTAAACAGTCTTTTCACAGTTTATCCTTGGTAAAGATAGTGTAAACAGTCGTTTCACAGTTTATCCTTGGTAAAGATAGTGTAAACAGTCGTTTCACAGTTTATCCTTGGTAAAGATAGTGTAAACAGTCTTTTCACAGTTTATCCTTGGTAAAGATAGTGTAAACAGTCTTTTCACAGTTTATCCTTGGTAAAGATAGTGTAAACAGTCGTTTCACAGTTTATCCTTGGTAAAGATAGTGTAAACAGTCTTTTCAGTTTATCCTTGGTAAAGATAGTATAAACAATCTTCGATGTTTATCCTTGGTAAAGATAGTGTAAACAGTCTTTTCACAGTTTATCCTTGGTAAAGATAGTGTAAACAGTCTTTTCACAGTTTATCCTTGGTAAAGATAGTGTAAACAGTCGTTTCACAGTTTATCCTTGGTAAAGATAGTGTAAACAGTCTTTTCAGTTTATCCTTGGTAAAGATAGTATAAACAATCTTCGATGTTTATCCTTGGTAAAGATAGTGTAAACAATCTTTTCACAGTTTATCTTCAGTTTCCATATTTGGTAATAAGCATGCGGTCTTCTCAGGTCTTCATTTAATCTTTGTGCTGCACTTTCTACGTCTTCATGGCACTGCCACATTGCCAGATCATAAGTCTACCTGAAGAGATTACGTTATCTATGTCTGAATTGTTCGATCAATAAGGAAATATTTTATCCAGTTGTACAACTTTCTGCTAATCCTGACACCAGTCATCATCATCAGGAGACCTTTTCACCATATCCTAAGCCTGTTGTAAGTCGAAGAAGATGGCTACTGTAAGTTAATTATTTTGGAACCCATCGTGAATTTCCTGTGTTAGCCTGAAAATCTGGTTCCCTTTCTGAAGCTTGCCTGTTTATGACAAAGTATTTCTGAGCTCTCAAGGAAGCAGTAAAAGTGTGCATTTACTATTATTTCTGCTAATTTACCAAGACCTGATGTTAATGAGACGGGTGGTAGCTTTTGAGTTCAACTGGAGGTTTGTTGCCTTTCAAGATGGGGAAAATGTGTGTATTCTTCCAGTTCTTTGGGCAGTTGTCCATTTCTCCAATTCATGTTGATTAACCTGAGGACTGTTTCTTCTCTCAATGGGCCCAGGTTAGTATTTCATTATAGATCCTGTCTGGCCCAGGAAACTTTCTAGGTCTTCCTTTCTACAGACCTTGTTGGAATTCTTGTCTAGCAGTAAATTGATACATGAATCATTAAGAGTTACAGAAGACAAGGAGTAGTTAGGGAGCCTTTGTACTTTATTCAGAATCAACATTAATGCACCCCAAACAGAAACAATTGTGTTTAGTCTCACTAAAAAAATGGAGCAGGTTATGGATATTGACTCATTGCAGACTCAAGGTCCACCGGCCTAAAATGGGCCTGAGAGACACAGCCACATGCGAATGTGGAGCACTCAAGCAGACACCAGAACGGGGGATGGCGTGGCCTAGTGGTTAAGTGACACAGCTCATAACCAGAAGGTGCTGGGTTCGATCCCCATCACAGCACCGGCCGTTACCCCGGGGAAGCAAACCCTTAGAAAATGCAGGAGGAAGCAGACCCTTACATAAAATGCATGCTGAAGTCGGATGCACTGGGCCGACAGGCGCAAAATAAAAACGCAGTGCAACGCAGTGCAACGCACACCGCCTCTGGGATTAGAGAAATAAGGCGAACGCAAAAAAAAAACAAAAAACACCAGAACATATTCCTGCAGAATTGTCTCACTTACACACGACCAAAGAGAGGCTGTCGTCTGGCCCACTGGAGCGACCATGCTCGAAAAGTTGTGGGGGACGGTGAAAACCCAAAGCGTACAGTTTCCTTCATGAACCTTACTGTGGTAGAAGCATAGCATCATTTGATTGAAGAAGAAGATACTGATAGTTCCAGTAACTCACTTGTTATACACAATTTAGCTATGTCCTCTCTCTGCTCAACCCAAGTTTCATTTCGCTGGATCACCAATTCATCTATTATTGTATCATCATTCAGCAGGTGGTCATTGAATAACTTCCATATGTCCTCCCATCCATTCACATTGTCCTCACAAAGAATGTTTTTGAAGCCAGAATGCCAGCATCTATGTTTGCTATTAATTCACATCGTAGCCAGCCTTTCTGAAGCAAGGATTGTGAGCTAGACGTAATGACAGCTACGATTAATGAGGTCTCAGATAACTCCCCAGAGATGAAGTAACTGTCTCAATCACCATTCTCATACTGTTGGTTTGTTTTTTTAAATTTTTTTTTGCGTTCGCCTTATTTCTCTCATCCTCAAGGCGGTGTGCGTTGCACTGTGGTTTTTATTTTGCGCCTGTCGGCCCAGTGCATCCGACTTCAGCATGCATTTTATGTAAGGGCCTGCTTCCTCCTGCATTTTATAAGGGTTTGCTTCCCCTGGGTAATGGCCGGTGCTGTGATGGGGATCGAACCCAGCACCTCCTGGTTGTGAGTCGTGTCACTTAACCACTAGCCCACGCCGTCCCCATATACTGTCGATTTTTATCATGTGTGTCCTGCTCCCCCTCTCACGTTAGCCATAAAGCCCCGTCATGATTTCTTGCCGCACTATACAGATCCATTGATATATAGAACAGCATTATTTTCTTGAGTGTTGCCACTTATCAACTGTTTAGCCTCGTCCATTTTCCCTTTGCCCTATGCATGCATTCTCTGCCGAGGAGGATAATATCTTGAACGTAGTCTGTTATGTTATCATTAGTATGGATCAATTCTTCCAGGGCAAGATCGCAGCAGTGAATGAGTTGAGAGCAGTCAGGAACTCATAGCTCGCTGCGTGCATCAGAGTCAGCAAATCATAGCTGGCTGCACCCATCAGAGTTAGCAAATCATAGCTGGCTGCACCCATCAGAGTTAGCAAATCATAGCTGGCTGCTTGCATCAGTCAGCAAATCATAGCTGGCTGCACCCATCAGAGTCAGCAAATCATAGCTGGCTGCACCCATCAGAGTCAGCAAATCATAGCTGGCTGCACCCATCAGAGTCAGCAAATCATAGCTGGCTGCACCCATCAGAGTCAGCAAATCATAGCTGGCTGCACCCATCAGAGTCAGCAAATCATAGCTGGCTGCACCCATCAGAGTCAGCAAATCATAGCTGGCTGCACCCATCAGAGTTAGCAAATCATAGCTGGCTGCTTGCATCAGTCAGCAAATCATAGCTGGCTGCACCCATCAGAGTCAGCAAATCATAGCTGGCTGCACCCATCAGAGTCAGCAAATCATAGCTGGCTGCACCCATCAGAGTCAGCAAATCATAGCTGGCTGCACCCATCAGAGTCAGCAAATCATAGCTGGCTGCACCCATCAGAGTCAGCAAATCATAGCTGGCTGCACCCATCAGAGTCAGCAAATCATAGCTGAACAAGATCCTATTTCGCCTCCAACTCTGGAACTACAATCATTGCAACAAAAACACCAGCTTATGAAAACAGCCCATTTCCAGGGAGGGCTACTAGGAAGTGGAGGTGAGGGTCTTGGCCAGTGTGACCCTTTGCCTGACCCTGACTAACATGTCTGGTCAGTATATTTTACATGACCAGACGTTAGTCTTCCTCCCCTAAAACTAAGTATAAAATTACTTTCAAGGGGACGGTGTGGCCTAGTGGTTAAGTGGCACAGCTCACAATCCAAAGGTGCTGGGTTTTATCCCCATCACAGCACCAGCCGTTACCTCTGGGAAGCAAACCCTTATAAAATGCAGGAGGAAGCAGACCCTTACATAAAAAATGCATGCTGAAGTCGGATGCACTGGGCCAACAGGCGTAAAATAAAAACTGAAGTGCAACGCACACCGCCTTGGCGATTAGAGAAAATAAGGCGAACGCAAAAAGAAAAAAAAAATTACTTTCAACTCTGCTATACTCACCGAGCCATAGTTTTGAGGGCACATTAAAACAATTCATTTCATTCACGCATCAGCCATGAAACTATCATTGTGATCTCCATTAGCCTAGTTCAGTAATCTTCAACAAAAGCACATCTGATACTTTCTCATTCTGTTGCTTTTCATTCAAATGACATTCACTTTAAAAAGTGACCATGGTAATCATTTGTACAGCTCTCACCATGTATACACATGTACAGGTACACCAATATATGGGTTTTTGTATTTATGATAAGTTGTAATTGAAGTGTTTCAATGGCACATCGGTGAATTCTTAATCTCACTGCAAAACTCGTACTTCAGTTTGCCTAGCTGCAAATTGGTAAATGGTACATGAATCTTTAAGAGTTAGAGAAGGCAACAGGTAGTTAGGAAACTCTTGTATTTAAAACAGAAACAACATTACTCATTCTAGACAGACCTATAGGAGCTCAGTCAATCTCAGAAAATGGAGATGAGTATGGATACAGACTCATTGCAGAGTTAGAGAAGGCAACAGGTAGTTAGGAAACTCTTGTATTTAAAACAGAAACAACATTACTCATTCTAGACAGACCTATAGGAGCTCAGTCAATCTCAGAAAATGGAGATGAGTATGGATACAGACTCATTGCAGAGTTAGAGAAGGCAACAGGTAGTTAGGAAACTCTTGTATTTAAAACAGAAACAACATTACTCATTCTAGACAGACCTATAGGAGCTCAGTCAATCTCAGAAAATGGAGATGAGTATGGATACAGACTCATTGCAGAGTTAGAGAAGGCAACAGGTAGTTAGGAAACTCTTGTATTTAAAACAGAAACAACATTACTCATTCTAGACAGACCTATAGGAGCTCAGTCAATCTCAGAAAATGGAGATGAGTATGGATACTGACTCATTGCAGACTCAAGGCACACCTCAACAAAATGAGCCTTAGAGACAGTCACAAGAGAATACGCAACACATAAAGCAGACACTAGAACATATGCCCCACTTATACAGACCTCAGAACGACCATGCTCGAATAGCTGTGGTGGACAAGCAAAAACATGAATCGTATGGTTTCCTTCATGAACCCGACTATTGACTGTCTTCTCGTCTTCATGTGTGCTTTGGTGTGCCTTTACTTATTTTACCCTGTGGATTCCAGAACAGAGACTGCCTGGTAATGCTGTCATCTGGTTTCCTTTATGTATCTCCTAATGTCATGTTCCACGAATATCAGTCTTGTTCTTTCCAACATTTTCAGATTATCGATCTCAGCATGCCAATTTCTATCTCTATTCAGAGCAGATCCATTTATGACAGTCTATACCTTTTTCATTGATATTTTTTGTTGTTCTCGATGTCTCTGATCCATGAAATAGAATTGACTCTACATTGAATGTGAAGATTTTTCCTTTTGTGATGAACTTTATTTTTTTTCTTCATTTCCTTGCCTTCCACAATGCTGGTCTTGCTTTTTGTATTTCTTATTTTTATATCTATATCCATACCTACTACTTTGTCTGTATTGCTACCAAGATATATAAATGATTGTACATCTTGTATGAGTGTGTCTCTCAGTGCAATATGATTGTTGTTATTTAAAATTATTTTTATAATCTTTAATTGTTTCTCTGTTTATTCTCAGTCCAAATGTATGTAACCTCTCATCTAGTATACTTATTTTATTTGTGCAACTGATTACATTTTGAGACAGAAAAGCCAAGTCATCAGCAAAGTCTAGATCATCAAATTGTTTTGTTAAGAGTCCATTAAATATTCCATTTTTCTTGCTCGATGCTCTTGCCAACAGTGGTCTCGAGGTAAGGTGTCCGCCTAGGGTGCTGGAGGTCGCATGTTTAAATCATGGTAGAGACCAGGAATTTTTTCATGTGGATCTTCTGTAAAAAATCTCCTGATATCTTGGTAGTAAGATCTTCTTCTTCTTCTTCTTCTTCGTACGCTGTCAGACGTCAACCTTTATTTTTTCGAAAAAAGCGGCCGTCATCATGAGGCTATCGACACTGCCATAGAGCTTGTCTAGTGTTGCCACTGGTGATGGCCACATCTGCTTTCTCTGATCCTCGTATTTCGGGTAGTTTTGCAGCAAATGTTCAGCGGTCATTTTCCCGGTACCACACGAGCATTCGTCAGTGCCACCTATCTTCAATTTATTGAATAGGTGGTACCTCAGTCTATTGTGGCCAGTGCGCAGTCTGAAGACCACAACCTGCTCTCTTCTGTTCAACTGGTAATAGGCATAGTTTTTTGTGTAGCCAGTATGTTCTGTTTCCCATTTGGTCATGTATCTAGCTCTAATAAGCCTTTTTGACTCTTCGTAGGTCACACTAGGGTCTGGTTGTGGTAGTCTTGCACCTTCTTTTGCCAGTCTGTCTGCCTCCTGGTTGCCTTGGATGTTACAGTGGGATGGAACCCACTGTACCACTACTCTTTTTGGTGCGGACTGCTGTCATTGTTGACAGAGTACTGCTCTTAAATCATTAAGTTCAGTATTTTTCTGGCTTTTTAGTGCTGGTAGTGAGATCTAACTCCCGTGTTCAGTGTCGAACACGTTAAAAATTCCTTTGCAGTTGAAAATCGAAAAGAGTAGGCTTAACGGCCGCTGCCTGGACACAGTTCAAATTAAAAATCTGCCCAAGTTATTTGTACCTTTCCCCAGGTGGTTGTTCAGCAGCTATAGATGGTGCCTAACTGGCTGTGGGTCTACTTAGCTCTAGTGTTTGAGTATATTAAGATGGATTCGCACATCGGTAAAAAAACCACCTTCCAAGAAACTGGTTGTACACAGACTCTGTAGTCTTCTAAACCAGTATAAAGATGTTAAGTTAACTCAAGCAATACAGCAGAAAGAGAAATGGTGATAAGAGACATCACTGGTGCACTTGTTATCTCAAAGGGTCTAGAATGTTGACTCTCATGTAGACCTCACCATTTCATATCTTTATATATTTAAAAAAAGTACGTTAGTGAACAAAAAACGCCATATACATTATAAGAACAATAATCAAGATAGTCGTTGAGATGAACGTCTAGGTATAACTGTGTTTCATAGATTATATTAAAGCGCTCAAAAAGGTAAAACATATGTGAATCACCCAAATGCTGAAAAGTTTGCATATTGTTGGCAAGGATCTGGGGATAATTCACAATATGTATTAGGGAAAGATTACGGCTATACGAGTTGTCAATCAAGTGGGAGAATATAAACAGATAAAAGGGAGAGTGATGCAAAGTTGTGTTCTGTCCCCTGACCTGTTCTCTCTATACAGGAAATTTTATGTTGAGAGACATACAGACAGTGTCAAGAATATAAATTGGTGGACCGAACATTAACAATCTACGATATGCTGATGATATTGTATTGATAACCCAGAATGAAACCGACTTGCAGGAAATGGTAAATACGGTAGTTCAGCAAAGTGAAAACAAAGGTCTCAGTTTAAATAAAAAGAAATTGAAGGTGATGGTAGCGACTAAGAAACAGGTCTCTCCAAAATGCTGCGTCAAAGTGAAATGGACTGAATTGAGACAAGTTAACACGTTTAAATACCTGGCCACATATATAACATCAGGTGGAAGATGCAATTACGAAATAAAATGCAAAATAGCCCAAGAAAAATTTATCTTCCAGACCTTGAAAGGAATATTGTGCAACAAACCTTGTCGCTGAAACTGAGAAATATAGTCCTTGGATGCTACATGGAACCAGTACTGACATATGGCAGTGAATTATGGACAATCAGCAGGCAAACGCAAAGATCTTTGGAATCAACAGAGATGTTATATTACAGAAGAATGCTCTGGATCCCATGGACTGCAAAGAAGATACAGGACTTGAAGAGGCACAAACACAAACACAACTTATTGCAAGGATCAGAACAAGGCAGTCATCTTTTTTGTGGACATATTGTAAGAAGAGGTGGTTTGAAGCAGGTTGTGACAACGGGAAAGATAGCAGGAAAGAGAGACAAAGGAAGGCAGAGAAAGAAGATGTTGGACAGCCTGAGAGAATGGCATGGGCAACAATAAACAACAGAGTCGGTAAACGACACACATGATAGAAGTAAACAGAGGTCCATGACCGCCAAAGCCAACCGGCAGATCACCTGATGATGATGATGTTTGTGAACTTCAAGAGCACCTATAGGGCCTGAGCTACGTTCAATGGGATTCTCTGTCTATGCTATCAAATGCCTTTTTATAGTCTCCAAATCCAATATAGAGTGGTGAGTTCCCTTCCATACTTTGTTCAACTATTATGCCCAGTGTAGCTATCTGATCTGCACAGAATCTATTCTGTCAAAAGCATGTCTTTTCTTCTCTCAGCTTTTTGTCTATGGCCTCTAAATCTCTCTAGAATGATCCTGTTCAATATTTTTTCATGCATGGAAATCTCAGAACACAGGTGGGTGGGTCAGGACTATTTCAATACCCACACTGGAGGAAGCTTTATATTCTCAGAATGGGAAAGAAGCGGCTATGGCGGAGTTGGTTTCCTTCTATCAATAAGAGAGTCCGCAGCACTGCTTGGATACAATCCAGTGAATGATCCGGTCCTCAAGATCAGCTTAAAAAGGAAAAAATAGGAACATCACAATAATACAAGTACATGCCCCAACTACGGCAGCAGCGGTAAGGGAGATCAATGAGTTTTACAATGTTTAACAAGAGACCATAAACAGAGCAGAGAAAAGAGACATCATGATAGTCATGGGAGATTTCAATGAAAAAATAGGAAGTAACAAAGAAAAGAAAGAAGAGAGAATACAGGGGCCCTTTCGATTAGGGCTCAGAAATGAAAAAGGAGAAAAGCTAATGGAACTTTGTTATTAAAAACAAGCTCTCCGTCGCAAATACGCTTTTTAAATAATAACTCAGACGACTATGCATGTCGACTTCACCGGATGAGAAAATCAAGAATCAAACAGACTACATACTAATGTCACAAAACAAAGATGGAGGTCAGGTGTAACATCCGTGAAGTCACTACTAGGTGCAGACTGTGACTCAGACCACCAGTTACTAGTCGCAGACATCAAGATAAGACTGAGAAAGCTGTTGAAAAGCCCCAGACAAATATGCGATGACATCAGCATAATACCACTAGAATATACAATAGAGATAACGAACAAGTTTGCAATGC
This sequence comes from Ariolimax columbianus, assembly GCA_036924085.1. Lineage (NCBI taxonomy): Eukaryota > Metazoa > Mollusca > Gastropoda > Stylommatophora > Arionidae > Ariolimax > Ariolimax columbianus. Next base: position 60,304,377 of record JAVGWX010000015.1, on the reverse strand, counting down.
TCATGGCAGTACAAGTAACAAGTAAGATGGCTGCCACCTAACTGGCAGCGTACCAGTGGTTGTGTTGTTTTCTGCTGTTTGCTAGTTCCTGTTCCGATTATAATTGACACCTCCTTCATCAGGTGGTATCAAGGACTTTATTCTGTGAAATTTATGTGCTTTCGATCGGTTATCCCGTTTGTTATGTTGCATCTTCCTGCAGCTGTGACTGACTTAAGCCGTGGGAAACCAGTCCATGATGGCGTTCAATGTTCCGGTTAACTGCATCCCAGAATTAAGCTTAGGTTATCACTACTCAAGGACCTCCCTGCTTGGACTGAAGCTGCTTTCCTCCTGCATTCCTCCACCGGAGGTTACATGATGCCTCTCCCAACCCCATATTCTCAGCACAGCAAGAGTCATGCTGACCCAAAGGTGGACATAATTCAGAGGCCTCAGGGACAGAACGAGAAAAAATAGGGAATCAAACAAGGACAAAGAAAGCCTGACACAAACATTGGTCCAACACACACTCCTTGCTGCCCTCATCCTGAGGTAGCGGAGTACTCGGCTCCACATGGGAAGTCTGTAGGGATTTCGAACAACACACTACACATCAACAAGCCTCTGCAGTTGGACATGATAGTTGTCGATCGACGCAACAGGCCTTAGATGCCTATGCAAACATTATTATTACTATTATGGCAGTGCAAGAAGACATCTCTTAACTTAACTTAAATTAGCGTCTTTATACTGGTTTAGAAGACCCTGCAGAGTCTGTATACAACCAGTTACATTTACATCACCTTGCTCTAAAAGCTATGCGCATCCAGTTTATTCTTAAATGCATTAACTGTCCCTGCCTCCACTACCTCCCCTGGCAATGCATTCCAAGCAGACACATGTCTCTGACTAAAAGAATATTTCCTAATATCTAACCTGGACCTCTCTTTAGTCAGCTTGTAGCTATGCCCTCGTGTTATTGTAGGTGGCTGTATTTTAAAAAACTTGTTATAGTCTAATTTATCGATTCCTCTGATCATCTTATAAACCTGTATTAAATCACCTTGAATTCTTCTCTCTTCGAGACACTGTAGGCCTGTTTTTCTGAGTCGTTCCTCATAACTGTAATTCTGGAATCCCACTATCATCTTTGTCGCTCTTTTTTGTATTCTTTCTAGCATGTTTATGTCCCCTCTATGATAAGGACTCCACACCTGTACACAGTACTCCAATCTAGGTCTAACTAAAGCTTTATACAGTTTGACGATCATTTCCTTGCTCCTATGTTTAATATTTCTTTTTATCATACCTAACATTGCATTTGCCTTTTTCACTGCTACCTTAACTTGCTCACTCACCTTTCCTGTATGATCTATTATAACCCCTAGGTCCCTTTCCTTATCTATCTTTCTAATATTGTTTTCTCCCATTCTGTAATTATGTTCCATATTGGATCTACCCATGTGGATGACTGTACATTTATCTACATTAAACTCCATTTGCCAACCTACAGACCATTCTCGAATTTTATCTAAATCCGACATCAATATATCCACTTCCGCTTTAGATGAGACACTAATGCATAGTTTTGTGTCATCAGCAAATTTTGCAATCATGGATCTCATATCAATGTCCAAATAATTTATATATATCAAGAACAAAATTGGTCCCAAAACCGAGCCCTGTGGCACACCACTTTTCACTTCACTCCACTCAGAGTACTCCTTATTTATGCCCACCCTCTGCCTTCTTCCCGTTAACCAATTTTCAATCCATTTGGCAACTTCCCCACCTATTCTATGTGATTTTAACTTTCGAAATAATCGTTGATGAGGTACTCTATCAAAGGCCTTTGCAAAGTCTAGATAAATAACATCCACTGGCTCCTCTTTATCTATGATTTTAGTAGCCTCCTCCATGAATTCTAATAGATTTGTTAAGCATGATCTCCCTCTAGTAAACCCATGCTGACTATTTCTAATTAGATTAAATTTGTCTAAATCCATTACAATGTTTTCTTTGATTATTGACTCTAACAATTTACAGACTATGCTCGTTAAACTCACCGGTTTATAATTTGCTGGATCTGATTTTTTGCCTTTTTTGAATAAGGGGATCACTCCTGCATCTTTCTAATCCCGTGGAACAATCCCTTTTGTAAGTGATTGAAAACATAATATAGCCAATGGTTTTGCTAGTTGGTCTCTAATTTCATACAGCAATTTTGGACGAATACAATCTTGACCTGGACATTTATTCACTTTCAACCCCTCCAATTTTTTAAAAACCATTTCCTCTGTAATACAGATTGATCTTAATCCCGCTGTATCCATGTCTCTTTGAAAAATATCTAGAGGCTCTGGGATCTCGGAGCAGTCCTCCATTGTGAAGACTGTGCCAAAGTACTGATTGAGCAGATTAGCTGCCTCCCTATTCTCACTTATTATTTTCCCTGTACTGTCTATGAGAGGGCCTACTTTGTCTTTCGTTCTTTGTTTATTTCTAACATAAGAGAAGAAGCTTTTACTGTCAGTCTTGATCCTCTGAGCAAGTTTTTTTTCAAAGTCTATTTTTGCTGTTTTATTCGCTTTCTGAGATATGTTCTGCTTGTTCAAATATTTTACATATGTTTCTTTTGATTTACCTGCCTCTATATATTTTTTCCATGCTTTTGTTTTTTGCTCTTCTACATTTCACTACAAATCTAGTTATCCACTTTTTACGCTTGGGGTTTACCTCCCTACATGGAACACATTCCTCTTTTAGCGTTTCTAGAACTGTTTTAAAAACTTTCCCACTCCTGTTCAACATCTGTTCCTACAACAATATCTTTCCAGATTATGTGGTTCGCTGCCTCTTTCATCCTCTTAACATCTGCCTTAGAGTAGTCGTATGTTCGCGTGTTTATGTTTACTTCTTTCCCTGCAATAAGATCCCAACGGATGATTTGATGGTCACTTGAGCCAAACAGTTCCCCAACGGTAAGGTTTTCAATCATATTTTCCTCTGTGGTAAAAACTAGGTCGAGTATGTTTTTGCCTCTGGTGGCTGCTTCTACATGTTGAATTAAACAATTTTCAGTTATGCACTTAACAAAAGGTTTTGACCCCACAAGTGCTTCTGCCATATCCCATTTTATTTCTGGATAGTTGAAAAATCCCATTAATAATAATTTCCCTTCACTTGCCTTTGTTATGCTACTAATCAGCTCCTCATCTTCCTCTTTTTGACTTGATGGACATCTATAGCACACTCCAATCACTGTTTTTTTCACCCCCACTTTCTATTTCTCCCCATACACTTTCATTTTTGTTACCAAATGATAAATAATCTTTGATCGTAATATTAACAGAATTTATACAGTATAATAAAACGCCACCTCCCTTAGTCTTGTCTCCAATTATCCTATCTTTCCCTAACATTGTATATCCCTCTATTTCAAGTTCACTATCTGCAATGTCCTCATATGTCCATGATTCTGTTAATCCTGTTATATCTGGTTTTTCTTCTTCTACATACAGTTCCAATTCTTCTCTTTTATTTACTATGCTTCTCACATTTGCATAAAAACATTTTAGTTTGTAATGTTGTTGGTTTTCCTCTTTTTGCTTCTGCTTTATCATTTTAGTGTTTGCTTTTCCACTACTTATTTCACACTTCCCTGACACCAACTTACCCCTTTGACTACATCCTCTATAGCACCCTATTGTAGGCCTATCTTTAGTCTCATACTTCATAGGCCTTACTAGTTTAAATTTCCAACACAATGATAGAACATATACTTTGCTACAACATGCTGTCCTATCTCATTTAGATGTAAACCTCCCCTGTCTAACATTTTTCTTTTGTCTACTTTAACATCAATAAATTCCATTCCTACACATCACCTGTAACCTAAGGTTGATACCTATTATTTTGCTATCTAGATAGTCTGACCCATCTGCTCTGTCTAAAACCCGATGAACTCGCAACACAGGCAGGAAATATTCTCCTTGCATCTGTAAGTAGCATTATACCTAGAAAATGGCACAAACATCAACAGTAAAAACTATGAGACTCATAGAAGAAAAAAAAAAGAGTTAAAACAATCTGGGATAGAGAGCAGTAGCGACAAATACAGAAATAGCATTGAAGAGAAATTAGACGAGAGATCCGGAAGAAAAAGAAACAACACATATTGGACACTTGTAGCAGAATAAAAGAGTTCCAAAAATAAAGGAAGGAAGAAGATGCATTCAAAGAAATCAAAACACTAATTGGCGAATTCAAACCGACATTACATGTCATACACGATAAAGATGGCAATGCACTGACAGAAAGCAAGAATATACTGTAGAGATGGAAGGAATACTGCGGATAAATGTATGAAAACACCGTAGGCTCCTCCATCACAACGCCTAAGCCACCTAACCAAGAGCCGCAACCTAGTATTGAAGAGGCCGTTCCGCAACCCAAGGTTTGAAGAAAGGGAAGTCACTGAAATGCAATAATATACCCAATGAATCAAGCAGAAGGGGAGGCCAGTGTCAGCATCTGTCACGCACTATGTAGGAAGATGTGACACAGTACAATATGGCCAAGAGCATGGACAAGATCTTGTGTATATACCACTCTCCAAGAAGCAAAATATCAACTATCAAACCATTGCTTTAATAAGTCAGGTCAGAAATATCCATCTATGGATCATCATGAAGAGGCTAGAAAATAAGCTCAACGAGGACGCCCATGAAGCACAGGCAGATTTCAGACACAGTGGGAGCATGAAAGATCACATCCTCAACACAAGAAATATTATAGCAAAATGCAGAGAGTACAATGTCAATGTACGCACTTGCTTTATAGATTACATGTAGGCTGTGTGCAACACCCAGTGTTGTGGTACATAATGAGAGACATGGGGGTTCCCAATGCACTTGATTCAATTAACCAAATCACTATACCAGGAACAACAAGCAATTGTCAGAATAGACAGCATAACATCAGCCTGGTTTTAAGTTCAAAAGGGCATGAGACAAGGATGCATACTCTCCCCTTATCTATTTAATATATATGCAGAATTTGTAATGAGGAATGTCAAAAACAATGAAAATTATGAGAAGTTTGAGCCTTTAACAATCGGCTGGAACGGGATACCAGAATTCAGATTTGCAGATGAAACAGTTGTTCTCTCAAAGAGCCCTGCGGGACTGGAACGAATGATCCTGTCTGTAAAACAACACAATGAAGATCAAAATCTATACCTGAATATAAGTAAAACAAAAATAATGAGCACAGACAAGACAAAGACCAAACCTAAAGTTATTCTAGAACAACAGGAAATCGAAAAAGTCACAAGTTTTGAGTACCTCGGCTCAATTATAAGCCAAGAAGGAAGTCAGTAGAAGAATGGCTATGGCAGCGCAGAGGTTGAATCAAATGAGAAACGTATGGCAGAAGACTAATAAAATGATGAAAATTAAAATCCTGCGAACTTGTATTTTCCTGGTGACAATGTATGGATGTGAAACATGGACGACCACACAAACGCTTAAGAAAAAGATTGAATATTCAGAGCTACAATGCTACAGAAAAGTGCTCAAAATACCATGGATAGTGAAAAGGAAAAATGCAGATATCCTAAAAGAACTGAATATCGAGGAAAGTTGGTTAGTAAACAATATCTTGTACAGAAAGCTAAAATATTTTGGCCATATCAAACATCATAATAGCCTGGAGAGAACATTACTGAAGGGTATGGGGCCTGAAAATAAGGGTAGAGGTAGATCGAGGAGATGATGGACACAAGACATCACGGAGGTCCTGAAGATGACAGAGGCGAGAGTTTTGACTAGAGATCGATAGTCTTATAGATCGGCTGTTGTGAGAGCAATGTTCTGCAAAGGACAGGCTACATGATGATGATGAGACGACTTAATATTCAATTTACACAAAAAAACTTTGAATAAGACCACGTTTTCCCAGAAAGAGTTCAACATCAATGATGCGCTTTAAAAGATGACACTATTTCACAGCTTCAGCTTTAATTGGTACTTCTAAGATGGTGTAAACTCCTGTCCCAGACAACAGGCTCTTTTCCAGCATTTGCCTGGCTATGTAATATTCTCTGTGACCGAATCCTTTTTAATGTTTTGGGTCCCTGTAGGAAAGTTTCCGCCACTTCCCATTAGAATCCTAGACTCCAGCAGATCTTTCTATCTATCTTCAGCAGATAAGAGTGCACATTTAGATGCAGAAGTGCCAGTCTTGAAATGATTGACTACCTTGTGATAAGATAACTGACATAAAAAGCAATATCTTGTATAATCATTAACTTAACATTTATGTTGACTCCAGAACAACCAGTCACGTAACTTAACATCTTTATACTGGTTTAGAAGACTATAGAGTCTGTATACAACTAGTTTAATTTACATAAACTTACTTTAAAAGCTATGCGCATCCAATCTATTTTTAAATACATTAATTGTCCCTGGCTCCACTACTTCCAGCAAAAACAACTCTCTGACTAAACAAATATTTCCTAATATCTAATCTGGACCTTTCTTTAGTTCATTTGAAGCTATGCCCTCTTGTTCTTGTAGGTGGTTGTATTTTAAAAAACTTGTTATAGTCTAATTTATCTGTTCCTTTGATTATCTTATAAACCTGTATTGTCACCTCGAATTCTTCTTTTATAGAGACTGGTTTTTCTGAGTCTTTCCTCATAACTGTAATTCTGAAATCCCAATATCAGCTTTGTCGCTCTTGTTTGTATCCTTTCCAGCTTGTTTATAGCCCCTCTATGATAAGGACTCCGCACCTGTACACAGTACTCCAATCTAGATCTAACTAATGCTTTATACAGTTTGACCATCACTTCCTTACTCCTATGTTTAATATTTCTTTTTATCGTACCTAACATTGCATTTGCCTTTTTCACTGCTACCTTAACTTGCTCACTCACCTTTCCTGTATGATCTATTATAACCCCTAGGTCCCTTTCCTTTTCTATCTTTCTAATATTGTTCTCGTCCATTCTGTAATTATGTTCCATATTGGATCTACCCATGTGAATGACTACATTTATCTACATTAAACTACATTTATTAGCTTACAGGCCATTCTCTAATTTTATCTAAATACGACCTCAATATTTCCACTTCTGCTAGATGAGACACTACTGCACAGTTTTGTGTCATCAGAAAATTTTGCAATCATGGATCCCACATCAATGTCCAAATCGCTTATATATATATCAAGCACAAACTTGGTCCCAAAACCGAGCCCTGTGGCACTCTACTTTTTACTTCATAGCACTCAGAGTTCTCCTTATGTATGCCCACTCTCTGTCTTCTTCCCTTTAACCAAATTTTAACTTTTGGCAATTTTCCCACCTATTCCACGTGATTTTAACTTTCTAAATAATCTTTGATGATGTATTCTATCAAAGGCTTTTACAAAATCTAGATAAATTACATGCACTGGCTCTTGGCTCTCCTTTATCTATCATTTTAGTAACCTCCTCCATGAAATCTAACAGATTTGTTAAGCACGGTCTCCCTCTAGTAAACCCATGCTGACTATTTCTGATTAGATTAAACTTCTCTAAATGTTTTCTTTGATTATTGACTCTAAAAATTTATAGACTATGATTGTTAAACTCATCGGTCTATAATTTGCTGGATCAGATTTTTTTTCTTTTTGTAATAACGGGAACACTCCTGCATCTTTCCAATCCCGTGGAACAATACCTTTTGCAAGTGATTGAGAACATAATATAGCCAATGGTTTTGCTAGTTAGTCTCTAATTTCAAACAGCAATTTTGGATGAATACCATCTTGACCTGGACATTTATTCACTTTCAACCCCTCCAATTGATTAAAAACCATTTCCTCTGTAATACAGATTGATCTTAATCCTGCTTAATCCCACAGTTATTGGAGTATGTTATAGATGTCCATAAAGTCAAAAAGAGGAACATGAGGAGCTGATTAGTAGCATAGAAAAGCAAGTGAAGGGAAATTATTATTAATGGGGGATTTAAACTTTCCAGAAATAAAATGGGATATGGCAGAAGCAATTGTAGAGTCAAAACCTTTTGTTAAGTGCATAACTGACAATTTTTTGATTTAACATGTAGAAGCAGCAACCAGAGGCAAAAACACACTCGACTTAGTTTTTACTACAGAGGAAAAAATGATTGAAAACATTACTGTTGAGGAACAGGAAATGGATTGAAAATTGGTTAAAGGGAAGAAGGCAGAGGGTGGGCATAAATAAGGAGTACTCTGAGTGGAGTGAAGTGAAAAGTGGTGTGCACCAGGGCTCAGTTTTGGGACCAATTTTGTTCTTGATATATATAAATGATTTGGACATTGATATGAGATCCATGATTGCAAAATTTGCTGATGACACAAAACTAAGCAGAAGTGTCTCATCTAAAGCAGAAGTGGATATATTGAGGTCAGATTTAGATAACATTCAAGAATGGTCTGTAAGCTGGCAAATGTAGTTTAATATAGATAAATATACAGTCATCCACATGGGCAGATCCAATATGGAACATAATTACAAAATGGGAGAGAACAATATTAGAAAGATCGATAAGGAAAGGGACCTAGGGCTATAATAGATAATACAGGTAAGGTGAGTGAGCAAGTTAAGGTAGCAGTGAAAAAGGCAAATGCAATGTTAGGTATGATAAAAAGAAGTATTAAACATAAGAGCAAGGAAGTGATCGTCAAACTGTATAAAGCTTTAGTTAGACCTAGATTGGAGTACTGTGTACAGGTGTGGAGTACTTATCGTAGAGGAGATATAAACATGCTGGAAAGGATACAAAGAAGAGCGACAAAACTGATAATGGGATTCCAGAATTACAGTTATGAGGAAAGACTCAGAAAAACCGGCCTGCAGTGTCTAGAAAAGATAAGAATTCGAGGTGACTTAATACAGGTTTATAAGATAATCACAGGAAAGGTTAAATTAGACTATAACAAGATTTTCAAAATATAACGACCAACGAGAACAAGAGGGCACAGATTAACTAAAGAAACGTCCAAATTGGATCTTAAGAAATATTTGTTTAGTCAGAGAGTTGTGAATGCTTGGAATGCATTACCCCAGAAGGTGGTGGAGGCAGAGACAGTTAATGAATTTAAGAATAGATTGGATGTGCATAGCTTTTAAAGCAGGGTAATGCAAATGTGACTGGTTGTCTACAGACTCTTATGAGTCTTCTAACCAGTATAAAAACTTTAAGTTAAGTTAAGTTAATATATCCTCTATATATTTATATGTAGTTCACTGTTGCTTTTAAATTTCTATATGTTTTCTGGTAAAACCTGATTTCGGGTATCTTTTGGGAATGTTTTAGGCCTAATTTAATATTTCCTCTTGAGATGGAAACTTGGTTCTAATACATCTATTGTCTAGTCCTACATTATGATTATTCATCTTGTTTTCCAAGTTAATTTCCACATGAGCCTGTATGTCCGTTTCTTTCTGTGTTTCATTTAAATTTTTTGCATCAACTCTTTTATCTAAATCTTGTGCACAATTACTTAAATGAACTGTTTTATCTTTGGGAATGAGGTTGCTTCTTGCTTCAATTCTATAGATGAGTTCCTTGAGAAATTTTTCCCAATTGAAAGAGTGTTCATTTAAAATTTCCTTTTTGCTCTTTCCTTGTCTGGGCTACTATTTTCTGAGAAAACATTTTGGAGAGACAGTTTATCATTCAAAAAGCATGTTTGGAAAAGTCTTACTGTTCAACCTCTCTTGCATTTGTCTGTGTGGCTTTTCTCCTCTCTTTATGAGTTGTGTTTCTCTCGTTAAATAGATATATAGGATGTGTAATTCTGTAATTCACATAGGTCTGCTTGGTCTATTTCCACCACGAATAATCATCTTTGTAATGCCCTGTAGCTCAACCTGTGCAGCAGAGTGCACCGCACCTCCTGTTCCCATGCACTCAGATCAAAGAAATTAGCCGACCACTAAATGACTAATCTGTTTAATTCATTACCGGATGGGCCCATTAAATCTACTATGCCAGGTGTAAACTAATTCCCACGAACTTAGTTTTTAGGTCAATTAATATTCCAACCTGGGGAGTCTTCATTCAAGAACAAAGAAGCATTTGACCTTTATCCCTAGAATTTTATATAACAGACACAAGGCTTTGGTACAGTAGTAGTGGTGGTTATAGAATGTGAATAGTAGTCAGAGTAATAGTAGTTCAGTACTAGTAGTTGTTGTTGCTGTTGTAGTAGTAGGTGTTGTACTAGTACTAGTAGTATTGCAACAGCGTGTAATACTATAAAATATATAGGTAAATGTATTAGGTTACACTGAATATTTTGGGTCTCTTGTCCCAGTTTGAAAGGGCGTTGATTTAATAGTTTAATAGGCTTCAGCTAGCAGAAAATCAGTCAAAGTGAAACTCAAAACTGCACCCAATGATGACGTGGGTACAGGTGGGTGTTACCAGTCGGTAGGAACAACAAACAAGTTTAGTTAAGTAAAACAAACACAAAATGCTAACAAAACATTGCAGGATTAAAATAGGAAGTTATAAAGTCGAAATCTTCGCATCCTTCAGTTATAGCATGTTTCAATCTTTGATGGGTTGGGTTACATTAATTAAATAAATTAATAATGTCCTTGATAATCAGTGAAAATCATAAATCAGACATCTCATAATTAAATAATTTTAAATATCGATTTGTACAACACAGTTTCACACCATCAACTTATCACTACAGTAGACTACACGCATATTACTTTCAATTTTTAAATATTACTTATTACTTATTACTAATACTAGAAAGTAGATATGATTACAATGCACGAAGATGTGATATATGGATAGACAGCACAATACTAACATAAATTCCCTACAATACGCCGATACGAACCGCCGTAACAGTCTACTCACTAACGTAACACGCTCGGCAGTACTATTAAGTATAGTATTAGTGTTAGTATTAAAACTAGTTAAAACCCGGTTACCGGGCAGTTACAAAGTGTAACAAAGTGCGCGGAGAATGTAAGAGTAAGTAAGTACTAAGTTAAGAAAACTTCATTAAAATCATTACATACCCAACGATGTAACTAATGATTCCAAGCTGGATAGTTCTGTTGATGATGCCAACCTTTTTGCTTCTAATGTGAACAATTCTTGGTGTATCATATTCAAAGAACTTAGAGACAGCCGAAAGAAGGAAAGCTTTCGGCGGCGCCATTGTGTGTTTGTTTGTTATTAATAATCACGTGACGTTCAATCACGTGTAGCAAAAAATATGTTGTTTTGTTTCAAAAACGTCGTCTTTTGTGAACGAGAAAATGTCTTTCTCAACACTAGACAGCTTTTCTTAATGGTATATTAGGGCGCATTAGTTATACAAATAATCGACAATCTGGTCTGAATTAATTATCAGCTCATTGAGATCTGCTCTATTTATAGTTATAGCCTACAACTAGGAAAGCGAAATCGCGAAAGCCTCAAAGGAAAGGCAAAGTAGGCGTGGCCTTTTACAGTTATACATTATTAATTTTACTGTGATATCAGCTACACCAGGGGTGGCCAAACGTGTTTAGAGTAGTAGCTACAAACAATAAACTTCAAATATTTGAGAGCAGCAAGATATGAACAAACATTTGTATTGTTACATGTACGATTTGATACCAACATTGTATATAAATAGTTTTTATTAATACACATATTAAATATTAAGAAGAGATCATCATTAGGTCATTCAGTCCGGAGACTAGTGTTGAAAGTTATATAATCTTGACACATTTCTGTCCTCTGTTCTAAGCAGATCATTTCAACTTAGCAAAAGTCCGGACCCTAGTATCCTTTCATGACGGTGGGAAAGAATTGTTTCTTGAACGTCCTCATCTACTATCCCAACTGAATTTGCGACTTTTTTTTTTTTTTTTGCTTAGATGTTTGCCCCACTAGTTTCTACTGGCGGAGGCGCGCCATTTTCCACCCCAGACCGTAGTCCATTGGGCGATATCAGGACGCATAAACCAGTGCTTGGATGCGTGTGTGTATCTGTATGTACCTAACCTAGTGTTTTCCGTGTTGCAGGAGTGTTTTCATGTCATTTGGCGGTTCGCTTGGATCCTTCCTGTGAGTAATCGGTGGTTGGCAAATCAGATTTCCTTTGTTTTTTATTTATTTATTTATTTTTTTTTTTTATTTTTTTTTTTTCCCCGAGTTGAAGGTACTCTCGTCCAGATTCGGAGGTTCTGTCTTACGTTCGTTTTCCAGTGATTGTTGTGCCAAAAAGGGGGAATGGGTAGAATTATCTTAAGTATCTCATCTCACGGTGCCTTTTTTTTTTTTTTTTTTTTCAATAAAAGTGATAGGGACCTTTTTTTTTTTTTTTTTTTTTTTTTTTTTTTTTTTTTTTTTTTTCAAATCATCATCATATATTTGCAAAAATAGTGAAGATGCAATGAGATGATATGTTTAAAAGGTGATCTATGGAATGGGATGATTATGAAGATGCCAAAAATATATAGAAAGGAAAGTAATTAAAATGAAGTATCGGATAATGAAAATAAATGATTCTTGGCTTGGCATGCGGTTCAACGATTTGTCGTCTTGTGATCGGCTAGGTGTGTTTCTTCGGGTCCATTGTCCTCTCTGGTGACGGCAGCGCAGTTCTGTTTTGATAAACGCTCCAGGTGGAAGAGATCCTTTGACACTTGAAGGAAAACCTGAATTTGTTGCACAGTTAACCTCCAATCCTATCCACGTCCAATCCAAACTCTATAGTGTGAGAAAGCCAAGACAATATTTATTCTTGTATACATGTTATTAGTTGTGCATATGCCCCTATATTTTTAAGCACTTGCTTTTCCAGCTCTATCTTTCACTCTTTGCATCCTGCGATATCACAACGTCTCAAAAGCTTGTAAGATCTTTTCATTATTTTTGTTTAGAATTCATGTTTCAGAGCCTTACAATGCTACAGATGAGATTTGCGTGATGATTATTCCTTTCCGCGGCTTAATATTGATCTTATTTGATTGTATACCTTTTTGTTTGTCACAGAATGCATGTTTTCTTGCTGTAATTCTAGTTCTTATTCAATTTCACATCCTGTCATTATTTATCTCAAATATGAAAGCCTCTGCACTTGCTCTTTGGTCCGTCCCCCGAAGCTGATTTGGGTCGTTTCGCTATTACGTTATGCACCGGTTTTGTTTATTGACATTTTGGTCATACCAAATGCATTGGTTTGGTAAGTAGATTTTATAGTGGTTTATCCGTTCCTTCTGTGATGGATTGGTCATCAGTAAATTTGATGGAACATTTTCGTTGTCCCACACTTGAAAACTCATGTTGCATTTTCTGGTAGCTTCTTCCGTCATTACATTAGAATGAGCATTGCATAGGCTTAGTGATTATAAAGATCCCTGCCTCACTCATCTTTTGTTTACGACCTGGCTTGATATTCCCCACCTGGCTTGATATTCCCCCTTTGAGTGCAATATTAGCCGCTTGATTTGCGTATACATTCTGTATACGTTTAATTATTGCTCTATCCACCAGACATTGTTCAAACAGTAAGAAAACGTTTGTTAATCTGTCATATGCCTTTTAAGAGTAAATAAAGCAGATAAAACAATAATTCCAATGTACTGAACCGCTAATATATTTATGAATGTTTAAATATATATATATTTTAGAAGTTCAGTATATTGGAATAACAGCTATTTTAATTGGAAACCACAATAACACCTATACTCAATCAAGTGCGAGTTATTCTCTGTCTACGGTCGATCACAACTTGGAGCTCTTGTGGATTTATCTGCTTAGGGGTGTAGGAAAGGATAGCAACCATGACAGCATCTACAGGGGACATTCCTAGTTTTGAAGCTCATGTGGGCTACTTTGAGGGAGGACTGCTGGAGGGGTAGGGCATTCAATAGGGCAACATACAAGGGGGTCATATCTAGTTTTGTTTGGGGCTCTTGTGTGTGTTCTTTCGATGGGATTTGGACGAAACCGAAACATTTTCTTTTCGCTTGTCCTTTTTGTGCCTTTCTACGTCAGGCTATGTAGAGGTTTCTTGACCGGGCTTTGGTATATGCTTCGTACATGGGGAATAACTTCTGTTATTTATGCTATCCAGGGGACGGCGTGGCCTAGTGGTTAAGTGGCGCGGCTCACAAACCGAAGGTGCTGGGTTCGATCCCCATCGCAGCACCGGCCGTTACCCCGTGGAAGCAAACCCTTAGAAAATGCAGGAGGAAGCAGACCCTTACATAAAAATGCATGCTGAAGTCGGATGCACTGGGCCCACAGGTGCAAAATAAAAACCACAGTGTAACGCACACCGAATTGGGGATTATATAAATAAGGCGAACGAAAAAAAAAAAAACCAAAAAATGTAGGCTATCCATCGTTTGCATGGTTGGCCTTTGGCTTTGTATCTGAATAGCATAACCGAAACCATAACACCACAAAAAGGCACCATAACTAGTTTTTTAAACTTTAGTGAAAAATTGGCAGAGGGTTTAGAGAAAGGAAGGACATTTTAAAAAACACCACATGTGAGCAGCAAGATATGAACACACATTTGTATTGTTACATGTACAATTTGATACCAACATTGTATATAAATAGTTTTTATTAATACACATATTAAATATTACGAAGAGATCATCAGTAGGTTATTCAGTCCGGAGACTAGTGTTAAAAGTTATATAATCTTGACACATTTTAAACAACATAACACATATCATGGGTCATTGCTATTTTTAACTATTGTAGGTTCTTGTGTGGAAGAGACCGAGGCCATGCCCTCACAAAAACGGTTCATAGCTAGTTTTGAATCTCTTGTGAACTATTGAGTGTCGGAGGAGGGGGAAAGGGGTGGCAGGGGGTCATAAAGCTTGGTCATTTTATATTTACATTATTATTGAGATCCAAAAAAGAACTCAGCTAACATATTTCCTCTAGCCGCACATTATATGTCAAATAGCTGCATGTTGCCGTGAGCCTCGGTCTGGCCATTCCTCAGCTGAAGCAATGATTCTCAAACTTTAGGTCGTCCTTTATTTTTGTGTGTGAATATTACTGAGGTACCAAAACTAGCGTTTATGTGGTCGGCTGAGGGGATGTATAGGGTAGGGAATAAATGCCGCTTGTCTCATCTATTTTCATGCAGACCTAAATTCCACGCAAAATAGAAAAACAAAACACATCCAAGGTTCCAGCGTGTGTCCCGACCAGGAGGCCGACGCCGTATTAATAACCGCTCTACCACCTGTTCATAATCGCTGAAACACCTGAAAAAGCGAGGAAGTTTGGTAACGACTATAATCGTTCAAAAGGAAACCTATGAACTAAATACATTTTTTTACATACAAAGTTTTGTGTATACTAATTCTACCCATTGCATATAAATCTATGTAGCAAGACATAGACGGTTCCGTTTAATCTTGGTCATGGCCTACTATAGATCTACAGTTGGCTGTGATCTTCATAAACAAATTATAAGATCAAGTTACAATGGATTTCCATTTTCTGTGTCTTGACGTGTTGGTCGTTAGCGTATGACGTCACGCAGTGAGGGAAAGCGCAGTACGGTGGGGTGATGAAGTGTGAGGAGAGGAGATGAATAAAGGTGACGTCACATAATCAATATTCATCATCCCCATCAGTCCGGTAGCCTGAAAGGTCATTTGGGCACCAATCCTGCAGATTGTTTGACCAGTTCCCGCCACTCCAGGCACCAATCCTGCATATTGTTTGACCAGTTCCCGCCACTCCAGGCACCAATACTGCAGATTGTTTGACCAGTTCCCGCCACTCCAGGCACCAATACTGCAGATTGTTTGACCAGTTCCCGCCACTCCAGGCACCAATACTGCAGATTGTTTGACCAGTTCCCGCCACTCCAGGCACCAATACTGCAGATTGTTTGACCAGTTCCCGCCACTCCAGGCACCAATACTGCAGATTGTTTGACCAGTTCCCGCCACTCCAGGCACCAATACTGCAGATTGTTTGACCAGTTCCCGCCACTCCAGGCACCAATACTGCAGATTGTTTGACCAGTTCCCGCCACTCCAGGCACCAATACTGCAGATTGTTTGACCAGTTCCCGCCACTCCAGGCACCAATACTGCAGATTGTTTGACCAGTTCCCGCCACACCACTCGGTTTTGTGCCAGGATATTTGTTCTAGCTATGGACCTTTCCGTCCACTCTCTGATGTTGTTTTACAGTCTGTTTTTCTGCCTCCCTCTCTTACGCTTCCAAAGCACAGTACCTCGCAGAATCGTCTTGGCCAACCCAGACTATATTGAAACATGACCATACCAAGTGAGATTGCTTACTTTTACCAAAGTCAATAAGTCTTTTTTTTAATTCTCTTATTCTGTGTTCGTTCTTAATCTCCCGCTACTAAGCCCTGAACAGGGCTATATAAGTAGCAGGATGTAGTCCGGAGAACGGAATGTGTTGTGTCGCTAGTTTATAGTTTGACTGCGATATTTACACCTTTCGGTCTGACACATCCGTCTTCGGCAGTAATAAGTCTTTGTTATAGATCTTTGTCAAGCGTGACCTTTATATTCCTAATAATCAATACTATTTTCGTATTTTATTAAACAATTTTGTAAATCTAGCACATTATTGATTGTGTTATCTGCTGTTTGCTAACATTGTCATCTAAAGCAGCCATTTATGAGTTAGTTATCATCACACACTCAGGGTCACAGTGTTAAAAGTTGGAACGTATTCAGAATGAAGAAATACGACTGGTTCAATGTGTACAATGTATGCTCCCCCATTGTGAAGATGCGACATGTGTTTAAACTTCATGTTCCTACACCCGCGCTGAAATAGCAGACTACTCGCTAGTCCTCATCAGCATTGACAGGGAATGCAGAGTGTGGTGCAATGAGAAAGACGATTTGGATTGAAAAGCTTTATGTAATAATACTTTCGATGATTAGATGTTGTATGTTTAGACCAGGGCACGTCAACCTTTTCATACTTGGCGCCTACTTTTATAACTTTCGTGAGAGTACATTCCCCTTACCGTCCACTCAAATCTCAAATAATTTCGCGATCGTCCACTGAGTCTGTGTATTTTGAATGTTTTTAATATATTATCATCGTGTGGCATGTCTTTTGCAGCATTTCGTTCCCATCACATCCCGTCTGAAAGAAACTCGATCTCTTGCCAAATCTACAGCCTGCTCCATAGCCATGCCCAAGCATACCATAACATCTTGGTGCCATCGTCTTTTTGGTCTGGCGCTGCCTCTCTTTCCCTGCACCATATCTTCCATTACCGGTTCTCTCAAGATCGCTGTCTTTTGATGTGGCCTAAGCATATCACATTTTTGTTCATGATGGAATGTATGAACCAGTTCTCTTCTATGCTCAACTCTTGTCGAATACCAGCATTATTCTTTTTTCCGATCCACGATATTCTGAGAATCTTTCTTCAATATTTTGACTCGAAGGACTTGATTCTCATCCATACATTCGTAGCCGCATATTAATACGGAAATAACACGTTTTCAAAATGTTCACTTTTAGTGGTTTGCTGGTATTCCGCCATAGTTTCCTCAGGTTGTGTAGCCTCCGCTGTGATATAATAATAATAAGGGATCAAGATGCTGAGTAGCGCATGAGCTGCAGTGGTCAGCGACCCATAGCTGACTGCTTGAGTCAGGGCCAGCGAACTAGAGCTGCCAAGACCCTTCTACACCTCCACGCGGTGATCCTGGAAAACAAGCTGCAGCAGGGCAGACTGGCTAAGGAAAAGGGATCGAAGAGGTAATGCTAACCTGGTACTCAAAAAATGCTAGCTGAAGTCGGATTGTAACAGTTCCAGCCGGAGCAAGAGAGTTTAGGGCAGGGGTGATGTGGTTGACGACTCAGAACAAAGGTACCTGAATGCGTGTCAAGGTCACTCATCGTCTCAACAAAGGAAAACGGAGTTGGGGGGCGAAGAATGTGAACAGGTAGGAACTGGCCACTGGCGTTCCGATTTGGTTAAGGGGGTGGGGGGTGAGTGACAGACTTGACGGCAGCGGAGCTTGCTGCGATAGATGAGTGACAGGAGTTCAGAGTAATTTGTTCCAATAACGACTGAATAGAGCCATCCCCCCTGAGATCCATTGGTCAGCTCTGATACTGCTTGAGTGTATGTACCACAGAGTCAAAGTTTAGCTCAGCAGGCTGGATGGAGAGGGGAGGAGAGCGAATGAGAGACTGTAGATAGGAGTCCGTTTAGCTCACCGATTTGATAGAGGAGCGATTGATAGACTGTTGTACGAATGTTAGTGATAGAACAGGATCGCTCAAATAGGTGTGTGAGTTTTGTATTAATAGATAATATGAATGTATGTTGTAAGCAGGACACATTGTGAACGAAATATGTCCAGATCGCCCGCCTGAGGGGATTTGAGTGAGGAAGAGTTTTTGATAAGGTGTGTGGAGGACGCAGTTAAGGAGATGTGTGTGTGTGTGTGTGATGTGTGTGCGGCAATAGAACTGGGTTTTTTGATAGTTAGGAATTCCATCAAGAGCTAATGCTTAAAATGTCCGCTTTAGTTTAATATTTATATTAACATATATATAATATAGGAATATTTAGTTAAGATGATATGTATTGTATTGTGTTTGTAATTTCACTACTCATTTTTCTGGTATGAGTATTATATAATAAATATGCCATCTGCTGTGTGCTATATCATTTGCTGTGTGCGGTCAGGAATGATGTGGATGAGTGTGATAATGTTCAAGTTAGAATAAACCTAGGGCAAACAATGGGATCTGCTACAGGTTGTGTTGGACCGAAAGGTGCAAATATCGCAGTAAAGCTGTAAACTACGACACACCGCATTCCGTTCTCTGGGTTACATTCTGCTACTTAAGCCCTTTTAGGGTTTGGTGGCTAGAGATTGAGAACGAACGAAGCCAAGCCATAATAATAATAATAATAATATGTTTTTAATACAGAATGTAATTATTTTGCTACCGTCAACCTGAAAACTAAAATCGCCACTAGTGCACGGTGAGAAATCAGGATGTGGCTTCTCTACTAGACTGGGGGGGGGGGGGGTAAGGTTGCAGCCGAGTGAACTGGAGCATACATGAAAATAACTTCATAAAAGGTTACCATCTCTGAGGTGGCTATTTGAAACTTATTTAACAAGAATAGTCCTCGTATCGTACTCTCAATCCAATGCTTCGGAACGTTCGGAACATACGTCTGACCACAACATGAGTGATTTGTGACGTCAATTTCTATTGGTTTTTTAAAAATTTATTATTATTTTTATTTAATTAATTAATTAATTTGTTTTTTGTTGGATTTGTTTGGGGGGGGGGGGGGGAGGGGGGTAACGGTTGGGGGAAAGGCGGGTGAGGTGAGGTGAGGCATGACCTACTCTAGATAGAGGTGAGGATGAGGTTATAACTGACATTTGTGGGACGGCGTGGCCTAGTGGTTAAGTGGCACGGCTCACAATCCGAAGGTGCTGGGTTTGATCCCCATCGCAGTACTGGCCGTTACCCCGAGGAAGCAAACCCTTAGAAAATCCAGGAGGAAGCAGACCTTTACATAAAATGCATGCTGAAGTCGGATGCACTGAGCCGACATGAGCAAAATAAAAACTACAGTGCAACGCACACCGCCTTGGGGAATAGAGAAATGAGGCGAACAGCAACAAATAACTGACATTTGCGTGAGACCATATGTGAACGCCTCTTTGGTGGAAATTGCTTCCTGTTTTCCCACCAACACGCCATATGATCCACTTCCGCCATAACGATATTCTGGTCCCTATCAGCCCCAAGACTTCCCCCTAAACACGGTTTACAAAAGTGTCACCTCGTATCCTTTCTATATGTTAAACATATTTAATCTGTCGAAGTCTCATCTCTTTCATCGTCCTTCTTCTCAAACAACTTCCCTCATGATCTCACCATCTTCTTCCGTTTCCTGAAATTCTCTTCATTCTTACATATTTTGACCCCAATGACACACACTCTTCCCTCTTACATTTTGCTGCGCATAAAAAATATGGATCAGTTTTACGCGGGAGGGAGCTTTCAGCCAAACCAGGATACATATTAACATGAAGAAAATCAAGCTGTTTAGAATCGATAGATTCAACAAAGAGCCAGTCATGCTTGGGGGTGAGCCACTCGAAGAGGTGGGTCACTTTACATATTTGAACACCATTGACCACTTCAGGGGGCAAGAGGCAGATGACAGGGCGAGAATTACAAAGGCAAGGAAAGCATTCCAGTTATTAAATAATACTTGAAAATCCAGGAAAATAAAGGCTAAAACCAAATTCATATTGTTTAATTCCATACAGAAAACACGCAGACATCATTGAAGCTGAAACCAAAAAGTGAAAAGCACTCATTCCAGAACCTTGGACGCGGTGCCAGGACAGGTCTAAAATAATCTTAGAGGTTTCAGAGATAACGAAGACAAAGTGAGCAGTCAGCAACAGAACAAAATAAAAATCCACGTTCTGCGGAAGCTCAAAAGACAGTACCCTAGTAACTCCTGGACACACGTTCTGCAGGAGCTCAAGAGACAGTACCCTAGCAACTCCTGGACACACGTTCTACAGGAGCTCAAGAGACAGTACTCTAGCAACTCCTGGACACACGTTCTGCAGGAGCTCAAGAGACAGTACCCTAGCAACTCCTGGACATACGTTCTACAGGAGCTCAAGAGACAGTACCCTAGCAACTCCTGGACACACGTTCTACAGGAGCTCAAGAGACAGTACCCTAGCAACTCTTGGACACACGTGTACACAGATGGATCGGCCTCGGTGAGCAATAAAATGGGAGGCAGATAAATCTACAACCGCACACCCCAATGACGAAATAGAAAATCACTCCATATCAGCAGGAGAGACCTGTACCAATTTCAGAGCTGAAGCAACAGCTGTTCATGTAGCAACACAGATTCTTATAAGCCAAAACATAACTACAAGGAAAACGGTCATTCTAACAGACTCCAGAGTGTACTTCAAGCTATCTTAAGCCCCCAAACACAAAATGGACGCTCAAGTGAAACAAAATACAACATCGGTTTGCTGTCTCAAAAAAAACAACAGGTCAAGTCCAACAGTGGATTCCAGCCCACTGGGGGATCCCTGAAAGCGAGAAAGCAGATGAGCTCACAAAAGCCGGAAGTGGCGGCACATAGACTCCCCGTCCACAGAGCCATAAAGAAGCAAAGACACTCATCAAACGATTCACGAGAACAGAATGAAAAGACCAGCACAAAGAATGCAAGTCAGAAAATGACAGCATAGACAAACTTGGCAGAGGTGGGCAGACAAAGATCTTCAGACTTAGAACGGGACATTGCAGACTCAAGGCCCACCTCCACAGAATGCGTCTCAGAGACACTGACACGTGCGATTGTGGCGTACCCAGGCAAACACCAGAACATATTTTGCAGGACTGTTTTACCTATGCTGACCAAAGAAAGGCAGTCTGGAGAGAGCGACCATGCTCGATAAGCTGTGGGGGACCCGCGAAGACCTGAAACGCAGTCTCCTTCGTGAACCTCACCGGACTAGAAGTATAGCATCAGTTGATTGTGAACCTCGCCTGACTAGAAGCATAGCATCAGTTGATTGGGAACCTCACCTGACTAGAAGTATAGCATCAGTTGATCGTGAACCTCACCGGACTAGAAGCCTAGCATCAGTTGATAGTGAACCTCACCGGACTAGAAGCATAGCATCAGTTGATCGTGAACCTCACCGGACTAGAAACATAGCATCAGTTGATCGTGAACCTCACCAGAATAGAAGCACAGCATCAGTTGATAGATAAAGAAGAAGACGTGTAATCCCAATGTCAAGTCAGTTCTCATGTACGGAGCAGAAACTCGGAGAACAACCCAGGCAATTGAGGGAAATCTCCAGTACTTCGTCAATAAATGACTATGGGGGATGATGGATATGACTGGCAGGACATTGTGAGGGACGAAAGCCTATGGAAGAGAAGCCAACAATAAGCAGGGGAGCAACAAATCAAGTATGGTCGCACATGCCATGACATAGAATCCGCAGAGGAAGAGAGGTAGCACAGGAAACACCCGAAGAAGAGACTGAAAATGAAACTCGGTCCCTGGACCATAACTGGGGAGAGGCAGAAAGGGCATCTCAAAATTGAACTTGCTGGATTAGGGTTGGAAATGGCCTATGCACAGAAAGGAGACACGGGCATTGATTGATGATTGATTTACGTGGGCACAAACACAAGATGACAATCTGCGTTACGACCGAAGAGTATTGGTCTGGAACATAGGACACCTTATATCATCTCTAAACTAAACGAATCCTAATGCGTTATTTGGCTTGGCTTGGCTTGGCTTCGTTCATTCTCAATCTCCCACTACCAAACACTGAAAAGGCTTAAGTAGCAGAATGTAGTCCAGAGAACGGAATGCGTTGTGTCGTAGTTTACAGCTTGACTGCGATATTTCCACCTTTCGGTCTAACACATCCGACTTCAGCAAGCATTTTCTGAGTACCGGGTTAGCATTCCCTCTTCGATCCCTTCTCCTTAGCCAATCTGCCCTGCTGCAGCCTGTTATCCAGGATCACATCGTGGAGGTGTAGAAGGGTCTTGGCAGCTATGGGTCGCTGACCACTGCAGCTCATGCGCTACTCAGCATCTTGATCCCCATGCGTTATTTGAAAAGGGTTAAAGAAATGGCATTGTGATACAGGACATAGCAGAATCGATTTTACTGACGAAAGGGAAGACTTAGTAAGCAGCAATGGTAACGTTCTAGGAGTATTCAGGACATGCTTGGCAAATTTTCTTCAATCTGTTCTCCATTTTTCTGGATATTAGGGATACACAGAATATAAAGATTTTACTTTTGGGTATTAGGGATACACAGAATAGAAAGATTCTACTTTTGGGTATTAGGGACACACATAATAGGAGGGTTTTACTTTTGGATATTAGGGATACACCGAACATGAGGGTTTTACTTTTGGGTATTGGGGATACACATAATAGAAACATTTTACTTTTGGATATTAGGGATACACAGAATAGAAAGATTTTACTTTTGTGTATTAGGGATACACAGAATAGAAAGATTTTACTTTTGGGTATTAGGGACACACAGAATAGAAAGATTTTACTTTTGGGTATTAGGGACACACAGAATAGAAAGATTTTACTTTTGGGTATTAGGGACACACATAATAGAACGATTTTACTTTTGGGTATTAGGGACACACAGAATAGAAAGATTTTACTTTTGGGTATTAGGGACACACAGAATAGAAAGATTTTACTTTTGGATATTAGGGATACACAGAATAGAAATATTTTACTTTTGGGTATTCAGCAAGGAACATACGATAAATTATAACTTGAAAATGCGTTCTCTGATGTTATGTATACTCGTCACTACTGTATGGCGTTGAAACATGGACAATGAATAACAAGTTTGAAAAGAGTATCGAATCCTTCGAAATGTGGGTATATAGAAGACTGTGTCGTATTTTGTGGAAAGAGAAAAAAACTGATGTGGAGGTATCAAAAACGTTGTGGTGAAAAGAGAATTAATGACCGAAATCAAGGTTAGAGATAATATTATATTTTGTCCATATAACAAGACATACCTCTTTGTTGAATATCACACTAGAGTGTAGGGTGGAAGACATACCTCTTTGTTGAATATCACACTAGAGTGTAGGGTGGAAGACATACCTCTTTGTTGAATATCACACTAGAGTGTAGGGTGGAAGACATACCTCTTTGTTGAATATCACACTAGAGTGTAGGGTGGAAGACATACCTCTTTGTTGAATATCACACTAGAGTGTAGGGTGGAAGACATACCTCTTTGTTGAATATCACACTAGAGTGTAGGGTGGAAGACAATCGTCCAAGAGGCATGCAACGTTGCAAATTGGCTACCCAATAGACCTAGACGTCGGTGAATCGAGGATGTCTCTGACACTCTCAGGAAGTTACACCTAACGACAGCAAAAGTCTCCCACTTGGCGATAACAAACAAAAATCTTCGCAGCCTGCCTCTCTGCGACACCGTATGGCAAGAGCAGTAGAGCAACAGGAAACGAAGAAGAAGAAGCCATTTGAATCAAAATCAGCGATGTAGTGGCTACATATAACAATTATATAAACCAATTGTGGTGATCTGTCGCGGAACAAGCCTATTGAAGAAGATAACCAGATCTCGTTCTGGTTTCGAAGGGGCACCCATGACAGTTTAAGATCCAGAGCCCAAAAAATGTAGGTCCGCCCCTGTAACTTCACTAACTTCAACGGTAGCATTTTGTGAGAGTGTGAAAGTACGTTCCTCTACCACATTTGGTCTGAAGTGGGGCATTTCAACACAGATATACAATATACATACGGAAAGTGGGGACAGCGTGGGCTAGTGGTTAAGCGGCACGGCTCACAAGCAGAAGGTGCTGGGTTCGATCCTCATCACAGTACCGGCCGTTAGCCCGTGGAAGCAAACCCTTAGAAAATGCAGGAAGAGGTAGACCCTTACATAAAATGCATGCTGAAGTCGGATGCACTGGGCCGACAGGCGCAAAATAAAAACCACAGTGCAACGCACACCGCCTTGGGGATTAGAAATAAAGCGAACGAAAAAAAATACGGAAAGCAATTGTTATCGCGTGTTATCAGTATCGTGAACACACGAAAGATGTAGTTATCTCATCTTATCAGGTACAATGTAAAAGCCTTGCAACGAAGTGTTTGAAGCTATTGTTACTGATTAACATACAGTGATAATATTCACAGAACTAGTGCAACTTTCAGTATGGCACAGCGTATCAGATAACAGAGCCATTGTGTAACCATTATTCAAGTGTCTCAAACTGGGGACTAGCACCACAGCCTCACATAACTTGCTTAACTTAACGTCTTTATACTGGTTTAGAAGACTGCAGAATCTGTATACAACCAGTTTCTTGGAGGGTGGGTTTTACCGAAGTGCGAGTCAATCTTAATGAACTCAAACACTAGAGCCAAGTAGGCGCCATCTTTATGCTGCTCTTAACAAAACCACCAGGGGGAAGGTACAAATAATTTTTGGGTAGATTTATAGCTAGAATTGTGTCTGGGTAGCGGCCGTTAAGTCTACGCTTTTCTATTTCTAATTGCCAAGTGATTTTTAACGTGCTCGACACTGATCACGAGAGTTCGATCTCACTATCCAGAGATCAGGCACGATGTTAGCCTAGTCAGGAGAAATATACTGGCCAAGACTCTCTTCTGACCTCCTCGTTATTCGTCCTGGAAGGTCTAGCTAACAAGGTGAGGTTCGACGTGATCCCTGTAGTTGTGAGCGACACGAAGGACCGCAGATGAAGCCAAGCATAGCACAACCACCTGGAAGACCCCTGTCCACTTTCGTTAGTACGCTCGGGATGTGAGGAAAGCTACTGCAACCCGCCACTTAACGTCCTTTTCAGTACTCACAAAAGAGTAACCTACTCATTGTGGGCATTCGCAAACAACAACAACAGAAGATACACATGAAAAAAATCCCGGTCCCCACTGTGATTCGAACTCGTGGCCTCTGGCACCCGAGGCGGACACTTACCTCGAGACCACTGAGTCCCCCACATATATCCAACCAACAAGATGTCTGCCTAGTAGGCAGATCTGTGTCATTGTAACAGGAAAGCAAACCAGTTCAAGTGTTCTTTGGTATTGGGGTGCTAAGTCGTTCGAGTCGTTGTCAGTTGCGGTACTTGCGTCTTGTTAGCACCGAACTTGAGGTAGTGATGTCACAGAATAGTCCACTTTTCAACTGTTGGGGGTGTAAAATATTCCACGATAATAGACTAGAATTTTCACTCCTGCATCCCCTTGTTCCTGGCTTCTTATCTATTAATTTCTTGAATCTGTCAATCTGTATACTAAAAGGATATTATCAACCAGTTTATATGGCAGCAAGGCATTATCCGTGCTGTCAGATGCTGTAAAAACAACCCCGTTATCTAATCCTAACCATAACCCTAATGCTAACGATAACCATAGCTCTAAACCCAAACCTAATGCTAACCATAGCTCTAAACCCAAACCAAACGCTAACTATAGCTCTAAACCCTAAACCTAACGCTAACTATAGCTCTAAACCCAAACCTAACGCTAACCATAGCTCTAAACCCAAACCTAACGCTAACTATAGCTCTAAACCCAAACCTAACGCTAACTATAGCTCTAAACCCAAACCTAACGCTAACTATAGCTCTAAACCGAAACCTAACGCTAACTATAGCTCTAAACCCAAACCTAACGCTAACTATAGCTCTAAACCCAAACCTAACGCTAACCATAGCTCTAAACCCAAACCTAACGCTAACTACAGCTCTAAACCGAAACCTAACGCTAACTATAGCTCTAAACCCAAACCTAACGCTAACTATAGCTCTAAATCCAAACCTAACGCTAACTATAGCTCTAAACCCAAACCTAACGCTAACTATAGCTCTAAACCCAAACCTAACGCTAACTATAGCTCTAAACCCAAACCTAACGCTAACTGTAGCTCTAAACCTAAACCTAACGCTAACTATAGCTCTAAACCCAAACCTAACGCTAACCTCATACATAATCATTATCCTAACCCTAATACAAACCCTTCGCAAAACTTAATTTAACCTTTTTTTCTACACTTCTACCTTTATCTAAGTCTTTATTTATCTATTGAAAATAAAATTATATTGACCTGTAATTTTCTTAACCGAAAATGGAATGTCCAGTTATGTTCAATGGAAACACGTGGGACTCTGTTTTGGGGTGAATTAACTCATTCACTCCCACGAGCCGATACAACGGCTTCCGGTTTTTTCTAGAAAACCCAGAAGCCGGTGTATCGGCTTTTGTTACTGTGTTCACAAAATCACATATTTTCCCATTCCTAGTTCTCCTAAATATTTTATTCTGGTTATTGGCGGAAGTCCAGATTTTGCACTTTTTCATTCCGGAAGAGTTAGTTTGAGTTTCGTTGAAAAAATGTTTAGTTTCGTAACTTGGAAAATATAATTTTTTTTCGGAGAGCAACTTTGAAGCTATCCCATGCACCTTCAGCCACACCAAATAGAGTTTTTTCAGTACAAGCTCAGGAATAGATAGATTATATTATTGCTAATGGTAGTGATGATGAAGATATCGATCGTTATGATAGCGCTGTTTCAATTTATTTACCTAGTCTTAGTTCCACGTCGAGCGATGAAAGTAAAACTAAGTCTACTGACGAAGGGGCGGTGCCCTCTTTTGTCTCAAGCAATGGTAATAACAGTTCACAAATTCAGTAAAGGTTCAAGATCCGACACAATCATTCTAGTGTGTATAATATTAATGTGTGTATATATATTTTGAATACAGCAGGCACATTCTTTCCGTGTGCGCGTAAATTGTAAACACTCACGCTGATGTTGATCGGAGCTTTTATTTTTTAGCACGTTTTCAACTTCACGTGCCTTCAGTAAAATGTAAATACTGTGAAAACAACTGCACCAAATTAGGTGCAACTTTCAGAACATCGTCCTTTGAGGATTTCCGTCAATAGAATTTCATTACGTTATTTGTATAATGGTTTAGAGGTGAATAATGTATTGATGAGGGCAACATTTTTGTTCATAATTTTTAAAAATAACAAACGATTATGCAACTTTAATTCATCAAACACAAATTTACACCTGCATTTGTAAAATATATGTATTCCATTCTATTCTAGCCTCAATTGTGAACAGTTTGGTATATAATACGTGTTATTTTAGTGAACGTCTATTGAAGACAAAATAGATCGCAACTAAGTGATGCTGTTTTTCAGTTTTACATAAAAATAAAATTGTGTCCAGAGGTCCAAAATATTTGGGAGTGAATGAGTTAAGACGCAAGTACCTCAGTTGTAACGGAGAACTGAGAGCTAGTCCAGTCAGGCACAAAATGCTGACCAGGACGTCGCGTCAGGGTCAATACACTGACCAAGATCACAATCTCTCTTCTATGTAGGGTTCCGTGGAAACAGGCTGTTTTCAAGGCAGCCTGGCTGACGATATGTGGATCGATGTGATCCCCGTGGTAGTAAGCGTCACGCAAATAAAGCAGAACCGCCTTGAGGACCGCGGCCCACCTTTATCAGCACGCTCGGGATGTGAGGAAAGCTACTACAACACACCACTTAACGTCCTTATCAGGGTGCATAAAAGAGTAAACTTACTCATTATGGGCATTAGACAACAACAACAATATCAGCTGCAACATTGACAAAGACACCATATCATGTCCGTGATGTGCACTTGGAAATATACGGTGTTACAGCAACCTGACTAATGAGGTGGGGATCAATATTGTCATCTCCGTTGCGGAGTGTCAGCTGGGAAGCTTAGCATTGCAATATAGCCAGGATAGGAAACGCTGGAATGTTGCCGGGTGTGAAAAGAGAATAGTAACACTGTAAACCTGAAGCAGTCGTAATGAACAATTATGGAGGATTGGGCATGGGGATGACTTTAAAGATACTAAAACTTCAACAAATATGAACAATTAAACTAAAAATAAATATAAAACTTAACCATCCAAGACAGAATAAGGTTATATATCACGAAGGTTAATGACGCGATGTAGAGAAATGTGATAGGAACATGCATCGCTAACGTATATGTTTTATTCCAAGAAAACCTCCATATTTAGTAACATGAAAGTTCGTGCAATGTACGAGCAAAGGAAGGTCGCACATGTGATAAGGAAGTTGCGAAACTACACCATTGATATTCTAGGACTGGCTGAGACAAGGTGGAATAGTGTTCAGAGGATGAAACTGGGAAATGCCGATGTCCCAAAGGCACAGTGAAGTAGGTGACACAATAACAAAAGTGTGGCTCTATTGCTTTAAACAAATGGCACAAAGGGTATTTTTATAATGGACGGAAGCAGGAGCTAGAATGATACTTGCTACTTTCAAAACTACCAAATTAGGAGAAAAAGATCGATATTATCCCGATGGTGTGCATTGACAAATAACAGAGAGGATTTCGTAAAGGAAAAGTTTTGCACCGATATTTGCACCTTTCGGTCTGATGCATCCGACTTCAGTATGACATTTTTTTTGGGGGGGGGGGGGGGGGGGGTACCGGATTAGCCTTCCCTCTTCGATCCTTCTCCTTCGCCAGTCTGTTCTGTTGCACCCTGTTATCCAGGATCACCTCGTAGAGGTGTAGAAGGGTCTTGGCAGCTCTGGTTCGATGGCCCTGACGCTAGCAGTCAGCTTTGGGTCGCTGACTGCTGCAGCTCATGCACTGCTCAGTATATTGATCAGATGTCTGACTCATGGAAGACAACTTGAAGGATGGGGTCCAGACAAAGTGAGACACACATCTACGCTACTTCAGGCAGGATGGGGACAACCTATGACTAATGAAGACAAACCAGTTGAAATTTGAGGCTCAAATAAGTTTCATGAAATATTGCATTAAAAATTATTGTTTACTTATAAGGATATTTTCATTGCTAAAGTTCCAATTTCAGAACAGTATACATATGTGTACATAGTGTATATGTGTGTACACAGTGCATATGATTAGGAAGATCGTGTCTATAAGATGGGTACGTGAACAACTAAAAAACAAAGATCTATTTCTCCCATAAATGTTATCTTCAAGATTTCTGTATTTACAGATACGTATATACCCTGACAACAATTCCTGATCAAATAAGATTATGATTTTTTAAATGTTATTACTGTTTCACCTGACCACGAATACTTTACCTGGCAAGCAGACCAGATTAGACCCATCTTAGTTACATCGGCAGCTGTCATCATTTGCTGAGGGAGTTAATCTGTCGTGTGTCAATGCTGATTTTTGAGTCCTTTACAGATAGAGGAGTAACCAATAGAACTACTAGGCATAACCAGGTTTTTTACAGGGAATTTACAGAGCTAAGGAATTAGATCGATTGTCTTGGTCCATGATGTGCAATACAAGAGGAGGTAGTGGAATCTACATTGTACACTCCAATGGCGACATAGAAAATCATTACATACCAGCGGGATCAAGATGCTGAGCAGCGCATAAGGTGCAGTGGTCAGCGAGCTATAGCTGACTTCTTGCGTCAGGGCCAACGAACTAGAGCTGCCAAGACACTTCTACACCTCCAAGTGGTGATCCTGGATAACAGGCTGCAGCAGGCAGACTGGCTAAGGAGACGAGATCGAAGAGGGAATGCTAACCCGGTACTAAAAAAAATGCTTGCTGAAATCGGATGTGTTGGACCTGTAACAGACCCCACTGTTTGCCCTGGCCGTTATTCTAACTCAGAACATTCTCACACTCATCCACATCATTCATGACCATACTCAGTAAATGACATATCACACAGCAGGTGGCATATTTATTACATAATACTCATATCATAAAAATGTGTAGTGAAATTACAAACACAATTCAATACATATCATCTTAACTAATTATTCCTATGTTATATATTAGTTAATATAAATATTAAATAAAGCGGAAATTTTAAGCATTAGCTATTGATGGAATTCCCAACTATCTAAAACCCAGTTCTATTGCCTTACTCCCATCACACACACCTCGCATTAACTGCGTCCTCAACACACCTTTTCAAATACTCTTCCTCACTCAAATCCCCTCAGGCGGGCGATCTGGACATACTTCGTTCACATTGTGTCCTGCTTACAACACAACGTTCAGATTATCACTTAATACAAACTCACACACCTACTTGAGCGATCCTGTCCTATCACTAACATTCGTACAACAGTCTATCAATCGCTCCTCTATCTAAGTCGGTGAGTTAAACATACTATCTAAATTCAGTCTCTCTCTCGCTCTCAGATCTCCATCCAGCCTCCTCTCCATCAAGCCTCCTGAGCTAAACTTTGTCTCGAGTTATATGCACTCAAGTAAAGTCAGAGCTTGACCAATGGATCTCAGGGGATGGCTATATTCAGTCTTATTGGAACGAAACACTTTGCACACCTGTCACTCATTCTCTCGCAGCAAGCATCGCTGCCAATCCGTCTGTCAATCATTCTCTCCCTACCCAAATCGGAAGGCCAGTGGCTCAGCTGCTACCTGTCCACATTCTTTGCCCCAATTCTGTTCTCCTTTCTTGAGACGGTGAGTGACCTTGACACGTATTTAAGTACATTTGTTATCAGCAACCACATCACCCCTGTTCTAAACTCTCTGCTCCGGTGGGAACTGTTACAGACCGAAAGGTGCAAATATCGCAGTCAAGCTGTAAACTACGACACAACGCATTCCGTTCTCTGGACTATATTCTGCTACTTAAGCCCTTTCAGGGTTTGGTAGCTGGAGATTGAGAACGAACGAAGCCAAGCCAGGCCATTTCCTACCAGCAGAAGAGACCTTTACCAATTTGAGAGCTGAAGCAGAAGCTGCTCATGCATCAACTCAGATTCTTATCAGCCAAAACATAACTACAAGGAAAACGGCTATTCTAATAGACCAGGAGTTTACTCCAAGCCATCTCAAACCCCAAACAAGATAGACTCCCACATGAAATAAAATACAACATAGGATTGCTGTCTCAAAAAACAGATTTAGTCCTACAATGGATTCCGGTCCACTGTGGAATCCCTGGAAACGAGAAAACAGATGAGCTCGCAAAAGCTGGAAGTGGCGGCAGGCAGATTCCACATCCACAGAGCTATAAAGAAGCAAAGACACTCATCAAACGATCCATGAGGACGGAATGGAGAGAACAGCACAAAGAATACAAGCCAAAAAATGACAGCATTGACAAACTTGGCAGAGAAAGATCTTCAGACTCAGAACGGGACATTGTAGACTCAAGGTCCACCTCCACAGAATGCGTCTCAGAGACACCGCTACGTGCGATTGTGGAGCACCCAAGCAAACACCAGAACATATTCAGCAGGACTGCCATACCTATGCAGACCAAAGAGAGGCAGTCTGGCCTGGGGAAGCGACCATGATCGAAAAGCTGTGCAGGACCGGCGAAGATCTGAAACGCAGTCTCCTTCGTGAACCTCACCGGACTAGAAGAATAGCATCAGTTGATCATGAACCTCACCGGACTAGAAGAATAACATCAGTTGATTGTGAACCTCACCTGACTAGAAGTATAGCATCAGTTGATTGTGAACCTCACCGGACTAGAAGTATAGCATCAGTTGATCGTGAACATCACCGGACTAGAAGTATAGCATCAGTTGATCGTGAACCTCGCCGGATTAGAAGTATAGCATCAGTTGATCCTTGAAGAAGAAGAAAAAGATTGTCCCGGTAATCGGCAGCGCATTGGGCTGCCAGGACTTTTACCTTTATCTTTCGTTTTGGAGACTACCTTGCCATCCGCTCGTAAAGATGACTGCCCAAATTACAAATTGGTGGGATGTGTCAGCTACTACCTTATTCCCGGAGGGAACAAAGAGTAAGAAGTCTTAAATGCCAGGTACAAGAAATGGCCAGAATAATGGCACATTATTTAGTTTCATCAAACCAAAGAGATGACGTAATGTAGTTAATATATTAGTTCTAACTGTCCCACATAGAGCTAGGACGACTGTCCCACATAGAGCTAGGACGACTGTCCCACATAGAGCCTAGGACGACTGTCCCACATAGAGCTATGACGACTGTACCACATAGAGCTATGACGACTGTCCCACATAGAGCTAGGACGACTGTCCCACATAGAGCTAGGACGACTGTCCCACATAGAGCTAGGACGACTGTCCACATAGAGCCTAGGAAGACTGTCCACATAGAGCCTAGGAAGACTGTCAAGTGGAGCCTAGGAAGACTGTCCACATAGAGCCTAGGAAGACTGTCACGTGGAGCCTAGGAAGACTGTCCACATAGAGCCTAGGAAGACTGTCCACATAGAGCCTAGGAAGACTGTCCACATAGAGCCTAGGAAGACTGTCCACATAGAGCCTAGGAAGACTGTCAAGTGGAGCCTAGGAAGACTGTCCACATAGAGCCTAGGAAGACTGTCACGTGGAGCCTAGGAAGACTGTCCACATAGAGCCTAGGAAGACTGTCACGTGGAGCCTAGGAAGACTGTCCACATAGAGCCTAGGAAGACTGTCACGTGGAGCCTAGGAAGACTGACCACATAGAGCCTAGGAAGACTGTCACGTGGAGCCTATGAAGACTGTCACGTGGAGCCTAGGAAGACTGTCCACATAGAGCCTAGGAAGACTGTCACGTGGAGCCTAGGAAGACTGTCCACATAGAGCCTAGGAAGACTGTTACGTGGAGCCTAGGAAGACTGACCACATAGAGCCTAGGACGACTATCCACATAGAGCCTAGGAAGACTGACCACATAGAGCCTAGGACGACTATCCACATAGAGCCTAGGAAGACTGTCCACATAGAGCCTAGGACGACTATCCACATAGAGCCTAGGAAGACTGTCCACATAGAGCCTAGGAAGACTGTCCACATAGAGCCTAGGAAGACTGTCCACATAGAGCCTAGGAAGACTGTCACGTGGAGCCTAGGAAGACTGTCCACATAGAGCCTAGGAAGACTGTCACGTGGAGCCTAGGAAGACTGTCCACATAGAGCCTAGGAAGACTGTCACGTGGAGCCTAGGAAGACTGTCCACATAGAGCCTAGGAAGACTGTCACGTGGAGCCTAGGAAGACTGTCCACATAGAGCCTAGGAAGACTGTCACGTGGAGCCTAGGAAGACTGACCACATAGAGCCTAGGAAGACTGTCCACATAGAGCCTAGGAAGACGAGAATTTCCCGAGTAAGTTGTAAAAAGCGACTAAAGAGGATTGTGAACTGAACTAGCAGACTTCTATTTATTTGTAATAGTGATATCAGGAAACGAGCTCTTATATGTATGGTTGTGCGTGGTGGTGGTGGTGTTGCAATAGCAGGAATACTAGCAATAGTTATGCCAGTACTTCAGTTGTCAAAATAGTTTGTAGAAGCAGTATTAACCGGTGAGTGGATAGATCATATATCATGGAAATCTGTTGATAGACGGTCTTTGTTTTGGAGTCCTCTAGACAAGAAAGGCTGAGGCAGAGACACACAAATGGAGGAGAAAGCTATAAGCAAACGTAAAGGCACATGAAACATACAGTTAGAGTTGGAACGGATAACCTAGGTCGGGAAGACTTGTCAAGTATTTGTTGAAGAGCTGTGCTCGTTTGGGAGCGTGCAAGTTTTGATTGACTGGTTGATTCATGAGAGATAAGAGTATGTCTGACAGCATTTAAGTGGCTCGTACAGGTTCTCCTTTAGTCGCTTTGGGGAGGGGGGGGGGGTGTATTTGTGATTGCCTTCACCCAACCAGTTCACCATTCATATGATTTTTTGGGAGTCGTTCGCTTGCATGCGAACAAGGTCCCTTCCTCCTTAATCTCAGTTGAGCCTTCTGCAAAAGTGCATGAAAGCTGGTTCTGGATAAGACCACATTGTCTGTAACATAGTTTATAGTTCTGCCGGCAGATCTGACGTATTCGCCTGAAACACGCGGAAGTGATTCAACGTCCTAGCGTCACATGCGCAGACAGTCCAGCGCTCAGATCGCCAGTCAGCCAATCACGTGCTGAGAAAAGCGTTATGTTTTGTCATTGTTGTTTGCGAATGCCCACAATGAGTAGGTTACTCTTTTAACTTAACGTCTTTATACTGGTTTAGAAGACTCTGCAGGGTCTGTATACAACCAGTTCCAATTACACCATCTTGCTCTAGAAGCTGTACGCATCCAATCTATTCTTAAATGCATTGACCGTCCCAGCCTCCACCACCTCACTTGGCAATGCATTCCAAGCATTCACAACTCTCTGGCTAAAGAAATACTTCCTAATATCTAATCTGGACCTCTCCCTTAGTCAACTTGTAGCTGTGCCCTCTTGTACTTGTTGGTGGTTGTACTTTAAAAAACTTGTTAAAGTCTACCTTATCCATTCCTCTGATCATCGTATACGCCTGTATTAAGTCACCACGAATTCTTCTCTCTTCTAGACACTGTAGGCCGATTCTATTTAATCTTTCCTCATAACTGTAATTCTGGAATCCCACTATCAGCTTTGTCGCTCTTTTTTGTATTCTCTCCAGCATGTCTATATCCCCTCTCTGATAAGAAGGACTCCACACCTGTACACAGTAGTCCAATCTAGGTCTAACTAATGCTTTATACAGTTTGACTATCACCTCCTTGCTCCTATGTTTAATATTTCTTTTTATCATCCCTAACATTGCATTTGCCGTTTTTACTGCTACCTGAACTTGCTCCCTCACCTTACATGTATGATCTACTATAACCCCTAAGTCCCTTTCTTTATCTATCTTTCTAATATTGTTCTCTCCCATTCTGTAATTATGTTCTATATTGGATCTACCCATGTGCATTACTGTACATTTATCTACATTAAACTCCATTTGCCAGATTATAGACCATTCTCTAATTGTATCTAAATCCGATCTCAATATATCCACTTCTGCTTTAGATGAGACACTACTGCATAGTTTTGTATCATAAGCAAATTTAGCAATAATGGATCCCATACCTATGTCCAAATCATTTATATATATCAAGAATAAAATTGGTCCCAAAACCGAGCCCTGTGGCACACCACTTTTCACTTCACACCACTCAGAGTACTCCTTATTTATACCCACCCTTTGCCTTCTTCCCGTTAACCAATTTTCAATCCATTTGGCAAATTCCCCCCCCCCCCCCCCCCCCCATTCCATGTGATTTTAACTTTCGAAATAATCTTTGATGAGGTACTCTATCAAAGGCCTTTGCAAAATCCAGATAAATAACGTCCACTGGCTCCCCTTTATCTAACATTTTGGTAACCTCCTCCATGAATTCTAGTAGATTTGTTAAGCATGATCTCCATGCTGACTATTTCTAATTAGATTAAATTTATCTAAATGCATTACAATGTTTTCTTTGATTATTGACTCTAACAATTTACAGACTATGCTCGTTAAGCTCACAGGTCCATAGTTTGCTGGATCTGCCTTTTTGAATAAGGGGATCACTCCTGCATCTTTCCAATCCCGTGGAACAATCCCTTGTGCAAGTGATTGAGAACATAATATAGCCAATGGTTTTGCTAATTGGTCTCTAATTTCAAACAGCAATTTTGGATGAATACCATCTTGACCTGGACATTTATTCACTTTCAACCCCTCCAATTTTTTAAAAACCATTTCCTCTGTAATACAGATTGATCCTAATCCTGCTGTATCCATGTCTCTTTGAAAGATATCTACAGGCTCTGGGATCTTGGAGCAGTCCTCTTTTGTGTACACTGTGCCAAAGTAGTGATTGAGTAGATTTGCTGCCTCCCTATTTTCACTTATTTTTTTTCCTGTGCTGTCTATGAGAGGGCCTACTTTGTCCTTTGATCTTTGTTTATTTCTAACATAAGAGAAGAAGCTTTTACTATCAGTCTTGATCCTCTGAGCAAGTTTCTTTTCGAAGTCTATTTTTGCTGTTTTATTCGCTTTCTGAGATATGTATTGCTTGTCCAAATATTTTAAATATGTTTCTTTTGATTTACCTGCCTCTATATATTTTGTCCATGCTTTATTTTTAGCTCTTATACATTTAACTACAATTTTAGTGATCCACTTTTTACGCTTGGGGTTTACCTCCCTATATGGAACACATTCCTCTTTTAGCATTTCGAGAACTGTTTTAAAACTCTCCCACTCCTGTTCAACATCTGTTCCTCCGACAATATCTTCCAAGATTATGTGGTTCACTGCCTCTTTCATTCTCTTAACATCTATCTTAGAGTAGTCATATGTTCGTGTGTTTGTGTTTACTTCTTTCCCTGCAATAAGATCCCATCGGATGATTTGATAGTCACTTGAGCCAAACAGTTCCCCTACGGTAACGTTTTCAATCATATTTTCCTCTGTAGTAAAAACTAGGTCGAGTATGTTTTTGCCTCTGGTGGCTGCTACTACATGTTGAATTAAAAAAATTTCAGTTATGCACTTAACAAAAGGTTTTGACTCTACAAGTGCTTCTGCCATATCCCATTTTATTTCTGGAAAGTTGAAATCCCCCATTAATAATAATTTCCTATCACTTGCCTTTACTATGCTACTAATCAGCTCATCTTCCTCCTTTTGACTTGATGGACATCTACAGCATACTCCAATCACTGTTTTTTCACCCCCACTTTCTATTTCACCCCATACACTTTCATTTTTGTTACCACATGATAAATCCTCTCTGCTCGTTATATTAACAGATTTTATACAGTATAATAAAACACCACCCCCCTTAGCCTTGTCTCCAACTATCCTATCCTTCCTTAACATTGTATATTCCTCTATTTCAAGTTCACTATCTGCAATGTCCTCATATGCCCATGATTCTGTTAACCCTATTATATCTGGGTTTTTTTCCTCTACATACAGTTCCAATTCTTCTCTTTTATTAACTATGCTTCTCACATTTGCATAAAAACATTTTAGTTTGCAATTTTGTTGTTTTTCTACTTTTTGCTTTTGCTGCATCCTTCTAATGTTTGCTTTTCCACTACTTAATTCCAACTTCTCTGACCCAAACTCTCCCCTTTGACTACATCCTCTATAGCACCCTATTTTAGGCCTATCTTTAGTCTCATACTTTGTGCTCAACTGTGTTGCCTGGACGGAGGGTGTGTTGACCAAGGTCCATGTGGGATCCAGAGAGGGAACCCTGTACTCCGCTGCCTCGCGAGGAGGGAGAGTTTGATGAGTACTCCTTATCGTATGTGTCGGTGTGATATTTGTGGCTGTCTTTGTAGTGCCGAGTACAGTGTGGATTTTTCTAAATTTTCTTATTCCACCTCTTTTTCCCCTTTTGGTTTTTGGCTTCCTTGTCCTTCTATTTTGTGCGGACAAGTTGTTTTTTTGGAGGATGTTATGTTCCCGCAGATGTTTGAGTATTTTGTTTGTGCATGATGATATTGTGAGTCGTAGCCCTAAGAGATGGGTTCTTGAATATTTTACGGTTTTCACGACTGCTGTTAAACCGTTTTCTTCCGCTGGTCGGTTCATGGCAGGGTCGTTATCGCGTCATGCACCGGTGATTTTCTGACCGCAA
The DNA here is from genome assembly GCA_036924085.1 of Ariolimax columbianus. NCBI lineage: Eukaryota > Metazoa > Mollusca > Gastropoda > Stylommatophora > Arionidae > Ariolimax > Ariolimax columbianus. The sequence goes on along the minus strand of JAVGWX010000015.1, from coordinate 60,266,269 downwards.
ACATGACCCAGATCCCCTTGCGTGGGTAGCTGTGATCCTTTAATGAATTGGGAAATCAGAAATGCACTTTCCACGATCCTAAACAGTAGAAACACAGGCCCAGTTAATTTTCACATCTAAATTATGCACAATTATATCAAAGAATGACGAGAATATCGCAGGATAATCCTGGTAATAATAATAGCTGTCCATCGTTGTCCATGAGGACCGCCGACATCATCCTTGTCACAGATTTCCCTGTTGGGTGTGCGTGCGCATGTGGCTGAACAGGCCAATGCGGGCACGAAAACATCAGCTACATATCGGGCACACGAGGTTTGTAGAAGGGGATGGTGTTCCCGCTGGTAAACAAATATAAATCACTCCGACATTGGGAGCAACACAATTCAGCAGCCTATAATGGCGCTCGAACCGGAAGTCTTTTTTGTGCGCTCTGAAAAGGGCGTTAAGTGTCGGATTGCAGCAGCTTCCCTCACATCCTGATTGTGCTGATGAAGGTGGACCGGGGTCCTCCAGGCGGTTCTGCTATGCTTGGCTTCATCTGCGTGTCACTCACTACTACGGAGATCACGTCGATCCCTCACCTCGTTAGCCAGGCTGCCATGAACACAGCCCGTTTCCAGGGAGGGCTACTATGAAGCCGAGGTGAGGGTCTTGGCCAGTATGTTTTTGCCTGACCCTGACTAACATGTATAATCCGTATATTTTGCCTGACCAAACGTTAGTCTTTCTCTCCATGTTTTGCGATTATACTGATTCCACACTGTCGAACGCATTCTGGCAGGAGCTGTGCTGTCTTTGACTATTATATTTGCCAATTCATCAGCAAAAATCACACATCTCGACAGAGTGCTTCTAATTTATGCCACCTGACTGTAAGTTGTAAAACGTTTTACATGGAGTTGGCTGGTTGTGGCATGACAATGTTCTCTTTTCATCAAAAGTTAAGCCAAAGTTATCTCAAGCAGCCGAGAATCGGTCCATGCCTTCCTGTATATTCTGTTCTGAGCTACTGTTCCAAGCACTCATCTGCAAATAAGCGTTCATATATCATGTTGGTTTCTGCATTCAGTCTCCGGGGACTAAATAGGCTGCCAACCATGCGAAACTTAAAGGGTATGCTATACTCGCTATCTTTGAAGGCGTCGGTCAGCATAACATAAAATATCACCCGGACCAGGGCCATGGCAAGCACGCATCCCTAATCCATGCTGTATTTCTTTTGTTCTTTTACCCCAAATGATGTAGACATTTCGCCATTGTCTTGTAATTGCGCGCGAATGCTCTTCGCGTGACTCTTTCCCCAAAGCAGTGTTTCTCAAACTTTCGTCGGGTGGGATATTGTGGTAAACCCGTACAGTAGGCTGCATCACTGCGTAGAGGTAAACCCTAAACTAAAGTCGATTAGGCGAATCGTAGTTCGAGAAAATACTCGAACGCACCTAAAACCTTAGCAGAGAATATCTAAAAAAAAAACAGTCAATACTCATCAATAAATTCAGTTAATGCAGAACTAGAAACAATGAAACATCGACAGCTGACGGTATCTTCACTCTACTCTGCGTTTCATTGCATATTAAGTTTCAATAGTTTGTGGCTGTGACCTATTTTTGTTTAATGTGGAGACGTTTTTTGTTAAAAGTCCAAAACCAAACAATTTTCTTCTTCTTCGTACGTCAACTTGAATTTGTTAGAAGAAAGCATCGGTCATCCTGAGGCTGTCGATACTTTCATAGAGCTTGTCTAGTGTTGCCACTGGTGATGGCCACATGTGCTTTCTCTGGTCCTCGTATGTCAGGCAATTTTGCAACAGATGTTCAGCGGTCATTTCCCCTGGACCACAGGTGCATTCGTCAGTAGCACCTATCTTTAGTTTATTTAATAGATGGTACCTCAGTCTGTTGTGGCCTGTGCGGAGTCTGAAGACCACGACCTGCTCTCTTCTGTTCAACTGGTAATAAGCATCATTTTTTGTGTAGCCAGTATGTTCTGTTTCCCATTTGGCCATGTATCTGGCCCTAATAAACCTTTTGGACTCTTCATAGGTCACACTAGAATCTGGTTGTGGTAACCTTGCACCTTCTTTTGCCAATCTGTCTGCCTCCTCGTTGCCTAATATTTTACAGTGGGATGGAACCCACTGCACCACTACTCTTTTGGGTGTGAACTGCTGGCAGTGGTTGACAGAGTACTGCTCTTAAGTCATTAAGTTCTGTATTTTTCTGGCTTTTTGGTGCTGTAACCACTGACAGGGCATCTGTAAGCAAGACTATCTGGCTTTCATTGCTTTCGCCTGTCAGCATTGCTTTTACTGCAGCCTTCAATGCCTCTGCTCTGAAATTGCTTGCAAATTTTCCATTTGCCACTGACAGTGTTATCTTTCCACCGTTTGTTAGGCTTAGAAATATCTCTCCCCCTCCATTCTGTGTTGTGTTTGTTGCAGAACCGTCAGTGTATGCATGGGTCCAGTCTGTGCTTGGGTAGTTTTTCTCTATGTACGTCAGGGTTATGTCTCTTCTTTCCTTTTCAGTCTTGCTGTTCTTGTATTCGATACCTGGTCTATTTTCTATCACCTCTGGAAAGATCTGCTACTTCCAGGTGGGTTTGTGTACAGTAGGAATGTGCTTTAAACCAAACAATCAAAACAAAGATACTCATTGTTAAGGTACTTTACTAGTCCAATTGAATGCCTACAAAGAGTAGGATTACTCTTTCTGTGCACCCTGAAAAGCACATTCTGTGGCGAGTCAAACACCAGATAGTATCCCTCAGAAAGCAATGCTATACAGATACAATGGATACAAAGCCAACAGCCGACCACCCAAAAGATGGATAGCAGAAATAACAGAGTCAGTAACGTTCCCCGTGTATGAATCACAAAAACTAGGACCAGGTCAAGAAACCTCTCCATAACCTGATGCTGTACAAAAGTACAACAAAAGAAAGAAGACAAAGGACGTGTGTCTCTTCTATAATAAATAACAATGTTTACAACAAGCCTATTTCTTTGTTATCTCTTCTTAATTTATTGTTTTAATTTAAATGCTGTTATTCCCAAAACCTTTTGAGAATCGCTGCACCAGAATGACACATTTGACAGAACAACCAAATTTGGGCTTGATCTGACATAGTCCATCTCTGCTGACAGTGTTAAAAGCTTTTATGTGATGAATGAATGTGGTGTATAGATCAGGGTTGTGTTCCTGACCTTTCTCTTGAAGCTGACAACAACATAACATAATGTGTGATGTATTACGTGGTGATTGTCACATTAATGAAGGTTGCATTTTCTCTCATAAATATGAACTATCAAAGCATCCTTTATTTATTGCAGGGCAACACCTTCCGCCCACACAAAGCTTTCAATGAGCTTTCTGATAAGAGACATATTCCTGCTGCTGCTGTTGGTGTATGTGCACGTGTGTAGGTGGGTGTGAGTGTGTCTGTATATATGCACGCACGCACACACACACAGGGCTTGATAAAAGCACTTGTCTGTGACAAGTAAAAATAAAATATTTGCTTGACAAGTAAAAAAAAATTATAAGTTTTTAATCGTTACTACATAATGACTCGCACGGTTATTAATAATGTTACGGATCAAATAGACTGTAGATAAACTAGTTTATGAATGGACCTCCACTGCCACAATTACAACTTTCTAAAGTCATCAATAAATGGTACTTCAGTGCTAAAACTACCAATAATGTTCAAGGGCACACACGGCATGATTCTGGCAGTAGTGCATTTTTTCTTAAGAAGAAATAACTAATACTGTATAAGTAATACAATATATTTTGGTTTGGTACACATTGGTACACATAAATAAAAGTGAATTAGTGCCTAGTTTGTTAACATAAATTGCATGACTAGTCCGATCATCTTGACTGCTGAAATTTTGGACTGACTGGTAAGATACCCTAAAATTTGCCAAGCCCTGTAAATATATATATTATGGTCAACCTGCAGCGAAATCATACTACATGGTGGTTTCAGGGCCACAATCAAAATGTCGACCACAGCAACGATGGATAGAGAGACACTCCAAAAGTTCAACATGTCGGCAGCACAAAGACAACTCATTGCACAGATCAGAACAAGCTAGTCATCCTTTTTTTGGCATGTTATAAGAAGATGAGGTTTGGAGCAGGTTGTGACAACGGGAAAGATAGCAGGAAAGAGAGACAGAGGATAGAAAATGTTGGACCGCCTGAGAGAATGGCACAGGCGACAGGCAATCAACAACAGAGCTGGTAAATGACCCACGTGATAAGCAGATGGAGGTCCGTGATCTCCAACTAAACCAGCAAGGCACATGATGATGATGAAGAAGTAGAATGCCTCTGTTTTGTCAGACTTTAGATGTTGTCTGTGCCATTCATCCATGAATCATTAGTTTTACTTCCAAGTACTCAAATGTTGCACTGTCTTTAGTTTAGGTTGGATTCAGCTCCCCAAGAAAGGAAACTTCAGCTCTCCAAGACAGGAAACTTCAGCTCTCCAAGACAGGAAACTTCAGCTCTCCAAGACAGGAAACTTCAGCTCTCCAAGAAAGGAAACCTCAGCTCTCCAAGAAAGGAAACCAGCTCTCCAAGAAAGGAAACCAGCTCTCCAAGAAAGGAAACTTCAGCTCTCCAAGAAAGAAAACTTCAGCTCTCCAGAAAGGAAACTTCAGCTCTCCAAGAAAGGAAACTTCAGCTCTCCAAGAAAGGAAACTTCAGCTCTCCAAGACAGGAAACTTCAGCTCTCCAAGAAAGGAAACTTCAGCTCTCCAAGAAAAGAAACTTCAGCTCTCCAAGAAAGAAAACTTCAGTTCTCCAAGAAAGAAAACTTCAGTTCTCCATGGCACAAGTGGACAGAAAAAAAAAAGGGTAGCAGATTTTTGTGAATGTTTTCAGTAGCAGATCCCACTATAGTTCCAGTGACCATTGTCTATGTGGTAATAATAGCTATGGTATTTTTTATATATTACTATCAATCAATCAATCTTACCTTCACTTACCTGTTATTAGCCCATAATTACTTAAAACAAAAAACAAAATCAAAAGAGAAAATGAAGTAATCTGCTCACAACCTTTATATTGTTGTACAAGCAGCAAAAATTTATATACAGAAAATAAACTTTGATCTTCACTCATGCTTTAAATACAACATCAGATTATTTCCTTTTTTTTCTGTCTTTTTTACATTAACAATAAAATTGCATCAAAACCAACATTAAAAGTTCATGAAAGCCGTGAAAAAGTCCTCAGAAGCTGTCAATACAAAAATGAATCTTAGTTAAGCACCAAATAGATATCACTAAAATCTTCAGGCATCAGTGTTGTAGTAAGCGTAACATTTAGGATCAATGTGGCACACATCAACTTTCTTTCACTCTGAAGTTCCATAGACTTAATTTCTCGTAAGACGTACAAATGAAAGAGTTATCATCACTATCATGTTTAATGGCAGATGGCATTGAATTCCCTCCATAATCATCTGTCTTGTAAGTATTCCAGATGCTATTTGTAATCCCGTCCATATAAAATCTTACAGAACTTTCTTGTTTTCGATCTTTCTAGCCGTTCCTAGGTTTTTTAAGTGGTTTGGATATACTTAAACATACAGACTGCAGGAACCTATAACACCAGGCAGTAGTGTTTCAGATCAAGAGGAAGACCATGACAAAGATAGACTTGCTGTGTTAAAGAAACAACACATTAGCATGAATTGAAAATATCGGCCTGACAGATGGGCCACAAATAAATATGACTGCACTTCCCCACCTGGATTAAAGACATATGCGGATGGAAAAGATGAAACCAAGTTTTCGAGACTCATTTCTGAATATGTGCAGAGCAGAAAGAGTAACATCAAGGTCAGGTGAAACATACTGACGTCTCATACCTAGAAACAAGCTGTTTCTGTTTCTAAGAATCGACTGACGTTACTGCACTCCAAGCATCCCTATAGGTGATCAGTCTCTCTCAGCATATGGCGAAGTTATGGATGCTGACGGTCCCTGTAGCTCGCTGGTTATACACTCTCCGATTCCATCCTCTCATGTGCCGTACTCTGCTCGAACCTCGTTTAATGTTGAAACTTTGCAGCCTGTGGATTGCTGCTTCATCTATTGCGGTTTGCTGATCTAACAGGAGGTCATTGATTGATTTTAAAATGTCACTTCTATGCTTCCCTAATGTGCCCATGATGGGAGCTTGTGAAGCCATGATATCAGCTATTTCTTTGCCCTGAACCCCAGCATGAGCAGGACAGTAGATCCATGTCAACCCCTGGAGGTGTGAGACCTCAACAGCTGCTATCCACTCGTACCTAAGCGATCCCTTCTGTGCCTTCTGAAGTACAGCTTGCACGTCTGTCACAATAACTGCCCTTGTTATAGAAGTCTCAGAGGTCAGGCCATGCCACAGCAGACTAACCAAGGAGGTGGAGATCGATACAGACATCCCCATTATAGTAAACCCACTGAGTAGCCTCGCATTACATTACAACCAGAAAGACCAAGATCGATCTACTCAAGCATGCCTAAGGATTTAAGAGGAACCACTGTAATCCACCTACCAAAGAAAGGTCTGCAAGAGTGAATAACTCAGAACATATAGGTTCAAACAACAACTGAGTACGTGCACAACAAATTTGCCTGCCATTTATTTTAGTTAGTTGAAATATATTTATATACCTGGCCTATGAGTTGGGGAAGGTATAAATAGTAAGGAAGGAAACTGGCCACCCCACTTCACACAGGTTACAGCTTAAGTCCATGAAAAGTTATCTTCATACCTGACGCCAATTGTTCCCATGGGACCCACCTTACGTAATATAGTTATTCTGTTATCTTGAATATTTCTTAATAAGATTTATGCCCGGTTTATACTATCTGCAGTATTCTCCCTCCCAAGGAATCCACATCCTTGTTGCTGCAAACAACTTCCTTGTTTAATAAATGTCAGCTCTAGCTATGCTGACCAAAGAGAGACCATCTGGCCTGGGGGAGCGACCATGCTCGAAAAGCTGTGGGGGACCGGCGAAGACCTGAAACGCAGTCTCCTTCGTGAACCTCACCGGACTAGAAGCACAGCATCAGTTGATCGTGAACCTCACCGGACTAGAAGCCTAGCATCAGTTGATCGTAAACCTCACCGGACTAGAAGCCTAGCATCAGTTGATCGTGAACCTCACCGGACTAGAAGCATAGCATCAGTTGATTGTGAACCTCACCGGACTAGAAGCATAGCATCAGTTGATCGTAAACCTCACCGGACTAGAAGCCTAGCATCAGTTGATCGTGAACCTCACCGGACTAGAAGCATAGCATCAGTTGATTGTGAACCTCACCGGACTAGAAGCATAGCATCAGTTGATCGTGAACCTCACCGGACTAGAAGCATAGCATCAGTTGATCGTGAACCTCACCGGACTAGAAGCATAGCATCAGTTGATCGATGAAGAAGAAGAATAAATGTCAAAGATTGACACAGATAAAGCAACATTGATTCCACAAAACTGCTAGAATGACATTTTAAAAAAAATAGATGTTCTATAATGCAGTTATCATAGTTACTCATGTATAATCCAACCTTAATAATGATCTTGTCCATATTTTGCAAATACACTTTCAGTAAAAAAAAAAGCAAAATTCATGTGTTGACATGCAGTTTAACAAATTACAAGCAAGTGATCCAACACCCTGAAATCAACAAATATTCACTTTACCTCCGCCACAACTGTCCTTCAGCATACATAAGTCTATGTTGGTCTGACTCTACACCAAGTTCCCTTCAGCATACATAAGTCTATGTTGGTCTGACTCTACACCAAGTTCCCTTCAGCATACATAAGTCTATGTTGGTCTGACTCTACACCAAGTTCCCTTCAGCATACATAAGTCTATGTTGGTCTGACTCTACACCAAGTTCCCTTCAGCATACATAAGTCTATGTTGGTCTGACTCTACACCAAGTTCCCTTCAGCATACATAAGTCTATGTTGGTCTGACTCTACACCAAGTTCCCTTCAGCATACATAAGTCTATGTTGGTCTGACTCTACACCAAGTTCCCTTCAGCATACATAAGTCTATGTTGGTCTGACTCTACACCAAGTTCCCTTCAGCATACATAAGTCTATGTTGGTCTGACTCTACACTAAGTTCCCTTCAGCATACATAAGTCTATGTTGGTCTGACTCTACACCAAGTTCCCTTCAGCATACATGTTTATGTTGGTCTGACTCTACACTAAGTTCCCTTCAGCATACATGTCTATGTTGGTCTGACTCTACACTAAGTTCCCTTCAGCATACATGTCTATGTTGGTCTGACTCTTCACTAAGTTCCCTTCAGCATACATGTCTATGTTGGTCTGACTCTACACTAAGTTCCCTTCAGCATACATGTCTATGTTGGTCTGACTCTACACTAAGTTTCCTTCAGTATACATAAGTCTATGTTGGTCTGACTCTACACTAAGTTTCCTTCAGTATACATAAGTCTATGTTGGTCTGACTCTACACTAAGTTTCCTTCAGCATACATAATTCTATGTTGGTCTGACTCTACACTAAGTTCCCTTCAGCATACATAAATCTATGTTGGTCTGACTCTACACTAAGTTCCCTTAAGCATACATAAGTCTATGTGACTCTACACTAAGTTCCCTTCAGCATACATGCCTATGTTGGTCTGAGTCTACAATAATTTTCCTTCAGCATACATAAGTCTATGTGACTCTACACCAAGTTTCCTTCAGCATACATGTCTATGTTGGTCTGACTCTACACTAAGCCTGTTTCCAATATTTAATATGCACAAGATAAATGGTGGCAAATAGCATTAAGTAATTTATGGTCATTTGGTTAGGGTAGACTGTGTGAGCATGAAACAAAAAGTCAAATGATTGTTTTGAAGGAAATAGTATATATGTCAAGTCTAAAGAAAATTTAATAAATTGGTCTTTTTGAAAAGCAAGAAAGTCCAATTTTGGTTTTTAAGAAGCTGGTTTTTATCAATGAAGTTATAGTCTTTCTTATGTTTCCATGATACAAACTTTTAAAATATTTGTGCCAAAATACAACCAAATAAAATTAAATTCTATGTTTATGGACCTCCCCATGACTCTTCAGGACCAACATCCAGGCTGGGAATATCTGACCTAATACAAACATACATCCCCATGTGTCGTATCTTTATTTTCTTATATTCTGCTTCCATTTCTGGACAATTTGTTATATAATATATGACACTCCAGTCAAACATTACTATAAATAAATATCATAATTAACATTACACAAGTCTTACAGCATCAAAATAAATGCATCTGGAAGCTTTGAAAATTCTGGGGTGAATGAAGTAAAAAGACACCCCACTTAATGATTTTTAGAGCATTCTCACTTCCCATATGTGACTTGTCTAATACTACTGCCTGACTTATAAAACACTACGAAATAAACTGGTTATGCCATCTATGTTTACGTTAACGTCTTCCAGTTAAATGCCATCTCCATAACGTAGTTCGGCTGCAATGTTTTCAGCATCCTCTGTCCCTTGCCATCCACGATCGTCCAAAACCATTATTTGATGTTATTCTGCAAATTGCAGCAGTGTATTCCCCTGGCTCATTTGTCCTCCATTTTTCCTATTAGTATTGTTTTTCAGCAAAGTGTTGTCTTTTGATGTGACCAAAATATCTTAACTGACTCTGATTATTTCATTCATCAATTCTCTTTGCACAGCTAATTTCTCTAAGACTTAGGTATTTGTTTTCGTTTCTTTCCATGAGATTTTCCCACTTCTATATATATCAACATTTCAAAGGCATCAATTCTCTTCTCGAACTGTTTGTACCTTGTGTATATATCACCCTCACTCGATCACTCACCAGGTGGTGTTAGAAATCTTTGTATATACTTGAGCGTGTAGATAAAAAGCTGATTGGCCTGGTGTGTCTTTGCATGAAGAAGCTGCATCTTGTTTGGCTTCATGCAAGTCACTATTGGGGAGAAATGTCATTGCTTTTATCATTTCTGCAGAGACAGCATCTAACAGCCTGCTTTTTTAGAATTTCAACTACCAAGAGTTCTTTTACAAGCACAGCGTGTACAGGGTACCTCCGAGTTTGTCGCCTATCTCAAATAGTAGTAGGTATCAGTCTCATGTCTCTTGAGACCAGTTGATGCTTGAAACTTGTGAGATTTTAAAACCCCACAGTTTTCATTTGTTTCTGATAGCTCACTTATAACAACTTACTTATATAAAAATGTACAGCAACATGTTCAAAGTATGTGCTGAACAGCCATGAACTACATATATCTCAAGAAACATTATTCCAAATGTTGCAAAAATTGGAGGAGCGCGTGGCCGAATGGTTTCGAGGCCTGCCTGTCGACAAGGAGGGCAGTGGTTCGAATCCCTGGTATGGCATATGTTGTTGTTCTGTTGGGGGTGAAATAAACAAACATATCCAGCACACAACCTGGCGACAGCAGTGGCGAAGCAATCTGTAGTCCTCAGCTTTTAAAACCACCTCGACTACCCCAGCAATGAGAAAAATATTGTGTGACAGTTGACAAAAATGGAAGACCACTTTCAAGATTTTAATACAAATAATGAAAAGCCTCTTCAAAACAATCATCCATCATGGAAAAATAAAAAGCATTTAAAAGATGACAATAAATTTATCATTGAACTCCCCAACAAAACAAAACTATATAACTGAACAATAGAATTATGTACATGACTAAAAAGTGTTACTCATAAAATTAACAATTATTCCATCAATGTTCTAATTCATGATACACATTACTTTCCAGGATAAAATGTTTTGAAAATTGAATGCTTAAAGAAATCCACTGACAAAGTTACTATAAGAATGTAAAAAACAAAGCATACAAGGCAAAGGTAGCCGTACATCATAGGCGATGATGGCTTAATTTATTTGCTACTGCTATTTTTAGTAAGGATTAACTGCGCTACTTTCTATTCTCACTCTCTCGTCTTGTACCGCCCGACCCCAGTGGCAAGTCAAGGACAAGACGACTAGGGGGCGACTATGAGATGCAGGGGACTCCGCATCAAGCACCCGTGAAAAAGACGGCGGAGTCTGGAGTAGAACCCACACCATCTGATCACGAGGCCGACGGCTTAACCATTTCGCCACGGAATCCCACGAAGCATACAATACAATACTATGAAAAAGACACTAAACTATAACAGTCAGTTTCAACAACACTTTGGCCCTATTAGACAGGCACAAACGTAAGATCAAGACATGTAAGACCACTGGGTATGAAGTGCGGCAGGAAAGACAATTCGTGACAAAATTCGCAACAGCACATTGAGAAATATAACTTAACTTAACGTCTTTATACTGGTTTAGAAGACCCTGCAGAGTCTGTATACAACCAGTTACATTTACATCACCTTGCTCTAAAAGCTATGCGCATCCAGTTTATTCTTAAATGCATTAACTGTCCCTGCCTCCACCACCTCCCCTGGCAATGCATTCCAAGCAGACACCACTCTCTGACTAAAAAAATATTTCCTAATATCTAACCTGGACCTCTCTTTAATCAGCTTGTAGCTATGCCCTCGTGTTATTGTAGGTGGCTGTATTTTAAAAAACTTGTTATAGTCTAATTTATCGATTCCTCTGATCATCTTATAAACCTGTATTAAGTCACCACGAATTCTTCTCTCTTCGAGACACCGTAGGCCTGTTTTTCTGAGTCGTTCCTCATAACTGTAATTCTGGAATCCAACTATCATCTTTGTCGCTCTTTTTTGTATTCTTTCTAGCATGTTTATGTCCCCTCTATGATAAGGACTCCACACATGTACACAGTACTCCAATCTAGGTCTAACTAAAGCTTTATACAGTTTGACGATCACTTCCTTGCTCCTATGTTTAATATTTCTTTTTATCATACCTAACATTGCATTTGCTTTTTTCACTGCTACCTTAACTTGCTCACTCACCTTTCCTGTATGATCTATTATAACCCCTAGGTCCCTTTCCTTATCTATCTTTCTAATATTGTTTTCTCCCATTCTGTATTTATGTTCCATATTGGATCTACCCATGTGGATGACTGTACATTTATCTACATTAAACTCCATTTGCCATATGGTGGGTATTCATTAGTTAATTACAAAAATAAAAGTGGTTTGGACATTTGACAAGAATGCAGTATGATCAACTTGCAGCAAGATCATACTACACGGAGGTTACAAGGCCACTAGCATGAGGTTTTGTCCCTGGCAACAATGGATAGATGGGATTAAAGAAACACTCAAACAGAACAGTTCAACATGTCAGCTGCACAAACCTCCCACCTAATGCAAACAAAAAAGTCTACGCATACCTCCTCTCTGCAACAACGCAAGACGAGCAGTAGAGCAAAAGAAGAAGAACACGAGACATTAGCCAAATGCTTCTGATATTCTGCCGAAAACGGATGTGCTGGACAGAAAAGTGCAAATATCGCAATCAAGCTGTAAACTAGCGGCAAAACACATTACGTAATTTCCGGACTACATCCTCCTACTTCAGGGCGTCGTAGAAGGATATTGATAACAAACGCAGAAGAAGAAGACTAACTTTCAAGTGCTCACAGCAATAAATGTTGGTTAAAATCTGGGTTATTAACAGATATAACAATTTTGCCCGTAATGAGGTTGATAATCCATGTGATTCAAATAGTAGTTAGGGACCCCACAGATACAGCCGCGCATAACACAACCTCCTGGAGGACACTGGTCCACTTTCATCAGCTTGCTTGGGATATGAGGATAGCTGCTTCAACCCGCCACTTAACCCTACCAGACCCGAGGCCCTGAACCCAACTGTCCCCCATTCCTGGGTTCCAGAGCATTAAAGAGAAAAAACCAACATGATATAGAAAAATGTTAGTTACATGCAAACAACTGGTTAGAATAAGATGTAACTTGGAGACATTGTAGAAAATAGGTTTACCTTTCATCTAGCGTCAATATTACACCTTTGTGTGCCAATCCACCCAGCAAAAGGCAAAGAATCTGTCTCGAGTCATAAAACATTTCGAAATCCGGGAGTAAACACAACAAAGAGCCCTCATTTGTCCAATAATCGTGATAGCTGGGCTTTATACATGAGTATTCCATATAGATCCTCAGTCCAAGAAAAGCCTTCATCTCATCACTCGAGCTCTCACTGTCTGTTTCACTTGAACAGAGTCTGAATCAACCAAATTATTGATCACCTGTTGGACTGTCATAAGCCTAGACTTACTTTGCTTTCCTGTTGAAGTGCTTGGTTCATCAGCAGTTCGTTTCATTGTCAATTTTCCAAATTTGTTCACGTTAAACCCCACAAAATCAATTCAAACATGGGGGCAGCCATTTGCAATGACTAATCACGAGGATTGACCACAATTGGTTGGTTATTTTAGATTCTGACGCATTTTATGACGTACTATCCAAAGTACCGAAAATTAGGTACAGCGGTTTCGCGGCAGTTAAGAAAATTATAGAAAAATGGGTACAGCGGTCCGGTAGGGTTAATACAATTTTCAGAGTGCACAAAAGAGTAATCTTACTCATTGTGGGCAATCAACAACAATAACAGAAATGATTCCCACTGCCACTGATGTTGCTTTGCTTGTACGCAAGATCTGGAATTTGGTGATGAAATGACATTAATGAATGCTAACAAAAGTGTATTTGAAAATGTCACAGAATAGGGTCTGCTTTCGACTCATTACTCTTCTGTACTTTCCGAAGCAAGGGTTTAGAGTCAAACATGAGAACAGCCCTGATTCATGCAATCTCAGATAGCTAACTCAGAGCTGAAAGGATGTCTACAGAATGAGAAAATGGTGGACACTGAGGAAAACCTTCAATGACTTCCACGAAAAGACTGTTTTGATCATGCCAGGGACGCGGCGTGCCTGTCCCTCCCTCCCTATCTTTCCCTCTGAATCCTGTTCTATCTCCAGTTGTCTCGATAAAATCTTGCCACTGGCCAAAGGTAGCTCAGGACCAGAGAGTGCGGTTGACAAAATGTGCAGTTTCTTCCTCACTTTAATCCAAATCACAGCGCAAGTCACCCATTTCAGCGGACACAACAAGAGAAAAGACTGACCACATGCCTGAGAAAAGAGAGTGATCTTGAACACATGTGATGGATGAACATCATCACATGAAAACATGGGAAGTGTCAAGCACACACTATCACATGAAAACACGGGAAGTGTCAAGCACACACTATCACGTGAAAACCTGTTTTATAATTTTATCAGCAGCTATGTTGACTTGTAAGTCAAGTAAACATCTTTTCTTCTACTTAATCCTTATGGCTTAAAAAAAACAGCCTACATACAAACAGACAATCACATTTTAGCAAGACTATATGGGCAACTGTTAGCATTACACTACTCAGAAAATTAAGCATTCTGTGCAACAAATCTTTGTCAATGGGTGCGAAAGAGAGTTCTTAGTTGTTATAAGGAGCCAATCCTGTTAGATGAAAGTGAATTATAGACAATCGCCAAACAAACAAGACCTCTGGAATGCATATAGATGTGGTTTTGCAGAAAAATATGACGAGCCCAATGACAGACAAGAAAACTAATGAGGATGGAGTGAAGGAGGTTCATGCACATAAAGAACTTATTCTTCCTCTTAGATCCAGGTCAGTGACCATCATGACTGGTGGTGTCTTTAAGGCATCAACAAATTCCCTCCACTTTGTTCAGTCTGTAGCCATCTTGTGTATGCTGTCCTGGTTCTGATTCATGATTTCCATCCATTTCGACTTCCATGATTCTTTTTCAAGTTTCCTTAGGTCGGTATCTCTTTCATCTTCCCTCTAGAGCTAAATGACATGGCAATTCTGATGATGGCATCGAGGCCTCTTCTTAGGACATGGCTGATCCAATTCTACTGGTTATGATAGCGAGCACACAAAAATTATTACACACACCAAAACTGAATAATCAGCCTATCTCTTGTAACATGTTACAAACAACACAGTTGGAGCATACTGTAACATTAAAATTATTACACGCACCAAAACTGAATAATCAGCCTATCTCTTGTAACATGTTACAAACAACACAGTTGGAGCATACTGTAACATTAAAATTATTACACGCACCAAAACTGAATAATCAGCCTATCTCTTGTAACATGTTACAAACAACACAGTTGGAGCATACTGTAACATTAAAATTATTACACGCACCAAAACTGAATAATCAGCCTATCTCTTGTAACATGTTACAAACAACACAGTTGGAGCATACTGTAACATTTCTGGGAATAGGGAAAGAGAACGACAAAGAGAGTAAATGCTAAATTGTGTGGCACAGAAGACAGACAACGGGACATGATAATGATAGACAACATTGTGGAGAAAAAGTTGTGGAGATCCACAATTGCCCATGCCAATGGGCATGTCACTTGATAATGATGACTAGCAATGGTTTAGAACACGCTCTGCACACACAATCTATCACAGGAGAGTATGTGCTATCAACAAATCAGTTTTACAGTAAAATATGTACACGCAAAATAAAATGATAAAAATTCATATAAAAGGATCTGTATGTATGTAAACATACAACATATGACTAAGTACATTTTTCAAATTGCTCATGTAATTATAACATTGTCACTTTCACTGCAACAAAAAATTATTGTTAATTGGGGTCAGAAGTCTCATAGATCCTGTCATTCGGATAAAGTATAAGACTTGGATGATGAATGCTTTGAAACTGATGTACACAACCTTAGAGACTTGGATGAACACAAACCTTAGAGACTTGGATGAACACAAACCTTAGAGACTTGGATGAACACAAACCTTTGACACTTGGATGAACACAACATTTGTTTGGATGAACACAACATTAGAGACTTGGATGAACACAACATTAGAGATTTGGATGAACACAACATTAGAGATTTGGATGAACACAACATTAGAGATTTGGATGAACACAACATTAGAGATTTGGATGAACACAACATTAGAGATTTGGATGAACACAACATTAGAGATTTGGATGAACACAACATTAGAGACTTGGGTGTACACAACCTTAGAGACTTGGATGAACACAACATTAGAGATTTGGATGAACACAACATTAGAGATTTGGATGAACACAACATTAGAGACTTGGATGAACACAACATTAGAGACTTGGGTGTACACAACCTTAGAGACTTGGATGAACACAAACCTTAGAGACTTGGATGAACACAACATTAGAGATTTGGATGAACACAACATTAGAGATTTGGATGAACACAACATTAGAGATTTGGATGAACACAACATTAGAGATTTGGATGAACACAACATTAGAGATTTGGATGAACACAACATTAGAGACTTGGGTGTACACAACCTTAGAGACTTGGATGAACACAACATTAGAGATTTGGATGAACACAACATTAGAGATTTGGATGAACACAACATTAGAGACTTGGATGAACACAACATTAGAGACTTGGGTGTACACAACCTTAGAGACTTGGATGAACACAAACCTTAGAGACTTGGATGAACACAACATTAGAGATTTGGATGAACACAACATTAGAGATTTGGATGAACACAACATTAGAGATTTGGATGAACACAACATTAGAGATTTGGATGAACACAACATTAGAGATTTGGATGAACACAACATTAGAGATTTGGATGAACACAACATTAGAGACTTGGATGAACACAACCTTAGAGACTTGGATGTACACAACCTTAGAGACTTGGATGAACACAACCTTAGACACTTGGAAGAACACAACATTTGAGACTTGGAAGAACACAACATTTGTTTGGAAGAACACAACCTTAGAGACTTGGATGAACACAACCTTAGAGACTTGGATGAACACAACATTAGAGACTTGGATGAACACAACATTAGAGACTTGGATGAACACAACATTAGAGACTTGGGTGTACACAACCTTAGAGACTTGGATGTCCACAAACCGTAGAGACTTGGATGAACACAACCTTAGAGACTTGGATGAACACAACATTAGAGATTTGGATGAACACAACATTAGAGATTTGGATGTACACAACATTAGAGACTTGGATGAACACAACATTAGAGATTTGGATGAACACAACATTAGAGATTTGGATGAACACAACATTAGAGATTTGGATGTACACAACATTAGAGACTTGGATGAACACAACATTAGAGATTTGGATGAACACAACATTAGAGACTTGGATGAACACAACCTTAGACACTTGGATGAACACAACATTAGAGACTTGGGTGTACACAACCTTAGAGACTTGGATGAACACAAACCTTAGAGACTTGGATGAACACAACATTAGAGACTTGGATGAACACAACCTTAGACACTTGGAAGAACACAACATTAGAGATTTGGAAGAACACAACATTTGAGACTTGGAAGAACACAACATTTGTTTGGAAGAACACAACCTTAGAGACTTGGATGAACACAACCTTAGAGACTTGGATGAACACAACATTAGAGACTTGGATGAACACAACATTAGAGACTTGGGTGTACACAACCTTAGAGACTTGGATGTCCACAAACCGTAGAGACTTGGATGAACACAACCTTAGAGACTTGGATGAACACAACCTTAGAGACTTGGATGAACACAACATTAGAGACTTGGGTGTACACAACCTTAGAGACTTGGATGTCCACAAACCGTAGAGACTTGGATGAACACAACATTAGAGACTTTGATGAACACAACATTAGAGACTTTGATGAACACAACATTAGAGACTTGGATGAACACAACATTAGAGACTTTGATGAACACAAACCGTAGAGACTTGGATGAACACAACATTAGAGATTTGGATGAACACAACATTAGAGATTTGGATGTACACAACATTAGAGACTTGGGTGTACACAACCTTAGACACTTGTATGAACACAAACCTTAGACACTTGGATGTACATAACATTAGAGACTTGGATGATGAATGCTCTGAGACTGATGTACACAACCTACAACCTTAGAGACTTGAATGAACACAACCTTAGAGACTTGCATGTACACGACCATAGAGACTTTGATGTATAAAATCTTAGAGACTTGGATATACAATATCTTAGAGACTTGGATATACAATATCTTAGAGACTTGGATATACAATTTCTTAGAGACTTGGATATACAATATCTTAGAGACTTGGATATACAATATCTTAGAGACTTGGATATACAATATCTTAAAGACTTAGATGTAGACCATAAAGACTTAGGTGTATAAGTTCTTAAAGACTTTGACGTACAAGACCTTAGAAGCTTGAATGCACAAGACCTTAGAGACGAATGCACAAGACCTTAGAGACGAATGCACAAGACCTTAGAGACGAATGCACAAGACCTTAGAGACGAATGCACAAGACCGTAGAGATTTGGATGTACAATACCTTATGTGCATGAGACTTGAATGCAGAAGTCCTTAAAGACTTGGATGCCCAAGACCTTAAAGACTTGGATGCACAAGACCTTAGACACTTGGATGCACAAGAGCTTAGAGACTTGGACAGCCAAGACCTTAGAGACTTGGGATGTACACGAGACTTGAATGCACAAGACCTAAGAGATTTGAATGTACATGACCTTAGAGACTTTGACGTACAAGACCTTATCCTTTGTGAGGTGAAGGTCGCCAGTCCCATTCCTTGCTGTCTATCCTTTTATAAACACTTAAGATAGTCGAGCACCAATTCATAGCTCAGTTAATAAATGGTGCTGCCTTGACTTCTCAAACTCTAACCAGAGTGTTGTACCAATTTACAACTGTGAAGACTGGAGTACGTTAGCAAAGTGTGCCATATTGATAACACGTTTTTAGGCCCATATTTTTCTGAACCTATGGCACACTAGGGGTGATGTGGTCAACATATCACATCAGGCACCTCTACTTTTCTAATGTAATCTGGTACCAAATTTTGTAGGCTGGGTCGACCCCAGGAGCCATTTTGTGATCGAATAAAATCCAGCACTAACTGGGGACCGAACCCCGATCGCTCAGTTGGGAAGCCAATGCACTAACCACTGCACTACCCCGGCTCCCTCTGGAGTATGATGTTAATATGTACAAGATCAGTGCTGCCTTGGGAGGCAAGAGCCCTAACAATGTAGTCACTCGCACACAGATCAAAAATGGTAAAGTAAATATAAAGGTTGTCCCATAGCAGATACTGCCTCAGGGATCAAGTGTTAGATACTTCACTGTACAAGGGCACAGCTTGTTTATGAAATGGTGTGGTCAGTTTTGTTCCTCGCTGCCTTTCCTTCCCTAATTGTAAGTCAGGTACCCATTTATAGCTGGGTTGACAGAAGGATACCAAGATACCTTTGAGTATGGTATAATTGCTTAAAAACCCATAAAATGAACAATTAAAAGATCAAGAATCGTCATTGTCTATGTTGGTTTAACCACGCCAGATTGAATATTGCTGATGGTATGTTTTTATCATTTAGACTGGCTCTTACACATCCAGTCCAACATTTACAGTCCATAAGAGAGGACTAGTAAAAAGATGAATTTGATGACTACAAAATGAGAAGATGTTTACTGATATCTGCCTGATTTTATGTTTTTATGTACACGAAATGTGAGATTTTTTGGATGTCTGATATAATGATCACAAAATTTGATGGTTATTGGATTTCCCATAAATTGAACTTCTTTATACTGGTTTAGAAGGCACTGTAGAATCTGTATACAACCAGTTTCTTCATATCAATTTTATCTAAAAATAACTATGTGCATCCAATCTATTTTTCACTATTTCCAATCCAAGCATTCACTAATCTCTGACCCCAAAAAGATTTCCTAGTATCTAACCAAAATGGACTTCTCTTTAATTAATTTAAGGCTGTGACCTCCTGTTCTTGTAGTTGGATGTACTTTGAAAAACTTGTAATCATCTAATTTGTTCTTTCCATTGATTATCTTCCTGTATAAACCTGTGTTAAGTCACTTTGAATTCGTTTCTTTTCTAGACACAAATGCAGGCACAAATGGAGTGCAATATAAGGGAAAATGAGAAGAGATTAGAGGAGAGAGAAAAGAGGCAGATGGAAATAGAAGGGAAACAAGTGAAAATGGAGGAAATTTTAAAGAAGCTGCAGTCAAGGTGTAGTCAACGAAGTAAGGGAGATTTGAGTGAGGAAACAGCTCACAGGGCAGAGAGCTTTGGAGAGAAGTATGCACATATAGGTGAGGGGTCAGTATTGGTAGTAGGAGATTCAATGGTGAGAGAGGTTGGCAGACATTTGTCTAAGCAACACAACATGTTTGAAAGAATGGATATTGGGGGAGCAAAAATAGAGGACATAGAGGAGAGAATAAAGAGGATAGATGACAAAGGAAACAGTCATGTGGTAGTATTGGCAGGTATAAATAATGTAAAGAGAGATGGTACAGAAATAATTATGGATAAATATAAAAGTCTTATGAGAACACTTAAGGGAAAAAAGTTTAGAAAGGTCACAATGATGGGCATTTTAGACAGAGCAGATGGGTCAGACTATCTAGATAGCAAAATAATAGGTATCAACCTTAGGTTACAGGTGATGTGTGCGGACATGGGAATGGAATTTATTGATGTTAAAGTAGACAAAAGTAAAATGTAAGATAGTGGAGGTTTACATCTAAATGAGATAGGACAGCATGTTGTAGCAAAGCATATGTTCTATCATTGTGTTAGAAATTTAAACTAGTAAGGCCTATGAAGTATGAGACTAAAGATAGGCCTACAATAGGGTGCTATAGAGGATGTAGTCAAAGGGGAGAGTTCGTGTCAGGGAAGTGTGAAATACATAGTAGAAAAGCAAACACTAAAATGATAAAGCAGAAGCAAAAAGAGGAAAACCAACAACATTACAAACTAAAATGTTTTTATGCAAATGTGAGAAGCATAGTAAATAAAAGAGAAGAATTGGAACTGTATGTAGAAGAAGAAAAACCAGATATAATAGGGTTAACAGAATCATGGACACATGAGGAGATTGCAGATAGTGAACTTGAAATTGAGGGATATACAATGTTAGGGAAAGATAGGATAATTGGAGACAAGACTAAGGGAGGTGGCGTTTTATTATACTGTATAAATTCTGTTAATATAACGATCAAAGATTATTTATCATGTGGTAACAAAAATGAAAGTGTATGGGGAGAAATAGAAAGTGGGGGTGAAAATACAGTGATTGGAGTGTGCTATAGATGTCCATCAAGTCAAAAAGAGGAAGATGAGGAGCTGATTAGTAGCATAGCAAAGGCAAGTAAAGGGAAATTATTATTAATGGGAGATTTCAACTATCCAGAAATAAAATGGGATATGGCAGAAGCACTTGTAGAGTCAAAACCTTTTGTTAAGTGCATTACTGACAATTTTTTAATTCAACATGTAGAAGCAGCCACCAGAGGCAAAAACATACTCGACCGAGTTTTTACCACAGAGGAAAACATGATTGAAAACGTTACCGTTGGGGAACTGTTTGGCTCAAGTGACCATCAAATCATCCGTTGGGATCTTATTGCAGGGAAAGAAGTAAACATAAACACACGAACATATGACTACTCTAAGGCAGATGTTAAGAGGATGAAAGAGGCAGCGAACCACATAATCTGGAAAGATATTCTTGTAGGAACAGATGTTGAACAGGAGTGGGAAAGTTTTAAAACAGTTCTAGTAACGCTAAAAGAGGAATGTGTTCCATGTAGGGAGGTAAACCCCAAGCGTAAAAAGTGGATAACTAGATTTGTAGTGAAATGTAGAAGAGCAAAAAATAAAGCATGGAAAAAATATATAGAGGCAGGTAAATCAAAAGAAACATATGTAAAATATTTGGACAAGCAGAACATATCTCAGAAAGCGAATAAAACAGCAAAAATAGACTTTGAAAAAAAACTTGCTCAGAGGATCAAGACTGACAGTAAAAGCTTCTTCTCTTATGTTAGGAATAAACAAAGAACGAAAGACAAAGTAGGCCCTCTCATAGACAGTACAGGGAAAATAATAAGTGAGAATAGGGAGGCTGCTAATCTGCTCAATCAGTACTTTGGCCCAGTCTTCACAAAGGAGGACTGCTCCGAGATCCCAGAGCCTATAGATATTTTTCAAAGAGACATGGATACAGCGGGATTAAGATCAATCTGTATTACAGAGGAAATGGTTTTTAAAAAATTGGAGGGGTTGAAAGTGAATAAATGTCCAGGTCAAGATGGTATTCACCCAAAATTGTATGAAATTAGAGACCAACTAGCAAAACCATTGGCTATATTATGTTCTCAATCACTTACAAAAGGGATTGTTCCACGGGATTGGAAAGATGCAGGAGTGATCCCCTTATTCAAAAAAGGCAAAAAATCAGATCCGGCAAATTATAGACCTGTGAGTTTATAACGAGCATAGTCTGTAAATTGTTAGAGTCAATAATCAAAGAAAACATTGTAATGCATTTAGACAAATTTAATCTAATTAGAAATAGTCAGCATGGGTTTACTAGAGGGAGATCATGCTTAACAAATCTATTAGAATTCATGGAGGAGGTTACTAAAATCATAGATAAAGGGGAGCCAGTGGATGTTATTTATCTAGACTTTGCAAAGGCCTTTGATTGAGTACCTCATCAAAGATTATTTCGAAAGTTAAAATCACATGGAATAGGTGGGGAAGTTGCCAAATGGATTGAAAATTGGTTAACGGGAAGAAGGCAGAGGGTGGGCATAAATAAGGAGTACTCTGAGTGGAGTGAAGTGAAAAGTGGTGTGCCACAGGGCTCGGTTTTGGGACCAATTTTGTTCTTGATATATATAAATGATTTGGACATTGATATGAGATCCATGATTGCAAAATTTGCTGATGACACAAAACTATGCAGTAGTGTCTCATCTAAAACGGAAGTGGATATATTGATGTCGGATTTAGTTAAAATTCGAGAATGGTCTGTAAGCTGGCAAATGGAGTTTAATGTAGATAAATGTACAGTCATCCACATGGGTAGATCCAATATGGAACATAATTACAGAATGGGAGAAAACAATATTAGAAAGATAGATAAGGAAAGGGACCTAGGGGTTATAATAGATCATACAGGAAAGGTGAGTGAGCAAGTTAAGGTAGCAGTGAAAAAGGCAAATGCAATGTTAGGTATGATAAAAAGAAATATTAAACATAGGAGCAAGGAAGTGATCGTCAAACTGTATAAAGCTTTAGTTAGACCTAGATTGGAGTACTGTGTACAGGTGTGGAGTCCTTATCATAGAGGGGACATAAACATGCTAGAAAGAATACAGAAAAGAGCGACAAAGATGATAGTGGGATTCCAGAATTACAGTTATGAGGAACGACTCAGAAAAACCGGCCTACAGTGTCTCGAAGAGAGAAGAATTCGTGGTGACTTAATACAGGTTTATAAGATGATCAGAGGAATCGATAAATTAGACTATAACAAGTTTTTAAAAATACAGCCACCTACAATAACACGAGGGCATAGCTACAAGCTGACTAAAGAGAGGTCCAGGTTAGATATTAGGAAATATTTTTTTAGTCAGAGAGTGGTGTCTGCTTGGAATGCATTGCCAGGGGAGGTAGTGGAGGCAGGGACAGTTAATGCATTTAAGAATAAACTGGATGCGCATAGCTTTTAGAGCAAGGTGATGTAAATGTAACTGGTTGTATACAGACTCTGCAGGGTCTTCTAAACCAGTATAAAGACGTTAAGTTAAGTTAGACACTATAGGCCAGTTTTTCTTGATCTTTTTTCCTAACTATAACTGAGGAATCCCACTATCAGCTTTGTCGCTCTTATTTGTATACTTTCCAGCATGTTTATATCCTCTCTACAATAAGGACTCCATATCTGAACATGGTACTCCAATCTAGGCCTAACTAATGTTTTATACAGTTTGGCTATCACATGATTTTATGTACACAAATTGTGATTGTTCCTGTGCTCCGTCTGATTTTATGTACATCAAATAAGATATTTCCTGGGCTGTGCCTTCTTCGTTCACTATCTGATTTCTGCCTATTTTATGTACACAAAGTGTAATGATTACTGGACTGTCAGATTCTACATGCAAAAAATTAGATGATTATTAAAACCTCATAGGATTTTATGAACCTCTACACCTCACGGTAGAAGAGGAGCGACTAAGTAAGTAAGTAGGATTTTATGAACACAAAATATGATTGATTCTGTACTCTGTCTGGTTTGATGAAAGTAAAATAAGATGACTACTAGTGGTAGCCTGATTTTATGTACAAAGGGATGGCTACTAGGCTCAGTCTGATAAAAAATTGTATGATTACAGGTCCATGTGTGATTTTATGTATACAAAATTACATGACCATGTGTGATTTTTATACAAAATTACATGACGATGTGTGATTTTATGTATACAAAATTACATGACCATGTGTGATTTTTGTTCACAAAATGCAATGACCGCACGGCTTTTCATGATAACATTGCACTGAAGAATAAACACAATTTTGAAGAAGAAGAATCATAAAACACAAGATTTTGATGCACACCAGCAAAAACTTGACATTTTGCACCTAATTTCCTTGTGATTAATGCACACTAATTTTGACAATTTCAAATTAATAGTCAGCAGCAGCCTTAATTTAGTTTTTGTGTAAGCAACTATGAGCACAAGAGAGGATAACCAAGATTTGGTGTTTTGAAAACCTTGTTGGAAGGACGAGCTGTGGTGCATTCTGGGTAATAGTAATGATTGATGGAATGTTAGCTTAGCCCATACATTTACTGAAGCAAAACATGATAGTTTTCACTATTGGTTAACTTGATCAGAAGACTAATTCTTCTTTGATCCCTTGGAAAGTAGGCTACGCATTATTTCATTTTTTCTATCATATATAGGGAATTGCAGAAGGTGATGACTGATTCCAAACAGACGCCGCAATCACTTTCGAATTGCCGATGACACAGTGTTCATCATAGAGTCAGCAGCAGAAGCCAAGCAAATTATGCAGCTACTCAATGGAGAAGGCAGGAAAACGTGACTGGAGATGAATGTTTCAAAGACCAAAGTGTCGCATAATCGTTTTGCAACTTGTGATCCAGTCTTCCTTGGTGAGGTACGATTAGAGGATGTCAACGAGTACATCTATCTTGGGCGGCTTCTCAATATGGAGAATAACCTGGAACCTGAACAGACAAGACCTCGCAGCGCAGGTTGGGCAGCCTTCTCATCTATTAACACGGTCCTGAACGGTTGCCAGGACATAACGAGCCTCTCTCTTCAATATGGAGAATAACCTGGAACCTGAACAGACAAGACCTCGCAGCGCAGGTTGGACAGCCTTCTCATCTATTAACACGGTCCTGAACGGTTGCCAGGACATAACGAGCCTCTCTCTTCAATATGGAGAATAACCTGGAACCTGAACAGACAAGACCTCGCAGCGCAGGTTGGGCAGCCTTCTCATCTATTAACACGGTCCTGAACGGTTGCCAGGACATAACGAGCCTCTCTCTTCAATATGGAGAATAACCTGGAACCTGAACAGACAAGACCTCGCAGCGCAGGTTGGGCAGCCTTCTCATCTATTAACACGGTCCTGAACGGTTGCCAGGAC
Organism: Ariolimax columbianus; assembly: GCA_036924085.1. Lineage (NCBI taxonomy): Eukaryota > Metazoa > Mollusca > Gastropoda > Stylommatophora > Arionidae > Ariolimax > Ariolimax columbianus. The sequence continues at coordinate 60,240,630 of JAVGWX010000015.1, read as the reverse complement.
ATAACGAGCCTCTCTCTTCAATTCCACTGTACTCCCTGCAATGTGCTACGGTGCTGAGACATGGACATTAACAAAATCACTAGAGGACAAGACCCCAGCCTCCCTTGAGAGACGCTTTGTTGGAATCATTCTCTGGAACCAACATATGCAAGATCTCTACAATTGTAACATAAGACGATTGTCCCTCGTGAATGATGCGGTAATCCATGCAAAAAAGGCAAAACATAAATGGGCAGGTCACATGTTGTGACGAAACGATGGGCGATGGAGCACAGTGACAGCAGTCTGGTTAGTTAGTTTTCTTTCCACTTGTGCCGTTTAGCATCGCGGGGAGCTTGAGTTGTCTATCCTGCGCCAAGTGCGTTGCATCGGTCAATGTGAACCCTTGTCGTTGCACAATCACTCTAATGTCATCTATCCACCTACCTCGCGGCCGCCCCCTTGCCCTGTAGCCAGATCTACCAGCAATGTAAGCCATCAGTGGAAGATGATGAGGGTGCATTCTCATGAGATGACCAAACCAACTTATTTTCTGCCTGGAAATGTATTCGGCACAAGACGTAGTGCCGACCATACTTTGAATGTCGTCATTCCGCATTCTGTCTCTTCTGGTAACACCGATGACTTTCCTCAAACACTTCATTTCACAAGTCGAAATTCTGCTCTCGCACGCCCTTGACAGAGGCCATGTTTGGCACTAGTAGCACAGAGTTGGCATAAATATACTGTTTATCAGCTGCTGCTTTGTTGCCAAACTAATGCTCGGGGACAGCTGATAAGTCACCGCAGATGCTTTCTGGCACCTTGTCTCGATTTCCCTGTCGATCCTACCGTCTGCCGAAAAAATACTGCCCAAATACTTGAACTCATGGACCTGTTGAAGAGCAATATCATTTAGACTTATCTTGAGTGACCCAGCAGTTCTACTGATCATCATTGTTTCTGTTTTGTTCTCGCTAATTCGCATTTGTCTGGTACCCTGGAGTAAGAAGAGGCAGCGGAAAAGACCGCCAATGCGTTGGTCAGACTCCATTGTTGTACGCTGAAACATCCGAGATGCCTCTAGAGGAGCACTTAACATGCACTGGATTTCCGTGGCCCAAGATAGAGTTGTTGGAGACAAAGTTGGGACCCGCAATGAGGAACAGGTCATCAAGATTATTATCACTCTGTTTGTAATAAATAAATATTTGATTTTATGTTTAACGGAACTTTCAGTGTTTTACTATGAGGAAGTCTTATCGTTCAGTGTTAAGTGTTGTAACTCTCTAGCAAATCCAGAAGCCTATTTAATAATCAGCAGACTTTGGACTATGTGATGAAAGCGTGTACAATGCCCCACAAGTTGGAGGGTTTTCTACCCTAAAGGAGCTATGCCAAGACGAAACACAAAAAAACATGCTTTTAGATATATAGAGTTCAGCGTCATGTGTCAGACATAGAAAAGTAAAATACATGGCGTAATTTAGATTTATTATCTACTAGGCATGTTTGTTAGTTTAAGGGTCAGAACACACAGCTGAAGGGTTGACACTTCTGATTGCCAGATTACTTCCTGTTGTAACAATCCTTATAACAATTTCTTGTCCACCTTTATCAATATTTTCACAATTAAAATATCAATTTAAAAACAAATATTCACATAAAACTGCAGTTTGACTCTTCCGAAAGGCAATTTTGTGAAGTTAATGGAAGACAAATGGCTGCTTACACAATGGATATCCAATCACATTTTTCTGGAATTGAATTCACACTAACTTAATCAGCAAAACCATGATTCTCCTTCAAGGGTGTCATGAGAATAAGTGTCCTAGAAGTAATTAAGGCACAGATTGGAGGGAAATATTACACGGAATCACAAATCTAGCCCAGGCACTTGCTACAACTCCTCGAAGAAAGCAACGCGGGCTTTAGCAGTATTGGCTGTAACCTGAGGAAGATAAATAGACACAAGAACTTTGACTGTGTTAGGTCTGGCTAAAACTAAACTGCTGAGACTGGTTTATCAAAATGGAACTCTTTTAATAAGATAGTGGTTGCTATTTTTGCAGTGTCATCTACTACAAATACTCAATTATTAATGGTCTCTCTTCATACAGATTGCACTGAAAACAATTGTGACCATTGATTGACATATCCGTTTTCCTGGTTACTTTTGTGGCCTTTGTCACATATCAACTCATCCAAACAAGATCCAGTGCTCTATTTAAGCTCACTTCAGGTCCATCCCTTTGTGCTATTGAATATCATGGAGAGCTTCAGTTTCGGTTTCCTTGAGTCAAGTGTGTTGTATCTGTTGCTATAAATCTGTACCATTGCAGAATTACTTGTATGCCAGCTATCCATCTGTCCCACAGTCTCCCTCATGCCCTGTATTGTAACCAAGCTGAAGAAGTTGATCACATTGTCATGAGATGACCGAAACATTTTATTTTCTGCCTAGAAATGTACTCAACATAAGTTCCTAATCCATTTCTAATATTCTCATTTCTAATTTTCCTGGTGACAGCAATAACCTTCAAGGGTCATTCCCTTTGATGTGATCAAAATATAATGATGATGATGATGATTGATGATGATGATGATGATGATGATTGATGATGATGATGATTGATGATGATTGATGATGATGATGATGATTGATGATGATGATGATGATTGATGATGATGATGATTGATGATGATGATGATGATTGATGATGTTGTTGTTGTTGTTTCGAATGCCCACAGTGAGAAGTTTACTCTTTTGTGCGCCCAGAAAAAGGATGTTAAGTGGCGGGTTGTTGTAGCTTTCCTCCCATCCTAAGCGTGCTGATGAAGTGAGCTGTTGCCCACTTCTATGGGGATCATGTCAATCCCTCACCTTGTTAGCCAGGCCGAAATAAAAACAGCCCGTTTCCAGAGAGGGCTACAATGAAGCAGAGGTGAGGATCTTGGCCAGTATATTTTGCCTGACCATGACTAGCATGTCTGATCAGCATATTTTGCCTGACCATGACTAGCATGTCTGATCAGCATATTTTGCCTGACCATGACTAGCATGTCTGATCAGCATATTTTGCCTGACCATGACTAGCATGTCTGATCAGCATATTTTGCCTGACCATGACTAGCATGTCTGATCAGCATATTTTGCCTGACCATGACTAGCATGTCTGATCAGTATATTTTGCCTGACCATGACTAGCATATCTGATCAGTATATTTTGCCTGACCATGACTAGCATGTCTGATCAGCATATTTTGCCTGACCATGACTAGCATGTCTGATCAGCATATTTTGCCTGACCATGACTAGCATGTCTGATCAGCATATTTTGCCTGACCATGACTAGCATGTCTGATCAGCATATTTTGCCTGACCAGGCGTTATTCTTCCTCCTCTGAAAATATAACGCTTGTTTTCAACCCTGTAGATAAGAGCAATTCTTCTTTCGTTCCAGGTGAAGCATGAGACCACCACTACAGTTGGACACCTCATAGGAAGTCTGTATCCAAGTATTTGTAGTGGTGGTTTCAATAGCAATATACACAAAAAACGATGCCTATTACCAGTTGAACAGAAGAGAGCAGGTCGTGGTCTTCAGACTTCGCACTGGCCACAATAGACTGAGGTACCACCTATTCAAAAAATTGAAGATAAGTGGCACTGACGAATGCTCGTGTGGTACCAGGAAAATGACAGCTGAACATTTGCTGCAAAACTGCCCGACATACGAGGATCAGAGAAAGCAGATGTGGCCATCACCAGTGGCAACACTAGACAAGCTCTATGGCAGTGTCGACAGCCTTAGGATGACCGCTGCTTTTTTCGAAAAAATACAGGTTGATGTCTGACAGCGTACGATGAAGAAGACAATAGCAATAGTTTTACAAAATACGTATACTAGACCAATGCACAACCTTCTTTAGTTACCATTTTCAAGGTAAGTGGACAGAGACATTATTCTGCAATATTGTGTAGAATGTATCGCTTTAAAAAAAAAAAACCATAAACAGCATCGCTATTCTGATAAACAGTCTTTCTAAAAATATCTTATTTCAATTTTAAAAAATATATGTACATCTGACCAGAAGTGATAAAATTTTACTTAGTCACTCCTCTTCTACCCTAGAGGGGGTATAGGGGTATTTTTTTTATACTAGCAATCATGTGTGCAAACAAAGTGGCCTGTTTTGTCTTTGTATCTTCTTCTTCTTCGTCGTTCGTTCTCAATCTCCCTGAAACAGACTTTCCAAGCAGCAGATTGTTGTCCGGAGAACAAAATGCATTGTGTCATAGTTTACAGCTTGACTGCGATATTTGCACCTTGCGGCCCGACACATCCGACTTCAGCAAGCATTTTTGGGTACCGGGTTATTCTTCCTTCTTCTCAGCCAGTCTGCTCTGTTGCAGCCCATTATCTTTATATGATGAAAGGTACCTCCTTTTTTGTCTTCATGCAGGCCACTGTTTTGTTGGAATTTCATTACCTTGGAATTTTTGCCCAGACATCGTCCGACTAACAGCCTGCTCTTTATTATTTTCAACTGTCAAGAGATCTTTTACATGCACAATGTATACACAAAACCTCCAAGTTTTTTTTGGTCTATCTACAATATGACGATGCCAATCTCATCTAATTTGAGACTAGGTGATGCTGAAACTTGCTGGATTCAAACCACCTACTGTTTCACGTTCTCATTCCTTGGGAGGTGAATGTCTTATCTCTCAGCTATAGCAACCCAAAGAAGTTATAACAAAGACTGATATTTGGAAAAAAACTAAAGGTAAAGGTCAGTACCACAGCAACAATTGTTGTTGGGGATGAAGTTGGGGATGTTGTTTCAAATGCCCACAATGGGGACAGTGTGGCCTAGTGGTTAAGTGGCGCGGCTCACAATCTGAAGGTGCTGGGTTCGATCCCCATCACAGCATCGGCCGTTACCCCAGGGAAGCAAACCCTTAGAAAATGCAGGAGGAAGCAGACCCTTACATAAAAATTGCATGCTGAAGTCGGATGGACTGGGCCGACAGGCGCAAAATAAAAACCACAGTGCAACGCACACCGCCTTGAGGATTAGAGAAAATAAGGCAAATGCAAAAAAAAATAAAATAAAAATGCCCACAATGAGTAGATTACTCTTATGTGCGCCCTGAAAAGGGCGTTAAGTGACGAGTTGCAGCAGCTTTCCTCATATCTCGAGTGTGCTGATGAAGGTAGACCGGGGTCCTCCAGCTGGTTGTGCTATGCTTGGCTTCATCTGCGTGTCGCTCACTACTACGAAAATCCCATTGAACCTCACCTTGTTAGTCAGACTGTTGTCCTCGACAACAGCCCATTTTCAGGATGACCAATGAGGAGGTCAAGTGAAGGGCTTGGCCAGTATATTTCTCCTGACCCTGGCTAACATTGTCTGATCAGTGTGTTTTGACTGACCAGACGTTAGCCTCATTGTCCCGGTGGAGAGGTAAGGCACTACCCTCTTAAGAAATGAATGAACACAAGCGCAAAATAGTGGGTTTATAATCTCGCAAGTTCCAAGTGTCACATGGTCTCAAAGGGAGGTAATATTGACAAATAAACTTATCAGAGACAGACGATAAAACTCGAAGGTCTCACGGACAGTCTGTGCACGTACAATAACCCTTGTTAGTTGAAAATAAAAAAGAGCAGACTGTTAGCTGTTGTCATGGCAAAAATGATAAAGGATACACAATTCTTACTCAATAGAAACCGACATGAAGACCAAAAAGAGGCAGCCCCTCCATCATGCAAATACACAACAAGACAATCACATGTTTGTCTGCACATTTGATTGCAAGACCTTCCCCCCATTTTTCTAAAGGGGTAGAAGAGGAGGTGACTATGTGAAGGCAAGCTTAAATGGTACTAACAGGGATGAGGAAAAGGGGGGATTAAAATACAAGAAGAAACCGAAGCAATCAACATCTAATTAACGGAATGTGAAAAAAGTATAAAATAGAAATTGATTGCAATCAAAATGTGCAGTCCTACGTTCATTTGGGAATAAAAATAGTGCATACAACCCATTCATTAGTCTTTTAAAACAAGATATTTCAGAATTAGATCCATCTTACCTTCCTCAATGTTGAATACTTGGAGTCACCTCTCTGTATACTCTCATCATGCAGCCTGTCCAATGTATTGCCTCTTTCTTCTACTTTCATCACTTCAATCTCTGACCTTAGGTCTTTCAATTGATCCTGGAGGGTTTTGCTTTTGGACAAGTACTCACGCCTAGATAAGCGACAGGAGAAATTAACACAGAGATGGAGAAAGTGAAAGAAAAAAAGTAAGTATATATTTTGATATACATAAAACAAACATATTATAATTACAATACATTTCCTATTGCTAGAGACTGCTGGGGGGATTTATGAGGTCCATGAATAAAGGTCCCTTGCCCTGACAGTCGCAGTGCAAAGTGCAAACAAAGCATGGTTTTTATTTCATCCTCATAGGCAAAACCTAAACTCTATTTGGTTTGAACACGTGTCTCAAGACAAGAACCGTTAACCAAACACCTTGGACATGCTTCTGACCTGCTTAAACCTGACGTAAAAAAAAAATCCACAGCAAAATAAAGATTGGAATGTATTTTTTTTAAGTCAAAGAAATACATCTTTGTCAGTCCGCTACTGGCATTATAACTAGCGAAACCTTTGGTATACTATATCCCCCCCAAACCCCTCATTACTATGTGAGATGGTTAGAGACGAATAGAAGAATATTAAATGCATCTGTAACACCCAACTTAGGAATGTACCACATGAAGTCGCCAATAAGAATGACCTTTTACAAAAACTTTAAGCAGCACAAATTTCTATCACCATTCACTTCACCTACTGTAACTAACGTCCACCATCTCATGCTTCATCTCATGGAAAATGTTCAGCTCATTTCATCTCACTTCACACAAAGATTTGTATGATATTTGTTATGATTATTATGTGCAATCATATATATACTGATGCTGTCACATACATTATGGTAACTGAAAACGCTTGGAAATCATAGTCAGTCTCAGAGACAGTCTGAAATATATGAGACCTTCTATATACAACAAGTAATCTGCAGACTCTTAACAAATTCTAATATGAAAGTTTCTCTGCTATCATAGAAGAGTATCATTCGGTTTTTCATGATTGCCTGGCATGTCTCTCTAAGAGGTCACACCAAACATTACACTTCAATATACATGGTTAGCGACACAGATCACAGCCCAACATTCAAATGTTCTGATTCAGCAAATTAGTGCCCCTAAGGGGCATTAGAAAAAATGTATGCTGACATCAGATGCGTGGGTCCATTAAGGTACTCCACATTATGGAACAAAGTGAATTAAAATAACTTCAGGGGAACTGAAACGCTAGTCCAGTCAGGCACAACATTCTGATCAGGGCATCACTCAGGCACAATACGCTGACCAAGACCAATATCTCTTTTCCGTGTAGCGTTCCCTAGAAACAGGATGTTTTCAAGGCCGTCTGGCTGACGAGATGTGGTTCGACGTGATCCCCGTAGTAGTGAGTGTCACACAGATGAAGCCAAACATAGCACAAACTCCTGGATGGCCACGGTCCACCTTCATCAACACGCTCGGGATGTGAGGAAAGCTACTACAACCAGCTACTTAACATCCTTTTCAGGGCACATAAAAGAGTAAACTTACTCATTGTGGGCATTAACCTTTAGCAGCTTACATCTTTTTTACGAAAAATTTGCATCTCGCTATGGTAGTCAACTTTCAAAATTTGTAACTTTTCTGTTTGTTTGTCAATAAATATGATTTTCTTGTGTGTAGAGGCACAATTGAATAAAGAACGTGTGGGTGTTATTGTTTTTGTTGTGTGTCTGTTAGTTTCTGAGTTACAAAAAGATGAAGTTGAAAATTTATGAAAATCTCAGAAAAATTTGGATATCGCTCTGATAGAAAACCATGGAAACCACAACAACGTATCGATTCTGTGTTTACAATATCGACACAACTGTTAGTTTCCAATTCAAACGTAGTTCTTTCATCTAAACAAACAAAATAAACAGATCTACTCGATAAAAATCTTTCCCAACAACCTACTTCCCCTTTCGCAAAAAGTCGGCTTGCTCTAAACGGCGTATACAAAATTAAAACTGTTCAAAAGCCATTTGTAATCTAACATACGATACTTTAACCGGCAAAATATTGTGTATATATGGATGACGTATTCAGCATTTAAAAAATGGCTGTCGGGATGTCTCCATTCAAAAATATTTTTTTTCCCTTCTGAACACCGTTTTTGTGTATGGAGTGTGAGTCTAGACATTCTTGACCAGTGCGCGCTAAAGGTTAAACAACAACAAAATAACTTCAATATCTTTTATGGCATGTTTGAAAGATTCATATGAAGAATGCTAGCACCTCACCTCTCCTTCTCAATCTCAAATGACAACTGATCCATATTTCCAGAATACAACTCCCCGTCAATTAGAGAACCCCCGGCCTCCACATACTGGAGAGATGAGGTCAGGTCAGATGCCAGACCAGGGAAGGTAAAATTCTGGATATGAAAAAGAAAACAAGAGCATAAAAAGCTTCAGATGGAGGTTATAAACATGAGACAGCATAAATCAAAGTGGCAAACTGAGGTACAGCAACAACACTGAATATTAAACAAACAAGTAACAGCTTAGAGTGAACAGACAAACTACAATAGAGGGAACAGAGGTCACCATAAAAGAGAAAGAAGGTTAAATGTAACAAATAAAAGAAATAATTCCTAATACTTAAAGAATGCCTGGTGAATTTATTTAATTTTAAATTTTTGTTTGGAATGCACACGTGTGTGTGTGTGTGGTTTTTGCTTTTCTCCGATTTGGGTTTATTATTTACTGGCCGAGTTCAACATTTTAATTGAACTCAGATGTGAATAAGGGATCAAGATGCTGAGCAGCGCATGAGCTGCAGTAGTCAGCAGCCCATAGCTGACTGCTAGCGTCAGAGCCAGCAAACCAAAGCTGCCAAGACCCTTCTACACCTCCACGCGGTGATCCTGGATAACAGGCTGCAGCAGGGCAGACTGGCTAAGGAGAAGGGATCGAAGAGGGAACGCTAACCCGGTACTAAAAAAATGCTTGCTGAAGTAGGATGTGTTGGACCGAAAGGTGCAAATATTGTAGCCAAGCTGTAAATTATGACACAACACATTCCGTTCTCTGGACTATATTCTGCTACTTAAGCCCTTTCAGGGTTTGGTAGCGGGAGATTGAGAACGAACGAAGCCAAGCCAAGATGTGAATAAAATACAATTCTGAATACTCATTTTCCCAGAAATATCACAACAAAGGAAATATTTTAAAACTGATAGTACCTAGAGCATATCAGACACAGAATACAATAGTTTGGTCACAGAATTAGAATGTAAAAAGATAACTTGATATCATTTGTGTTCTAAACTAGAGCAGGACCAGGGAATGAGAAAGAGAAGAGCATTGGTAGAACGAACTCATGTTGTGGTCAGTCAAACTAAATAATGGAAGTATGTTAGCCATCAACAATATATACAAGTTTATAGTATCTTTCTATGTCTCATTAACAGTTTAGACAAATTACCCAGCATCAAAATATCTTTCTATGTCTCATTAACAGGTTAGACAAATTCCCCAGCGTCAAAGTTGACACAAATTAACTTGAAGGAATGATTTGCTTTGTGTTTATGTGTTCAGTTCTTGGTCAGCACACATTTAAATTTTACCTTCATAATTGGTCATCATTGAAACTGGATCGATGGTGATCTCGAAAGAGATGAAGATACCATTACCAGAAGTGCCTTGCCTCAAACTCCAGAAGGAGTCCAAAAGAGAGGCGTATCTAAAACAACTTGGCCAAGAAGCCAAAATAAAAATGATAAATCTGAGGTGGGTTTGGTAAAAAAGATGGCCATTAGCTGAACAAGCTTGTGGGAGTCTGCCGATGTTCTGCAAGGTATTATTAGACATGATCACTGAACCAGACGTGATGATCACTGACATCTTCAGTAGCCAAGGATCTCATGGGAGGAAGATATTTACTTTGTCAAAATTAGCAAAAATAAGAGCCTCCAAATAACAATTGGATAGATCCTTCAGGAACCACGCAGTAAAATGAATTATTAAGAATAATACCAGGGAAATCTGGATGAACAGGTGGGCGACGGAACAACGGGTCACGGTGTAATTAGCTAAAAGTCACATCCAAAAGGTTATGGTGACATAAATAAATTACATAGAAGAGATCAAAGTTTTATCTTTCAGTTCCGAAGATGACAGTCAATAGCCACTTGAACCGGATCAAACCCCAGCACCTGCCCTTGTGCAGACATTGCTCTCACCCTGATGAAACAGACACATACTCATTGAGTGCAAGGCGCTTGCGGATATGAAGAAAAGATTTTTACAAGCACTGCCAACACACTGTTCGGAGCAGTGAAACAACCGAAGAAGACCTGTATCTATATAAGAATGGCATTAGGCTGCTAAGAGCAGGCTTGCTCAGCAGCTATGGGATAACAATAACAACCTAGTATTTTAGACAGCCAGTTTGGACAGAAAGGAAGAATGTTCACTGCCAATATCTACATTATGTGCTTACTGTTAAGATGTCACCATGAGTCATTTTCTGGGTTAGCTCCATTAATTTTCCCTTGGCGGATTTTTCCGCTATCCTGGCTTTCATCAATTCCTCTTTTAATTGATCAGCCTCCTTGGCCCTGTTAGACATTCAGAGCAATACGTTTGTTTTTAAATATTCAAAGAATGCAGACACCAAAACACAGTGACTTTCTATTCTAGCAAGCTGCTATCGAAACAGCTAAATCAATTATCTTCTTCCAGAAAAAGCATTGAGTGACCAATGAAGTTTCCCCTGAAAGAATGCTGTTATCAAAGCATTTACAGGTGTTCTTCTACTCAGAATAAAGGATGAATGTTGGAGCACGTTGACAGCAGTCTGGTGCCCTTGAGGTAGAAAAAGATCGCGAGGTTGACCTCCAATGCACTGGTCAGACTTCCTTGCACTCTACTACAACATCCACGATACGCTAAAATAAAAGCTTACTATCCACTGGACCTTTATAATAAGTAAGTAGTACCTCTATATTCCAGGATTGAGATGGTTGAAGACGAAGTTGGAACCCGCAGCAGTACAAACACCACTAAGGAACTGGTCATCAAGTGAGTAATCTTGCGATGGTGGTCTCTGTGACATTATATTTTACACCATATGGTGGTTGCTAGATATTTGCACAACTCTCTTCAGTTGCCTTTTACAACATGCTTGGAAAGGTACAGTAGTCAAATCCTTTCCTCCTAGTGTACCTCTTGTGCGTTATGGTGATGGCTGGAGACACAATTCCACAAACTTTTAGTTTGGAGACATTAGTTTCAGAAAACCTAGTATAGATACTATTTGGTGACTGCAGAGACAAGCCACCACCTTTATTCACAGTGAAAAAAATTAACTCCTTCCTCAGCACCAGCGGACTGTTGTGATGGGAAACATATGTAATGATAGTTTTCTTGTCCCTGTCTTCCCTCACTCTCAATATATTTAGTAGCATTCTAAGTAATGTTATAGTTGAAGATATAAAAGTGGAAACAGAATTAGATAAGATGAAGGTATGAAAAGAAATGATCATTTGTTTCTTTTGTCTCAAATGATGTGATTCACCTTTTCTCAGAATCTTCTAGAATGGCTGCAGCAATGATTTCCGCATCGTGAGCTCTCTGTTCCATGTACATTCTTTCTTCCTCTGTCTGGAACACACATATGCAATTTTTGTATATAATGAAAGGAAATTATACATATCTATGATTCAAAGCCACTGTGTGGATTCCATGCTCCCTTACTTGGGAGAACAACTGCACCCTAATATGCATGTTATTGAGGTTGGCTAAGTATGGTTTTCCATGAAGCCAACAACATTTTCATGTAATACAAAGTGCCTCGAAACAACCACTACAGGGTCAGGGCCACAAAATGCAGGTTTCCTGCAAGAAAGTCAGATGAGGTGCTGGTCATGTGCTCGCATTTGACTGATGTTTCAAAAGAAACCTTGATGTTAGCATTTCCCAGATTGTTTGTAGCCAATACAAATTTATAACGATCATTTTACTCTCTACGTGCCACACAAGATGAAATGAAAACCCAAGTACACAAATCTCATTTTAAAATGTAGATGTAGACCAAATTTAGATTTGGTTCATGAGCAAATTCCCAACAGGAAGCTTTACAGTTCTCAGACTGAAAACTGCTAACATGTACCATTCATCAATTATGTGAGTAAAAAGTAAAGTAAAGTATCCCATAGCATTACTGCCGTAGGGGTGTGAGGTGTTAGCGATCTCACATTTCAAAGGCTCGGCTATATGAGGGCGGTAGCCATCTCCTCTCCCTCGCCGCTTTTACTTCCCGGACTGAACCGGTACCCATTCAAGGCTGGGTCGACCCGGGAGCCATTGCGGTCTGAAAAAAACATTACCGCCTCAACTGGGGAATGAACCCAGGACCACTCAGATGCAAAGCCAGCGCGCTAATCACTGCGCTACGCGGCTCCAATGTGAGTATTGACGATCAATACTAAGCTAAACTCACATCAAACATTCACCCTTCTACAGAAACTTTTAAGTTTTATTGTAACATTTATCTGACTTTTCGAAGGAAATTTTCATGTTTATGTTTTATTGCAACATTTGGGGAGGAAAACTAACGTCTGGTCAGGCAAAATATACTGATCAAACATGTTAGTCAGGGTCAGGCAAAATATACTGATCAGACATGTTAGTCAGGGTCAGGCAAAATATACTGATCAGACATGTTAGTCAGGGTCAGGCAAAATATACTGATCAGACATGTTAGTCAGGGTCAGGCAAAATATATTGCAAAATATATTGATCAGACATGTTAGTCAGGGTCAGGCAAAATATACTGATCAGACATGTTAGTCAGGGTCAGGCAAAATATACTGATCAGACATGTTAGTCAGGTTCAGGCAAAATATACTGATCAGACATGTTAGTCATTGATGGTTTATCATTCACTACACCAGAACGACTTGTTAAACGTTTGGTGGTCACAGAGGCTTGTCTATAGACAAGCAAGCAGGCTTTTTTAGCCTTCTTGTCTCTGAACATCACGCAGAGGAATGTTCTTTCTTTATGGAGAAACCATTTCATTTGTAAAAAGGACAATTTTGTTGTCTTGAAAGCTTGTGGAAAATCTCTGCGGTTTATGTTGACCGTACCAGTGTAGTAATGGCCATTACTGGTAAGGTACTGCAGCAGCGGATAGCTGGTGCAGTAACGGTCAGCATAAATGTGATGGCCTTTCCCACAAGGTTCTAAAAGCTTGTCAAATACTTTGACGGCTTGTTGACTGCTTGGATCTAGGTCTGGATTGTAAGATGTATTGCTGCCAAAATATATCAATATGTTGACAACATAAGCAGTGTTGCTGTCGCAGAGGCCAAAGGTTTTGATGTGGTATTTTTTTGGCTTTGATGCATTGAACATCTTATGGGCCCACCTTCCCTTCCATCAAATGACCATTTCATCCACAGAAAGTTCCTTGAATGGGTAATAGGATTTTTGAAATTGAAGTAGCAAGCTCTGCACAAATGGCTCAATTTTTGCTTTGCCCTGCGAATCAGGATTGCTTACGTGAAACATTGTATGGTACAAAGCTTGGAACCTGTCCCTCGTGAATACCTTCTTGAACCAAGGTGTTTCTATAGTCTCAACATGTGCCCAGTAGTCACTAATTTTAGGCTTCTTTAAATAGCCGATAACAATAGTGACAACAAAGAATTTATGTAGCTCAGGCACAGTCACTGGTGACCATGTTAGAAAAACTGACCGTACTGCAGTTGTTTCTTTCATTGTCAGGCACTGTTAGGCCGCATAATCATTTACTGACCTGACAAGGTCTTCCATAATGGCATCAGTAAATAAAGCTTTAAAGCAAAATAAGGGTGATGCATTCACTGGAATAATGTCAGGATTGACACCAGGGATTCTTGGCTGAGGTGGAATAAACCGAAAGATATTGTCTGTGCTGCCCTCAAATACCTCCCTCCATTGCCCCTCATCACTAACCTGAGCGTCTGCCCTAGTAGTTGCCATTGAAACAGGAAACATTGTAGATGGATCTACTGTACTGCTGGTACTAGTACTAGGCCTAGGATTCCTATCAAGTACAGATCTTGACCTTGCTCCTCGTCCTCTCTTAGGCATAGGACCTTTACCCTTTCCTCTACTATGGATGAGAGACTCCTCCTCTTGCTCACCCGAACTATCCCTGGTGGCACTGTACAATGATGTATTTCTAACATCCCCTTCTTCTTCTGAATGAGAACTTTCACTGTCAGTGTCAGAAGTCATGTCATCTGTATCTTCTTCAGCCCAGATTTGAATCATCTTTGTGGCCTGAACAGCAGAAAATCCTGCGCTACGAGAATTGGTAGAAGAAGCCATTTCTTCAAATGAAAAAAAAAGTTGAAAAAAATCGCTACTTTCGTTAGATTATTGAACAAAATGTGCCTAACTACTTCTCAAAAACTTACCAAACCACGTCGTGACTTCGATAAAAGGACCGGAAGAGGAAATGACGTTGCAGTTGTGTAAAATGTTGGATAGGAAATAAAAATATTAAAAATTTGGCGTTGGTACATTTCAAGTGACAACGCACATTTTATGGAAACAAAATATCACTGACGCACTTTCCGATAACAATTTATTATGAAAATCTCCTTCTGAATTAGAACTGTCCATGCTAAATAATTCTTCATCTACATGTCTGTCTATTTCAAGTCATGATTGAATTATCTGTGAGACATGTATTGCCGAAAATCGTGTCCCACGAGAATGGGAAGGGAGGACGCCATTTCTTCAAGTAAAAAAAAGTTGACAAAATAGCTTTGTTTACATTTTTATTTTTAAATTTAGTAGTACATAATTGATAAATATGTTAACTCACGCTCTAGAAATGGAATCTGAAATGGCATTGTTGTGGGTTTATACTAGCTGGATTTGGATTAAACCCATATTAAATACATTTAATACGTTGCAAAGAGTGCGAGACACGTCATTTGGCGTAATGTCATTCCGTGACTGGCTAATCGTCCCGTGAAATGGCGTTGCGGTTTTTAAGCTTTACGCTGCCACATTATTTTTTCAGCACTTCACATTTCACTATGGTTGTTGACTTTGAGAGTCTGTAAACTTTTTATTTGTTGGTCTATAGATATGATTTTGTTGTGTGTAAAGACAGAAGTTAACAAAGAACTTATTGGTGTTATTGTTTTTGTTGTGGGTATGTCAGTTTCTGAGCTACAAGAAGATGAAAATGTTGAAAAAAAGCAAAAACATATAGACTCACATTTTCGGTGTCCCTTGTTTGTAAAAAAATGTTCAAAGTGGCGATAATCAATGTTTACAAGATGGGTATATCTGTTAGTCTACACTACAAACGTATTTATTATATCTACATAAACAAACTTAACACGTCTATCTCGGAAAATCCGTTGCAAAAACTCAACTTTTTCATTCTCAATAATAAGTGAATCTTTAAATCAAAGTGAAAAAAACAAACAATCATTTCCAAATGCCTAAAACAAATTTCTAAATCATCGCCATTGTCTAACTGGACAGGACAGAAGTGAAACTCTACAAATGAAAGTCCAGTATTTTCAGCCAATTTCTATGGTAGCCGGTTAGTGATCTATGATTAAAACGTTTTTAAAAAACGTCTGCCATAAAACGTAAATTCAGTCAGATAAAAGCGACAGACAAGTTCCTGGGTGAATTTTTGTTGCCAATGGTTCAGTAAAAGCTAAACAACAGAAAAGAAAGTAAATACTGTAAATGAACATGGTCTTGAGTGCCTATTATTTCCATTTCCTTCCTGTTTGCTCTATGTTATCAGAGTGCTTATAACACTACTAGTCATAGTGATCTTTGCTGATGCCATGTACAATTCCTTACCTGTGAACTTAACAAACTGATAACATCATAAATCACATAGAAATGTACTTACAAAATTGCAGAAGACAGATGTGTCGGACCGAAAGGCACAAATCTCGAAGTCAAGCTGGAAACTAACGACACAGCACATTCAGTTCTCCGGACTACATCCTGCTACTTGCAAAGCCCTGTTCAGGGCTTGGTAGTGGGAGATTGAGAACAAACGCAGAAGAAGAAGAGGTGGAATTGAAGCAATGACATGTTAACAAGAGAGCGAGCAGCTAGCACGACAACTGACCTTTATAGCTGTGAGTTTAATTCTTTGAACTTCTGCTTCCGCTTCTGCGGTCTTTTGTGTGAGTAGTCGTGCTTCCTCATCCAATACTGTCATCTTTTCATGAAGAAGCTCTGCTGTTTCTTCCGATCTCATCTGAAGTAAAAATTGCAAATAGGTCAACATTGTCTTGGAGTTCTGAACATTCAAATATTTGGTTGCATAATTCAAATTTTAGAGCATTACAGATGAAACAAATAGTTTTCCACATTTTGACTAAAAAGTGTAATATGTATGGTAATGGGTATCAGAAACAAAAGCAGAAACAAAGAAAGAAGAAAGCATATGAGATACATTAAAAGCTTATGGTTTTCAGTTAGCAGCCATTATAGTCTGCCCATTGACAATGAAAAAAATTATTGTATCCAAATATTGGATCTGCCAGATAGAATTATTAAATATTCACAACTATTTTATTTGTACTTCTTCTTCGGCGTTCGTGCTGAAAAGGACGTTGTGACGGTATATCATAGTTTACAGCAAAGCTGTGATATCTGTGCCTTTTGGTCCCACACATCCGATTTCGGTTGGCTTTTTTTAGTACCGAGTTTGCATTCGCACTGCGATCCCTATTCCTTGGTCAGACTACATTAGTGACTAGCGCAACCTGTTTCCAGGGCTGCCACGTGAAATCAGAATAAGGTCTTGGTCAGCTATGGTTCGCTGATGCGAAGCAGTAGCTTTGAGTCACTGGCTGCTGTCATCTCATACACTGCCAGACATTGTGTTGTTAGGTGTTGTGTTTAAAGAAATAACATTTTTACTTCAATTTAAATTCTAGTGCATGTTCTTTTGTTATTTTAGTTGGATAAAAATGTGAGATGAAAATGTCTACAAAGAAGTGGCAACAATTGCAAAGTAAAGTATTTCTTGCACTCTGAAAAATCTACACCAAACAACAGAAACAAACTGAACAAATATCAGGCAACGTGACAATCCAAGTGGTGCTTGTGTAGGAAATAATAGGGCCATTGTAATTTTCAAAATATATTGTAAAAGGTGACTAAAGAGGGATGCACATGGGTCTGGCAACCTCATCATGTAAAATCACCACAGCAAATGAATACTCAGAAACAGGCTTCCTATAAAGAGGCTAGCTGTAGCGGTGGTACTATGACATATTTGGAGTAAAAAGAATAAAGAAAAGAGAAAGACTAAGTGAAGCATAGACTGATTACAATCTACTATACCAAAGCTTCTTGTGACTGCCTGGCTTCCTCTTGCAGCTGAAACAACTTCCTCTCAAGGTCTTCTTTGTCTCTCTGAGCATCCTCTCTCAACTGCTTCTCTCGTGCAAGTAGAGATCTGTCCATCTAAAATTACAAATCCACAACAAAATGTCATAATATGAATATTTTTCAATCAACTGCCCTGACTATTTATGTCTAAGGAGCTGAGATATAGTCATACATGCATAAAAAATGCAGACTTTCATCAATACCCATATAAATCAGGGAAAAAATACCCAATTAAGAAATAGATACTATCGTTGAAGATGAAGTGCTAGTGACCTTTGTGAAGTAGGGTGGCCAGTTTCCTTCATGACTGCCATGCATTTCTAGCTGTATTTGGATACATGATCTTGTAAAGGAATGAAGAAAAGACAAGGGACCTGGTTGGTCACTTGAGACTATAATTAATACTCTTACATTTCAACTCTAACGACAGAATTGTATCCATGACTAAAGTCAGTACTCTTACACTTCAATCTAACAACAGGATTGTATCCATGACTAGAGTCAGTACTCTTACATTCAACTCTAATGGCAGTATTTTATCCACGACTAAGGTTAATATCTTAAAAATATGAATTCAATAAAGAAAGACAGGATTGATTATTGTAAAAATTGTTCAAGCTGTTTTTTTCTCAATATTTTTGACAAAGTAAAATCTCATATTTTGTTGATGATGAAATGTCAAGAAACCTTTTTCCTGGCCTTCTCATCTATTGCTTGGGTCTTCATCTGCTGAATCTCCATAGTGTCTGGCTTCCTGCGCCTCATGAATAGCTCATGATTTCCAACACAGAGCTCCAAAATCTATGAAAAATCAATAAACAAGTTAGCACTAGTTATCATAAACTGAAATTGACTGCCATCTCAAACAAGAATAACTAATCACAATGACTTTCATTATCCAAACTTTTTTTCGTTTTCCCATTTGCACCAACTGTGACTTTTGTTGCATTGCTCTGAATAGAGTTTCATATGATGTCAAGGATTATATACATTGCTCGAGATCTCTATCTTAATGATTTTTGTGTGTGTGGGTGTGTGTGATTGTTTTTTTTTGCGTTCACCTTATTTCTCCATTCCCCAAGGCGGTGTGCGTTGCACTGTTTAATTTAATTTTGCGTCTGTTGGCAGGTGCATTAAACTTTGGCATACATTTTATGTAAGGGTCTACTTCCTTCTGCATTTTCTAAGGGTTTACTTCCCCGGGGTAACAGCCGGTGATGTGATTAAGAAGCAAACCTAGTACCTTCGAGTTGTGACCCATCTCCCTTAATCACTAGCCAACGTAGTCCCGCATTGTCAGAAATAAATTGTAATATGATCACTGTTATTTTTAAAGGAATAATTAAACACAAATATTTTCTTTGTCAAAACCAAATTTTAACAGTTTCAATTATCTTCTTTCTTATCATATACAAGTGCGGTGGAGAATTAACAATTGTTCTCTAGTATGTGGTATCTTGTTCCCTGTTCACTCTTTATTAATCATATGGCATCCACAGTAGATGACACCAAGAACCAGGTGGGCACCAACGAATTCACCTATCTCGGTAGCATGATATCATCGATGGGTGCAGAGGTCCTAATATGTCAAGGCGGATCAGACTAGCTGCGTCCGCTATGCACGACCTCCGACATGTGTGGAGTAATGGCACAAAAATCTGCATTTACCAGTCCTTTTTTACGGCTTCGAAACCTGGACATTGCTGAAACATGATATGTCGAGATTGTAAGCCTTTCACATGCGCAACCAGCGGTGGATCCTGGGCATCTGATGGCATGACTACATCCGCAATGCAGAAGTCCTGCTAAAACCCGCCTCCATTCGATCTCAGAAACAATTGATCAGCGCCAAGTTTCTTTTTTCAGTCATGTTGTTCGCCTGGGTAAGGAAACCTCTGCCTAAAAGATACTACACAAGTCTTTCTTCATCGCCAAAAGTCTTCCCCCGACCGGCTGGAAATGCAGAAGAGGTTATCTCCAAACAGTATGGCTCCAGAAAATAGACACCTCCTCCTCCGCCCTGGACGAGGCCTGGAACCACGCCCCAGCTGTGGGTCATGGATGTGGCTGAACAACACAACGGGCCTCAGACGCCTAAGCAAACATTATTATTATAATACAGATATAAGAATTGTGTCAAACCAAAAGGTGTAAATATCGCAGTCAAGCTGTAAACTAGTGACACAATGCATTTCATTCTCCAGACTACATTCTGCTACTTGCAAAGCCCTGTTCAGGGCTTGGTAGCAAAAGATTGAGACGAGCACTGAAGAAGAAGAAAAAGAAGAGTTGTGGAGATACAATAGTCGACATTACACAATGATCATGTCTTAAGGATTCTGATAGTTATGCATGTTCATCCCTTTAACCTTACGCACTCCACATTATTTTTGAAAAAAATTTGACCTAATTAATTTTCTTAATTAGTCGCTGTGGTAGTCGTCTTTCAAAATTTGTAACTTTTATGTTTGTTTGTCAATAAATATGATTTTCTGGTGTGTAGATTAACGAACATGTGGGTGTTATTGTTTTTGTTGTATGTCTGTTAGTTTTTGAGATTTAAAAAGATGAAGTTGAAAATTTATGAAAATCTCGGGAAAAATTTGGACTCGACCACTAGGCCTAGTCGCTTCGATAGAAAACCATGGAAACCACAACAACGTATCGATACTGTGTTTACAATATCGCCACAACTGTTAGTTTCCAATTCAAACGTAGTTCTTTCATTTAAACAAACAAAATAAACAGATCTACGCGATAAAAATCTTTCTCAACAACCTACTTCCCCTTTCGCAAAAAGTCGGCTTGCTCCAAACGGCGTATACAAAATTAAAACTGTTCAAAAGCCATTTGTAATCGAACACACGATACTTTAACCGGCAAAATATTGTGTATATATGGAGGGCGTAGTCAGCAGTAAAAAATGGCTGTCAGGAGTGACTCCGTTCACCAAAAAAAAAAATTTTTCCGCACACCGTTTTTGCAGGCCGAGCTGGTTCAAAGAGAACAGACAAGGGCGTGCTACAGGTTAATGTAATTCAAAGTTGACTTACCAGCTCGTTGATTCTTAGTTTAGGAGCGTAGAAGACAAAATCTGGCTCCTTTTTACCAACATTCTTTATAGTGAACTATGGGAAGACACAAACAAGAAGTCAAATGGTAACAATGTAATATTTTGGTTGCCAAAAACATGGGATAAACGAGTCAGACAAAAAAAGTAATCAATACAGTTTCTTTGTACTGATATAATGATGTTCCTGCACCAGGTATGATGAAGACCATTCTTTCTGTTCAGGTATGTGGGAAATCTTTTCCATTAGGTGGGGAGTCTGTTGGCCTAGAAGTATTAGGTATTGCCTCCCACAACATTTTATCAGTGTGACAGTGGCCCAATTCTCATCTGTATTACACTCAGTCTTCCTGGAAATCGCTCGGATAATCAATTTATTGTTGTATTGCTCAGCTTCCTTGAGTGGTTAGCTCTTGTGGGCGTCTAGAAACAATGCTGATGGTTCTATGGCCTCATTCCTACCCCAGGCAGAGACCAGAGAGTCTAGCTATATCCAGACCACGGGCGAGCCTAATCCACTCGACGTTGTGCAATGCTGAATGTTGAGCCAAGAATTCTGAAGAGCACGGGTGAGCTTACCACATCAACCACATGGGGCCTCAAGAGAGTCCTGTATCTGACAGTTCCTTCATGTTTCAGTGTTTCAATAGGGCATGATGCACACACAGCTCAGTGCAATGCTGAGTGGACACACTCAGCACAGTTCAATGATGAGTTAGACACAATCAGCGCAGTGCAATGATGAGCTGGGTCCAGACATGCATGGCTCAATCTTCAAATGTAGACATGCACACTAGATAGAGTCTCTGACAGTTATCAGTCAAATAAATATTAGGATCAGTTGGAGCGGATGCAACCCTTAACTGACTTAATAAGCATGCGATTACACTCAAGATGAACTAGATAGCTGTCAGGGACAACATGTAGTAGATGGACAGAACCGTTGAGTGATTCGACCAAGCATCTCTCAAGAGATGCCGAGTCACTTTCAATCTGTCCTCCAGTGATTTTGTTAGTGTCCATGTCTCAGCATCATAGCACATAGGATGGAGCACAGTGGAATTAAAGAGAGAGGCTCGTAGGTTCTGGTCTTGGCAACCATTCAGACCATGTTAATAGATGAGAAGACTGCCCCGCCCACGCGGCAACGTCTCGTCAATTCAGGTTATTCTCCATTTAAGGCGACGTCCAAGTTAGATGTACTCGTTAGCATCCTCTAGTTGCACCCCGCCAAGGCAGACCGGATAACAATTGGTGAAATAATTGCGCAACACTTCGAGACATTCATCTCCAGTCCCGCTTTCCTGCCCTCACCATCGAGTAGCTGCATCATTTGATTAGCTTCTGTGCTGACTCTGTAATGAACACTATGTCGTTGGAAAATCAAAGGTGAATAAAGATAAATGGAAAGTTTTTTTCATGGGCAAAGAAAACAAGTTTCTGAATGAGAAGGCCTGAGAGAAAAGTATGGCATTTAAATGAAGTTTAAAAAAAAGAGTAAGAGGTAGTGGAATGATGTGGAAATACCACTAAGTTACCATAAAATAAATATATAATGCACAAAACTTATTTCAATTTTGATATTTGAAATATTTTTGTAAAAGATCTGTTATAGAGATGGGCTATTACAATAATTTAGCAACAATACACTTTGATATAAGCCATGGCAAAATCTGCCATAAGCCAAGGCAAAATCTGCTATAAGCCAAGGCAAAATCTGTTATAAGCTATGGTAAAATTTGTGTTAAAATATAAAATTTATTGTCGGAAAAATTAACACTATTAATATGTAATTACAAGACAAATATTAACATTAAACTAACTGAAAAACTGTACAATTCAGTATGTTCTGCCAAACCAGACGTTAGTCTTCCTTCCCTTAAAAAGTGTTAAAATCATGTAAATAATGTATGACAAACCACAACAATAACTGTTAAACACATAAAAATAAAGGAATAAGTGGTAAAAGCCTACCTTTTTGTCTTTGAAGGATATATTTTTGATTTCGCTCCATGGAAATGCAACTTTTGGGGCTAACCTGTTGTCTCTGTCGTACACATTAATCCCCCGTGCATCCACACCAATCCACAAGTCTGTGTTCTTCTTATTCTGTCAAAAAAAAGACAGTATGTATATCTGAGATCAACACTTTTATAAAGAAACTGAATAATTTTTTAAAGATGGTTTTTTATTTTCTAATGTCCTTCACTCTTGTTTGCAAGATAATGTTGCTTTTACTTCTTTAGTGCATTTTCACTGCAAAGTGTTGTGGGGAGCTGAAATCTTCTGTCTTGGGCCAAGTTGATGTGCTGGCTATTATAAAGGATCAAGAGAGTGGTGTCATGGATGGCACAGGCAGAGAAAACAATCACCACTTCAGTTGAGGCTATAACTAAGGGGGAAGAATAGGCCCATACTGGTGATAGAATGACACCAGAGTGTCAGCATAAAATTAAGCAAGGAATGCAGAGAAGTGGGCAGCAGGAGAGCAGAGCTCGAGGAGAATCGGCTGATAACTGAGAACATGCGGGTTCCTGATGCCGTCATATACAATGACGGATTGGTGCTGCGCAGCAAAACATCAGGCTGGGGCTTCTCAGCTAAAGTGAGAAGACAGGTCATTACTGCGTGGAGTGGGGCATACACGTCAATAACATCCAGTTTGAGAATGGAGATAGAAGGAGTGACCTCAGCGTTAAGATGGCTATCTGAGACCCCTTTAACAAGGGCAATCATCATGACTGACGTGCAAGTCGTACTTCAGAAGGTACTGAAGGGATGGCTGAGGTACGAATGGATAGCAGTTGTTATAAGATTTGTTGTCATCTACCATGTGGTCTTCCTTATGCCATGTAACCAGATCTTCTCTTGATATAGATATGCAGCAGGAGTTTATTGGTCTTCATTTGCGTGAGCAAATTAGTGAAAATAATATGACTCTAGAGTCCCTTAATTGTATTATTCACTTCCATCATTATCTGGCTTGAAAATGTTTTCAGTTTTTTACTTTGAGAAATATATCTAAGGATTTGATCCACTGAAAAAAATGGCAGACAACAAAGGTTAGGATAAAGAAATATAGGACACTTAGCCGCTGAAGACAGATGTGTTGGAGTGAAAGGTGCAAATATTGCAGTCAAGCTGTAAACTAGCGACACAACGCATTCCGTTCCCCGGACTACTTCCTACTTGCGAAGCCCTGTTCAGGGCTTGGTAGAGGGAGATTGAGAACGAACGAAGAAGAAGAAGGACACTTAAAACATACCTAAAAGGAAGACAATGACAAATACTGAAAATAAATACTAAAGATGAAATAACATTATGAGATTCTGCTGAACTAGCAACACAACGCAATCAGTTCTCCGGACTACATCCTGCTATTTGCAAAGCTCTGTTCAGGGCTTGGTAGCGAGAGATTGAGAACAAATGACGAAGAAGAAGAAGCATTATGAGATCAAGTTGAAAGACAGTGCTCCATGCTCCATAGGAAACAGTAAGAAAGAAGAAGAATAAATAAGCCACCTATCACTTCAGGAATATTATGTATATATATTACAAAGAGATTTTTAAATACAGTAAAACCTCGCTGTTCGTACACAATTCGTTCTAAGACGCTGTTTGAATTGCGATTTGTACGTTTACAGAATCAATTTTTCCACAAAGAAATAATGTAAGTTGGATTAATCTGTTTCAGACACCTAGATGATTGTTTGTGTAAAATTCATTATTGCATAAAATCAAACATAAGAATTACAAAACCAATAAATGTACATGAATTGATAATTTATTCATTCTTTACTTACAAACCTGTCCAAAGTTGTCTGCTTTTGATGATTTTTTTCAAAATTTTCCTAAAATGGTCAACAAGATTGTCATTGCGCATGTTAACCTCTACCAAGCCGCTGGCACGAATTACGTCCCAACTCGGCCTACAAAAACGGTGTGACAGCCATTTTTGTTGTTGATGAATAGGTCACCATATATACACAATATTTTGCAGGTTTAAGTATTGTATATTCGATTATAAATGGCTTTTGAACAGTTTTAATTTTGTACACGCTGTTTGGAGCAAGCCGACTTTTTGCGAAAGGTGAAGTAGGTTGTTGGGAACGATCTTTATCGAGTAGATCTGTTTATTTTGTTTGTTTAGATGAAAGAACTACGTTTAAATTGGAAACTAACAATTTGGTCGATAGTGTATATACAGTATCGATACATTGTTGTGGTTTCCATGGTTTTCTATCGGAGCGACTAGGCACAGCGGTCGAGTCCAAATTTTTTCCAAGATTTTCATAAATTTTCAACTTCATCTTTTTGTATCTCAGAAACTAACAAACACACAATAAAAACAATAACACCCACATGTTCGTTATTCAATTGTGTCTCTACACACAAGAAAATCATATTTGTTTACAAACAAACAGAAAAGTTACAAATTTTAAAAGTCGACTACCATAGCGAGAAATTAAGTTAATTAATTAGGTAAAATTTTCGTCAAAAAGAATGGACCGTGGAGCAGGTTAATACCCCTGTTGACTAATGTAAGCATGCCATTTCACCATCAGGTTCTGTGTCCCAATGGTAGCACAGTTCCTCATATTGGGGTATATTTCAAATCTATATTATATTATTGTATATAACTGACTGCTCGAAAGAAATCAGAAGAAGACTAGCTATGGCAATGCAAAAACTGAACAGCCTGAAGAAATTATGGCAGAGCACCAACAAAATGATCAAAGTAAAAGTCTTGAGAGCCTGTGTTTTTCATGTGGCAGCTTATCAAAACTTCCAGACAAAGAATCGAATCCTTCGAGTCAAAATGTTACAGAAAGATCCTCAAAGTACCCTGGACAGAGAAAAAAACAAATGTAGACATTCGGCAAGAGTTGAGCATAGAGGAGAACTGGTTTATCAATTCCATTTTGGCTAGAAAAAGCAAATACTTTGGTCACATCAACAGACACAATGGTCTTGAGAGAACGCTGATGGAAGGTATGGTGCCAGGCAAAAGAGGAAGGGGTAGACCAAGAAGATGATGGCACCAAGATATCCAGGAATGCCTGGGTATGACTGTGGCGGAGGCTGGAGTTTTGGCAAGAGAACGAGTTTCTTTCAGACAGACTGTGATGGGAGCGACGTTCTACAAAGGACATGCTACATGATGATGATGATTATATTATAGTTATTTGGTCGGGATGGACCATGTGCATGTGGTATGGTCCAAATTCTGGACAAACATACCAATGCTTAGTTGAGTTTTATTTTAAAAAGTTGGACGAATGCTGAGTTGTACAAGTAGAAAGGTGGATGAATCGTGGGGTTTCATTCTATTCCTTGATAATATGACGTATCTTAAGACAAGCCAGTTATTATGATAATTTCCAAGGACATAAAACACTTAACTAGCAACCACAAAAAGATAGATTGTATGCACGTACATACTGAATTATCACCATCGTTAACACATAGACACACCCTCATATAAAACCCAAATGATTTCTTTATTTTATAACACAAGAAGGGAAATCAGTCTAACTAAGATTTGTAAAACCTCTTGTTACTAAAATTAGAAAGAAATCTAGCAATATGCTGGATTAGTATTTACAGGGATGGAGAAGAATGGGGAGGCCAAAGAACAAGATGTGACATCTACGACAAATAGTGCTTCAAAGTGGCAGAACAGAGAGATCACTGGAAAACAGGAACCAATGGCGAGCACCTATTGAAGTCTTATGTTTCAAGGGGTATTCCAAGACAGTTCATTTTTGTAAAAACTTATAATATCTAAAGGTTTCTCTCACTTTTATCTGAAAATAGTTCACTCCATACATCTCCAAGTCTTGAGCTATCTTCAGATATTCCATTTCTGCCTCGTCACTAGAGAAATTATAAAAGTATAATGACAAATTATTACTACATTTTATGTTTACATATTTACACAATACAACTTTATGTCTACATATTTACACAATACAACTTCATGTTTACATATTTACACAATACAAATTCATGTTTCCATATTTACACAATACAAATTCATACTTCCATATTTATACAATACAACTCTTTACATCTAAATTATACACATGAAATATAAAAGATTTTTTAAAATGTAAATTTATTTGATTCCATGGTGACATAGGGCTGTAGCTTCCATCAAATGTTATTTTGGACTGTCTCAATGAGTTCTGCCTATGAGATAGCAGTTGCTTTGACTTTCTCTTCCATTGCTATTTAGCAGGCATTTCTTAGCCTCCTCACCTTTGTCTTACCTTGTGGGCTCAAATTCAATACATATCTGGTTATAATACTACATTTCGTCCTGAGGGTATGCTGTCATATCAGATTATTATGTAATATCAGGGGACGGTGTGGCCTAGTGGTTAAGTGGCACGGCTGGTTTCAATCCCCATTACAGCACCGGCCGTTACCCGGGGAAGCAAACCCTTAGAAAATGCAGGAGGAAGCAGACCCTTACATAAAATGTATGCTGAAGTTGGATGCACTGGGCCGTCAGGCACAAAATAAGAACACAGTGCAATGCACACCGCCTTAGGGATTAGAGAAAATAAGGCAAACGCAAAAAAATATTAATTTTATATCAGGGTATGATGTCATGTCAAGGTATGTCATATCCTTGTCTAGTTATCTCCTTAATCACTAGTTGTATTGGCTCTTGTCATGTTCTCTGCCCCAAGTCTGTGTTTGTTACTACTTCTGACCATCTGATATTAAGTAAGTAGAGATCCTATTTGTTGGTAAAGTCACGTGATTAATTAATAGCTGTCCATCGTTGTCGATGAGGACCGCCGACATCATCCTTGTCACAGATTTCCCTGTTGGGTGTGGGTGCGCATGTGGCTGAACAAGCCAATGCGAGCACGAAAATATCTGCTACATATCGGGCACACGAGGTTTGTAGAAGGGGATGGTGTTCCTGCTGTTCGGGATTTCCGCGTCTCTCGTCTGTTCTGGGCTTTCACAACACGGTCATCTTCACCGGCAGCTACACCCGATTTGACTGCGCTTCTCCAGTCAGATCTGTTTTGCGCAAGACATTCCCAGGTGTCGAAGTCTATCTGGCAACTTTTGAGTGAGTCCTTCAGACCGTCTTTAAAAAGTTTCTTTGGGCGCCCTCTCTCGCGCCATCCTTCTCTCAGCTCGCTGTAGAGAAGCTTCTTTGGGAGCCGCTCGTCTGACATACGGACGAGGTGTCCGGCCCATCCTAGTCGTGCTTTTTCTAGCAGTGCATGGATGCTGGGCATGTTAGCCCTCGAGAGAACCTCGATGTCAGTGACACGATCTTGCCATCGGATGTGGAATATTCGCCTCAGGCAACCTGTGTGGAAGTGGTTTAACCTCCTTGCATGTCCAGAGTATACAGTCCAGCTTTCGCAAGCGTATAGTAGGGTTGGAATGATGGTTGCACGGTAGACTTTGAGTTTGGTCTTGACGCTGATGCCACGACGTGCCCAGACCATCGAGCGCATTCTACCAAAGGCTGTACTGGCCTTTGCTATTCTGCTTGCCACCTCATCGTCTAGGCTGACAGATCTCGACAGCGTGCTGCCCAGATATGTGAATTTATCTACGGCATTCAACGTCTGCCCGCTGACTGTAGTCTCTGGTTTTGTGTACGGCATGCCTGGTGCTGGTTGGTACATGACCTCTGTTTTTTTGGCATTTATGGTCAGGCCAAAATTTTTGCATGCGGCAGAAAAACACGTGATACTGTTGTTTAAAAACTGTATAAACTTAATTATTTTACTTGGAATCTTTGTATTCAAACAGGCAGGTGCACGCCTGCTGCCAGGTAGCCAAAAGCTATCGGAGCGGTAGGTTTCTCTTGTGATTTTTATTTCATTCAGCTTACTAGACGGAGAAAGGTAGCTGTGAGATTGGGTAACAATTTCATCACCTTTTCTACTTTTGTGGCAGGATAGCGGATGACAGAGCGATATTTTCAATTTGAAAAGAGTTCCATTATGTAGTACATAGCGTGTGCATGAGACCTCCCAAGTTTTTCATATTTTCATATGTCTTTGATAGCACTAGACGCTAGATTTAATCTTCGTTGAGACCAGGGGTCACTTGAAACTTGTAAATTTTGAACACCCAACTTTTGTTTTTTATGAGGTGAGTGCCTTACCTCTCTGCCACTGAAACCTGAAAGTAGCAGGAAAAGAGGAAGAAAGAAGGCATAAGAAGACCTAGATAAGAACAAAAAAAGGAGAAGTCATGGAAACAGAAGCATTTTGAATATATTGGAATAAAATAACCCAAAATAAAAGAAGCAGTTCCAGGTTTGTGTTCTGGATGAAAAGAAGAAAGAATAGATGGTGATCAATAATAAATATTAATACATAACAAGATAATATTCATAATAGATGGTGATCAATTATAAATATTAATACATAAGATAATATTCATAATAATATATATACCAATGTAATAGCAGAGAGGTAAAGCACATAACTATCAGAAACGAACAAATAAGAACATAAAATGGTGTTTATTCGACTCCCATTTATTTAAATCATCTTCAGATCTAAATGGAAGTGAGATCAACAGTAAGTCCTATCAGAGATGGACGATAAACTCGAAGGTCTTATGTACACACTGTGCACGCAAAAGAACCCTTGAAAGTTGATAATCAAAAAGAGCAGGGTGTTAGTTACTGTCCAGGCAAAAATTATAATGCTAATGAAACTCCAACTCAATAGTGGCCTGTATGAAAGTCAAAAAGAGGCAGAACATCCATTATGCAGACACAACAGGCCAATCACCTGTTTTTCTACACACTTGATTGCAAGTATATACAAAAAACTACCAGGAATCATCTCCAGGAATAGAAAGGGGAGTGACTAAGAGAGAGAGATATATATATATATATACCAAGACAACATATATGTTAAAGAAGATACTAAAAATAGGAAGGGGAAAGTATATTTAAAATGAGAATTAAAAACATTCTAAGAAACAGATAGGTAATGAGATATGTGAACAATTATAGCAGAAAAATATCTTCTTCTTCTGTGTTCGCTCTCAATCTCGCGCTTCTGCAGGCAGAACAATATAAAAAGTGGCAAATTAAAAAACAAGAATGTATAGTGGACTTGACTCTATAGGAAAGAATTGGCCTAGTATAGCATAATATGCATGTCAATAAAGTAAAACTAAGGATAGTTATGTGCCGGTTTGGCTAACTAATCATGTTTTAACAGTTGTTGAAACTACAATAGAAAAAGCATGTATATGTTTTCTGCAAGTAGATCAATTCATGTGGTCCAATTAGAATGAAAAAGGAAAGATAACATGTGAAATGGCAATATGACATGAAAACTTTGAAATGCTGCAGTGGATGACGTCAGAAGTATTAAGGGGATAATGGTAAACAAGTTAAAGCAATGACTCAATATCAGAATCGACAAAGACTTCCAATATTAGTAAAATAAGATAGTTTTGAATGCCAACCTAGTCATGTCCCGTCTTTTGGCATACCAGAACTTGATCTTCTCTTCCCACATGGCTGGTGTCATCTGGATTTTTTAAAATTTAAATATTTATAAAGCATTTAATGAAATAATATCTAAATGCTGAAAGAAGAGAGAAAAATAAGCAATATATAGAGTACAAACAAGGAGATAATAAACATAATCTGGATTTTTGTATTTACAGTTACAATAAGATGATCAGTTGAGTTAGTTTGAACTGCTTTCCAAACTTATGTGTGATATTCTTCTTCTTCGTTCATCCTCAGATTAAGGTATCAGACTCCCTTACAACGGACACCATTGTTTGTAAGGTTGTTTTATCTCCATAGAGCTTTTGTCTCATATCTGTCTCGTGAGGCCAGCATTGTTCTCTTTCTTCCTGCATGAGCATCCAGCTTTGTAGGATGTGTTCCAAGGTCATGGTATGCTACCCACGCAGACATCTGTCCCAATCCTCATTTTGTTGTAAAGATGACCCTTGAGTCTGTTATGCCCAGTTCTCAGTCTAAAGATGATGACTTGCTCTTCTCTAGTTAAGTTATAGTAGCTGTCTTCTTTTCGGAATACAGGGTGTTGATCAGCCCATTTTCCCCTGAAGTTGGCTTTAATTATGGTCTTGGCCTCATTATATGTGATACTCAGGTCTGTTTGTGGGGATGCTCCTCCACACTTTGATAGTTTGTTTGCAGCTTCATTGCCTTCAATATTGCAGTGGAATGGGATCCACTGTATGACCAACCTTGGGTGTTCTGTTGAGAACTGTGTCAGGGAGAACATACACTGCTCAAGATCTTCATCTTTGTGTTGTTTTAGCGATGCTAATACTGACGCAGTATCAGTCAGGAATACTATATTTTCTTGGTGGATATCTTTATCTTGGATTACAAGCTCAGCTGTTTCTGCATGGAAGTTATTGGAGTATATTCTAATGGTTAATAGTTTTATTAATTCCACGTTCCTTAGTCTGTAATAGACCCCTCCGCTTTATTAGATGAGCCATCTGTATACAATGTGTGATATAATGGCATTGCCACACTCATGTAGATGTGGTAAAAAAATATTACAAAAATTACATATGTTTAGCTTGATTTTTCATAGCATTTGTTCATGTTTCATCTTGACTTTTTTGTTTGAAAATGTATGATGGTAATAATGTACCAAAAAAAAA
This sequence comes from Ariolimax columbianus, assembly GCA_036924085.1. Classification (NCBI taxonomy): domain Eukaryota; kingdom Metazoa; phylum Mollusca; class Gastropoda; order Stylommatophora; family Arionidae; genus Ariolimax; species Ariolimax columbianus. The sequence continues at coordinate 60,209,349 of JAVGWX010000015.1, read as the reverse complement.
AACAAGAATAGCATATTTACTTATTTTTTGGTTAAACAAAATGTAGTGTGAATTTAGTAACTTCTATGTCAATAGAGGATGTTTGGTCAAGTAACTATTCCAGCTACTGTAGTATTAAAATTACAATTGAATCCAAACAGACCTGATACTGGTCAAGTACCCGCTGTGGAAGTAGGTCATCTGATGCCAACATGCCTGGCTGGTAAGTGGCCTGATCATAGTCACCGTATTTGGCCTGCACTGCAAACGCAGCTAACAAAACAGATGTTTCTGGTGGACAATAAATATCCATGTTCAGAATGGACTGTTTCACCTGCAACAGTCATAAACAAAACAGACAGGTCATTTTCACTTCTCTTTCCATACCTAATGTTCCCACGATGGGTGCTTTCGATACCAGGATGTTAGCTCTTTCATTGCCAGTCACTCCAGCATGGCCAGGACAGTAGATCCACACAGCTCTCCAAGTGTTCATAGCCATAATGTTAGCTCTTTCATTGCCAGTCACTCCAGCATGGGGTCGTAAATGCTGTCATAGCCGGGAGTGGAGTCGAGGAAAAGTCCGAATCCAATCAAATACTCCCACAGGATACGTCTCATATAGCCTATGACAACAAATGTCCAACCCCTGGCCTTTCTGTCACATATCTGTTTATACTATCAGGATAAGAGGTGATGAGCGAGTTTCTGGTGCCTTTAAACCAGATAGATACTTCAGGTAGATGAGATTTGTAAGCAGTCCATCTAGGAGAAAGAAAAACTATTTCTTCTTCTGCAAATCATTGTTTATTCAGACAAGGCACTCCAGAATCTTCAATAAATTCTGCAGTCTTTTTCAGGGTCTCAATACCGCCATTCAGTTTCCCCCCTGTGGGGCCAAATCCTTCTCCCCAGATATGTGTACTGGGGCAGTCCTGAAGTACATGTGCTGCTGTCATGTTTGCCAGGTCACAGCATCACAGGCTGGTGGCACCTACCTTGAATTTGACGTAGTTTCAGATACATCAGCTTGCTAGAGATGCTTTCCAAGGAAAAGAAAAATAGACTGGTAGCCTGGGTAGATATGGAGAAAACCTTTTATAAAGAGCGTTGATAAAGAAACAAAACGAACAAAATATGGAGTCTGTGGGCCCCTTTACAAAATAGATAGAGTGAAGGTATAGGGCCACATAAGCTATAGAATTAAATTGGAACAAGTAGGGCCCTATGGCAGTTTGCCAACACCAAATTTTGTTCTTGATCTTCATTAACAGCATAATGGATAAAATACAGCAGGAGGTCCACACCTCGCTATACGCTGATGATCTAGTTTTGTGGGCAGCTGAAGAAAACACCAAATTACAGGAAACCCTACAAAGATTAGATCAGTGAACTCTGAAACAGTTCCTGAACATCAATGAGGAGATAACAACATCCTTTTACACTTTCAAATAAAGCAAGCTGAATCACATTGAAACGAAATGGACATGAGCTACCAGGAGAAATGGACACAACATATCTAGGCATAACACTGAACAGTAGATTATTATGAACAAATGAAATTGAAAAGTATCAACAAAAAGCCAAACCGGGAATGACTAAGGAAAGAATTAGTGGAAAATTACATAGTATGCAGATCACGAAATACTGAAATTGTTGTAGACAGGAAATGTCAGATCAGCTTTAATGTCAGTCATATATTATCATTAGTCATTCATTACTATCAGTCATACATTACCATCAGTCATACATTGCGATCAGTCATACATTACCATCAGTCCTACATTACCATCAGTCCTACATTACCATCAGTCCTACATTATAACCAGTCCTACATTACCATCAGTTATACATTGTGATCAGTTCTACATTACCATCAGTCCTACATTACCATCAGTCCTACATTACCATCAGTCCTACATTACCATCAGTCCTACATTACCATCAGTCATACATTACCATCAGTCATACATTACCATCAGTCATACATTACTGTCATTCCTTCTGAAGAACATGTAATTACTCCACAAGTCCCATACTTGTAAAAAGAAGAGGTGCTGAGTTATCTCTTGAACGAGCTCCTCGGAAACATCTTCTGGGTAAAACTTGGCCAGAAATGTAAACTGGATTTGAGATTCTTTTGGTATGCCTTGGTCAAGAACCTACCACAAGGAACACAAATGGAGCAAATAAATTGATGGAAGTTAAATTTTGTTGTTGTTTTTTTTTCGTTCGCTTTATTTCTCTATTCCCTAAGGCGGTGTGTGTTGCACTATGTTTTTATTTTGCGCCTGTCTGCCCAGTGCATCCGACTTCAGCATGCATTTTATGCAAAGTTCGGCTTTCTCCTGCATTTTGGTTTGCTTCCTCGCGGTAACGGCCAGTGCTGTGATGGGGAGTGAACCCAGCACCTTCACTTTGTGAGCTGTGTCACATAACAACTGGCCCATGCCATCCGCGAAGAATAATGTTTCGGGTTTGTATTTAAATTTACAAAGTAGACGTCTCTTTAACCTTTACAGTGCCTTTATAGCTGTTATCCGACTGATAAAGATGTCTGTGAAGCTGCCAAAGTCGCATCAAAGTGACGGACGAATATACACAGTTTTAATTATATATAGATAAAAGGGCTACCGTAGAAATAGACTTAAATTGGGGCTATTTATTTGCAAAAAACGTCACTTCCTTCTTTACATGTTTGAACCACGAAAATTCTTCATGTTAAATTAAAAATGAATTTGAAACACTTTATTATCTTCTTCCCACAAATTGGAGCCGGCCAATCATTGAGAATGGTGAAGTTAAGTGATTAGTTTGATTATGTAGATGAAATAAATACATTCGTAGTGAAAACTAACAGCTATGTGATCTTATAAAAACAGTATCAGTGCTTTGTGGTGATTTCAAAGGGTTATATTGAGAAGAGGCGTTCCCCAATCAGTGAGTCTAAATGTTTGTGTTTTGTTTTATAAATTTTCACCTTCATCTTATTGTATCTCAGAAACTCGCACACACACACAACAAAAACAATAACACCAACAAGTTCTTCATTCTTTGATGTGTACACACAAAATAAGTATATCTATAGATCAACTAATAAAAAGGTTACAGGCTCTCAAAGTCAACAAACCATAGTAAAACATGATGTGCTGAAAAATAGTTTATCAATTTTTGTGTGTGTGGTCTTGTAAAGGTTAATGATGCACATATATTAAAATTAACTTTGCAAATAAAATTGTATAATTTAGTAAGCAAACTTCTAAATTTCAAACTATAGAGAGAATATTTATGCTTTAAACACACAATTAAACTAGATGAAAACTATACACTATACTTGGAATCCTGGTAATCAGTTAGGCATGTGAATGCCTGATGCCAGACACCTGAAGGCTATCTGCAGAAGGTTCTTTTTACGATTTTACTTCCTGCAGCTTACTTGGCTTGGGAAAAAGTGAGTTGTCTATTGGGCAGGAATTTCATAATTTGTTCCAAATTTGTTGCCCATATTGGCTATCAGCCTGAACTTTTCTCTTTTCAACTGTCAAGGGTTCTTCTTCTTCTGCGTTCATTCTCAATCTCTCGCTACCAAGCCATGAAAATGGCTTTGCAAAAAGCAGGATGTAGTCCAGAGAATGGAATGCATTGTGTCACTAGTTTACAGATTGACTGCGATATTTGCACCTTTCGGTCCGACACATCCGTCTTTGGCAGAGTCAAGGGTTCTATTACGTGCACAGTGTGTAGACAGGACCTACAAATATATCCTTTATCTTAGACAGATCTCACCTCTTGGCCTCTTCATTAGTTATACCTATATAAGGTTGAGGTAGCTTTCCACCTTTCTTTGACAATATGTCAGCTTCTTAATTGCCAAAAATGTTGCAATGAGATGGAATCACTGATCAGCATACACAAACAAGTATAAAAAATTTCCTGCATAAACAAACACAAATATTCTCAAACCTTTTTGTCAAATTTCAGCCAAGCCACATAACCTTTAGAATCCACGTACTGCAAGCCAAAGTACCATGTTTCTCTGAGACCAATAGTCCTTCCCACCAAATCAAAGAGCTCTTTGCCAGTTGCTTTGGGCTGAAGTCAATAAATCATTATGTTCTTTATTAAAGACAACTTAAAATGTAACTAATTATAAACAAGAGTTATCACACTTAATTTTCTCGTCTCGTCTTTCCCGTAACCCTCAGAAAGGTCGTAGGGGCATCCCTCCACTTGTGAGTGATGTATCTTGGGCATGTTCCTAGCCAGGGGTCACCCAATCCTCTCCCGGGCGGTGTGTGATTCATCGTTGGTCTGTATGAGGTCATTTTGGCATAAACTAATGCCACTGCCTCATGAACAAATTCACTGCATTTTTGTCTGTCCAGCACCATAAATTATGTGTCCTCTAGGGACTTCCGAATATCATCTGTCCAGCGTTTCTTGGGGCGGCCTCTTTTTCTCTTGCTGGAGACTGTCTCTGAGTAGTTCAGTAGCCCACTCGATCGCAGTACATGGCCGTACCATTGAAGTTTGTGTGTCTTTACCACTGATAGGTCTTGATAAGGTCTAAAAGACTGTGATTGTGTTTCATATGATGATGTTCGTGACACAATCCATGTAGGTTATTCCAAGGATCCGTCTGAAGCATCTCATCTCTATCACCTGGATGTTTCGCTCCATTTCCGCATTTAGTGTCCATGTCTCACATGCGTACATGTATATGGCGAAGATCAGTGTTTGCCTCAGATTGATCTTGGTTTTGAGTGCAATGCATTTATCTTTCCATTAAGGTTCCATTGATAAGAGGACCGACATTGCTTGTGCAGATCTGATTCTTCGCTCTGCCTTCGCCTCCAATTATAGATCCCAGATATTTGAACTGTGTAACGGTGTCTATTTGTTTACCCTCTATATATAAGGTGTCTTGAAATCCACTTTTATTGTTGGTCATTCGTTGTGTCTTTTCAGGGTTTATTTCCATATCATAATTTCTTGAATGCGGTTTCAAGTCTTGTAGCTAGGGTACTTAGCTCTTCTTCACTTCCAGCTATGACATCTATATCATCGACAAAACGTAGGTTCGTAATTGTGTTCTCTCCTATTGTTTCTGTTCCATGGTGACCCTCTAGAGCAATCTGTAACAACTCATTCCAGGAACAAATTGAAAAGAGTAGATGACAATAAACATCCCTGTCTTACACCGACCGTAGTTGGAAACCACTCTCCCTTTTTGCTGTTTATAAGTACTGCGCTCGTAGAGTTGTCATACAGACTCTTGATGATGCTGGTGAGTTTATCGCCCATTTTGTATTGGTGCAGTATGTCTCAGAGAGCATCGTGCCACATCCTGTCAAATGTCTTAGTGAAATCAAAAAAAATATGGTAGATGAGTTTGTGGTATTCGTCATATTTTTCACATAGTAGTCACGAATTGAAAATTTGTTCTACGGTGCTTCTGCCTGCTCGAAAACCAGCTTGTTCCGCTGTGATCTTTTCTGCTTTTGGTTGTAGTCTGTTTATAACGTTCTTGAGCATCACTTTACTAATGAGGCTGATCAAACCAATGGTCCTATAGTTGGTATATAGCGACAGACTGCCCTTTTTGGGGATAGTGATGATGAGAGATTGTGTCCATGCTGATGGACAAACGCCTGTCTGTCAAATCTTGTTATACATGATAATCATTACCTCGATAAGTGTTGATTCCCCCATATTTTATTAATTTCCCTGGGATATTGTCAGTTCCCACCGCTTTACCATTTTTAATTGCATTGATCACCATCCCGACCTCCCTTCTGGTAGGTTTTCTTTTTCAGTTGTGGTAGGGTGTACAAGCATGTTTGGGAAACTGGTATTTTGATATCTATACATGACTGTGCAATACTGAGTTCACCTGTTTAGGATGTCGGACTCTGCTGTTAAGATATTGCCTTCGGCACTTTTGATTATGGTAGACTTTGGTACATGATGTTTAGTCAGTTTTTTCCGTAACTGCTCTCTTGGTGTCCTTTTTACGGTTGCACTCTTCAATCTCTTTGCATTTCTGGGAGATCCATTCATTTTTCGCTTCACACATCTGTTCTAATTATTTTGTTAATGCACTTATATGCAATTGCTCCCAACACCGTAAACTTCTGTCCTTTGAGTGACTGTCTTTCATCACAGAGTGTCAGAATACCATTTGTCACCCAATGCTTGGTCTTTCATCATTGTTTTCCTAGTACGGTGTTGGCTGCATCGAGCAAGGACTCATTCACACTATTTGTCAGTGTTTCAATTTCGAGGTATGTTTTGATCAGGGTAGATAACTTTTCTCTGATTAGCTTAATTAGCATAACAATTAATTAACATAATTAGCATAACACTTAGCATAATAAAATTATCAAACTGTCTCTAAAACATATTCATATATTCTCATTCTTACTTTCTTTCCCTCATATAGTAGTATGACACCACCAATATAGTTTTAACAGTTTCAACATTGATGTCACCTTCTGGGTGATGGATAGACAGGAACGCTTCATCTGACACACTACCATCACACAAGCCAGCCTTGCTCGTATTGGCTTAAATTCCTAAGTGCCTATTTGTTCTTTCTTTTTTAATTTTTGGGTGTATGTATGTGTGCTGACTGCTATATATAATATATATATTTATTCGTCCAGCACATGACGGACGTCAAAGCCAGGGCTCACACCTTCAATAGCATGGTTATCCCAGCAATGGTATATGGGTGTGAGGTTTCGAGTCTACGCAAATCAGACGCAGAGAAGCTACGTATTCCTGAAAAAGCAATGGAGCAAAGAGTCCTAAATATCTCTAAGAGACCACATCTGAAAAACCAACATCCATGACCAAACAGAGCTCCAGAATGTCGTAGACTCTGCGTCAATGGAAAAGTATAGATGGGTCGACCATGTGGCCTGTATGACTAACGATAGATGGATGAGGAGAGCAACTTTCTGGTGGCCATACAACTACAACCATCTCTCGATGGAGAGATAATCCGTCTTTGAACCATTATGGTACTCAGGACAAATGACAGGCATGGATTCAAGAAGCTTTTAGCTACCTGACACTAGGCAACCTTGCCTGACTGAATTCTGGGATATAAGTAAATAAATATATACATTGCCATGACTCACACAAATATGGCAGAGTGACAACAATCCAGAAATAGGGTAAATAAATGATTGCAAAAATAATTAATGTGGGGAACGTCACATACTGTGACAACTGGAAACGAATTACTCTCCTCTCAATAGTCAGTAAAATGTTAGACATGCTTATAATCCTTCTTCTTCCGTCACATACTGTGACAACTGGAAACGAATTACTCTCCTCTCAATAGTCAGTAAAATGTTAGACATGCTTATAATCCTTCTTCTTCCGTCACATACTGTGACAACTGGAAACGAATTACTCTCCTCTCAATAGTCAGTAAAATGTTAGACATGCTTATAATCCTTCTTCTTCTTCGTCGCTGGATTCACTGCTTGGCTTGCAGAACAGGAGTTTCCGTGCCAATGGCCTCTCCTACATTATTGTGTCCCCAGCAGCACCTTCATGAGGGGCCCCCTGATTCTTACAGAGTCTGCTGTTTGGTGCGAACGAGTACCCGGTGGTATAACTGGACAGGCAGATTGGGCTCACTAGCATTGGTTGACAGCAAATCTAAGAGAAGGTAAACTCGTACTCTAAACCCGGGTCCCGGGTAGACGAAGCTCGTTACACTGCTCAAAGCAGTTTGCCTAGGAGAAGGGAAACTCTGAATTTAAACCTACAAGTGCCAAGGAGTGCTGGCTAGTCCTAGGATGATGAGAGTATCATTAGATGTCTTGAGTAACTAGCATCTGCGGGGAACAATTCCACTGCCTTGTGGAAACCTTGGGTGAGGGTAGGGCTAAGGGAGTAAACCCAGATAAAAAATCTGTAGTAGTAGCACCTAAGGCGGGTGGTTTCAAAATTGCGAACTCATTCAAGCAGCTCCTGCAGCTGAGCTGGTGCCAAATTGTCATGCTTTGCATTCCTTTGGATTACACCAGTGAGACATAGGGGGATTCTGCAGGTTGGGCAGCACAGGGTCTCCATATAGAGGGCCCAGGCTTGCGCCCTGGAGAGGCTACTCACAGGGTGCCATGCGCATGGTTTACAGAGACTGAGACACCTTTGATGATGATTTCAGTATTTACCAGCTTAAACGACATCTGGAAGTCTTCACATGATAGTACCACCAACAAGCTAAGATTATATTAGAGTTGCATACTTTCTGTGCTTATGTATGGTAAAGGTTAAAAGCCAGGGCTCGACTTAATCGCCACAGGTTCCCCCTTATGGCTCAGTCTCTCTCAGCAGAACTGTATCCCGCCTGCCGATGGCATCACACAAAGCACGAACTCCGTAACTCCAGAGATGAACTCAGGGATCTCTGGAAAAATTGTCATCATAAACCGACTGTCGCAGTTCAAATTCGAACCCCGAGCGTCTGCACACGAGGCAAACTACTTGACCACTTCGCCACAGATATCCCCACTTAAGTATGGATCAGAGTGCTTGAGTGTAACAGAAAAAAGAATATGTCTAAATTGTCATCTTTCTAAATCTGTTTTATTTTAAGCCATATAGAAATAACTAGGTAAACTGCAGCACGCAGAGACAAGGAAGTGTACCCAGTCTCTTTGCAGCATGAAAAAACTGCTCTAACCTCTCAGACAATGTTGACTAATGGCCTAATTTGCTCTTCAAGAACAGACTAACCTCAATTTCAAACTCCAGTTCTGCATCCATTGAGGTAACCTTAACAGGCAGTTGCTTGGCATTCCCCTTAGATGCCTTGGTCATCGTCATCTTTGGCATCTTGTCTAGTCACACAAAACAGATGCCAAATTCTCCTCTGTATGACGACTCCAACTTCAGTACAACCTATGTCTCCAAAATACCTGTATTCTGCCACATTTTCCAGTCACCTAAACATGTTTGAAACAATAAATGACATTTGATTTAACTCTGAAATGCGGGCTGTCCACGTGGTTATATTAATAGTCAGTTTCAATATAACTTCCCCTTATGTGTACATGTAGACAAGCAGCACAAATATATACTAAAACATTGCAATATGCTTAGGCAGTTGCGTACTGAGCACTGGTTCATGGAGACAAACCTTCACACAAAGCTGTTCTGGAGTCTTGAAGAACTCCATCATGACAATCTTTATCCACAGAACTTGACCTTCGTGTGTAGACATGATAATCATAATTATGGTGAACAAGATCCCGACAAGGGATATAATGTTATGTTGTTGTTATTAAGGATCCAGCAGCATCCGGGCTCTCGGTTTCCCATTTGGTCAAGTATCTAGCTCTAATAAGCCGTTTTGACTCTTCGTATGTCATACTAGTATCTGGTTGTGGTAGTCTTGCACCTTCTTTTGCCAGTCTGTCTGCCTCCTCGTTGCCTTGGATGTTGCAGTGGGATGGAACCCACTGTACCACTACCCTTTTTGGTGCGGACTGCTGGCATAGTTGACAGAGTACTGCTCTTAAATCATTAAGTTCAGTATTTATCTGGCTTTTTAGTGCTGTAACTACGGCCAAAGCATCTGTAAGCAGGACTATATGGCTTTCATTACTTTCGCCTGTCAGCATTGCTTTTTCTGCAGCCTTCAGTGCCTCTGCCTCCGCTCTGAAATTGCTTGAGAATTTTCCAGTAGCGAATGACAGTGTTATTTTTCTGCCATTTGGTAGGCTCAGGAATACCCCTCCCCTTCCATTCTGTGTTGTGTTTGTTACAGAACTGTCGGTGTATGCATGGGTCCAGTCCATGCTAGGGTAGAAAAACAGCTTACAACATTACAAAACAGACTCTGTTCTGGAATTTCAAAGTCAAGAGAAGTAGAGGCAGACCTAAACATTCATGTAGAAGAGAACTTATGGCAAACAAAGGCAGCAGTGAGGACGTGGACAGATCTGGAATGGATGGCGCAGGACAGAAAAACTAGGTGTGAATCTGTTAAAGTCCTATGCTCCTCAGAGAGCTGAAAGGTTTTGATGATAATGATGAATTTCTTGAAATATTGTCTATTATCCACATTCTTATTTGAATAATAAAGCAAAACTAGCAAAGTGTTGTAATTTTTGCCTTTGTAAATTGTAGTAAACACTGAGTAAACTTTACTACGTTACTGAGTAAAGATTATTAATATTATTGTATTACACAGCCAAATAAACTAAGTTAACTTTGTCATTTAAAAATTGAAAACAACATAATTTATTTAGCTGCACTTAACTGTAAAATAATAATAATAGTTACCCTTCACAAGCGAAGATCGCAACAGCATCAGACTGTTGCTGCAAAATGTGTTTTATTTTGGCTGTAAAGACCAATCCGAAATGACATACCCTGCCCCATACAGGGCACACATATGGCGAGCCATCTAAGGAATCGTCATGCTTTTTGTATTTTCTGGCAGCCTACTTTCGCTGAGTCTCTGTGATGGCTATACCATCTACGATCTAAGCAACTTTGGTGATACTAGTGCACCGGGTGGTAAGGTTCTGAGCATGAATCTCACCAGGAGGTGACATCAATATTGAGTCTTGAGACAATTTCCTATCAAGGAGTCTCTGCAGTATTTCTTCTAGTCCACAATCTCCCCCCCCCCCTCCCCCCCCATGTGAGCTCACAGTATAATAGTTGCTTGGGGATGTGCTCAACTGGCATGCGAGTAACATGTCCCATCCATCGTAACTGAGCAAATTTAAGAAGTGTATGGATGCTCAACATGACTATTATTATTGCTAAGTACTTCAGTGTTAGGTACATTGTCCTACCATCTGATTCTGAGCAGCCTACGCAGACAGCTGAAGTGAAAACGATTTAAATGTCTGGCATGTCTGCTATACGCTTTACATGTCTCCCAGGCATTGATGTACTTGTAGGCTAAAGTGGACAACACCACACCACAGCACCGAATGGTCTGCCTGGAGCCTTACTGTATGACAATGACAAGAACAGCACCACTGCCCCCCAAATAGCATGTCATAAGAGGCGACTAACTGTGTGACATGGAATAACACCGGCCATGTACTTAGGTGGTTTGTTAAGAGCAGCATAGATGGCGCCTAACAGGTTGTAAGTCTACTTAGTACTTTGCTCTAGTGTTTTGAATCTATTAACTATGGTCACTATGGATTCGCACATCAGTTTAACAACACACCATAAATGGTTGTATACAAACTCTGCAGTCTTCTAAACCAGTAGAAAGATGTCAAGTTTATCATATGTCAAGTAAAGTACTATATATACCCTTACCTTGGTGGCAACGCTGATGCCTTTTTTGTCGGTTCCAGACGTTTGGCGTTTGCTTGGGGCCTTGAAGTAGTTGAAGCCTCCCAAACACTCACACTCTGAGCTCTCACTTACACTTACTAAACTTGACTTACACTCAATATTCGCCTCTCTAGAGTCTAGTGTCTAGTGTCGTACTCTAGTGACAGTAGTGAGGGTAAAATATACTAACAGTGAGTGCGCAACAACTTTATTAATTCATAATTGAAGTTGTAAAACTACTTAACACTACTAAAACAGGAACACTTATACTAATAATTTACTTAATAATAAATAAATAGTAGTACTAGTAGGTAGTACTCGTAACTCTACTCACTACGACCACTACGTCTACTGTACCGTACTTCAACTACTTGTCTTGTGTAGTTAAGTTTAGTTAGTAGTAAAAGTAAAAGTATTAGTATTAGTAAGTTTAGTTTAAGTACCGTTACAACTATAAATAAATAATAACAATCCTTTAAGTACAGCGCACTATTAATTTGTTTAGAGACTAACTAGTTGCATCAATCAGAAGTTAGTACTGTATTTCAGAAGTCCTATGCGCTGAATGTTTTACTAGTAAATTGACTTAAGTTTTTTCGCATTGTTTTTTCCGCATCTGTCAGCCATCTTGTTTTCAGGTTTCTTACAAAAGTAGGATTTTGATGAAATGTCTACGAGAATACTCAGTGTCAGTGACCTGAACTGGAAGCAAACTGCATCTGTAAGATCTGGCAGGCTTTACTCATCATGTATAAATGTGAAAAGTAGTTTGTGACAAAGATACTTACTGTCACTTTGGCTGTTTAACATTTACACAAAACACATTATTCGATAGATAGAGAAAACACAAGATAAGGACTTGCTATCGGTTAAATATCATTAAAATAATCTCAGGTATGCGGATAACACAATGACAATTCCTCTGACTGAACAAGAACTACCTGAATTGGTGATTCAGGTAAAGAACAGAAGTCAGGTGTATGGATTGGACAATAACACAGAGAAAACAAAAACTGTGATAATTAGCTAAACAGACGCGAGAACTGCTCTATAAATAAAAATAGACAGTTAAATACTTGAACAGATCTCCTATCTTGGTAATTTAATAACGGAAAATTGGAGATGCGAGATGGGGGCCAGGAAGAGAATAGGAATGGCCAAATATGTCACCAAAATGAGTCATATTTTGATATCCAAGCAAGTTACTCACAAAGTAAAAATGAGACAGCGATCACGAGTAAGGTATACTTACTGTACCGCGAAGAAACATTGACAATTAACAAATGATTGGAGAAACGAATTTATGCTTTTGAAATATGGCTATATATAGAATACACCACCTAGAAAGAAAGTAATACAAATAAGTTTTGATAAATTAGGGGTATGCAGATAATTGATAAGCGAAATCAAGAGTCCGACAGTTAAGATATTTTGATTACTTAAATAAGACTGCTGAAAACAATACTGGAAGGACAGAACAGAAGTAAACAATACTGGAAGGACAGAACATAAGTACTAAAAGTAAACAATGTTGGATGGACAGAACAGAAGCAAACAATGCTATAAGTGGGAAAATGCCATCGAGATATGGACAGGAAAAGCCTGGCAGATTGTACCATGAATGCAAGAAGACGGCGGAGATCCGTTGTAGCCGACTTTCTGTGTGAAGATTGCACATGGACTAAACATGATAACGCGAGAACGAGTGGGGTAGAACACTCTATGATAACAGACAAAATACAAACAACGAAGATTTTTTTTTAAAAATACTTGATATTATTGGCCCTAGCACGAAGCGGATTTTCGTGCTTAACAAATCTATAAGAATTCACTGAGGAAGTTATCAAAATGACAGACATTTATCTAGATGTTGCAAAGGCCTTTGATAGAGTATCAAAGATTGCTTAGGAAGTTCAAAACACATGACATAGACGGCGAAGTTGTCAAATTGATTGAACATTGGTTAACGGGAAGAAGGCTGAGAGTGGGCTACATAACGAGTACTCTGAGTGGCGTGAGGTAAAAAGTGGAGTGCCACATGGCTCGGTTTTGGGACTAATTTTGTTCTTTATATATATATATATATATATATATATATATATATATATATATATATATATATAAATATATATATATATATCTGGCAAAGATGGCGCCATAACTGGCTGCGAGTCTACATTTCTCCACTGTTTTGGATCATTATGGATGCCGCCAGACCACGGATTTGCCTGGAATTCACACTAGTCGACGACTTACACTTGTGTTCACGGATACGTGGAGTTGTTTTCCGTCTGGACTTGTTATTTCGTTCTTTCTTTTTTGGTGATTTCTTCCATCCGTTTATCCTGGTCTGGACGCCGGCTGAATGGCGCTACGCTTATACCTGTGTCGTATTTCACGGGTTAGTTCTGCCGGTTCACCTTCACGAATTTGGCGTGTGAGAATTTTAGATGCTACTATGATGAGCTGAATACAGCTGGGGAGAGATGCCAGAGTTACTCACACGCTGAGTGTTGTCCATACGACCTCTTGTGGTTATCGAAAAGGCACGACAAACTGCGTTAGATACCATCCCACCTTTCTACCCTGCGGGTTACATGTTTACGGAAAGGCTTCGGTGGTAACCCTGAGGCAAAATCTGCATCCTATGCTATCTCCAGTCGTTTCGATGAATGTCTTGCCACTGGCAAAAGGTAGCTTAGGCTCTGTGAGTGAGGTTGACAAAAGGCGCAGTTTCTTCCTCACTTCAATCCAAATCACCGCGCAAGTCACCCATTTCAGCGGATACAGCAAGAGATACGACTGTCCATACGGCTGAACAAAGAGAGTGGTCTTCATCACTTGTGATGGACAACTATTATATATATATATATATATATATATATATATATATATATATATATATATATATAAGTAGCAGTGAAAAGGGCAAATGCAATGTTAGGTACGATAAAAAGAAATATTAAACATAGGAGCATGGAAGTGATATTCATACTGTATAAAACATTAGTTAGACCTAGAGTACTATGTACAGGTGTTGAGCCCTTATCGAAGCGGGGATATAAACATGATGAGAAGGATACAAAGAAGAACGACAATTCACGACGGGATTCCAGAATTACAATTACGAGGAAACACTCAGAAAACAGGTCTACAGTGTCTAGGAAATAGAAGAATTCGAGGTGATATAATACAGGTTTATAAGATAATAAACGGAAAGAATGTTCAGTTTAGTCAAAGAATCAACGTGCGTGCACACGGTTTAACCCCAGCAGCTTGAGATTAAAGGCAGGTAGTAGAGGATTAGGCAGAAAGGAGTCTTAGAAATACCAAGCCGTGGTGCAGCTCCTCGCCAGTGGCGGGAGTGAGGAGATAGACTTAGCAGCAGTAGTTGAGAAGCCACCTACATTACTGGAAAGAATACAACACAGAGCGACAAAGCTGATAGTGGGATTCCAGAATTACAGTTATGAGGAAAGATTTTTAAAAACCGGCTTACAGTGTCTGGAAGAGAAAAGAATTTGTGGTGACTTAATACGGGTGTATAAGATGATCAGAGGAATGGATAAATTAGACTATAACAAGTTTAAAAAATGCAACCACCAACAAGAACAAGATGGCACAGCTAGAAGTTGACTAAGGAGAGATCCAGATTATATATTAGGAAGTGTTTTTTAGTCAGAGAGTTGTGAAAGCTTGGAATGCATTGCCAAGGGAGGTGGTGGAGGCAGGGACAGTTAATGCATTTAAGAATAAATTGGATGCGTACAGCTTCTAGAGCAAGGTGATTTAAATGGAACTGGTTGTATACAGACTCTGCAGAGTCTTCTAAACCAGTATAAAGACGTAAAGTTAAGTTAAGTTAGTTAAGTTAGGTAGCAGCAGTTTCTATAGTCGAGGAGAAATCCCTCCTTAAAGTACCGAGCCAGGCAGACATTTTCTCCACAGAATGGATCATGATGCCGTTGATGAAGTCGATGGAGAGTAGGCTACATCAGTTCTTAGAATTATAAAATGAGAGTGTATGTGTAAAGGAAGTAAAGACTTATGTATGTCTTGAGTTATGCATGTCATTTCTGATGTATTAGAATGAAATAGTATGGCTTGGCTTGGCTTGGCTTGGTTTGGCTTGGCTTGGTTTGGCTTGGTTTGGCTTGGCTTGGTTTGGCTTAGTTTGGCTTGGTTTGGCTTGGTTTGGCTTCGTTCGTTCTCAATCTCCCGCTACCAAGCCCTGAAACGGCTTAAGTAGCAGAATGTAGTTCAGAGAACGGAATGCATTGTGTCGTAGTTTACAGCTTGGCTGCGATATTTGCACCTTTCTGTCCAACACATCCGACTTAAGCAAGAACTGGTATAAACTGTGAGATACCCAGCCTAATAATATTACAGAAAGAAAGGATAATGAAGATAAGGATTATAAATATATCCATTGTGGTTTCCTTTTGTACAGGATGGTAAAGGTGTCATTTTGTTTTGCAGGATAGTAATATAAGACCCGGGTGATTCACGGGGCACGTCGAGTCATCGAGTTTTAAGTCATAGATAGCCATTAGATAGGAATGTGTAGTAAGCTGTGTTTGATAGAAGAGTGGAAAAGAAATTGTAACGTATAAGAATAAAGAATGTGTTTTTATTGTTTTGAAATAGTGTCCTTAGTTCATGAAGTGAATGTTAGTTGAAGTGATAGATTTAAGTGTTGTAGTGGAGAGTCAAAGAGAGGCTTCAGTGACACAGGAAAAAGAACCTCGCCATCTCTGCTACACATATTACAAAGTCAAGGGAGTTGAGATATCACTATTTTCAGTTGAACAGTACACGTTGTATTTATCACAATATTATGTTGCCTACTCGTTAAAATTAAGCGAAAATACAGTTATATGTAGAAAAGTAATACTTCTTCTTCTTCTTCTTCTTCCTCGTTCGTCTTCAGACCTCAACTTCAATGACTAACGAATGCAGCGGTCGACTAAAGGCTCTGTACGCTTCCGTACAGCTTCTCGTGGAAGGACACTGGCTGTTGCCAAATGCTACTTCTTTTGTTGGTATACAGTGGACAGGACTGCAAAATATGTTCTGCCTTCCTGGGGGCTGTGCCGCAGGCACAAAGGTCTGTAGTGCCAATCTTGAACTTGTTGTACAGATGACATTTAAGTCTGTTGTGACCTGTGCGTAGCCGGAGAATTATCACCTGGAGAGTTGATGGTAGGCATCATTTTCTATGTGGCTAAGGTGGTCTTTTTTCCATTTTGCCCTGATGAATGCTTTTGTCTCATTGTATGTGATGTCTGTATTACTCTGCTGCAGCATTCTGCCCTGTCTGGCAAGTCTGTCTGCCTACTCGTTGCCTGGAATGTTGCAGTGGGCTGGTATCCACTGAACTGTGCTTTATTTGAAGCACTGGGACAGGCGTTCGAGCGAGTCTGCCAGTGCACAGAGTTCATTTTTGTGCTAAAAGTAATACATAATAGAATACATAAAGGAACGAGACACATACACAGGAAGAGTAACGGAATACCTTTCATGGAGAATGTATTTACAATGGGACGTGGCTAATAATATTAAGTTCTACGTGCACACACAGCTGACATATAAATGATAAATTACATCGATTATGAAATGACAAGCTTTAATATATAAACAGTTGATTTACCCACACCATTCTTTCTCATATTCATTTAATGACACAATAAATGTATCGGGACTCCGCCAAAGCTTCTTTGCATAGACAAAGTCACTACGCAGCATACAGCTAGCTTCTCTGCACATCACCAATCATCATCATGTTATTCCTTGCCTGAAAACGTCTGATGGGCCCAGACCTACACCTGGACTAGACACGGATGAGATCATAACGGAGTATTGCATCGAATTATTCGAGTCAGCTGACCCTCCTTCCCAATCCAATCCACACTTCCACCGCTTCCAACTTCTCACCTCCGGAAATCCGCCACACCATTGAGAGGCTCTCACCTGGGGAATCACCAGGAGTAGATAACATCATTGCAGATGACATCAAAGTCAGTGGATTACCACTCTATCCAGCCTAAATTAAATGCTTTACAACTTACCCCCACACAGGAACAATACATACAGCACGGCGTAACTCCAAAACGATACTCCAACATAAATAAAGGAGACGAAGATGACCTTGGAAACTATCGGCCAATTACGCTTCTGCCGGTCACCAACAAACGACTTACTAAATGTACACTCGCTAAGATCCGTCACCTCTCCGAGTTCGTGCAACCAATCAAACAGGCTAGTTTTCGGTGCACCTGCAGCACAAAGGACAACATCACAGTCTGTTCCCGCCTAATTGATACAGCTCTAGAGTACCAAACCCCCTTAATCTCCACCTTTATGGACTATAAGAAAACATTTAACTCTATAGCGCCACTATCTGCCTGGCACTCTCTATTAGTCGATTCCGGCTATGTCAACATTCTTGCTAACGGCTACTCAGACTGTACGACAATTTTCCAGGCTTTGTAAAGAACCAATAATAATATATATTGATAAAAGTGTTCTCCGGGGAGATACTATCTCACCAAGCCTCTTTCCCGCTTTCTTGAATCCATCATCAGCCAATGCAATTGGACCCCCCCCCCCCACCCCACCCTTGGCATCAACACCAATGGCAAGCGACTTGACCATCTCCGATTCGCAGATGGTATTGTGCTGATCACAGAAACAACAAAAGACGCCACCCAGTTGATAGATTTACCTCACAAAGTAGGGAGATGAACACCTCCAAGACAAAAGTCACGCGTGAACGTTTCGCTACAAATGACAAAGTCATCCTCGAAGGCGAGAAACTGACGGACGTAGAGGAGTATATCTACATGGAACGCCTATTGAACATACAGAACGACATAAACCCAGATTTAACAAGTCGACTTCGCGCAGGCTGGGCGACGTTCTCGTCAATAAAGTCGACACTAGACCATCCCCACGTTCAGAGTCTGCGCGCCACCCTATTCAACGCCACAGTTCTACCTGCAATGTATTATTCTGCAGAAACTTGGTCACTTATAATACAAGAAATGCAGTTCGGTTTAAACTCAGAGTGACCCAAACCTCTCTCGAGAGACGTATGATCGGACTGAAAAGTCTTCACAACACCGACGTACGGCAAATTTCATTTGTGAATGATGTATTTACCCACGCAGACAAGGTAAAGCATCGCTGGGCTGGTCGTCTGCTTCAGAGAGCTGATGACCGTTGGAGCACAGCGATAGCAGTCTAGTACCCACGAGACAGAAGACGGGAAAAGTATCACCCACTGGTCGACGTGACCCAAGACAGAATACAATGGAAGCAAATTTGAGACTCGCAGCGGCGTAACCGTCTCTTAGGAATGGGTCGTCCAGTATTCCAGTAATCAATTTGCCCCTGGAAAATCTACTTTGTCAATAGAAAAATGAATATTACTGAGATAATGTTAAATTATATAATTGCAATTTATATAACCAAAGTAAGCAATTAATATTTGTAATCTCATTAAATTATTTACATTTTTAAACACACATTTAATTTCAATAATATATATCACTTGAAGAATTAATATCATCGCTCAATTTAACCCAACATTAATGCCCTTACAGAAGCACACTCCTGTGCATACAAACACTGACTAACAGAGACATATAATTATATCTAACAGAAATGACATAATATATTTATTAATATGTAAAATATTATTAAATTTATATAATGACAACATCATATTGCAATTCAATATCGGGTATTAACAGCTGGGCAGACCTGCAGCGTTTGGGTTTCAGTTGTACGTTTTAACTGTTCAAATTTGCTCGCGAGTGGCCGCAGGGGTCTTTGTGTATGTCAAAGACAAGAATAGCACCACTGCCTCACAGAAAGCATGTCTCGTATGAGATGACTAACTGTGTGAAATGGCATACCACCAGCATGATTAGGTGGTTTTATTAAGATCAGCGTAGTTGGCGTCTAACAGGCTTACTGGTTTACTTTGCTCTAGTGTTTGAGTTTATTGAGATGGACGCACACATCGGTTAACCACCCTCTAAGAAACTGGTTGTATACAGACTCTGCAGTCTTCTAAACTAGGATAAA
This sequence comes from Ariolimax columbianus, assembly GCA_036924085.1. Classification (NCBI taxonomy): domain Eukaryota; kingdom Metazoa; phylum Mollusca; class Gastropoda; order Stylommatophora; family Arionidae; genus Ariolimax; species Ariolimax columbianus. Next base: position 60,189,951 of record JAVGWX010000015.1, on the reverse strand, counting down.
GACGTTAAGTTAATACCCCAAGATTTGTATCATACCCCAGCTAATGAGAGTGAACTTCTTCTTGTTTGTCATGAAAACCCATTCTAAAGTCATGCAATCTGATCCAATGGTTGGTTATTGATCCAGCGGCCTATGGGCTCCTGCCATTTGGCCCAATCTGATCCAAAGGTTGATTATTGATGATCTGGTTCCATTTCTGGATAGACCGTCATGCCTAGTAATGGATAATGCTTTCAATCACAATCCAGTATTAGAGGAAGACAAAGTACCAACTGCATCAAATATAAAATCTCAAATTAGGACATGGTTAGATAAGGAAAAATTAATTTTGACGATACGTATTTGAAGCCAGAGTTGTTCCAGCTTGAGAATTAAGACAAATAAGACAAAGGTATATCATTTTGCACAGAATCATTGAAGAGTACGGTCACACTTCTATGCAACTACCTGCATATCATACGCATCTAAACCCTTTAGAGTTTGTGTAGGTTAAAGTCAAAGGACAAGTTGTTGAACAGAACAGCACATTAAAGATCTTTGATGTTGAAGAGCTGACACGTGAGTACCTTTCAAAAATAGACATTCAGTTCTAGAAGAAGTGTGTTAAACATGTGCTCCAGGAAGAAGTACAATAATGGCAACTAGATGGATTATCTGGCAAAGATGGCGCCGTAACTGGCTGCGAGTCTACATTTCTCTACTGTTTTGGATCATTATGGATGCCGCCAGACCACGGATTTGCCTGGAATTCACACTAGTCGACGACTTACACTTGTGTTCACGGAAACGTGGAGTTGTTTTCCATCTGGACTTGTTATTTCGTTCTTTTTTTTGTGATTTCTTCCATCCATTTATCCTGGTCTGGACGCCGGCTGAATGGCACTACGCTTATACCTGTGTCGTATTTCACGGGTTAGTTCTGCTGGTTCACCTTCACGAATTTGGCGTGTGAGAATTTTAGATGCTACTATGATGAGCTGAATACAGCTGGGGAGAAATGCCAGAGTCACTCACACGCTGAGTGTTGTCCATACGACCTCTTGTGGTTATCGAAAAGGCACGACAAACTGCGTTAGATACCATCCCACCTTTCTACCCTGCGGGTTACATGTTTACGGAAAGGCTTCGGTGGTAACCCTGAGGCAAAATCTGCATCCTATGCTATCTCCAGTCGTCTCGATGAATGTCTTGCCACTGGCAAAAGGTAGCTTAGGCTCTGTTAGTGAGGTTGACAAAAGGCGCAGTTTCTTCCTCACTTCAATCCAAATCACCGCGCGTCACCCATTTCAGCGGACACAGCAAGAGATACGACTGTCCACACGGCTGAACAAAGAGAGTGGTCTTCATCACTTGTGATGGACAAAAACTATTAGATGGATTACAATTTGTCCATCCAGTAACAATTATCAACCTCTTTTAATCTACAGATTCTGAATGATTGATCTAATCTTTTGTGGACATACTAATTAGCAGACTTGGATGGATTAGCGTATGTTTATCAAAATAATGGAGTGTGCATACAATGACAACACATACATTTCAAAATTCAATTGCTTTAAGCAACATAAAATTAGCTGCGCAGTTGACACAACCTTGTGGTCTAGGTGCATATTGGTGCCATTTTTACGATTGTACGAGGCGTGTTCAAATGAAACCGGACCAAACTGCAACAAGTGAACATACGTACGATGTGCATGATGACATCACTTTTGGTGTAACCAGCACATACCAACCGTTAAGTTTGCAAAACTTCATTATCCTCCGACTCATAGTTTCCTCAGCAGACTGTTGAAAACATGTGAAACGGAATCCGTCCAGAGTTGATCAGCGAGCGGTGATTCGGTTTCTTACAGCTGAAGGATGTCGACCAGTTGACATTCATCGCAGAATGCAGGCAGTGTATTGTGACGCAAGTGTGTCGAAGACAACAGTGAAGAACTGGTCAACGATGTTTAATGAAGGACATGAGTTAACGCAACAATATCCGCCTGACCTGGTCTCGGAAGATCTTTCGTTAACTCACGTCCTTCTTTAAACATCGTTGTCCAGTTCTTCACTGTTGTCGTACGTATGTTCACTTGTTGCAGTTTGGTCCGGTTTCATTTGAACACGCCTCGTACATAAAGGGCAAAACAAACAATCAACTGATCTATCAAGACATTAAGGAGATACGCTTATAAACAAAATACGACAAGAAATTCAGCTGCGTACTGTAAAATCTTAAAATATAATGCAATTTCTTTACAATGATCCTAAAAGATCAATGGAATTCACCGATTTTCAAAATTCTACATTTCATGGCCATCAGTGTCATGAACATTAGAAAGCTGCTTGTGAAAAAATCATGCTGTTTTGTAGAAAATTGCTTCCGATCTTGTTTATGAATTAAAAGACGCACTATATTTTGAAATTTACTTTTCAAGTAAAATATTGAAATACTCCTACTGGCTTACTGGCTCTGTTATAACACACACACACACTTCTTTAGCTATTAGGTTGTCATGGCAATGACATAATCGACGGTTACGGCCAACCACACGATAATATTGCAAACATGAATGACAAATATCATGGAATGCAGTGTTTAATTTATAATAACATAATTTGTCAGTGTTTGGACTTTGCTGTGGCTAATTTCTCAATTTCGTGCAAAACACTTATGTTTCTACCAGTGGGATATTCTGAAAATTGTTATAGCAAATGTGTGTGTGTGTGTGCGCGCGTGTGTGTGTGTGTGCGCGCGCGCGAGCGCGTGTGCGTGTGTATGTGTAAGTGCGTGTGTTCTCTTCATCGCTAGATCTTCTCTTTTCTCTTCTTTTGCTTCTGTCACGTTACCTATGAGTTAAATCAAGAGTAATATCATCTCTTTGAAAGTGGACATCCAATTCAACATGACAACTCTCACTGAAAGTGGACAGCCACTTCAACCATCACACGGTAACTCTCACTCTCTTACACATCTACTCGCATCAACAGTAACATCCCCTCTTTAAAAGCTTCTTACTGTACAGCTACTGGAGGAAGGCTAACGTCTGGTCAGGTAAAATATACTGATTCGATAAGTTAGTCAGGGTCAGGCAAAACATACTGATCAGACGTGTTAGTCAGGGTCAGGCAAAACATACTGATCAAGACATGTTAGTCAGGGTCAGGCAAAATATACTGGTCAGACATGTTAGTCAGGGTCAGGCAAAACATACTGATCAGACATGTTAGTCAGGGTCAGGCAAAACATACTGATCAGACGTGTCAGGGTCAGGCAAAACATACTGATCAGACATGTTAGTCAGGGTCAGGCAAAACATACTGATCAGACGTGTTAGTCAGGGTCAGGCAAAACATACTGATCAGACGTGTTAGTCAGAGTCAGGCAAAACATACTGATCAGACATGTTAGTCAGGGTCAGGCAAAACATACTGATCAGACGTGTCAGGGTCAGGCAAAACATACTGATCAGACATGTTAGTCAGGGTCAGGCAAAACATACTAATCAGACGTGTTAGTCAGGGTCAGGCAAAACATACTGATCAGACGTGTTAGTCAGGGTCAGGCAAAACATACTGATCAGACATGTTAGTCAGGGTCAGGCAAAACATACTGATCAGACGTGTTAGGGTCAGGCAAAACATACTGATCAGACATGTTAGTCAGGGTCAGGCAAAACATACTGATCAAGACATGTTAGTCAGGGTCAGGCAAAATATACTGGTCAGACATGTTAGTCAGGGTCAGGCAAAACATACTGATCAGACATGTTAGTCAGGGTCAGGCAAAACATACTGATCAGACGTGTCAGGGTCAGGCAAAACATACTGATCAGACATGTTAGTCAGGGTCAGGCAAAACATACTGATCAGACGTGTTAGTCAGGGTCAGGCAAAACATACTGATCAGACGTGTTAGTCAGGGTCAGGCAAAACATACTGATCAGACATGTTAGTCAGGGTCAGGCAAAACATACTGATCAGACGTGTCAGGGTCAGGCAAAACATACTGATCAGACATGTTAGTCAGGGTCAGGCAAAACATACTGATCAGACGTGTTAGTCAGGGTCAGGCAAAACATATTGATCAGACGTGTTAGTCAGGGTCAGGCAAAACATACTGATCAGACATGTTAGTCAGGGTCAGGCAAAACATACTGATCAGACGTGTTAGGGTCAGGCAAAACATACTGATCAGACATGTTAGTCAGGGTCAGGCAAAACATACTGATCAAGACATGTTAGTCAGGGTCAGGCAAAATATACTGGTCAGACATGTTAGTCAGGGTCAGGCAAAACATACTGATCAAGACATGTTAGTCAGGGTCAGGCAAAATATACTGGTCAGACATGTTAGTCAGAGTCAGGGAAAACATACTGACCAGACATGTTAGGGTCAGGCAAAATATACTGGTCAGACATGTTAGTCAGAGTCAGGCAAAACATACTGACCAGACATGTTAGGGCCAGGCAAAACATACTGATCAGACATGTTAGTCAGGGCCAGGCAAAACATACTGACCAAGACCATCACCTCAGCTTCCTAGTAGCCCTCCATGAAAACGGGCTGTTTTCTTGACAGCCTGACTAAAGAGGTGAGGGATCGACATGTTCTCCGTAGTAGTGAACGACATGCAGATGAAGCCAAGCATGGCACAATCGCCTGGAGGATACCGTCTTCATAAGCACGCTCGGGATGCGAGGAAAGCTACTACAACCCGCCACTTAACGTCCCTTCCAGGGCGCACAAAAGAGTAACCTATTCATTGTGGCATTCGCAAACAACAACTACATTCATTAAGGCGCATTTGCACAAATCGTTCCTACCCAATAAGGGGTTCTGGGATTCAGTCGGGGAGTAATGCAATTAGTTTTCCTTTAACGGAGAAACATATGCGTTGCCCACTCATTATATTGCCTTACAATGATGTGTGAAAACATACTTTCATTGATTGAGCAAGTGTACACAGATTGTAAAAGTAAAATGAATACTGCCATACTAACTTCGTGCATACAGTACAAAGTAAACATGAACCCCTACTGCAATCTTTTAACATTGTGAAACAGCAAAGAATAAAGTTGTACATCTTAGCTTAAACTAAGGTGTCCGTCCCCCACCCTACCCCTTATTCTACACATTCCCATCCACCGTACGCACACAGAAAGTTAAATTGTTGATCGCAACAACTTTCAGTGATGTATTTAAAAAAAATTTAAGTAATGTTCAATTAATTCAAAGAAAATGTACTTGTGATACAGTTTTGTCTTATTTTTAAAATTTTTTTATTGTCGCTAGAAGTTGTGGTCACAGACTCTACCCGCAAACTCTACCCACAGTCCCTACCCACAAACTCTACCCACAGCATCTACCCACAGACTCTACTCACAGACTCTACTCACAGTCTCTACCCACAGACTCTACTCACAGCCTCTACCCACAGTCTCTACCCACAGACTGAACCCATCCACAGACTGTACCCACAGACTCCACCGACCTCGAGATTATTACAGTGCTCTGAAGCTACGTTCACGTTAACTACGGTAGTACTAGTATTTGGATAAGGAAAACACTTGTTTTTTGTGATTAGATTTAGTTGTTGAATCTATTCTTTAATATTTATTTATTTCGTATATTGCGTGCGACAGGCAGCTAGTGTTGCTATCTGAACAATTGCGAATTCATGCGAATAATATCGAATACTGCCAGTCGACCTGATGCTCTCTCTCTCTCTCTCTCTCTCTCTCTCTTTCTCTCTCTCTCTCTCTCTCTCTAACACACACAAACACATACACACACACACACACACATATATATATATATGTATATATATATAAACACACACATATATACAAAATTACAAACAAATCGTCAGTTTTACAAATAATTTCTCGTCTTAAATATTTGGAACCGCTTGATAGCTCTTTGAACCGGCTAAGGGATTAAGACGCTGAGCAGTGAACGAGCTGCAGCGATTTACGACCCATAGCTGACTTCTATCGTCAGGACCAGCTAGCTAGAGCTGCCAGGATCCTGCCATACCTCCACGCAGTAATTCTGGATAACATGATGTAATAGAGCAGATTCGCTCAAGAGAAGGGATCGAAGAGACCGAAAGGTGCCAACATCGCAGTAAAGCTGTGCACTACGACACAACGCATTCCGATCTAATTAAAAACAACTTTCTGCTACTTGCAAAGCTATTTTCAGGGCTTGGTAGCGGAAGATAGAGAACGACCGAATTAGAAGAAGTAGGAGAAGAAGAAGAAAAAGAAAAAGAAGAAGTAGAAAAAGAAGAAGAAGAAGAAGTAGAAGAAGAAAAAGAAGAAGAAGAAGAAGAACAACAACAACAACAACAACAACACGAAGAAGAAGTAGAAGAACAAGAAGAAGAAGAAGAAGAAGCTGCTTATGCTGATGTGTTCTTGTCGCTTTCAATCGAGCAGTACTTCGCACTAACTAGTAAATCTAAAGATTTCTTTTGTTGATACCTGTCTTTTGATTTGACAATGTCTGATACTTGTCCTCAGATCTGACAATGTCTGATACTTGTCTTTAGATCTGACAATGTCTGATACTTGTCTTTAGATCTGACAATGTCTGATACTTGTCTTTAGATCTGACAATGTCTGATACTTGTCTTTAGATCTGACAATGTCTGATACTTGTCTTTAGATCTGACAATGTCTGATACTTGTCTTTAGATCTGACAACGTCTGATACTTGTCTTTAGATCTGACAACGTCTGATACTTGTCATCAGATCTGACAATGTCCTCCTGACAGCATCAGAAAAACTAATGTTCATGTTGAAATAAATTAAAGCGCTAATTACAGAATTCATAGGAACTAGAAACATGATTATTAGATACGCACATTTTGGTATGTTATAGAAAATGGTGATGCCAGCAGTTATTACTGGTGGTATAGGTGCAGAATAGGAAGACACCAAACATTAGAGCGAAGAATTTCACACTTCTATAGGCCGCCATACGATTATTTTTGGGAATAATATCTCTGCTGTCACAAGTTTGAAGTATTCTAGAATTGACTGCTTTTTTGTGTTTGAAAGCCAATTGGGCAATATTGAAGTAGGAAACCATAACCGTTATAATGCTTGCAATGTATATAGCAGTTCCTATCAGGTAGAATTCCATTGGCGGGTGTAACAAGATACACATTTCAATGTGTTCACTGTCGCTGTATGCGACCAATGGAAAAAAAAGAAATATTAATCCCAAAATCCAAATACAGGCAAGAATAAAGAAGACCCTTCTCTTCGTCGCGTGTTTTATGTAGTAAAATGGATGAGCTATAAGAATGTAGCGATCAATGGCCATAACTCCGTTGTGGACAATAGAAACTATGATGGAGCTGTTCCATTCTCCGAACACAAACAGTTTAATGTCTCTTTGAACTTGAGCAGATATACTGAAGGCGGTATTGACAGAGTCCCCAATACAAATGAAAGCTGCTCCCATAATAAGATCTGCCACTGACAAAGACGTCATAAAAATATTCGTGTTTGTGTGGAGTGATGACGTTTTACACACTGTTATGATCACCAAAACACTTTTACACAAGATAAGTGCGTTCATTGGAACGGTTACATATAAAATATTAAAACCAATTTTTATTTCTATACTGCATTCTTCCGTAATATTCGCAGCCATAATATTATTCTCCATTCCTTTTCAATTATCTCTGATTGAATTTCGTATTTAAAAAAAAATATTATTACATACAGTATGCGTTTTAGTCAGGGTTTATATTCTGATTTTGCTAAAGTCTCAAAAATTCGTTACATACTTTCACAATAGTTTGGACTAAAACAATTTTATATCAACCAATTTCATGATAAATGTCCCTCTCTCTGTAATTATTTCTGTGTAGTTTGTTCTTTTAATATTGCAGTCTTCCGAAACACGTTTTGTTGTCTCGCATCGATTGGATTCGAATTTCTTGTATTTCCATACATAATTCGTGAGCCGATGTATTCATTTTATCTTTAACTTGAGAAGTTTTTATCACAGCCATTTTCTCAGTCTCACTATTAGTTCATGATAAGGTCGGGTGTTTGTTGAGCGTCCGTAACTGTGTCATGGTTTTCCTTCAAGATTGGTCCAGACAACTGTGGCAGCTGTTCAGGTCCAAACAGTCAAGTCCCTGGTGAAATCTGAAAATATATAATAGCAACATACATTACATTAACACATTATTAGTGAAATAGTCCAATTGAAAACGGCCTATAATCTGAATAGATCAAAAGCAATCCAACAGTTTCAGACTTTTATTTTAATAAAGAAATCAGAATCAATAAGTTAAGTGAAGCCGATGTCTCTACCAATTATCATGATATATATATAAATGGGTGTGTGTGTGTGTGTATTTGTGTGTATGTATGTATGTGTGTGGGTGTGTGCATCTGTGTGTTAATCGTGAGGGAAAAGCCAAACCTCTTACCAGGCGCGTCAGCTGGTTGATGCATAGCTGACTGGTCTATATATTTAGATGTTAGCTGTAAATAACAAATAAACAGCAATGAGCAAGAAACAGCGCATCCATCATGCAAAGAAACAGGCCGGCACATCACCTGTTTATCTACTCAACCAGTTACAACTCAACAAAGGATGAAAACCTGGCAGACCTTAAATATGTCGAACTGGCGCGAATTGTTGACCACGGTTGTTGGAACATGAATTATTAGACCGTATAAACAAGAATGTCCTCATGGAAGAAATTAAAAATACAAAATGGCTATCCTTCCTCTCACAGAAACTAAGATAAAATAACAAGGGGTCACGGATCTCGGGTGTAATATGTTCCTCTACAGCGGAGCTGTATTTATGTCAACATAAATTTACAGTGGGTGGTGAGGAAATAGATCAGGTCACACATTTTAAATATCTAGGCTCCAGAATTGACAAAAATGGCGACTTATCGAAAGAAATCAGAAGAAGACTAGTCATGGTAATGCAAAGACTGAACAGGTTGAAGAAATTATGGCAGAGCACCAACAAAATGATAAAAGTAAAAGTCTTGAGAGCCTGTGTTTTTCCTGTGGTAGCTTATGGCTGTGAAGCATGGACGAATACCAAAACTTCTAGACAAAGAATCGAATCCTTCGAGTCAAAATGTTACAGAAAGATCCTCAAAATACCCTTGACAGAGAAAAAAACAACAAATGTAGACATTCGGCAAGAGTTGAGCATAGAGGAGAACTGGTTTATCAATTCCATTTTAGCTAGAAAATGCAAATACTTTGGTCACATCAAGAGACACAACGGTCTTGAGAGAACGGCGATGGAAGGTATGGTGCCACGCAAAAGAGGAAGGGGTAGACCAAGAAGACGATGGTACCAAGATATCCAGGAATGCCTGAGTATGACAGTGGCGGAAGCTGGTGTTTTGACAAGGGAACGAGTTTCTTTCAGACAGACTGTGATGGGAGCGACGTTCTACAAAGGACAGTCTTTACTCTTGCTGTGTTGGCTAAAATGGCTGACAGGCGATGATGTGGATTTAAGTGAGGAAGAAACTGCGCATTCTCTCAACCTCATTCTCTCGTCCTGACTACATTTGGCCAGTGGCAAGACATTATCGAAAAAACTGGGTATAGCACAGGATGCAGATTTTTCCTCAGGGTTTACTCACGAAGCCTTTCCCGCAAACAGGTGCCCCGCCAGGCAGCCGAGGGGGAGGGAGGGTGACATATATCGTTGTGTGTCTTGTCTTTCCCATAACCGCAAGAGTTCGCAGTGAATCACTCAGCGTGGGGAGTGATGTGTTTGGCATCTCTCCCAGGCGACGTGGGCTAGTTCATTATAGTAGTGTCTAAATTACACAGTCACACCAAAACCCATGCTGGCTGCAGCTAGGTCGAAGGGCGCCAATCTCTTGAAGTTTATCCATGTGCACTGGACCATGAAAATACGACACATGTTTAACCGCAGTGTTAATTTATTTAGCCGATGTCCAAGCCAGGATAATTGGATGGAAGAAATCACACAAAACGAACAAATTAATCAGTTCAAATGGAAAACCACGACACTTTTCCGTGAACAGAAGTGTAAGCCGTCGACTAGCGTAAATTCCAGGAAAATCCGTGATCTGGCGGCATCCACAATGAACTAAAACACCAGAGCAATGTTAGACACGCAGCCGGAACGGCGCCATCTTTGCTGCTCCCCCAGACCTTAAAGATTAAAGAAAGTTAGTCAACTTCATCGTTCTTTATGCCTTGAATGAGGGGTGGGACGGCTGCAGGGCTGTGAGCCGGGGATAGATCAGATGACAAAGGCGAGTTCTTTGAAACGTTTGACTATTGTCACGACTGTGACATGGTTATGGTGGTTCCACGAGCCAGTATCAAGGATCCATGTAAACACCGTTCCAGAGTATTGCCATATAACGTCAGAACCCTGTCTGTGAGCAACAGTTGAATGTACCGATCATTGTTGGAAACCTAACACAATGATCGGTCTGAACGTGTACTCTGCCTAATTTAAAATCTCCTGACTTCAATGGTCAGTTTGCTGAAGCAGACGGAATGTCTCACGACCCTTAAAGGCAGACAGAGAGTGTGAAACAAAGTATCTCTTTATCTGGTATCCATAGATCAAAGAAAGTTTATCTGCCTAAAACTAGACAAAACTAGAAGACGTTGACTCAAACTTGGAGAGTATAGTATGTAAGTTGAGGAATCGGTGTATTCTTGTAGAACACAGAACAGAAGACAATCGAGCAGATTGAATAGTAGCTAGAACAGAGCTAGAACATCAGGAATGACAATAGATAGAACAGATAGATAGACCAAATAGATAGAACAGATAGATAAAACAGATAGATAGAACAGAGTTAGAACATCAGATAGGACAATAGATAGAACAGATAGATAGACCAGATAGATAGAACAGATAGATAGAGCAGAGCTAGAACATCAGATAGGACAATAGATAGAACAGATAGATAGACCAGATAGATAGAACAGATAGATAGAGCAGAGCTAGAACATCAGATAGGACAATAGATAGAACAGATAGATAGACCAGATAGATAGAACAGATAGATAGAACAGAGCTAGAACATCAGATATGACAATAGATAGAACAGATAGATAGACCAAATAGATAGAACAGATAGATAAAACAGATAGATAGAACATCAGATAGGACAATAGATAGAACATATAGAAAGACCAGATAGATAGAACAGATAGATAGAACAGAGCTAGAACATCAGATAGGACAATATATAGAACAGATAGATAGAACAGATAGATAAAACAGAGCTAGAACATCAGATAGGACAATAGATAGAACAGATAGATAGACCAGATAGATAGAACATATAGATAAAACAGAGCTAGAACATCAGATAGGACAATAGATAGAACAGATAGATAGACCAGATAGATAGAACAGATAGATAGAACAGAGCTAGAACATCAGATAGGACAATAGATAGAACAGATAGATAGACCAGATAGATAGAACAGATAGATAGAACAGATAGATAGAACAGAGCTAGAACATCAGATAGGACAATAGATAGAACAGATAGATAGACCAGATAGATAGAACAGATAGATAGAACAGAGCTAGAACATCAGATAGGACAATAGATAGAACAGATATATATAACAGCAAAAGAACAACTGGGTAACACCGAAGTACACTCAGACGTTGAGAGAAAATATCTTTACTGAGCATTTGGTTGGGTGACAGAGATTTACTTTAGTTTAGTCGAAGAATCAACGTTATTGCACACGATTTAATTGGAGAATCTCAAATAGATAATTTTGGAGGATTCTGTAATAGATTGGGTATATAATAACATAATTTTGAATTTTGCCTGGGCAGCGGCCATTAAGTCTACATTTTGCGATTCCCAATTGCAGAGAGATTTTTGAACGTGCGAGACACTGAACATGGGCGTCCGATCTCTACTACCAGAGATTCTGCAAAATATCAGAAATTAAGCGTTTGTAAGGAAAGACTCGTGTAAATATGTGAGAGTTGCCTGTCTGGAAAGGAACCGACAAGGACTTGGGGCAAGCTGCCGATAGCTTCCAGAGATTAAATTGATGCTGGTGGTTTGGAATACTATTACAATGTTCGACCTAACGTTGGATCCCTTTTTCGTTATCTGTAATTATTTTTTTTTTGATCAACATGAAGGAGGGGCAATAGACTTGAGGATGTTGGACCACACACCGCTATGAGTGCATGGTAAAAGTTTGTCATGTCATGGTTGTTAGCAAAACACTGGATCTAATCTGCTTTATTACTCAACTATGTCCAGCATCTGAGGTAGTTTATATTGGGTGAACCTGCTTCCGTTGTTGAAAACGTCCCTATTAGATGTAGGCATTGAATCATTTAGATAGGCATTGAATCATTTAGATAGGCATTGAATCATTTAGATAGGCATTGAATCATTTAGATAGGCATTGAATCATTTAGATAGGCATTGAATCATTTAGATAGGCATTGTGAAGACTGAGCGTGTCTGCTTATATCTCTTCTATTGTTCTCATCGAACAATTTTGTCTTTTTCATGCTAGGACCAGGATTTATGTATCAATGTTGTAGATCTGCTCACTTAAGACTGGCCGATCTGTTGCCCCACTTCTGGTGGTAAGACACAGGATCTCTGTATCAGTGTTATAGATCTGCTCAATTAAGGCTGAACAATCTATTGCCTCGCTTCTCATGTCGGGACCCAGGATCTCTGTATCAGTGTTGTAGATCTGCTCAATTAAGGCTGAACAATCTATTGCCTCACTTCTCATGTTTGGACCCAGGATCTTTGTATCAGTGTTGTAGATCTGCTCAATTAAGGCTGAACAATCTATTGCCTCACTTCTCATGTCGGGACCCAGGATCTCTGTATCAGTGTTGTAGATCTGCTCACTTAAGGATGCCCAAACTGTTGCCCTACTTCTGGTGGTAAGACACAGGATCTCTGTATCAGTGTTATAGATCTGCCCTCTTAAGGCTGCCCAAACTGTTGCCCCACTTCTGGTGGTAAGACACAGGATCTCTGTATCAGTGTTATAGATCTGCCCTCTTAAGGCTGCCCAAACTGTTGCCCCACTTCTGGTGGTAAGACCCAGGATATCTGTATCAGTGTTATAGATCTGATCTCTTAAGAATGCCCAAATTGTTGCCCCACTTCTCATGTCAGGACCCAGGATCTCTGTAGCCGTGTTGTAGATCTGATCTCTTAAGGCTGCCCAATCTGTTGCCCCACTTCTGGTGGTAAGACCCAGGATCTCTGTATCAGTGTTGTAGATCTGCTCTCTTAAGGCTACCCAATCTGTTGCCCCACTTCTGGTGGTAAGACCCAGGATCTCTGTATCAGTGTTGTAGATCTGCTCTCTTAAGGCTGCCCAAACTGTTGCCCCACTTCTGGTGGTACTACAAATAACGCAAACATTTAATGGCGTGTTAGTGGTATTATTTACTTTGAGGTTTTCGGTTCTGTCTGATCGCGATGTGGTGTAGGAAGCTGCGGCTTTCTCTTTTGAGCCAAATGTTTTGTCCTCGCAGATGTAACCGTTTGTATAAGATGCAGGTTACCAAGACAACATGAAACCGGGAAATGTCAGACATCTAAAAGTTCCGATTTAAAAAAAAAAAAAAATCCTTCTGCTTTTCACTTTGTAATATCTTTACAAAAGGGAAATGATCATCCTCATTTGATAAAACACACTTAACTCCCCGTGGAACATACATCCATAAAAAAAACACATTTCAAACTCTCTAGTAACATATTTTCCTTGTCGACTTCTTTATGTTTTTGTTCTGTATAGTTTTCCACACTCAGCACTTCTACACGATACCAGGTAAGTCACAGTGTTACTATTTTTACTTCCCGTTTTGACTCCAGTAATATATAGACGAAATAGTAGTTAAACTGTATCGTACATATAAACCAAAGGCTTTCAATCGAATGCTGTTGTTAAACATGGACGTTGGACTCTCACTTGCATCAACACCTTCACGAATGTTATATTTAGCACTACCATGTATTATTTAGTATTACCGTGTATTATTTAGTATTACAATACTACAAAGACATCAACTGCAGCAAATGAACAGGTTATTGTCTGTCGTTACTTTCGAGGTAGTCATGCCAGTTCTGATAAAAATCAGACAGCTCTCCTAAATTGGTGTGCACGTTTACCATTATCATCTCTTGCACTTTGAGATCATATTACTCTGACAAATTTACACTTTTTGATAAAGCTGAGCGCACCATCGGTCACAATCGTATATTCTACGACAAAGATTCCCAATCTGTGCTACTTTAAGGGCACACTTAGATGAATATGATTCTTCCACCAAACATTTAATTTAAGAACGATGACAGAAATGAGAGGAGCAGTGAAGCTTCCTGTGTATGAAGCACATACTGGGGCAAGATCTCAATTTGGATCTGTTTGCAGTTATGTCATGCCTAGATGTCAGATCCATCTTCAGTGCCTTTATGTCCCGATGCGCCTTTGAAGCTCAGCTGTGGTCGGTCAGCTGTTCTTTTACCATACACCATCTGCCCATAAATAATATCTTTGGGAATACAATTTTCTTCCAGGCGACGAACAGGACCAAGCCATTGTGCAAGAATGTATCTCTGCATTTGATACCTTGTCTTTTTATGAGACGCCAAGGATGGATATAAGGCGGCGTGGGTGAATGTTGATGAGCATTTTCTATTGTTTGGCACAAGTTGTCCACGTATTACTACCATGTAGAAGCATAGTGACGACACAGGCATTGTAGGCCATGGCCTTGGTCTTGGCTATAAGTTTGGGGTTTTCCCAGACATGACATGTGAGACGGGAAAATATGGTAGCAGTTCTGCCAATGCAGTTGCGTATTTCTAGGAAGAGGTTATCATTGATGAGGGATCTGAAGTAAGTGAACTGGTCCACAGTTTCGAGTTGGAAGTTGTCGATAGTGATGGTTGAGGTGGTCTCTACGTCTTATCCAGGCACATTTGTTTTATTCAAGCTTAATGTGAGACCAAAATCTGTCCATGTCTGTGAGAGACGATCTATCAAGCGCGGGAACTCCTGCTGACTATGAGTGACAATAGCAGTCTTATCAGCAAATCGCAAGTCCCTGATAGTAACTTCCCTGATCTTGGTTTTAGCTTTGAGTCTCGCATATTTAAGCATACGACCATCTGATCTAGTGTGAAGGCAAATCCCTTTTGTCATATTACCAAATACGTGTTTCAAGTAGCAAAGCAAATACGATTCCGAAATGTGTCGGGGCCAAGACACAGCTTTGTTTACCATCACATTGAATATTGAACCGCTGGGATGGATTGATTACCGCCGATTTGGACTGTTTCTTTAATATCCTCATGGTGACACTATTAGCTGCAGCAGCTTGTTAGGGCAGCCTAATTTTGAAGAGTCTAGCTCTGCTAACGAATTCGAATGCTTTTGTCAGGTCGATAAAAGCGACATTAAACGGCTTTTTCCGTTCGCGTGAATTTTCCTGCAACTGCTGTAGAGAGAAAAACATGAAAATAATTTATCTTGTAGATCGGAAACCAGTGTTACTCTTAACTTAACTTAACGTCTTTATACTGGTTTAGAAGACTATACAACCAGTTTCTTGGATAGTGGGTTTTTACCAATGTGCGAGTCCATCTTAATAGACTAGAACGCTAAAGTTAAGTAGATCCGTAGCCATTTAGGCGCATTTATAGCTGCTCTTAACAAACCACCCGGGGAAAGGTATAAATATCTTGGGTCGATTTTTAATTTGAGCTGTAGCCGGCCAGCGGCCATAAAATCTACTCTTTTCGATTTCCAACTGCTAAGGAATTTTTAACGTGCTCGACACTGAACACGGGAGTCCGATCTCACTACCCAGAGATCAGGGACATTTTTACCAGAAGATCTACGTGAAAAAAACTTGATGCACTCTCTCTGATAGTTTGTGTAGCCTCAGTATGCTGACCCTGGCAAAGACTTTGCCTACAACACTGAGCAGTCGCTTCTCTAACATTTATTATTTGTATAGTGTGACAATCTTTATCACTCATATCTTGAGGTATGATTTCCTCTTTCCAACCCTGCTATAGCAACAGATGAAGCAGTTTCAAGTGTGTATCTTTACAGTCAAGAAAACTTTTCATAACCAGACGCTGAGAGTTACAAGCAGGGCAAAAACGAAAAGAAGAAGAAGAATAGTGTAATCAAAATTCTTGAAATTTCGCGACGAACTTCGGAATTTTTACTGCACACCTCAGACACACTTGATAGAAAATTCGCAAACAGCACAAGAAGAACCAGAGAAACAAAGTGACATGATACAAACGGGTGTAACAGAAACAGAGGAAAAACATTGGAAAACGATGATTTTAAGCAGGAAAACCATGGGTTAACTTGGAAATGCTACATTAAAATGGGTGTAACAGAAACAGGTGAAAAAACAAGGGAAAACGATCATTTTAAGCAGGAAAACCATGGTTTAACACGGAAAGGCTACAAAGAACGACAGAACGTCGCAAATGGAAGTACCTAAAAATCAAGATACGTAGGACAGCGTTCACGAAAAGAGAATACGAATTAGACAGAATGCAAGAAAGCAAGGAAGAAGTGGTGAGATAAACACTGAAGGGAAATAGAACAGCTGGAACAAAAAGAGAAATAAGATACACATTTAGGAAAATAAAAGACGCTAGCATGAACAATAAAGGAATTCAGCCATCTACCATACAAGATCACATGGGAAAAGTAATTACAGATCCAAACCAAAAGAAAGAAAGATAGAGATAATATGTAACTGAACTATATGAGGCAGAAGAGAACGATACACTGAAATAAATAAACTGGCAAGTGAGAAAGAAATATAAACGGTAATCAAAGAGATGAAACGAGACGAATTTGTCATGGCCAATCGAGGGATCCCAAATTCCAAATCACTGGGTATGGATGACATAACCTTATAGCGTATAAAAGCTGCACAGAACCTCTGCAGGAAAAAACATTTACATCATCTAAAAGTTTGTATCGCACAGGAAGGTGGCCATCAGATGAAATTACATCTGTGTTAATTCACCTCCCTAAAAAGTCCCACTCGCCAGAATGCAAACATTTCAGAACGATACGCCTGTAATCACATGCTTCCCAAAATCCTCTTAGCAATAATCAGAAAGAGAATAACAAACCACACAGACGGGTTTTTGAAGGAAAATCGGTTTTGGTTCAGAAGACGGCCCTGCACCAGAGAGGCTACTGCCTTATTGTGTTTATCTGGCTTCATAGACTACGAGAAGGTTTTTGACCGAGTGTACCGGAAAAGGCTATTTGAGATCCTCAAACAAGCCGAAATTGAGGTGCCAATCCTCGGTCTGATGCAAAACGTACACACAAATCAAAATACCACTATATCACTTAGAGAAGAAACCACAGACCTAATACCTATAAGGAAAGAAGTAAGGCAGGGATGTACACTTTCACCTGGACTGTACAACGCACACTCAGAGTTGATGGGGGCCCAGATTATGAAGTAACGCAATCTGGGGGTAAAGATAAATGATGAACAACTGAAGGAAATAAAGTTTACTGATGACCAAGCCATTGGGGCACAGACAGAAGACGATCGACAAGCACTGCTCAATAAAATCAACGTTACAACAACAAAATAAATATAGGAAAGACCAAGACAACAATTATAGCCAAAGGACCAACGGAAGTAAAAGTTATCATCAAAGGGAAACAATTCGAGCAAGTTTATCAATTTCCATTCTATACCTGGGCCAAATCCTAATAAAAGAGAAATACGAACCAGAATTGCGTTGGCAAAGAATGCATTTAGAGAGTAAAAGAAAGTGCTGATATCAAGTAGACTTTAGAATGACACTATGGAAACGAATCCTGACCGCATATGTCTGGTCTAAAACGCTGTACAATTGTGAAACGTGTATAAAACATTAAAGAGGAGAAATACTTGAAGGCATTTGACAAGTGGTGTTACCCAAAGATGAGTAACGTGAGATGAACAGAGATAAAATCAAATGAAAGGGTGTTGACAGAAGTGTGAGAGGACATAAATATGCTTAAGGAAAGATACAGAAACGACGACTGACCTGGCTGGGGAACAATCTCGTGGCGGTTGTGAAGAAAGTATTGGAAGACAGAATAGCAGAGCAAGAGAGGAAGGGACAAACTAAGTAACATCATTATGATGATGTTCGTCTATCACAAGTGATGAAGACCACTCTCTTTGTCCAGCCGTGTGGACAGTCTTTTCTCTTGCTGTGTCCGCTGAAATGGGTGACCTGCGTGGTGATTTGGATTAAAGTCAGGAAAAGAAACTGCGCCTTTTGTCAACCTCACTCTCTGGTCCTGGGTTACCTTTAGCCAGTGGCAAGATATTTATCGAGACGACTGGAGATAGCATAGGATGTAGATTTTTCCTCAGGATTTACTAACAAAGCCTTGGGGTGCCATACCTTTTCCATAACCACAAGAGGTCGTAGAGACATCAGTCGGCGTGTGAGTGAGTCTGGCATCTCTCTCCGGCTGTGTTCAAATAATTATAGTAGTGTTTACATTTCTCAAACGCCAATTCCGTGAAGTTCAGCCGTGGGAACTAGGCCGTAAAATACGACACAGGTTTAAGCGTAGTGCCATTCATATAGCCGATGTCCAGACCAGGATAATCGGACGGAAGAAATCACAAATATGGAACTAATTAACCAGTCCAAACGGAAAAAAACACCACGTTTCCGTGACCACAAGCGTAAGTCGTCGACGCGTGAATTCCAAGCAAATCCGTGATTTGGCGGCATCCATAATGAACCAAAACAGCAGAGCAATGTAGACTCGTAGCCAGTGACGGCGCCATCTTTGT
This sequence comes from Ariolimax columbianus, assembly GCA_036924085.1. Classification (NCBI taxonomy): domain Eukaryota; kingdom Metazoa; phylum Mollusca; class Gastropoda; order Stylommatophora; family Arionidae; genus Ariolimax; species Ariolimax columbianus. The sequence continues at coordinate 60,171,088 of JAVGWX010000015.1, read as the reverse complement.
TGCGTATCTATTATGATACAAGCATGAAGAGACATGGCGGTGAAGACATAATGACCTGCAGATGGCCGCAGATGACAGGCAGAAGTGGAAAGATAGAATCTTGCGCTTGCAAACCAGTCTCAGGAGCGAATCACTTGATGATAACTCAAGTCCCGTGGTGCAACGTTTGGGAATCACCGTTTCTCAGTATTCAATTTTACTGTAATCCTTCACTTACTCGATTTACATAAATTTTACTGTAACCATTTATTGTTTCCTCATTAATTTATATTGTTTTAAAAAGATTTTTTCATTGTAAATGTCTTCTTTTTTTCTCTCACATTTCGTCATACCAATATTAATTGGCGCGCGTTAAATGTAGGTTTCCTTCAACCTATATGTTGATATTTGTGTTACTTAGTTGGCTGTTTTCATTAGTGTTGATTTTGTTTGTGATAAAGATCTATTTTGGCGGAAGCGTCAGTAGATGTTTGTTGCTGTTCTCCTGGTGTACTACTTTTAGCCCTGCTTGCCACATCCGTTAAGTGTTTACACATTTAAACTAGGCAGACGAGAATCGATTTCAGGCGTATCTCTAGAATAAACAAAAATGTTAATGTTGTTGACTCGCCAAAGCACACACGTTGAAAATCTGATATAACTGAATATGACACCATCAGAGCTCTCTGACGCTAATTCTGTTTGTTATCGCTTTAGACCAGCAGTTCTAAAACAAAAGTAGTCTGGTAATTCCCACAGTTGCAAACGTCATTTGTATTCATTTTTGCATATCTAGCGAAAGTTCTATGTGTCCCAAGTTAGACACCACTGCTTTTGAAGATTTAAATCCACACTGCCATCATGGATCATATTCGCGGACCAGTGTTAGTATTGACCATAACATTATATAGCATATTAGTGTAGCTTGGCAAGCATAACGTCAATCAATCAATCAATCAATCAATTAATTAATCTATAACAACCTTCACCTTCTCCTGTGGAGCATAATTCATGAACAAATACTCACAGTATTGATGTCCTGTTCCATCTGCGGCAGCTCAAACGACGTGTTCCCAGTATGGTTAATATTTGTACCAATGTCTTTCTCCGACATGAACGAGCAGACCTGCCTCTACTTCCCTTGCCTATGGGGGTTCCAGAACAGAAACTGTATTTCAGTAATGTATGACCTATCTAACATAAATGATTCATCTTCGGGCCTTGAAGATCCTCACTGTTATCTGCACGGCTCCCTCCCACAGATCTACACTAGTCAACTTATTCTACCTTTTTAATATCGTAATGAATCTCGTTCTCGTCGTGGAATACAGGAAAATGAGAGAAAGCATATCGACTAGCCAATGACAGTATTGCAGACAATCAACCGGATGTACCAGTTGCATACCAACAGAAGAGATGAATGATAACATCAAACAGAAAGCCAACAACAGTATCACAAGACGATTGGCCTAACATTAACAGACAAGAGCAAACTGTTGTGATGTATCTCAGAACACAACCGACTCCGCAGCCACATGTACACACAATTGAAGATTGACAACTCTGCCATATGTACATGTGGACAGACTCCCCAAACTACAGAGCATTTACTACAGAACTGCCCTGAATATGATATTCTGACGTAAACTCACTGGCCTAGAGAAACAACACTGGAAGAGAAACTCAATGGAACTGTTATGAGAGCTATAAAACACAATGAGGTATATCTAAGAAACAATAATGCATATATAGACATTATATACTCAAACGAACGAAAGAAGAACAAAAGAATACATTTTTAAATGCCTTTATTATAATCTTGGGAGACGACAAGAAATAGTTGGGCTTGAGACCGGCGACCGTACTCTGTAGACATTTTAAGCTCTCCAATGTCAACGAAAAACTCAAATGGAGATAGGTAATAATAACTTCTTCATTGTTTGGTGTATGAGAGTTTCTGTGTTGTCTGATAGGTAATAATAACTTCTTCATTGTTTGGTGCATGTGAGTTTCTGTGTTGTCTGATAGGTAATAATAACTTCTTCATTGTTTGGTGTATGTGAGTTTCTGTGTTGTCTGATAGGTAATAATAACTTCTTCATTGTTTGGTGTATGTGAGTTTCTGTGCTGTCTGATAGGTAATAATAACTTCTTCATTGTTTGGTGTATGTGAGTTTCTGTGTTGTCTGATAGGTAATAATAACTTCTTCATTGTTTGGTGTATGTGAGTTTCTGTGTTGTCTGATAGGTAATAATAACTTCTTCATTGTTTGGTGTATGTGAGTTTCTGTGTTGTCTGATAGGTAATAATAACTTCTTCATTGTTTGGTGTATGTGAGTTTCTGTGTTGTCTGACGCTGCAGCTAGCGCTGAATTTGGATTATAGTGATGGTTAGTTTCGCCGTTCGTCAACCTCACTCTCTCGTCCCAAAACAGTCTGGAACCAGTGGCAGGACAAAGTCAATACGACTGGAGATAGTTAGGGATGCAGTGGATAACCAGGGCGTGTTAGGTGTCTCGCCGTGCTCTATGCGGTCCATACCACTCTGCTGAGAGTCACCATTCTACCCGTTGGGCCAGGCATGACTTCATCCACGTAGTCTGCCCAGACCAGTCTTCACATGCCAGGGTAGGGTAGACTACTCTAATATCCTTTGTTCGTGACCGTTCTACTAGAACGTAATAGACGTAATTAACGCGCAACGATTGCTCCGGGTGTCAAGTAAGCCCAGAGTTCGTAGTACTACCTTTAGAGACGGTACAGTGCGTATCTTACCCGACCTAATTGACCGCTGTGTCCTGTGTCGGGCATGTAGCAGACCGCAGATACGCCTGTTTTGTTGGACATGCTAACGGTCACTGGAGATAGGTACCTGTTTGGAAAGACGAGTCAATCACCCCTATAATTATCATTGTTCCAGTAATAGGAGCACAGTTGTTTCAAGAAAAAAGCTGTTTTGTTTCCTGTAATCGTATTCTGGTTTTAGTCATTTGAAATAATGAATGATGTGGGCTAGGGGAAAGAAGAATATAAAGTCGATAAAAACGTATATAAGTAAAGGCTCAGTTACCACACCAGAGCAAAAACGGAACAACTACGTTACGGCTACTATTGTAGTCACTATATATGAATTATATATTTTGTTTTTATCGACTTTTTGCCTTCACTATGCTGCAACTTCATTTGTTTTATTGATTTGTGATTAGAATGTAAGCCAACACGTATCCTCAAGCTTCCAGTTTCCACTTCTTGAACATACAGACTATGTTTGAACATACAGACTATGGAAATACGTATCTCTGTGTGTCCGAACTATTTGTCTGTTCGTGCATTTACATCATCTTCCGATCAAAACCTTTCAACTCCCGCAGGAGAGTACGTCTTCAACAAATTCTCGCCAAGTTTTAAATATGACGCGCAATCATTTCCAGCTCACCTCTCGTATCACCTGCCATTTTCACATGTTTCGACCTTCCTTCTTCATGCGTCTGCTCCTACTTCTTTTACCCTGAGAATTCCATAACAACGACTGCCTTACAATTCTATCAGCTGCTTTCCGTAATGTGTGCCCTATCCATCGCAAACACCACCTCTTTACGTCATCCCACTGACATCTGTCATCTTCTTTCCCAGAGTTCTATATTAGTGACTTCATCGTATCATATTCTCCCCTCAATTCGGTGCAAGCATCCATTGATGGAAGCTTGGACTTTTTTTAATTGTACTTTTCGTTGTTCTTTCGTGCGTCTACTACATTCGTTGTTTATTGTCTTGTCCCTGACAGTTTTCAACTGACCTGACGTGCCCATATTAGTTCTCCTCGCATGAACCTATGTTAGTTGTTGAATTAAGACTAATGCGGATGTTCCAGTATCAGCCATACAGAAAGAAAGAGTGATGTACATTTCAACAATACGAGCCTTTTCTGTGTGGATCCTGGAGGATAGGGGAGGGGGGGGGGGGGTTGCTTTTGGGAGAGGAAAGGACATAATCACTGCATCTCCATGTATGTCGTTAAAGTTGACTTAAGAGAGTTGTGCTTGTGACTAGCAAACCACACCAAGTAGAACAAATTGCTACAGAATCAATCACTGCAAAAGCGAGAAATGCACTTTGGCACAGGCTTCCTGAAGGAGGCCAGATGTTATGGTCATATGCTTTGTTTATTTTATAAAGGCGCACGAAAAAGGGCACGTGTTAGAGATGGTAACATTAACCATCTATTGGGATAACAGGCACCCACCATTTATGGGAAGGGGGAGAAAGAGAGAGGAAGACACAGAAAGAGTGAAAAAGAAAGAGAAAGTGAATTAAAAAATGAGAGAGATACATAGATAGACAGACAGACAGATAGATAGATAGATAGATAGATAGATAGATAGATAGATAGATAGATAGATAGATAGATAGATAGATAGATAGATAGATAGATAGATTGTAGCACCTCCAGCAGAGGGTGCAAGTAGTCTGCACTAACTCCATCTCACTTCCAACAAATTAACTATGACACTAATTGAAATTAAAACACAACAATGACACTTTATTTCTATACGTTCACAACTTCCAATCTTTACTATAAATAAAACCTGTCTGGATGTAAGGAATATGAACTAAAACTCAACTAAAATAAACTTTATTACGAACTACAACTTGATAGACGAACAGTTACTTGATAGACGAACTGTAACTTGATAGACGAACTATTAGACTACGTGATAGTCAAACTGTAACTTGATAAACGAACTGTACTTTGATAAACGATCAGTTACTTGATAGTCGAACTGTAACTTGATAGATGAACTGTAACTGGATAAACAAACCGTTAGACTGCTTGATAGTCGAACTGTAACTTGATAAACGAACTGTAATAATTTACTAGGTGAACCGTTAAGTGGATTGCCACCGGATGGAAGATTCGTGTCTATTCTGCAACCCATGTGATTTTGTCCGTGGTCCTATTCTCCTAGTCAACGATGACGTATAGTGATCGTTGAAGAGCTGGATCGCTGTGCTAGTCAAATATCTCTCTAGTTAGACGCTGGATTTTTTTAGATATTTCAGTTCAGACGCTGGATTCTCATCAGCGATGCAAATAAATAGTATCTAAGATGATTAAGTCTTGCGTGTTCCTCGTGGCGTACGATTATATTTGTTTCTACCACTTGCTATTGCGAAACATCAATTTCATTACTATTTACCTCTCCCCGATACGTTGCTGAACATATGGACTCACGTAGTGAAAGATTGTCTGTCGAAACCTCTCTCTATCCGGGTTCCAAAAACCTATCTGCTTTCTTCTTTTTTCTTCACCGTTATCGAGACGGTCCTAGTTGCTCACTGCCGACTGATGTCGACATGTTCCTAGGCTCTTCGCTCTGAAATCTCAAGACTTGTTCCTCCGCTCTTCGCCCTGTCAAAAAAAAAATAATGCTGGCTTCCCTAGCTAGCTCTATCTGCGGCTTTTTCCAGATCTCGTACCTAGGTTTTCTCCTCGAGATTTTATAAAAACCAGTAAATAGCATTAGTCACTACCGATCATGTTGTAACAGGCGTCTATGCGTTATGCAAGGTTACGTAGTTTTTAACATCTGCATGGCTTGGAAACCAACATTATGCATTCCAAACATTCTGATGTCCAGATTTGAGTACATCTATACTGGCTAGCTTTGTTAGTTTTAATTTAATAAGAAACAACTGAATGGCTACAGACTATCAATACTTCCACTCTTTCTAACTTTAATAAAACAGGTCTAAAATACTACCCCTAATAAATCTACACAGCTAAGATATGTTACAAGATAGATAGATGGACAGACAGACAGACAGACAGTCAGACACATAGATAGTGTAGCAGATCCTCTATTTCTTTGCCCTGGCCGTGATCTAACTTAGAACATTCTCACACTCATCCACATCATCATGACCATACTCAGTAAATGACATATCACACATCAGGTGGCATATTTATTATATCATACTCATATCATAGAATGAGTAGAGAAATTACAAACACAATATAATACATATCTTAACTAAACATTATACTAAAACGGGAATTGTAAAATGAGTAGAGAAATTACAAACACAATATAATACATATCTTAACTAAACATTCTACTAAAACGGGAATTGTAAGCATTAGCTATTGATGGAATTCCCACTTATATAAAAACCCAGTTCTATTGTCTAGCAATTACATCCCACACACGTCGCCTTAACTGCGTCTCCAACACACCTTATCAAATACTCTTCCTCACAGAAATCCCCTCAGGCGGGCGATCTCGACATACTCGTTCACAATGTGTCCTTGCTTACAAACACACGTTCAGATTATCCATTAATGCAAAACTCACACACCTATTTGAGCGATCCTGTTCTATCACTAAACATTCGTCCAACAGTCTATCAATCGCTCCTCTACCTAAGTCGGTGAGTTAAACATACTATCCACATTCAGTCTCTCTCTCTCTTCCATACAGCCTCTCTCTCTCCCTCACTCTCCATCTCTCATCCAGCCTCTCATCCAGCCTCTCGAGCTAAACTTTGTCTCGAGTTATATATCCTCAAGCAAGACCAGAGCTTGACCAATCGATCTCAGGTATGGTCATCTTCAATTCCAATTGGAACGAAACACTTTGCACACCTGTCACTCATTCTCTCGCAGCAAGCCCCGTTGCCAATTTCGTCTGTCAATCAATCTCCCCCTACCAAAATCGGAAGGCCAGTGGTCAGTTTCTACCTGTCCACATTCCTTAACCCAACTCTGTTCTCCTTTGCTGAGACAGGGAGTGACCTTGACATGCATTCATGTAGCTTTAAGCTTTAACATGTTCAGGCATCCTAAACTCCCCTTGCTCCGGCGGGAACTGTTACATTATAGATAAGAAAGATTGATAGATATAAGATAGATAGATAGATAGATACTATATATATATATATATATATATATATATAGATAGATAGATAGATAGATAGATAGATAGATAGATAGATAGATAGATAGATAGATAGATAGATAGTAATGAACAGTTTTACATTATGACCGTGACAAGCATGACAACAACATATAATATGTGTCACTGGGAACATGAAATTGTGAAGGGACTTGATTGACTGGGCCAAATCGGAATGGCATCTGAAAAATATAGACTATTAGATTATCTATTTACAAAACCATTTTTGGATATCAACGAAATGTTTGCACACGGCTTGCGAGAAATCTCTTTTCATGTAAGCGTACAGGACAAAGTTCACGAGTGAGTTTGACAGGCATCAAGTACGTTATCGGAATGAAAATGTCTGGTCGCACCATCTTGAAATAGTTGACGCCAATAGTAATTGTGGGCGGGAAATTACAAAACGAGAATATCCCAAACACGATCATAAAAAACTTCACGCTTTTCATGGCGGCTAGGCGACTGCTGCTGCTGAACAGAGCGCCATCTTGCGGAGCATAAAATTGCGTCCTTCTCGCGATGCGTGCTTTCTTATGATGAAAGGCCAGGAGAGCAATTTTCAAGTAGCAGGTAAAGACAACGATAGCATTTATTAGATATACAATGGCTAGTGTGCAGTAATATTCGATGTGGGTGTAGTTGGATACACAGTTCGTGGTACTTCTCATCAGTGTACGCTATTATGGGAATAGCAGCGTAGGTTAGTCCAAATACCCAAACACAAAGAAGTATTTTGAAGATACGTCCTTTTGTAACTGTGTTTAAATAGTAAAATGGCTGGATGATGTAAACAAAGCGGTCTATTGAGATGATGCCCATGTGGATGACTGAGATTAAAGTTGCGCCAAAGTTTGCTCCTAACACAAAGTTGGACAGAGAGTTTGGTTCAGGAACGTTAGTTCTCAGCTCGGGAATAGACGTGACTCCGTTCACAAAATACAAAATCCCGATAAACAAATCCGTCACAGAGAGAGATGCGACCAGAATATGTGCGCTTGTATGCAGTCCAGATGTGCACCATACAATCAGAATTAATAGCGCGCTCTCACAGCACACGATAGAGCTGGCCGGAATAGAGAAATACAGCAGTTCATAATTAACATGCATAAGGTTATTACACCCAGAAGTAATATTTGTTGCCACTATCGTCTCCTGTGGTTTATATATATCGACTCTTACAGCTGAAGGTTTTAGGACGTGGTATTTCACTTTGTGGATAGTGATGGTGCTGGTGCTGTAAGTATCTGGCCACATTAAAGCACGGGCTGTCACTTCTTTCCAACATTTTGACACTTTAATAACTTTTGAACATTCAAGAATTTACATTTATTTTTGTGTTGAAGTTTATTTGGTTAAGTTAGTTATTTGTTTTCTAGTGTGTTGTTTACACTTGTCGTGTCCTTGGGATAGACCTTTCGGTTGAAACATCTTACACCGTCTGTTACTACAGCTATATTGAACTACCCTTCAACGGATTTCGTACATAGATCCACATGTCCATTTGAATGCGCGAAGCAAACGACTGGCTTCTCACTGTGTTCTGCAATGGACGTAGTTTGAAGATACTTCCGTGGTCTCGTCTGTAGACGAATCGTTGACAGACGTCACTTTGTTGATATAATTCCCAATTTGATTTAAGAGTGGCATTTATAATTGTTTTGTTATTTTCATATGTTGCTACTGTATAATATTGTTGTAGTTTCCTTCCTGTCTGACTTTTCGTTGGCCTGGCTCTTACAGTAGTTATTGTCCATTGAATTGTGCTCCATTCTGAGAAAGTATTACAGTGAGTATGCCGGGGTATAGACAAAAAAAAAAAAAGGAGAAATATCATATTTAAATAAACGACTATCACAATAATGTGTTACTATATTATCCGAAACTGTTTACATTTGTTACAATTGACAACCATTTTAGTACCGCCTAAAATCAAATGAAACCACGCTCATGCATGGGCTGTCTCCAGTTTGATTGCAGGACTTATTCATATTTACAAATTGCTACACAACCAGCGTCCGGCATTCTCAGCCTCTCCCTGGCCCGGATAATATGGCTTGAGTTACGGAGTTATAAGCTTTATGACGCTGTATGTCAGTGCTTTTGTACAATATGTGGATGTTTGTGTGAGGGTATGGGGATGTGTAGTATGTGGTGTGTGTGGTATGTGGGGGTGAGTGTAACACTGTTACACTTACATAATGTCTTTCTTTACTATTTACTTAACGAGTTTCCGATTTATGAAGTGAACTTTTTCATCAATTTTTGTTATGACTCCCTATGGAGCACCTTACATGAAACACTTTGTATGGTCTTGGAGTACTGGTTTCTGTGATATTTTTCTAGGCTAGTAACATACGCTCTTCTATTTATTCGTTTTTAAGAGATACCTGGAAGGTAGCAGTGGGCCTTACTTTTGTTCCCAAGATCTCTACATGGGATGATAACTAATTACAGAATAATAATTGATTTACTAGTTAGCGGATAACTCTTTAAGCAAGTTTAGCGATGTTAAACCTGCATAAACATTTGTTGTTAATATTTGATACGTTATTATTTATTTCCGTGTAATGAAGCATCGCTGATAGCATTAGATGACTGTAAGCTACTCCTAAGAATATGACACTTCCAGCAGTTTTAATATGACTTGTCAAATTTTGATACTGAGCTGAACTTCTGTGCCGCATGAACCTGAAAGAAACATAAACATATTTTTTTTAACACACGCAGATAGACTTACATTTTTCACTTAAAGAACTCTTCTAAAAGTTGGCCGCCAAAGAAAAATATAATAAAAATAATAATTTTCTACAGGCACTAGTACATGTACAAGATATGTTTAAATTGTTTCGGACATTTGGCCAGGAAAAAAATGTAATTACTCACCTGGAGGTTTAAACCCTTACTCCTCTTCGAATTCCTCTTCTTTGGACCTTACACACGTCTCCGAGCGGTCCCGCTACTGATGGATGAATGTCAGGAAGGCTTCTTTGGGAATGATGCACAGCTGGACCGTCGCGTTCCGCATGTCTTTTCCTGACTCAAATCGAATCCCTTTCAGTGGCATTTTCAGCTTAGGGAACAGACAAACATCGCAATGAACCGAGCCGGGAGATTGGGGAGCCCGACGAACTAACTTAGGGAACAGACAAACATCGCATTGAACCGAGCCGGGAGATTAGGGAGCCTGACGAATTAACTTAGGGAACAGACAAACATCGCAATGAACCGAGCCGGGAGATTAGGGAACAGACAAACATCGCAATGAACCGAGCCGGGAGATTAGGGAGCCTGACGAACTAACTTAGGAAACAGACAAACATCGCATTGAACCGAGCCGGGAGATTAGGGAGCCTGACGAACTAACTTAGGGAACAGACAAACATCGCAATGAACCGAGCCGAGAGATTAGGGAGCCTGACGAACTAACTTAGGGAACAGACAAACATCGCAATGAACCAAGCCGGGAGATTAGGGAGCCTGACGAACTAACTTAGGGAACAGACCAACATCGCAATGAACTGAGTCGGGAGAGTGGAGAGCCTGACTAACTAACTTAGGGAACAGATAAACATCGCAATGAACTGAGTCGGGAGAGTGGGGAGCCTGACGAACTAGTGGAATGCTGTTTTCGGCCAAGAAAGTTTGAATCAGATGCGAAGAATGAGCGAGTTCGGGGTCACGATGGAGCTGCCAAGTTCCCGCTAACCAAGTTCCCTGTCGGTTGCAACATTGCTCTGGCTCCTCAGGTTCCCTAGTCTCCCGAGCGACACCTTGAGATTTGTGGATGTTTCCCAAGCTGAAAGGGACTAGATATGATTCAAGAGTAGACATTATGTGAAACACGACGGTCTAGCTGTACTCCATTCCCAAAGACGCCTTCCTGAATTGCTGTCAACAATGGTTGCCCCCTCCCCCCCCCCCCCCCTGGCAGAAGTGTGGGTAGTCCCAAGAAAAGTAACTTTGAAGGGGATTAGTTTTCAAACCTCCAGCTGAGAAATATTATTTTTCCGGCCCTAAGATCCTTTACTTTTTAAGCAGATTTCGTTCATGTTTTGAAAGTTCACACCGAAAAGATCAACGGAAGTGGTGCCCGCGCGCGACGAGGAGATGATCAGAAACAATGATAATAACGATGCGACAATTCATTTGAATGACTTCCTGTTTTGTTTTGGTGACATATTCTATTCTGTCGCGTGCTATAGCTTTATTATTAATTTAAGATGACAAAATACATGATTTTGTAAGAATTTTGTTCAAATAAGATAGCTTAAAGAAAACGATTTTTTGTGTGTCCTTTGTTCAGTTAAGATTACATAAAACCATATTTTGTGTGTCTTGTTCAATTAAGATGACAGACCACATTATTTTGCGTGCATTTTGTTCATTTAATGCAATCCAATGCATACATCGCGAGCCAATTTTGTAACATTTCTGGAGTTTGTCTGCAAACAAAAAAGACAACAAATTGAAATAGACTTTCTGTCTTTATTAAAGAAAGTATTGACGCATTAAACATTGTCAAATGGCAGCCATTCTAGACTGGCCTATATGGCATATTTTCCAGAAATTAAAAAAACAGAACTGTAAATTATACACAACAGTTAAGCTACTTACAGTTTGTAGACGTTCAAAGTGAGCTGAAGGTCAACGACAAGCCGGCACGAAGAAGCAAATATAAACACGAGTTAAACCTTTAGAAAACTCCCGCTTTTATATTTTAAATAGCGGAGAAGTCGTGCCAATAGTAATATTGGAAGCCTTATCATTATGTTAGTTCTAGTGTGCAACAATCGTGGGTATAGGCGGATGTGTTGCAAAGGTCTACATCGATTCTTAGCCAACTCTTATTTATGTAGAGCCCGCAAAATGCAGCCAAACTCACGGCGAGATTAGTCAAACAAGCGGCTCTTGATAACCTGGCAATTAGTACAGATCCACAGTTTTTACCTGATTTCCTGGACAGTGGTGCGTATTGTACAAATCTGTGTCCTTAAATGCACGTGAATACGCAGCTTAATTAACAATAATTTGGTACAAGTGTAATGCAGAAAATATATTTTTACCATCTCTGGATATCTTGAAGTAAGCGATTGTCGTGACTCTGTAAGTGATTTTACTGAATTTTATACGAAAAGTTGGTCGCGAGCTAAGTAATACACGAAGCACCTGTCTAACACTCACGGGTAGAAGGATCAGGTACATGGATTTAATTCATATTTTCAGCTGGTTACCCGGGGAAGTGTGACTAGATTCAGCGAGCAATAGGAATGTTTAACAATCATCGATCTATGCAATACTTTCAGCTCCCGTTGTATCACATGTCTTCAACAAATAGATGCCAAGTTAGTTTCTGATGGAATGTTAAGTGGCTTATAGTTCCTACACGCACTGTCACCGGTTCCATCGGCTACACTTGTCAGCCCCGTTCTATGACACGTATTCTGTTGTTGTTTGCGAATGCCTACAATGAGTAGGTAACTCTTTTGTGCGCCCTGAAAATGACTTTAAGTGGCGGATTCCAGTAGCTTTCCTCACATCCCGAGCGTGCTGATGAAGGTGGACCGGGGTCCTTCAGGCGGTTCTGCTATGCCTGGCTTCATTTGCATGTCGCTTACTACTACGGGGATTACGTCGATCTCTCACCTCGTTAGCCAGGCCGCCATGAAAACAGCCCGGTTCCGGGAAGGGCTACGACGTAGTGAAGGCGAGGGTCTTCTACAGCATGTTTTGCTTGACCCTGACTAACATGTCTGATCAGTACATTTTGCCTGACCAGAAATGTGTCTTCCTTCCCATGACACGCATGCTAGGTTACAGTGGTGATATTCTTAGCTCCCATTTCGGGAACGATACGACGATATGAGTATCGATACGACCATAATTGACGGTGCAACAGTCTGCCGACCGTCTGTACACGACGTCCTGGTCAGCATGTTGTGCCTGACCGTCACACGACGTCCTGGTCAGCATGTTGTGCCTGGCCGTCACACGACGTCCTGGTCAGCATGTTGTGCCTGGCCGTCACACGACGTCCTGGTCAGCATGTTGTGCCTGGCCGTCACACGACGTCCTGGTCAGCATGTTGTGCCTGGCCGTCACACGACGTCCTGGTCAGCATGTTGTGCCTGGCCGTCACACGAGGTCCTGGTCAGCATGTTGTGCCTGGCCGTCACACGACGTCCTGGTCAGCATGTTGTGCCTGGCCGTCACACGACGTCCTGGTCAGCATGTTGTGCCTGACCGTCACACGACGTCCTGGTCAGCATGTTGTGCCTGGCCGTCACACGACGTCCTGGTCAGCATGTTGTGCCTGGCCGTCACACGACGTCCTGGTCAGCATGTTGTGCCTGGCCGTCACACGACGTCCTGGTCAGCATGTTGTGCCTGGCCGTCACACGACGTCCTGGTCAGCATGTTGTGCCTGGCCGTCACACGACGTCCTGGTCAGCATGTTGTGCCTGGCCGTCACACGACGTCCTGGTCAGCATGTTGTGCCTGGCCGTCACACGACGTCCTGGTCAGCATGTTGTGCCTGGCCGTCACACGACGTCCTGGTCAGCATGTTGTGCCTGGCCGTCACACGACGTCCTGGTCAGCATGTTGTGCCTGGCCGTCACACGACGTCCTGGTCAGCATGTTGTGCCTGGCCGTCACACGACGTCCTGGTCAGCATGTTGTGCCTGGCGGTCACACGACGTCCTGGTCAGCATGTTGTGCCTGGCCGTCACACGACGTCCTGGTCAGCATGTTGTGCCTGACCGAAGCGTCTCAGTTCCTCCTCTTAATCGGTAATTCTGAAACATTTGAGCATTTTAAGTTGTAAATTCACCTGTGTATTACCGAGGCTTGTAAACACACCTGTGAACTGTCAAGATCTCTGAACACCTGTGTACTTTCAAAACCTGTAAACTCCACCTGTGTACTGTCAAGACATGTAATAACGCCAGTGTATTACCGAGACACGTAAACACACATGTGTATTGCGGAGCCATGTAAACTCACCTGTGTATCGTCAAGACCCGTAAATCCACATGTGCACTGTCAAAACCTCTGAACACACCTGTGTACTGTCAAGACCTGTAAACACACCTGTGTATCGTCAAGACCTGTAAACACACCTGTGTATTACCGAGGCCTGTAAACACACCTGTATATTACCGAGACACGTAAACACATCTATGTATTAGCTTCTTGGTTATCTTCATTCTTTAACTTGAGGAAGTTTTCAGTTTTGGAAATGAATATAGGGGTGGTTCTGTTTTGTCATCTTTCCTTACATCTGTTTTTGCAGTGTATAATTTCATGGTCTAGTTTTCGTGTTCTCCATTTTTTGCAGTGTTTAATTTCATGGTCTACTTTTCCCGTTCTCCATTTTTTGCAGTGTTTAATTTCATGGTCTACTTTTCCCGTTCTCCATTTTTTGCAGTGTTTAATTTCATGGTCTAGTTTTCGTGTTCTCCATTTTTTGCAGTGTTTAATTTCATGGTCTACTTTTCCCGTTCTCCATTTTTTGCAGTGTTTAATTTCATGGTCTACTTTTCCCGTTCTCCATTTTTTGCAGTGTTTAATTTCATGGTCTACTTTTCCTGTTCTCCATTTACAACACTCAGACGCTTCTGGAGAACGTTTTATTAGTTAGAATCGGTCTTTGGTAGAGAGTGGTTGGAATCGTTGAATGGTGATAATATTGATTGATATCCAAGCCAATACAATTAATTACAAGTACTCCCGTAACCGAACGAAAACATTTACATACGAGATTATCACATCATTAAGTCTGATACTTTAGTAACTTCACGTGATTGGATGATGTTGGTTCTAGCCGGAGGCCCCAAACAGATTCATTACAAAATGTTGAAGTGAATTAAAGCTATTAGTCTGTTTAATGTAAATCCCCGTACTTAGTTTTATTGTGTAAAATTATTTGTTGATTTTACAGAAATGTAGTACTTACATCGCACGACACATGTAATTGCGATTTTGAAACGTGCCAGATTGGTGCGTGAAACCCGCGCTTGGAGGTGAATACCAATCATTATAAATCTGAAACATTCACGACAATATGGGTCAAGTAGAGCATAACAGCTGTTTTGTAAACAATAACAAATAACAATAATCACTATGGAAGATAGTACCCTTGAAGATCACAAGCTCCCTTTATCAATACACTAATACGGACAGTAACAGAGGGAGGAATCGGATAATGGTTTACACTTTTCTTTGATGAAACTGCCTTTCAACTTGTTCCTGTGTTTATTCAGTCACTGTCACAACATTTGCATGCATTTCCTCACATACTCGGATTACATCTTTTGTCGTGGCTTATTACTACTCCGTTTAGTTCACAAATTTGTATCTATTAGTTTTGGATCCTTCATTACTTGCTTTCATGTTATATTTTCAGATTTAAAACACTTTCAGGAAGGAATCTGGCCAGCAGCAAAGACTTACGGAGAGAAGGGCGTCAGTAAGCCTCATTGGCTGATAAGTTCCTGTATACAGTATAGACAAAATCCAATTATTTTGTTTAAAATGAGAAGTTTTTTATATGAAATGTATTACGAATTCCCCTCTACAGTAGAAGAAACTCATCTTCTGGTATCTCACACACCACCAATAATACAGACCAAAGGTATACTGAGTGCGGAGTAACTTTCGGGATTTGAAAGAAACCTCTAGAAACAATTTCCAATATTTGGTACACGACAAAAATAGTAACTCATTTTCTCGGAGATCAGCATCAAATGAAAAAGCATGTATTGAGCATAGCAGCAGAAAAAAACACTAATTGACTGAATGTTTCAAATAATCAAGAATGAGCAAAGTTTTGTTCATATTTTGTTCCTAAGAAGAAAAAAAAACACGATGTCAATTCTCAGAAACTAAAACAGGAGCTGTACATTTACCTCTGCTGTGTCGATTCTTTACAGAAAACTATAGAAACTAATCATTGAACACAAAGTGAGAACGAAACTGAAAGATAATTTATTCTACACGTCTTACGTAGGTAGGTGTGTATGTACGAGTGTGTGAGAGATAAATTAGGAAGAAAAAAACTACAGTATTTCTTCAATTTCATTACACATAATTTAATGCTATTTTTAAACAACCTTTGTGGGCTGAAAAGAAAAACAGTATAAAAATTGAGCCGATTCGCTGAAAGTTACCGACAATTTTGTTAAGATTATTGTGACGTTACTATGGAAACAAACGATACGTCAGTTTGTGATGTTGAATTTCAATATGGCTTCCATGTTACCTACGTTACAGTTCCTGTGAGCATTGCTGTAGTGTGCAAAAGTCTGCTTGTCATTCTAATAGTGTGTAGGACGTCATCGCTACACACAAACACCAACATTTTGGTGACGTCATTGTCTGTGATCTAACTCCTTTTGGGAACAACAAACAGTCTTATCGGAAACTCAGAAATTGAAAATGTAAAAAAGGACATGCCAGAAATAAATACCATCAGAAGCTTCATGCTCGGAGAGTGGCACAGCGCTATTATAATCTGTACCATCCACATGGGACTAATCGCTATCGACCGTTACATTCTTATTGTTCATCCATTTTACTACATAATTCACGTGACGAGGAGAAGAACTATCTCTAGTCTTGCTTGTGTTTGGATGTTTGGGTTAATTTATCTATTTATCCCACTGTTCGCATACAAAGACGTTAAGTACCATCTGCGATGCATTCTGCTACACCCTCCCTTAGAGTACTTCCTTATAGGAGCTGCTGTATATTTTGCCAGCAGCATTACCGTTCTATTATCCTACTTCAAAATTGCTCGTTTGGCTTTCAAACACAAAAAAGCAGCCATTGCGAGAAGTTTTCAAACTTCAGACGATAGCGGCGACACTATGCTAAAAAATAACCGCACAGCGGCCTATAGAAGTGTGAAATTCTTCGCTCTGATGTTTGGTGTCTTCATATGCTGCACATTACCTACGGCGATAACCACAGGACTCAATACGTTCTTGAACCTACCAAGATATGTGTATTTGTTAGTCATGTTACTAATGCCTTTGAATTCCTTTCTGAACTTTGTCATTTACTTGACCATGAACAACCATTTTTCTCAGGCGGTACAGATGACATTTTCAGATCTGAAAGCGTGTCTTTGTAAAAGAAGGATTTCAATGGACTAGATATATATGAACATAACTTAACTGAACTGAGCTTAACGTAACGTCATTATACTGGTTTAGAAGACTTTGCAGTCTGTAGACAACCTGTTTCTTCTACTCCTTGTCTTGTCTTTCCCCACAATGACCTGCTCTTAGTCTGCCCATCTCTGCAAAGTTTGTCTATACTGTCATTTTCTGGCTTGTATTCTGTGCGTTGGTTTCATCATTCTGTCCTCATGGATCGTTTGATGATTGCCTTTGCTTCTTTGTAGCTCTGTGGGAGGCGAGTATGCGTGCCACCACTTCCGGCTTTTGCGAGCTCATCTGCCTTCTCGTCTCCAAGGATCCCGCAGTGGGCCGGAATCCACTGTAGAACTAGATTTGTTTTCGTGTGAGTGAAACTGTAAACTACAAAACAACGCATTCCGTTCTCCAGACTACATCCTATTACTAGCAAAGCCCTTTTCAGGCTCTGTAGTGGGAGATTGAGAACGAACAAAGAAGAGAAGAATAAATTACTATTATTATCAATGTTTATATTATTATTATTATTATTATTGCTATTATTATCAATGTTTCTATTATTATTGCTATTATTATTACTAATATATTATTATTATCATTGCTAGTATTATTATTATCGTTATTATTAGCATTAGTTTTATCGTTGTTGTTATTATTGTTACTATTATTGCTATTATTGTTACTATTTTTGTAAACCTTGTCCTTTCAGAATTAGGGGCATGTTTTTCATATCTTTATATATTCCCATTTTCATATATTAAAACACGTTTTATGGTGAAATGACATGTTAGTGAAAATGCTTATGAAGTGAAAAATTGAAAATGTTGGACGTTATCATTTTGTGAAAACGGAATGATGATCATTGGCGATATGTATCAGAACTAACGTCACATTTAATTAGTAATGGACACAAACTAGTTTATAGAGTTGAAACTGTGGTCTAGTTTTCAACTTTCTCATACCATCTCACACAATATTATTATCAGTCACTCACATGTAACCAGAGATGAAAGAATCGACACATTGTATATTGTCATTTATCTCATAAATGGTGACTTAAAAAAAAACACTTTAAGCGGGGGCTCGACTTCATTGCCTCTGGTTTTTTCCCCCAATATATCTCGGTCTCTCTCGGCAGATGGGTATCCCCCACCGCACAAAGCACGAACTCCATACCTCCAGCAATGAACCCAGGGATCTCCGGAAAAAATTGACATCATGGACCGACCGTCGCAGCTCGAAATAGAACCCCGACTGTCTGAACACGAGGCAAACGGCTTGACCACTTCGCCACAAAGACTGGATTTGACTAGCAACCTCGTCATGTAAAATAAATCCCTACACAATGAGGACGAATACGTGATTTGATACATTCTCCTTGTAAGGCCAGCATCTACAGTGGTGGTCCCATGCTTCGTTTTCAGCAGAAGAGACCAGAGGTAAACAATGACATAAGACTAGACGTGATCGCCACCATTAGGCGATGTGTTAAAATGGGAGAGCCAATCAGCAATAAGCAAGGTTGTATGTGCTGAAATGTTACGTTACTTCAGTCAACCTCACCAAGGTTGTAACTGTTGAAATGTTACGTTACTTCAGTCAACCTCACCAAGGTTGTATGTGCTAGAATGTTACGTTACTTCAGTCAACCTCACCAAGGTTGTGTCTGTTGGAATGTTACGTTACTTCAGTGAACCTCACCAAGGTTGTAACTGTTGAAATGTTACGTTACTTCAGTTAACCTCACCAAGGTTGTATGTGCTAGAATGTTACGTTACTTCAGTCAACCTCACCAAGATTGTATGTGCTAGAATGTTACGTTACTTCAGTCAACATCACCAAGGTTGTATGTGCTAGAATGTGACGTTACTTCAGTCAACCTCACCAAGGTTGTATGTGCTAGAATGTTACGTTACTTCAGTCAACCTCACCAAGGTTGTATCTGTTGAAATGTTACGTTACTTCAGTCAACCTCACCAAGGTTGTATCTGCTAGAATTTTACGTTACTTCAGTCACCCTCACCAAGGTTGTAACTGTTGTAATGTTACGTTACTTCAGTCAACCTCACCAAGGTTGTATCTGCTAGAATGTTACGTTACTTCAGTCAACATCGCCAAGGTTTTATCTGTTGGAATGTTACGTTACTTCAGTCAACATCACCAAGTGTTGTATCTGTTGGAATGTTACGTTACTTCAGTCAACATCACCAAGGTTGTATCTGTTGGAATATTACGTTACTTCAGTCAACCTCACCAAGGTTGTAACTGCTGAAATGTTACGTTACTTCAGTCAACATCACCAAGGTTGTAACTGTTGGAATATTACGTTACTTCAGTCAACCTCACCAAGGTTGTAACTGCTAGAATGTTACGTTACTTCAGTCAACATCACCAAGGTTGTATCTGTTGGAATATTACGTTACTTCAGTCAACCTCACCAAGGTTGTAACTGCTGAAATGTTACGTTACTTCAGTCAACATCACCAAGGTTGTAACTGTTGGAATATTACGTTACTTCAGTCAACCTCACCAAGGTTGTAACTGCTAGAATGTTACGTTACTTCAGTCAACCTCACCAAGGTTGTAACTGCTGAAATGTTACGTTACTTCAGTCAACATCGCCAAGGTTGTATCTGTTGGAATGTTACGTTACTTCAGTCAACATCACCAAGGTTGTATCTGTTGGAATGTTACGTTACTTCAGTCAACATCACCAAGGTTGTATCTGTTGGAATGTTACGTTACTTCAGTCAACATCACCAAGGTTGTATCTGCTAGAATGTTACGTTACTTCAGTCAACCTCACCAAGGTTGTAACTGTTGGAATGTTACGTTACTTCAGTCAACCTCACCAAGGTTGTATGTGCTAGAATGTTACGTTACTTCAGTCAACCTCACCAAGGTTGTAACTGCTGAAATGTTACGTTACTTCAGTCAACATCGCCAAGGTTGTATCTGTTGGAATATTACGTTACTTCAGTCAACATCAACAAGGTTGTATCCGTTGGAATGTTACATTACTTCAGTCAACATCACCAAGGTCGTATCTGTTGGAATGTTACGTTACTTCAGTCAACATCACCAATGTTGTATCTGTTGGAATGTTACGTTACTTCAGTCAACATCACCAAGGTTGTATCTGTTGGAATGTTACGTTACTTCAGTCAACCTCACCAACTTTGTAACTGTTGAAATGTTACGTTACTTCAGTCAACCTCACCAAGGTTGTATGCGCTAGAATGTTACGTTACTTCAGTCAACCTCACCAAGATTGTATGTGCTAGAATGTTACGTTACTTCAGTCAACATCACCAAGGTTGTATGTGCTAGAATGTGACGTTACTTCAGTCAACCTCACCAAGGTTGTATGTGCTAGAATGTTACGTTACTTCAGTCAACCTCACCAAGGTTGTATCTGCTAGAATTTTACGTTACTTCAGTCACCCTCACCAAGGTTGTAACTGTTGTAATGTTACGTTACTTCCGTCAACCTCACCAAGGTTGTATCTGCTAGAATGTTACGTTACTTCAGTCAACATCGCCAAGGTTGTATCTGTTGGAATGTTACGTTACTTCAGTCAACATCACCAAGGTTGTATCTGTTGGAATATTACGTTACTTCAGTCAACCTCACCAAGGTTGTAACTGCTGAAATGTTACGTTACTTCAGTCAACATCGCCAAGGTTGTATCTGTTGGAATGTTACGTTACTTCAGTCAACATCACCAAGGTTGTATCTGTTGGAATGTTACGTTACTTCAGTCAACATCACCAAGGTTGTATCTGTTGGAATGTTACGTTACTTCAGTCAACATCACCAAGGTTGTATCTGCTAGAATGTTACGTTACTTCAGTCAACCTCACCAAGGTTGTAACTGCTGAAATGTTACGTTACTTCAGTCAACATCGCCAAGGTTGTATCTGTTGGAATATTACGTTACTTCAGTCAACATCAACAAGGTTGTATCCGTTGGAATGTTACGTTACTTCAGTCAACATCACCAAGGTCGTATCTGTTGGAATGTTACGTTACTTCAGTCAACATCACCAATGTTGTATCTGTTGGAATGTTACGTTACTTCAGTCAACATCACCAAGGTTGTATCTGTTGGAATGTTACGTTACTTCAGTCAACCTCACCAACTTTGTAACTGCTGAAATGTTACGTTACTTCAGTCAACCTCACCAAGGTTGTAACTGCTGAAATGTTACGTCACTTCAGTCAACCTCACCAAGGTTGTAACTATTGAAATGTTACGTCACTTCAGTCAACCTCACCAAGGTTGTAACTATTGAAATGTTACGTTACTTCAGTCAACCTCACCATGGTTGTAACTGTTGGAATGGTGCGTTGATTTATTGAACCTAAGCAAAGCTTTATGTTCCGAAATTTTGCGTCGCCTTAGTTAACCTCAGCAACGTTGTATGTGCTGAAATTTGGGTCATTTTAGTTAACCTCGGCTGAAGGTTGGTATACGGAATGTGTTTGTGTATGTGTGTGCGCGTGTGTGAATATATAAAATACATGTAAGTTGTAAGATGTGCTCATGCTCGGCACCACATTAAAGAGGCGCTGAGGTCGGCTAGCTCTTCCCTGGAAGAGGGAAAAGTGAAATTAGTAGCCTGCCGATTAAGTGAGCTCACACGCCAACCTCACCTCCTCGAGGTACACACTTGGCAACTAGAACCGTGAGACTCTAGGTTAACGAGGCAATGGCTCGCAAGACAAGCGGCTCGCCCTCAGCATAACAGTTAGACTAATGCGCTCTCTGGTGATATCAATATTTATGTATGCCTGCGAGCCCTGGACCATTACAGCAGATATCCAGGGTAGGATACGTGCAATGGAAATGCGGTGCTATATAAAACTCCTAAATGTTACATATAAAGATCGTGTCACGAACATGGAAATACGTCAGAGAGTTGAAGACGCTATTGGTCCTTTTGAAGATCTGTTCCCAACTATCAAAAGACGAAAGATGGCCTGGTGCGGGCACGTCGCGAGGTCCAACGCAATTACAAACTCGATACTCTTTGGTTCCGTACCGGGACAGAGAGGGCGAGGACGTCCAAGGAAGAGATGGGTGGACAACATCACTGAGTGGTCAGGCCTTCGTCCCGGTGAGATACGACAGGCGGCGACAGACAGAGAGGGATGGCGTGGGATTTGGGGAGTGTCTTCATGTGTGCCCCAACGACCTGATGGGTTACGAGATGAACTGAACTGAACTGAGATATATATATATGAAAGAAAAATGATGTGTTATTTTTACTTGAATACAAATACACAAATAGCAACATCATAATATTGTAACAGATCTTGGCTGTAGAGACAATATATAGGTAGGAGCTTAGACAAACATTTATTTATTCTTCTTTGTGGGATTTGAGTCAGTGCATGAACTCAGTCCCGCAAGAATTTGAGTAACCAAATCGAACCACCACGTAACTTTACGTAAGTTACAGTCCATGTGTCTACACTTAGAAAGATGGTGGTGGTAGACTTGTTGCCGCCGACAAACCCGCGTCTTCTAGAAACCATGCGAACAGGACGGACAAAAACGCGGGCGGTTTTGGAAATCACGTGATCTGGAAGAGAGATCGAATATAAAGCTCGACAGAGAGACGCACACCCTTGCACAACTTTCACACGCGCCTTCATGGTGAGGTCCTTCCATTGCACTTTGGTTGGGCTAGCTTCTGAGGGCGCACATACCTAGCATAGGTACATACAGACGCACACATGCATCCAAGCACTGGTCTATGCGTCCTGATTTCGCCCAATGGACTACGGTCTGGGGTGGAAAAAGGCGCGCCTCCGCCAGTAGAAACTAGTGAGGCAAATATCTAAGCAAAAAAAAAAAGCTCAGTGGAGAGCAGGCGACAGAGTGAGGCAGATTTGAGTTTAGAACCAGATTACTTGAGAAGACATTCGAAAGAGACGCACAGTGGAGTGTAGGCGGCTGAGAGAAAAGACTTGACTTCAGAGATTAGATGAGAACACTTGGGAGAGACGCTCAGTGGAGAGCAGGCGATGCAGTTGAGGCAGATTTTAGTTGAGGAACCACAGAGAGATCAATTTCATTTCAGATACAGAGGTACTTAGGAAAGAGACGCTCAGTGGAGGGCAGGCGACGAAAATATGCAGTTGAGGCAGATTTGAGTTTACTCTCATATTATATAGTGGTCGTATTTACAACTCGTCAGTACCTTTTAGATGCAGTCCTCCAGTCATCCCATTCATCATATTGACGCAGTCCCACTGATCACGTCGACATAACCTTGATCACGTGAATGCAAATCGCCAGTCTTAGCTAAAGACAGTTTTTCCAGTGATCCCATGGATCATATTTCATGCAGTCTATCCTGGCCACATTGAGACCACTTTGATCTACCGTCGACAAAAGGGAACAAGAACACGGACGTCAAACCTGGGTTCTCAGAGACTAAATAGATTTGGAAAAGGGAGACTCAAGTGGAGAAACTTTGCAGAAATAGCCAAAGCAAAGATGAGCGAAAACCCTATGAACACCATAACAACACCAAAACCCATCCCTACTGTACGCAAACTCACCTGGAAGCAGTATATCGTTCCAGAGGTGGTAGAAAATATACCAGGTATTGGAAACAAGAACAGCCAGACTGAAAAAGAAAGAAGAGACATAACCCTGAGATACATAGCGACAAACTACCCAAGCATGGACTGGACCCATGCATACACTGATGGTTCTGCAACAAACACAACACAGAATGGAGGGGGAGGGGTATTCCTGAGCCTAACAATCGGTAGAAAAATAACACTGGCAGTGGCAAATGGAAAATTCTCAAGCAATTTCAGAGCGGAGGCAGATTTATTGAAGGCTGCAGTAAAAGCAATGCTGACATGCGAAAGCAATGAAAGCCAGATAGTCCTGTTTACAGATGCCCTGCCCGTGGTTTCAGCACTAAAAAGCCAGAAAAATACTGAACTTAATGATTTAAGAGCAGTACTCTGTCAACTATGCCAGCAGTCAACACCAAAAAAAGAGTAATGATACAGTGGGTTCCATCCCACTGTAACATTCATGGCAACGAGGAGGCAGACAGACTGGCAAAAGAAGGTGCAAGACTACCACAACCAGATTCAAGTGTGACCTATGAAGAGTCCAAAAGGTTTATTAGGGCCAGATACCATGGCCAAATGGGAAACAGAGCATACTTCCTACACAAAAAACGATGCCTATTACCAGTTGAACAGAAGAGAGCAGGTCGTGGTCTTCATACTCGGCACAAGCCACAACAGACTGAGGTACCATCTCTTCAATAAACTGAAGATAGGTGGTACTGACGAATGCACCTGTGGTACAGGGAAAATGACCGCTGAATATCTGCTGCAAAATTGCCTGACATACGAGCACCAGAGAAAGCACATGTGGCCATCACCAGTGCCAACACTAGACATGCTCTATGGCAGTGTCGCCAGCCTCAGGATGACAGCTGCTTTCTTCGAACAAATTCAAGTTGACGTCTGACAGCGTACGAAGTAGAAGAAGATACCTGGGTTCAGAACCTACGAACGTTACCATCGGTGTCAATCTAGATTAGGAAAATAGGGTACCGTGTCGTACCAATGGTGAGATAAAGAATTTAAGTTTTTAGAGAGTTTATAGTTGGCAGTATTTCTTGATTAAATAATCTGTTGTATTGTGGTTATATTTAGTGTCTTTGGTGTCTTACTTGAATTTGTTTAGAGTGAGTGTAGAGTGAAATAGAATAGAGCCGACCACTTTACCATCTTCGACATAACTCCATCAAATCGATCGGATCTGGTACACGTTGTAGTATAAATGGTCTCCTGTACAGGAAAAGTGTACCACATGTATGATAAATGATGATGCTACAGTAACGGCGACTCGCTAATAGAACAAAGTTGTAGCAGAAAGAACACGCGGTAGGCAACGAGGGCAGAGAACATTTAGAATTATTGAAGTGTAGAATATTTAGAATTTATTTATTTATTTATTTTTTTGTTTTGAAAAAATCTTTATTGCACAATTTTAAAACAAAATGTTGTGTGATGTGAAATGAAGTGAGGTGAAAATTCCCATGAGATGAAACGTGAGATGGTGGGAGTTACACTTTGTGAGGTGAGAGGTGACATACATTTATTTGTGAAAGCATAAATGAATGTACATATAAATGAATGCCAAAATAAAATAATGCACATGCGTACTTGCTGATACATACCTATTCATTTTGCATATACATATATCTTTTCACACATACAGGCACATATCCACAGGCATATATATATATATATATATATATATATATATATATATATATATATATATATATATATATACACACACACATGCGCACACACATATATACGTATATGTATATATACCCACTCATGCTTACACCCATGTATACATGCATACATACATACATGCATTCATCCGTCTATCCATCCATTCCTCCATACATACATACATATATACGTATACACACACATACACACATACACGCACACTTATGTACGCATGTACATACACACATATATATGTACGTATGTGTACATGAATAAACTTACGTACCCACATACATATATGCAACATGAGTACATATCCGTACATACATATTTGCTTACACACACATTTGTATATATATATAAGTATTATATTATTCTAAAAAGGCTATAGAGTCATAAAGGTTTTGTGTATTTGTACAGTAGTCAAAGGGGTAAGTAATGTATGGCCTACATTAGAACCATTCTTTACCCTAGGATTCCTGTCAGTCCCCTATGCCATTAAAAAAAGCGCCTATTTCCTGTCCATTGTCCTTTTAGTCCAGACTGAGGAACTGACCGGCGGAGGAGAGGACCACCATAAAACTGGTGAATTGAAAAGACAGGAGATAAGATTTGACCGCTGGGGGAGTGTTTGAGTGATTTAGTTCAGCAGAGAAGCCACCCCTCAGTTGGAAAGGGGGAAATTGATACTTTCCTGCTCTGTGAACTGTTTAATACTGTTATTTTTGGTTGTGGGGTTTTGGGAGAAAAATGAGGGATAGTCCCAAAACGGCAAACATTCATTCACTCTTTTCCCCATTGATACATTTTTTCCTGTTTGACTTGGCAAGAGAAATTTAAGTTTAAGTTTAAATTGAAATTGAAAGTTGAAATTGAAAAAGATGAAGCATATTATAACATACATATTTCCAGTACAACATTTACATTTGTATGTCGCTACTGGACAACGCCTTTCTCATGAACATGTGAAGTAGAGTGTCTGGGGAGTATGTTCTGAAGCGATATGAGGCTTCATTTCTACATCTCCATATGATGTGTCTGTATTCTGATAGCAGAATTAGCATTTGTGTTTGAATGTTTGGTGTCGTGTCTGGTATAGTGTTTAACATTATTGCCTTATACATGTCTACCTTCTGTCTTGTTTGTGTCTCGATTGTGTCTTGTAGAATTTGTCTTGTGGGTGTGACTGTACTGCACGAGTAGAAAATGTGGTCTTCTGTTTCTTTTTCTCTCATCTGACATAGTTGACATTTGGGTTTGCGTTGTTTTCCTGTGTTTATGGGAGTTAGGTTGAAAAAAAGTCTGTAAGCGACTTCTCTAGCTTTTGGTGTAATGTGTGGGTTGTGTAGATTTGTGAACGTGTTCGTGTAGTCTGTTTTAAAATATTTGTAACCTCTTTTTATTCTAAGGTGTAGTGGGGGTGCTTGTAGCTTGACTAGATGTTTGTATATTTGATTTGTCTTCTGTTGTGTTAGTTGTTCGTGTCCTAGGATGGCTTTTATGCATGACGTGTAGAAAGGCGGTAATGTCCCACAGAAGTGTGGGGTTGCGTTATTTATTGGTATCAGCTTGGATATACTGAGGCCAATGTAGTAGTGCGCAAGTGTGTGTTGTTCTGGATGTTTGACAATCCGCCCGACATGGCCTATTCGGAGGGACTGTATTTTGGTCTGAATGTTTTGGAGTGCGATACCTCCGAGTCTCTTGTCTTGTGCCAGTGTGTGTTGGCTTATGCTGTGTATGGTGTTTGCGAAAATGAAACTCCTAATGAGTTTTTTCATATCTTTGATTGTCTGCTGTGGGGGTTCAAACACTGTGGCTGTGTAGATTAATTTGGGGATGATGTATGTGTTTACTATTATGCTACGGCCAACAATTGTGGCTGTTTTGTATCTGTATCTTTGTAGCATGTCTTTTATTTTGGTCGTTAAATGTGTCCATGTGTCGTGGTGAATGTGGTTGGGGTCAGATAGGAAGGTTATGCCGTACAATTTAATAGAGTCTGTTATTTTTAGAACAAAAGGAAAGTCTACTTTGTTTTTCCACTGGCCTATGCCCATTATAGTGGATTTTTGTATATTTATTTTTGCCCCACTGTCTTTGCCAAATTGTGCAAACGTGTTTAGAATGTTTTCTATTGATGTGTAGTCTGGGGGAAAGAAGACGGTGTCGTCTGCGTAGGCAAGCAACTTCTTCTCCTTCGCTCCATGTATGTGTGTGCCTTTTATGGAGCTGTCTTGTCTGATTTTCTCTAATAGGGGCTCTAAGGCAAGGGTATAGAGCAATGGGGACAGGGAACATCCCTGTCTCACTGATCTCGTTAGCCGAAAGGCACTTGTAACCTGGTGGTTTACCAGTACCTTGCTTTCAGGCTTTGCGTATAGGATTTTTATCCACTTTCTAAAATGGTCTCCTATGTTGCAACTCTCGAGGACTTTATGGAGGTACTGATGGGATACCCTATCGAAAGCTTTTTCTTGATCCAGGGAAAGGATTGATGATTTCGTGTTTTTCTCGTGTGTGAGGTTGATAATGTCTCTGATAAAATGTGTATGCTGGTGTATATTTCTGCCTTGTACACTGCACTGCTGGTCCTCGTGTATGAGTTTTAGTTAAGATTTTGTAGTCTACGTTTAGAAGTGATATGGGTCTGTGATTTTTAAGTTGTGTTTTGTCTGCGTTATCCTTTGGTATTAGTGTAATGTAGGACAGATTTTGGCTGGGAGGAAGCTCGTTCTTTTTAAAAGTTTCTTGATATACTTTGAGAAGGAGTGGTCCTAAAATGGGGAAGAAGTGTTGGTAGAATTCTGATGTGAGCCCATCGGGTCCTGGTGACTTGCCTTTTTGCATGTTGTTTACTGCATTTGTTATGTCTGTGAGTGTAATGTCAGCGTCAAGGCCCAGTTTCTCCTCGCTGTTGAGTTTTCTTGCATATTTTGTGAAAACGTCTTGGATCTGTTTTCCTGTGTCTTCGCTTGTGTAAAGTTCTTTGTAGTTTGTCTCGAAAACTCGCGCTATATCTGGTGTGTCTGTGTGCGTGTTGCCCTCTAGGTCTACTATTACTCCTATATGTCTGCTCCTCTGTACATTATGTTCTATTGTTAGGTATTGTTTACTTGGTATTTCCTGTGTTATCGTGTTTAGTTTTGTTCTCATGAAAGCTCCTTGAAACCTGTAGTGTTGACATTTTTCTAGTTCGTCTTGTAATGTGTATATACGTGGTGAGTATTTGTCTATTTGTTTCGTTAGATGGATGGCTCTTTCTATTATTTTTTCCTGTCTCATCTTCTCTCTATGTATTTTGGTTGCAAGAATCCTTGTTCTCTCTCGAATTGTGTTTTTAAGTATTTCCCAACGTTCAATGTTTTCTGTTTGTGTGTCATCAACGTATGTTAGGATGAGGTGTGTAATGTGGTTAACGTAGCCTTCATTTTGTAGCAGTGTGTTGTTGAACTTCCAATGCTTTCATTAAAACTCCAAAGTACCAAATTAAGTCTAAATGGCAAATTCCTGCAGCCAAACGACAACCCAACCTATCTGGGAGTCACATTTGATCGGCGCATGACATGGAAAAGTCAGATTGAGAGAAACCGAATGAAAGCCAGAGAAAGAATGGCAATCATGAGGAAACTTGCTGGCACAAGCTGGGGAGCAGACGAAGGCATACTAAAGACACTGTATACTGGAAGAGTGAGACCAGTTCTCGAGTATGGCATTGCGGCATGGACAACAGCAGCAAAGGCGAACTTCGATAAAGTTAACAAACTTCAAAACCAAGCCATGAGAATTATAACAGGTGGCATGAAGTCAACGCCAATTGTAGAACTTGAAAAGATTACAAAACTGCAATCCATGACCGATAGAAGAGACTGCAGAGCCCAGCTGCAGTCAGAGAAACTCCGAAGACTGACTGACCATCCAATGCACCAGAGACTAAACAATTTGGGAAATGGGAAGCTAAAGCGGAGAAACTTTGCAGAAATAGCCAAAGCAAAGATGCACGAAGATCCCATAAACGCACTAACAACACCAAAACCCATCAATACTGTACGAAAACCTACCTGGAGGCAGGATATATTTCCAGAAGTGGTAGAAAATATACCAGGTATTGCAAACAAAAACTGCCAGACTGAAAAAGAAAGGAGAGATACTACCCTAAGCTTCATAACGAAAAGCTACCCAAGCATGGACTGGACCCATGCATACACCGACGGTTCTGTAACAAACACTACACAGAACGGAGGGGCAGGGGCATTCCTGAACCTACCAAATGGCAGACAAATAACACTGCCACTCGCTACTGGTAAGTACACAAGCAATTTCAGAGCGGAGGCAGAGGCACTGAGGGCGGCAGTGGAAGAAATGGTGACACACAGTGAAAATGAGAGCCATATAGTCCTGCTGACAGATGCTCTCGCCGTAGTCACAGCGCTAAAAAGCCAGAAAAACACTGAGCTTAATGACTTAAGAGCAGCACTCTGCAAACTGTGCCAGCAGTCCGCACCAAAAAGGGTAGTGGTACAGTGGGTTCCGTCACACTGCAACATCCAAGGCAACGAGGAGGCAGACAGACTGGCAAAAGAAGGTGCAAGGCTACCACAAACAGATACCAGTATGACGTACGAAGAGTCAAAACGGCTTATCAAAGCCAGATACATGACCAAATGGGAAACCGAACATACTGGTTACACCAAAAACGATGCCTATTACCAGTTGAACAGAGGAGAGCAGGTCGTTGTCTTAAGACTTCGCACTGGCCACAACAGACTGAGGTACCACCTATTCAACAAATTGAAGATAGGGTGTACCGACGAATGCCCGTGCGGTACTGGTAAAATGACCGCTGAACATCTGCTGCAGAACTGCCCGACATACGAGGATCAGAGAGAGCAGATGTGGCCATTACCAGTGGAACTGCAAGACAAGCTCTATGGCAGTGGCGAGAGCCTCAGGATGACCGCCGCTTTTTTCGAAAAAATAATGGTTACTGTCTGACTGCGTAAGAAGAAGAAGAAGAACTTCCAATGCGTGGAGCGTCTAAGTGGTGTGTTTGTTTCTGCTGTATTGATGGTAGCCATGACTGCCTTGTGGTCTGTAAAGTTTAGTGTTTCTGGCAGATGCTTGGCGTGTGTGGTGTATAGATCTGAGTGCACGTATATTCTGTCTAGACGTGCGGCCCTAGGGTGTCCACTATTTTTGTGTGTGGTTTCTGTCCCATGTGGGTATTTGTGTCTGTATGTGTCAACTAAACTGTGCGTGCTCATTATGTCTTGTAATATTTCCAATTGGTTTGTATCCGTTCCTCTGAGTTTCCGTAACTGCGCTCCGACGTTGTTGCCAAAAACGTCTTTGTCTGACAGAACACAATTGAAGTCTCCACCCAGAATGATACTATGACCCTGGTATGAACGTGTCAGTAGGTCGTCTAAAGTTTCGTAGAAAAGAGGTTGGTCTCTGTAAGTGCTTGGTGCATGGATATTTAGAATTTATGAAGTGTAGAATATTTAGAATTAATGAAGTGTAGAATATTTAGAATTTATGAAGTGTAGAATATTTAGTATTAATGAAGTGTAGAATATTTAGAATTAATGAAGTTGTAGAATATTTAGAATCCAAAAGAGGAAGAGACACGTGTTAGAGTAATTAAGAAGTGAGGCAGTGTGATTTTGTCCAGAAGCTTGGAGGAGACAGATCAATTAATAATTTATCAATTTCCAAGTGTATTTTGTTCCCCAGATTCGTTAGTAATTGAAAGTTGTGTGCCTTTTTTTTTTTTTTAGATATATTTAGTGATTGCTGGTCGACCTGTTCTTTTATTATATTTTGTAACAGTTCCCGCCGGAGCAAGGGGAGTTTAGGATGCCTGAACATGTTAAAGCTTAAAGCTACATGAATGCATGTCAAGGTCACTCACCGTCTCAGCAAAGGAGAACAGGGTTAACGAATGTGGACAGATAGAAACTGACCACTGGCCTTCCGATTTTGGTAGGGGGAGATTGATTGACAGACGAAATTGGCTGCGGGGCTTGCTGCGAGAGAAATGAGTGACAGGTGTGCAAAGTGTTTCGGTCCAATTGGATTGAAGATGACCATACCTGAGATCGATTGGTCAAGCTCTGGCCTTGCTTGAGGATATATAACTCGAGACAAAGTTTAGCTCGGCAGGCTGGAGGAGAGATGGAGAGTGAGGGAGAGAGTGAGGCTGGAGGAGAGATGGAGTATGAGAGAGAGAGAGAGAGAGAGACTGAATGTAGATAGTATGTTTTACTCACCGACTTAGATAGAGGAGCGATTGATAGACTGTTGGACGAATGTTTAGTGATAGAACAGGATCGCTCAAATTGGTGTGTGAGTTTTGCATTAATAGATAATCTGAAAGTGTGTTTGTAAGCAAGGACACATTGTGAACGAGTATGTCGAGATCGCCCACCTGAGGGGATTTCTGTGAGGAAGAGTATTTGATAAGGTGTGTTGAAGACGCAGTTAAGGCGATGTGTGTGTGGTGTAATTGCAAGGCAATAGAACTGGGTTTTTAGTTAGTTGGGAATTCCATCAATAGCTAATGCTTACAATTCCCGTTTTAGTAGAATGTTTAGTTAAGATATGTATTATATTATGTTTGTAATTTCTCTACTCATTCTATGATATGAGTATGATATAATAAATATGCCACCTGCTGTGTGATATGTCATTTACTGAGTATGGTCATGATGATGTGGATGAGTGTGAGAATGTTCTAAGTTAGATCACGGCCAAGGCAAACAGTGGGATCTGCTACAATATAGATATAGTTTGGTGAGTTTAATTTAGCTTATCTTTAGTAGTAGACATGGAGACACCCATTAGACCTTTCAGGAAACACAAGAGAGCCATGCCATGCTACAAGTGTCAGGCACTCGGGCAAATTATGGTGGGGTGTAAAATTATCGCCCCTTTTTTTGGCGTGATGCTAGCAGCCGGGTCGACCAAGGGGGGTAGCTTGTGGAAATGTAGGGTAGACCACGTGGATGAACATTGGGGGAAGAAACCAGAAGGGGACCCCATAAAGAGACGCATCAGCTCGTAGAGATATTTAAGATTGCTCGCCTTGAGAGTCACAGCTTCAGGAGGGAAGAAAGAATAGGGAAGTTAGAGGTTGAGGTAGAAGACAGTAAAAGTTTGATAGAAGGATTAACAGATAGGATCGTCACTATAGAAAGGCAGACAGCAAATTGTACTGTTAGTGTCCCTAAGAAGGACGAACCAGAAACATCTTTCATATGCCAAGCATGGTCGGTTGAGACAGTGGGGATTATAGACGACAGAGGCGAGTTAGAAGATGAGGGTACCATAGGAGAGGATAAATAGACAGTGAAGCTGTCACCTAGGTAGGGAAAATAAAAGTTACGCATGTGGTAGCATTTTGGCTCCCCTCAAGAGGAGCATAGTGACAGAGGCAAAAAGGTGACGGTTAGCCGTAATTATGAGAGGCGAGAGAAAGGAGAATACGTTTTGAGAGAGACTGAGACAGGAGGCATACGGTCAGCCCTCGTCTGATGAAGAGACAAGTTCATGACCTTAGTATGAAGCACGAGGACTAGGCAGAAAGAAGTCGAGGTACATAGTATCTATTGCAAGTGGCGAAGATGAGGAATGGCGATTATCGGTGAGGAGATATTACCTCCGCGGACCATA
Source organism: Ariolimax columbianus (assembly GCA_036924085.1). Taxonomy (NCBI): domain Eukaryota; kingdom Metazoa; phylum Mollusca; class Gastropoda; order Stylommatophora; family Arionidae; genus Ariolimax; species Ariolimax columbianus. The sequence continues at coordinate 60,138,028 of JAVGWX010000015.1, read as the reverse complement.
GGAGTTGTGGTAGCCATGTAGAGGCAACAGCAACTTGAGATTAAAGGCGGGAAGAGGAGGGCTAGGCAGAAAGGAGTCTTAGAAATACAAGCCGTAGTGCAGCTTGCAAGTAACGAGAGTAATGCTGTATCGTTAGTCGCAGAGGTTGAGAAGAAAACCCCGCAGACAGCAGCAGGGAGCCAGACGGATACATTTGATAAGAAGGAGATAGCGCTGAATGTTATGAAATCTATAGAGGATATGCTGCAACAATTTTAAGAGAGTGAATGCGCTAGAATCCAAAAAGGTATTCTGAAAAATGAGAGTGTGTATTTATATGAAGTAAAGACTTGTGTATTCGGGGATGTATGCGTCTGTCATTCTTTATGTTTTAGAATGAACTGGTGTAAGCTGGGAACTACCCAGCCTAGAACTGGTGTAAGCTGGGAGCTACCCGTCCTAGAACTGGTGTAAGCTAGGAGCTACCCGTCCTAGAACTGGTGTAAGCTGGGAGCTACCCGTCCTAGAACTGGTGTAAGCTGGGAGCTACCCGTCCTAGAACTGGTGTAAGCTGGGAGCTACCCGTCCTAGAACTGGTGTAAGCTGGGAGCTACCCGTCCTAGAACTGGTGTAAGCTGGGAGCTACCTAGCCTAGAACTGGTGTAAGCTGGGAGCTACCCGTCCTAGAACTGGTGTAAGCTGGGAGCTACCCGTCCTAGAACTGGTGTAAGCTGGGAGCTACCCAGTCTAGAACTGGTGTAAGCTGGGAGCTACCCGTCCTAGAACTGGTGTAAGCTGGGAGCTACCCGTCCTAGAACTGGTGTAAGCTGGGAGCTACCCGTCCTAGAACTGGTGTAAGCTGGGAGCTACCCGTCCTAGAACTGGTGTAAGCTGGGAGCTACCTAGCCTAGAACTGGTGTAAGCTGGGAGCTACCCAGCCTAGAACTGGTGTAAGCTGGGAGCTACCTAGCCTAGAACTGGTGTAAGCTGGGAGCTACCCAGCCTAGAACTGGTGTAAGCTGGGAGCTACCCAGCCTAGAACTGGTGTAAGCTGGGAGCTACGCGGGCTAGACATATTGCAGGAGGGGGCGATGAAGATAAGGAATATAAATATACGCATTGTATCTTTTTCTTGTGTACAGGATGGTAAAGGTGTTATTTTGTTTCGCGGGTTAATAATATACCACCCGAGTGGTTCACATTGGGACGTTGTCTTGTACAGGTCCAAAGAATATGACCACTGCTACACTGAGTGCAGGTCGAAAATGCGACTATACGTGTCGCCATGGCATAATATCGCCATCGCCACAAAGGAAGTCACCGAGAGTTCTGGCCCTGAACTGAACGATAGGTGTGACCACAGTCATGAGAAGCCTGTTGTAAGAGGCGTTTGTCAGTCGACGTGTGGCAGACGAGTAAGATATAGCCTATACCCGAGATGTTCGGAAGCATTGTGCATATTATAATGAATAGACGTTAGGCAAATAGTGCCCATCCCCACAGTAACCCTGTATGCTGTGGCTGATTTCTCGTTCGGAGATGGCAAAATGTTTTTTTGTTTTTTTTCCTTCGTTAGGTATTGCTAATCGTATTGCTATTGTTTGTGTATTGCTATTTTTATGTATTGCAATTTTTGTGTATTGCTATTGTTATGTATTGCTAAGTGTATTCCAATTTTTGTGTATTGCTTTTTGTATGTATTGATATGTGAACTCGTATATGGAAATAATTACACGTGGGGAGCAAACAGGTGAAGTTTCTGGGAAGGGAAGAATGTCCCATGACACTTGAGGTAGGCAGACAGAAGGAAAGAATGACACTTGAGATAGGCAGACAGAAGGGAAGAATGCCCCATGACACTTGAGGTAGGCAGACAGAAGGGAAGAATGCCCCATGGAACTTGAAGTAGTCAGACAGAAGGGAAGAATGTCCCATGGAACTTGAAGTAGTCAGACAGATGGGAAGAATGTGTCATGGAACTTGAGGTAGTCAGACAGATGGGAAGAATGTCCCATGGAACTTGAAGTAGTCAGACAGAAGGGAAGAATTTCTCATGGAACTTAAAGTAGTCAGACAGATGGGAAAAGGGTGTCTCATTTGAGCAGTATTAAAGGTGTTGTTACAACTGAGCTATCAGGTTGAAGGAATGATCACCTGAATTGTTCGACCTAGGTGAAGGCTATTGCCTACTATGGTTGGGTAGCACGTGAGAGAGGAAGTACTCATGGGATACTGACAGAAGATAGCTGTTACTACAACTGAGCGATTGGGGATGTCAAAAGTTCACCTGGTACCTCAGCAGTATTTGAAGGAGGTAACCACATAGATTTAGAGAGGAATGAGGACCCATTAATAATGGACCGAAACGGTTCTCAGAATGTTATCCTTTATGATACATTACTCTTAAAATGTGTTTGGTTCTATGATTTTTTAAAGAATGTTTTACGATAAAATGTTGTGTGTATTCGTGCGTGAGTAGGCAACGACTAGGCTAAGGCGGAGGAAAGGGACTCTACACGAGTGTAAGAATGGTAACCCGGAAACGCCGCAAGAGTCGTTGATTTCGGTTGTTGTTGAGTATTTGTTGTTGCTTTATTCGTGAATTGCATGTTTTATGTTGTAACGTTGACTGTCGAATTTGTTTTTCTAAATTCTGGTAAGATCTGTAAGAGCTGGGTGTAAGTGAAGACAGTCCTAGTTAGATCTGTGAGAGTTGGGTGTAAATGAAACATAAGGCGTAGTGTACACCTTGTTGTTTTATGGCTGGGGATTGTGTTGTAACAGATCTTTCCTGTAGGGGCAATATATAGGTAATAGCTTAGATATGTTTTAACATATAATAGTTAAATGAAAATAGAAAAGGCTTAGACAACCATTTCTTTCTTTCTTCTTCTTGGGTTGTTTTTTTTTGCGTTCGCCTTATTTCTCTAATCCCCAAGGCGGTGTGCGTTGCACTGTGGTTTTTATTTTGCGTCTGTCGGCCCAATGCATCCGACTTCAGCATGCATCTTATGTAAGGGTCTGCTTCCTCCTGCATTTTCTAAGGGTTTGCTTCCCCAGGGTAACGGCCGGTGCTGTGATGGGGATCGAACCCAGCACCTTCGGATTGTGAGCCGTGCCACTTATCCACTAGGCCAAGCCGTCCCCCCCCCCCCCCCCTCAACTTCTTGGGATTTGAGTCAGTGCAGTTGAATTCAGTCTCGTCAGAATTTGAGTAACCAAATCGAACCACGACGCAACCTGACGTAAGTTACAGGCCATGTGTCTACACCTGGAAAGATAGTGGTGGTAGACTTGTTGCCGCCGACAAACCCGCTTCTTCTGCAAATACGCGAACAGGATGGACGATGGCAAGCAGACGGACAAAAACGCGGGCGGTTTTGGAAATCACGTGATCTGGAAAAGAGATGGAATATAAAGCTCGGCAGAGAGACGCTCAGTGGAGAGCAGGCGACAGAGTGAGGAAGATTTGAGTTGAGAACGAGATTACATGAGAAGATTTTCGAGAAAGACGTTCAGTGGAGGGCAGTCGGTGCTGTTGAGGCAGATTTGAGTTGAAAACCACAGAGAGATCAATTTCACTTCAGAGACAGTGGTACTTTGGAAATAAACGCTCAGTGGAGGGCAGGTGACAAAGATTTGCAATTGAGGCAGATTTGAGTTGAGATTTAGACGTCGGAGAGAGGCAGTTCAGGTAACTACCCTCATTTTATGTAGTGGTCGTATTTACAAATCGTCAGTAGCTTATAGAGGCAGTCCACCAGTCATTCCATTCATCATATTGACCAAGTCTCACTGATCACGTGGACATTACCTTGATCATGTGAATGCAATTCGTCAGTCGCAGTTACAGGCAGTTTTTCCAGTGATCCCATGTATAATATTTCATGCATTCTATCCTGACCACGTTGAGACCACTTTGATCTACTGCCGACAAGGAGGAACAACACCACGGACGTCATACCTGGGTTCAGAACCTACAAACTTTACCATCAGCGACAATCCGTAACTATGTTCGATCGCAGCAGGCCAGATTAGGAGAATAGGGTACCGTGACGCATAAATGGTGAAAGAAAGAATTTAAGTTTTTAGAGAGTTTATAGTTGGCGGTGTTTCTTCATTGAATAATATGTTGTATTGTGGTTATATTTAGTGTTAATTGGATTTGTTTAGAGTGAGTGTAGAGTGAAACAGAATAGAGCAGACTCCTTTACCGTCTGCGACAGGGATCCGTCAAATCGATCGGCTATGGTACCATATGTTGAGGTTTACTAGTGAAAATGGGATAGACAGACACCGGATATGGGTCAGACATTCTAGGAAGGCGAAGCTGCAGACCGGTCAAAGTAAAGATGTACCCTGAAGAGACACCTCATGATGAGGGAAAAGAAGCTCCTCCAACACAATGATGTAAAACGACGCCTTACGTAGAAATAAAAAAATTACCATCTCAAAGTCGCTTCATCGTATAGTCAGTCGTGACTACTACACTACACTACACTTCACTACATTTGACTAAACTATATATATTACTTGCGCGTGAGTTGGATTTAAGTGAGGGTGACTTTTGCACCGTCTGCCACACTCTCTCGTTCTGATTCCATTTGATCCAGTGGCAAGATATGATCAAGACGACTGGGGCAGTAATCCGGATGCAGCGAACGACCAAGGGGATCTTCTGTGTCTAGCCTTCCTCCAAACGCTCTATAACGAGTTGCTAGTAGTTGCCTTGCTGTCCGTTGACCAACCAGGAGTTCTTCGGTACAGTCCAACAAGGGAAATACTATACTGTTTTATACTATACTATACTATACTATCGCCTTCTGACAGCCATGTAATAGTAATTCACGTAATAGTCCTATCTTGCAACGATTGAATTTATCATCTTTGGATATATTTCCTATGAGAAAACGTTGAATACAAAAATAATTTTTCGCCAACATACTTACTTGTTTGTCCTGCTCTTTCTTATTTTTCACGATCAGAGCCTGCGCACCTATCTATTCAACTTCACAGTACTACCAACAGTGTGATGTACTGCAGAAACACGGACACTCACGAAGGAGATGGAGTCCAAACTCAGAGTGACCCAAGCCTCCCTTTAGAAACGTATGTTTGACCTCACGCTTCATAGCTAGCACACAGACGGTCTTCACAACTCGGACATACGTCAATTGTCCCTGGGAGAAGACGCAGTTATTTATGCAGACGAGATGAATCATCGCTGGAGGTCACTTACTGCGAAGAACGGACGATCGATGTAGCACAGTGACAGTGATATGGTACCCTAGAGATAAGAAACGACCACCAATACGTTGGTCTGACTCCCTTGCATCCCGCAACATCATTCACTATGTCACAGGTGGACGACTCATTATCCACTGGTCCACCGTGGCCCAAGACAGAGACCGTTGGTCGAGAAGTTAGGGCCGGCAACGATGTAACCGCCGCTGAAGATGTTGTGTGTGTACACTGAAGTGATGGTTGTGGTCAGGGACAGACGACGTTGTGGAGAATTGTACACATACAGACAGACATACACGCACATGCACACACAGAGACTCGCACACAACGGACACATGTACATAGACACACATAAGCACACACTCACTTGCACATACGCATGCGGATATCCACAATTGTAAACAGTTATACACTTGAATATATACACACACGCAGACTCGTATAGAGAGAGACACACGTGCGTATAGACACCTTCGTGACATACGCAAATATACAAACATACACAAGCATAGATATGAACGTACACGCATACACACATGTAGACACACACAAATAGTTTCGTAAAGCAAAGTTACAGAAATACATACACATTTACGTCAATCTATATCGCAAATTACGGGATACCTATTTACTGGAAAGGCTTCTGAAGTTAAGCCTGAGGAAAAATCTGCTTCATGTGCTATCCTACACGAGTCGTCTTGCCGCTAGTCTAAGGTAGCTCGGGACCAGAGAGTGAGGATGATGACCAGCGTAGTTTCTTCTCACTATAATCCAAATACAGCGCAAAACTGTCTCATGATATCGCCATCATCGCTTGCAATAGGCTAAATTACTATGAGACGTGTTCAAATGAAACCGGACCTAACTGCACCAAGTTAACATACGTACGATCCACGTGATGACGTCACTTATTATGTAAACAGTACATACCCAACGTCAAGTTTGCAAAATTTCATTATCCAGCGACTCATAGTTTCCTCAGCAGACCGTTGAAAACATGGGGAGGGGGGGGGGGATGTCATACGGAATCCGTCCAGAGTTGATCAGCGAGCGGTGATTCGGTTTTTAACAGCTGAAGGATGTCGACCAGTTGAAATTCATGCCAGAATGCAGGCAGTGTACAGTAACAAAAGTGTGTCGAAGACAACAGTGAAGAACTGGACAACGATGTTTTAAGAAGGAGGTGATTTTTTTTCTAAATCTCATGATTCCAGGTCAAGCGCATATTGTTACGTCAGAAGCTGCTATCTCCAAAATTTATGCAGAAATTTGGGTGGACCGTCGGAAGAGCTTATGTTTGCCACGCTTTTGTCGCCATACACTGCCTGCATTATGCGATGAATGTCAACTGGTCGACATCCTTCAGCTGTTAGAAACCGAATCACCGCTCGCTGATCCACTCTGGGCGGATTCTGTAACACGCCCGCCATGTTTTCAACGGTCTGCTGAGGAAACTATGAGTCGGACGACAATGACTTGACGGTTGGAATGTATTGTTTACACCTGAAGTGACGTCATCATGCGCATCGTACTTATATTCACTTGGTGCAGTTAGCTCTGGTTTCATTTGAACACGCCTTGAATATTCGACATGGATGACTTCAATTTCTGAAACATTTTCCTAAACCATCGCTACTCTATGTCTTGTTCTCAGAGACAACTCGTATCCGTTTCAGTTGACCCGCGTCAGCAAACTCGCTCATCAACAACGGCCCTGATTTTATGCGTGATTATATTTTGTAGCATCGTGAACAAAGTGCAGACTCTCACACGTTTTTCGTCATTTTGAAATACGGCGTTGATTTGTTTGTATTATACTTGACTCGATATGAACAAGTTAATTTGTGCGTTACTGACCTGGCATGCCGTACGAGCATAAGTTGAAAGTGTGACTAATAGTTATTGGCTATTACAGACCATATAAAAGCACTTTGACAGTAGAGTTTTCAAGTTTTGTTTCAACAGTGCAATCAATTTACAGCAACGTTGCAGTAACGTTTGGTGGTTCTTCAAATATCGTCTTGAATGTAAGTTATTACAACAGTAATAATGTTAGTAATCTTGTGTTTAAACTTTTGCTATAATTATTATTTGATAACTGTAGGAGCAACACTAGTATTCGCAGTAGTGTTATTGGTAGGGGTCAAGATGTTGAGCAGCGCATGAGTTGCAGTGACCCACAGCTGACTGCTAGCGTCAGGGTCAGCGACTCCGAGCAGCCAAGACCCTTCTACACCTCCACGATGTGACCCTGGATAACAGGCTGCAACAGAGCAGACTGGATAAGGAGAAGGGATCTAAGAGGGAAGGCTAACCAGGTACTCAGACGAGGATCAGATGGATCAGACTGGATAAGGAGACGGGATCTAAGATGGAAGGCTAACCAGGTACTCAGACAAGGATCAGACTGGATAAGGAGAAGGGATCTAAGGGTGAAGGCAAACCAGGTACTCAGACGAGGATCAGATGGATCAGACTGGATAAGGAGAAGGGATCTAAGATGGAAGGCTAACCAGGTACTCAGACGAGGATCAGATGGATCAGACTGAATAAGGAGAAGGGATCTAAGAGGGAAGGCTAACCAGGTACTCAGAAATGCCTGCTGAAGTCAGATGTGTCGAGCCGAAGGGTGCAAATATTGCAGTCGAGCAGTAAACTTCGAGACAATTTACTTCGTTCTCCGGACTACATCCTGCTACTTGCAAAGTCCTTTTCAGGGCTTGGTAGCAGAAGTTTGAGAATGAACGACGGATAACAGCAAGAAGAAGTATTATTGGTAGTGGTAGTTGTACTTTTAATAAAAAATAGTATTTTTGGTAGTGGTAGTTGTTCTTTTAATAAAAATAGTATTTTTGGTAGTGGTAGTTGTACTTTTAATAAAAATAGTATTTTTGGTAGTGGTAGTTGTACTTTTAATAAAAAACATTATTTTTGGTAGTGGTAATTGTACTTTTAATTAAAAAAACAGTATTATTGGTAGTGGTAGTTGTAATGGTTAGAATAGTAACAGTTGAAGTTGTCGATAATGAGTAGGATTACTCATTTGTGTTTCCCAACAAGGACGTCAAGTGTCTGGAAAACGAGGAAAGCTACTGTAACCAAGCTATTACAATGATTGACTTTATCTATGTGTCGTTCACTACTGTGGGGATCACGTCGATCCCCCACCTCGTTAGACAGGCTACCATGAAAACAGTCTGTTTCCAGTAAGGACTACGAGGAAGTCGAGGTGGGTCTTGTCAGTATGTTTTGTCTGACCAGACGTTAGTCGTAGTAGTAATAGTAGCAGCAGTAGTTGTAATTGCAGCATTAGTGGTAATAATAATAGTAGTAGTAGCAGTAGTAGTAGTAGTAGCAGTAGTAGTAGTAGTAATAGGAGCAGTAGTTGTAATAATAACAGTAGTAGTAGTAGTAATAGGAGCAGTAAAAGTAGTAGTACTTGCAACAGTAGTAATAATAATAGTAGTAGTAGTTGTAGTAATATCAGCAGTAAAAGTAGTAGTACTAGCAACAGTAGTAGTAATAATAATAGTAGTAGTAGTAGTCATAGCAGTAGTAGTAGTAGCATTAGTAGTGATAGCAGCAGTAGTAGTAGTAGAAGAAGTAGTAGTAATAGCGGTAGTAGTAGTAGTAGTCGCAGTAGCAGTTGCTGCAGGAGCAGAAACAGTAGATCAAGTTGTTGTTGTTGTTGTGGTTGTGGTTGTTCTTCTGGTTGATGTTCACTGCTATAAACAAATAGTTGACTTCATACATTTAGATAGCGGTTTTGTTTGTATGTTAGTCAGATAGCGGTTTTGTTTGTATGTTAGTCAGATAGCAGTTTTGTTTGTATGTTAGTCAGATAGCAGTTTTGTTTGTATGTTAGTCAGATAGCGGTTTTGTTTGTATGTTAGTCAGATAGCAGTTTTGTTTGTATGTTAGTCAGATAGCGGTTTTGTTTGTATGTTAGTCAGATAGCGGTTTTGTTTGTATGTTTGTAATATAGTTAATGTGATACTAATTTAATCTTACTACGTGAAGTTTTTTTAGCAAGCTCGTGATTTTAATTAATAATTTATTTTATATTGCAAATATTAAACAAATTGTTATTGTTATTTGATTTCAATTTTCATTTTATTACCATTAGTTGTCTAAATATGGTACAATTTGTTAGCGCTCTAAAACTTAAACTGTTTGTTTTTTTTGTAATTTAAATATCACGACTGCGTTAGGGGTTACATGCTCTTGGGATGATCTGTTCGCAGTTGATTGTTTCAAGTGTAAGTCATCGACTAGTGTGAATTCCAGGCAAATCCGATGCTTTACAGCATCCATAATAATCTAAAACATCATAGCAATGTTAGACCCGCAGCCGGTACGGCGCCATATTTGCTGCTCCTATCAACATACTAAGGCACTTGTTTCACCTAAAATCTCACCAGCTTAAAACAGCAGAGGTGTAAGGATTCGGCCCAAAGACGAAGCAGTGAATGAGCTGCCAGCATCCAGCGACTCATAGCTGATTGCTTGCATTAGAGTCAGTGCCCTATAACTGACAAAGACCCTATTCCGCGTCGAAGCAGCAGCCCTGGAAATGACTGCACCCATGCAACCTGGTTAAAAGAATAGGGATCGAAGAGTGAAGGCAAACCTAGTCCCCAAAAATGTCGTGCTAAAACCGAATGTTTCGGGCCGAAAGGCGTTGATTTCCCAGTCCAGTTAAAGACTATGTCACAAGGTTCATTTCATAGCAAACACTGAAGAAGAAGAAGAAGAAGAAGAAGAGAAAATGAAAAAGAACAAGAACAAGAAAAAGAAGAAAATGAAGAAGTAATGAAGAACAAGAACCAAAATAAAAGGGGAGAAAAAGAAGGAAAATAAAACAAGAAGAAAAAAAAAGAACAAACAGAATAACAAGGAGAAGAATAGGGAGAAGAAATGAAGAAGAACCAGTAAAAGATGAAGAAGAAGTAAAAGAAGAAGAAGAAGAAGAAGAACAATAACAAGAAACAGAACAAGAAGAAGAAATGAAGAAGAAGAAGAAGAAGAAGAAGTAAAAGAAGAAGACGAAGAAGATGAAGTAAAAGAAGAAGAAAAAGTAGAAGAAGAAGAAGAAATTAAATCTTGAGTTCGTCATGGCTGTCTTCTATCATCTTTTCTGTTTCTGCTGTCAGTTGATTGGATAACGAAAAAAAAATACAGAAATGGAACCCAGAGAGCCGTATTTAAACGGAGAATATTGACTTTGGTGATGATATAACCCTGACATTTCTTAGTCAACTCTGGGATCAAGATGCTGGGCAGCGCATGAGCTGCAGCGGTCAGCGCCCCATAGCTCACTGCTAGCGTCAGGGTCAGCGAACCAGCGCGGTTAAGATCCTTCTACACTTCCACGCGGTGATCCTAGATAACAGACTGCATCAGAGCAGGCGGGCTAAGGAAAAGGGATCGAAGAGGGAAGGCTAACCAGGTATTCAAAATTGCCTGTAGAAGTCTGATGTGTCGGACGGAAAGGTGCAAATATCGCAGTTAAGCTATAAACTACCACACAACGTATTCCGTTCTCTGGTCTACATCCTGTTATCTGCAAAGCCCTATTCAAGGCTTGGTAGCGGCAGATTGAGAACGAACGATGAAGGCGAAAGATATTCAACTCCAAATGCAGAAGACGACAAACAGGCTTGACAGAATCTCCCATCTGGTTGTTGTTGTTGTTGTTGCTACTGCTGTTGTTGTTGTTGCTGTTGTTGTTGTTGCTGTTGTTGTTGTTGCTGTTGTTGTTGTTGTTGTTGCGAATGCACACAATGAGTAGGTCTACTCTTTTGTGCGCCCTGAAAAGGACGATAAGTGGCGGGTTGCAGCAGTTTTTCTCACGAGCGTGCTGATGAAGGTGGGCCAGGGTCCTCCAGGAGGTTGTGCTATGCTTGGCTTCATCTGCGTGTCGCTCACTACTACGGGGATACCGTCGATCCATCACCTCGTTAGCCAGGCTGTCATGAAAACAGCCCGTTTCCAGGGAGAACTACGAGGATGCCGAGGTGAGGGTCTTGGTCAGTATATTTTGCTTGACCCTGACTGGCATGTCCGATCAGTATATTTTGCTTGACCCTGACTGGCATGTCCGATCAGTATATTTTGCTTGACCCTGACTGGTATGTTCGATCAGTCTATTTTGCCTGACCCTGACTGGCATGTCCGATCAGTATATTTTGCCTGACCCTGACTGGCATGTCCGATCAGTATATTTTGCTTGACCCTGACTGGCATGTCCGATAAGTATATTTTGCTTGACCCTGACTGGTATGTTCGATCAGTATATTTTGCCTGACCCTGACTGGCATGTCCGATCAGTATATTTTGCCTGACCCTGACTGGCATGTCCGATCAGTATATTTTGCTTGACCCTGACTGGCATGTCCGATCAGTATATTTTGCCTGACCCTGACTGGCATGTCCGATAAGTATATTTTGCTTGACCCTGACTGGTATGTTCGATCAGTATATTTTGCCTGACCCTGACTGGCATGTCCGATCAGTATATTTTGCCTGACCCTGACTGGCATGTCCGATCAGTATATTTTGCTTGACCCTGACTGGCATGTCCGATCAGTATATTTTGCCTGACCCTGACTGGCATGTCCGATCAGTATATTTTGCCTGACCCTGACTGGCATGTCCGATCAGTATATTTTGCCTGACCCTGACTGGCATGTCCGATCAGTATATTTTGCCTGACCCTGACTGGCATGTTCGATCAGTATATTTTGCTTGACCCTGACTGGCATGTCCGATCAGTATATTTTGCCTGACCCTGACTGGCATGTTCGATCAGTATATTTTGCTTGACCCTGACTGGCATGTCCGATCAGTATATTTTGCCTGACCCTGACTGGCATGTCCGATCAGTATATTTTGCTTGACCCTGACTGGCATGTCCGATCAGTACATTTTGCTTGACCCTGACTGGCATGTCCGATCAGTATATTTTGCTTGACCCTGACTGGCATGTCCGATCAATATATTTTGCCTGACCCTGACTGGCATGTTCGATCAGTATATTTTGCCTGACCCTGACTGGCATGTCCGATCAGTATATTTTGCCTGACCCTGACTGGCATGTCCGATCAGTATATTTTGCCTGACCCTGACTGGCATGTCCGATCAGTATATTTTGCCTGACCCTGACTGGCATGTCCGATCAGTATATTTTGCCTGACCCTGACTGGCATGTCCGATCAGTATATTTTGCCTGACCCTGACTGGCATGTCCGATCAGTATATTTTGCCTGACCCTGACTGGCATGTCCGATCAGTATATTTTGCTTGACCCTGACTGGCATGTCCGATCAGTATATTTTGCTTGACCCTGACTGGCATGTTCGATCAGTATATTTTGCCTGACCCTGACTGGCATGTCCGATCAGTATATTTTGCCTGACCCTGACTGGCATGTTCGATCAGTATATTTTGCCTGACCCTGACTGGCATGTCCGATCAGTATATTTTGCCTGACCCTGACTGGCATGTCCGATCAGTATATTTTGCTTGACCCTGACTGGCATGTCCGATCAGTATATTTTGCTTGACCCTGACTGGCATGTCCGATCAGTATATTTTGCTTGACCCTGACTGGCATGTCCGATCAGTATATTTTGCCTGACCCTGACTGGCATGTTCGATCAGTATATTTTGCCTGACCCTGACTGGCATGTCCGATCAGTATATTTTGCCTGACCCTGACTGGCATGTCCGATCAGTTTATTTTGCCTGACCCTGACTGGCATGTCCGATCAGTATATTTTGCCTGACCCTGACTGGCATGTCCGATCAGTATATTTTGCCTGACCCTGACTGGCATGTCCAATCAGTATATTTTCCTGACCCTGACTGGCATGTCCGATCAGTATATTTTGCTTGACCCTGACTGGCATGTCCGATCAGTATATTTTGCTTGACCCTGACTGGCATGTCCGATCAGTATATTTTGCCTGACCCTGACTGGCATGTCCGATCAGTATATTTTGCCTGACCCTGACTGGCATGTCCGATCAGTATATTTTGCCTGACCCTGACTGGCATGTCCGATCAGTATATTTTGCCTTACCCTGACTGGCATTTCCGATCAGTATATTTTGCCTGACCCTGACTGGCATGTCCGATCAGTATATTTTGCTTGACCCTGACTGGCATGTCCGATCAGTATATTTTGCTTGACCCTGACTGGCATGTCCGATCAGTATATTTTGCCTGACCCTGACTGGCATGTTCGATCAGTATATTTTGCCTGACCCTGACTGGCATGTCCGATCAGTATATTTTGCTTGACTCTGACTGGCATGTCCGATCAGTATATTTTGCCTGACCCTGACTGGCATGTCCGATCAGTATATTTTGCCTGACCCTGACTGGCATGTCCGATCAGTATATTTTGCTTGACCCTGACTGGCATGTCCGATCAGTATATTTTGCCTGACCCTGACTGGCATGTCCGATCAGTATATTTTGCCTGACCCTGACTGGCATGTCCGATCAGTATATTTTGCCTGACCCTGACTGGCATGTCCGATCAGTATATTTTGCCTGACCCTGACTGGCATGTCCGATCAGTATATTTTCCTGACCCTGACTGGCATGTCCGATCAGTATATTTTGCTTGACCCTGACTGACATGTCCGATCAGTATATTTTGCTTGACCCTGACTGGCATGTTCGATCAGTATATTTTTCCTGACCCTGACTGGCATGTCCGATCAGTATATTTTGCCTGACCCTGACTGGCATGTCCGATCAGTATATTTTGCCTGACCCTGACTGGCATGTCCGATCAGTATATTTTGCCTGACCCTGTCTGGCATGTCCGATCAGTATATTTTGCCTGACCCTGACTGGCATGTCCGATCAGTATATTTTGCTTGACCCTGACTGGCATGTCCGATCAGTATATTTTGCTTGACCCTGACTGGCATGTCCGATCAGTATATTTTGCCTGACCCTGACTGGCATGTTCGATCAGTATATTTTGCCTGACCCTGACTGGCATGTCCGATCAGTATATTTTGCTTGACTCTGACTGGCCTTTCCGATCAGTATATTTTGCCTGACCCTGACTGTAATGTCCGATCAGTATATTTTGCCTGACCCTGACTGGCATGTCCGATCAGTGTATTTTGCTTGACCCTGACTGGCATGTCCGATCAGTATATTTTGCTTGACCCTGACTGGCATGTCCGATCAGTATATTTTGCCTGACCCTGACTGGCATGTCCGATCAGTATATTTTGCTTGACCCTGACTGGCATGTCCGATCAGTATATTTTGCTTGACCCTGACTGGCATGTTCGATCAGTATATTTTGCCTGATCCTGACTGGCATGTCCGATCAGTATATTTTGCCTGACCCTGACTGGCATGTCCGATCAGTATATTTTGCCTGACCCTGACTGGCATGTCCGATCAGTATATTTTGCTTGACCAGACGTTAGACTTCCTCCCCCTTCCATCTGTGCCGAAAGACAAAAATTATAAACAATAAATCCAGCCAACAAAACGTCTGCTTTCAAACAGAAAGGTAAATCACTGGAGGAGAACGTCAAACAGAGAGGTAAATCACTGGAGGAGAACGTCAAAAAGAGAGGTAAATCACTGAAGGAGAACGTCAAACAGAGAGGTAAATCACTGGAGGAGAACGTCAAACAGAGAGGTAAATCACTGGATCAGAACGTCACTCAAACAGAGAGGTAAATCACTGGATCAGAACGTCAAACAGAGAAGTAAATCACTGGATCAGAGCGTCACTCAAACAGAGAGGTAAATCACTGGATCAGAACGTCAAACAGAGAGGTAAATCACTGGATCAGAGCGTCACTCAAACAGAGAGGCAACTCATTGGATCAGAACGTCACTCAAACAGAGAAGTAAATCACTGGATCAGAGCGTCAAACAGAGAGGTAAATCATTGGATCAGAGCGTCACTCAAACAGAGAGGTAAATCACTGGAGGAGAACGTCAAACAGAGAGGTAAATCACTGGATCAGAACGTCAAACAGAGGGGTAAATCACTGGATCAGAGCGTCACTCAAACAGAGAGGTAAATCACTGGAGGAAAACGTCAAACAGAGAGGTAAATCACTGGATCAGAACGTCAAACAGAGAGGTAAATCACTGGATCAGAGCGTCACTCAAACAGAGAGGTAAATCACTGGAGGAGAACGTCAAACAGAGAGGTAAATCACTGGATCAGAACGTCACTCAGAGAGGTAAATCACTGGATCAGAACGTCAAACAGAGAGGTAAATCACTGGATCAGAGCGTCACTCAAACAGAGAGGTAAATCACTGGATCAGAACGTCACTCAAACAGAGAAGTAAATCACTGGATCAGAACGTCACTCAAACAGAGAGGTAAATCACTGGATCAGAACGTCACTCAAACAGAGAGGTAAATCACTGGATCAGAACGTCACTCAAACAGAGAAGTAAATCACTGGATCAGAACGTCACTCAAACAGAGAGGGAAATCACTGGATCAGAACATCACTCAAACAGAGAAGTAAATCACTAGATCAGAACGTCACTCAAACAGAGAGGTAAATCACTGGATCAGAACGTCACTCAAACAGAGAGGTAAATCACTGGATCAGAACGTCACTCAAACAGAGAGTTAAATCACTAGACCAGAACGTCACTCAAACAGAGAGGTAAATCACTGGAGGAGAACGTCAAACAGAGAGGTAAATCACTGGATCAGAACGTCAAACAGAGGGGTAAATCACTGGATCAGAGCGTCACTCAAACAGAGAGGTAAATCACTGGAGGAAAACGTCAAACAGAGAGGTAAATCACTGGATCAGAACGTCAAACAGAGAGGTAAATCACTGGATCAGAGCGTCACTCAAACAGAGAGGTAAATCACTGGAGGAGAACGTCAAACAGAGAGGTAAATCACTGGATCAGAACGTCACTCAGAGAGGTAAATCACTGGATCAGAACGTCAAACAGAGAGGTAAATCACTGGATCAGAGCGTCACTCAAACAGAGAGGTAAATCACTGGATCAGAACGTCACTCAAACAGAGAAGTAAATCACTGGATCAGAACGTCACTCAAACAGAGAGGTAAATCACTGGATCAGAACGTCACTCAAACAGAGAGGTAAATCACTGGATCAGAACGTCACTCAAACAGAGAAGTAAATCACTGGATCAGAACGTCACTCAAACAGAGAGGGAAATCACTGGATCAGAACATCACTCAAACAGAGAAGTAAATCACTAGATCAGAACGTCACTCAAACAGAGAGGTAAATCACTGGATCAGAACGTCACTCAAACAGAGAGGTAAATCACTGGATCAGAACGTCACTCAAACAGAGAGTTAAATCACTAGACCAGAACGTCACTCAAACAGAGAGGTAAATCACTGGATCAGAACGTCACTCAAACAGAGAAGTAAATCACTGGATCAGAACGTCACTCAAACAGAAAGGTAAGTCACTGGATCAGAACGTCACTCAAACAGAGAGGTAAATCACTGGATCAGAACGTCACTCAAACAGAGAGGCAAATCACTAGACCAGAACGTCACTCAAACAGAGAGGTAAATCACTGGATCAGAACGTCACTCAAACAGAAGTAAATCACTGGATCAGAACGTCCCTCAAACAGAGAGGTAAATCACTGGATCAGAACGTCACTCAAACAGAGAAGTAAATCACTGGATCAGAACGTCACTCAAACAGAAAGCATTATAAATCAAACACGTGGTGCATGTGAAGATGTAACAAACAGCCTATAAATAAGCAAGAATAACCTTTATCGTATTGAAAACCAAATGTAACTAGTTGGATTATAATGTATAGCAAGCTACCGATCTTCAACTCCAATGTGAAGTCGATGATTGTATGGAGAGTAGTGTCATGGCGAGTGAGACGCGAGTGCTTTACCACTATGCTAATAAGACGTTATATAGAGATTACGGGACTACATTCACAAATCTCTGAGAAAGATTTTTGGCCTCAAGTGGTTCGATACTGTTTTGGTAGAGAACAGGGCAAAGAAAGGTGCAACAGGAAATAGAAATTAACGCTAGATACGCCAGACAATACACAGAGCCACAAACCAGTATCACCCTGCAATGTCTGTATTGGAAATACAAAGAAAAAAAGGTAAATGAAGGCCAAAAAACACACAGTAAATGGGCCTAGAAGTCGATAAAATTCGAGAAGCCCGAAAGAACTATAGCAATAATACAGAAGAGGTCCGCTTGGAGAGGTTTGGTTGACAGCACATGGTGATGCACGAAAAGTGAGAAAAAAAATATTTTTTACTTTGTTTCATTTTTTTTAGATTATCAGTTTCCATATTTTTTAATAAATGTGTTTTTAAATCGAAGAGCATGTAAATAATTTCACATATCATTTGGTCTATTTACAGAGCTCGAAAGATGGGCAAGAAACTGACTGAAATGTAGGCAAGAATTATTTGAACGACCATCGATGCTAACAATTAATTTGGACATATCTAAAAAAAAACTGATACAAAAGTGGGAATGACAGACATGTGTAACATTTAGTTTATTTTGGATCGTGTTTAGACATTACATTGACGAATGTTAAGGTAACATTTAGTCTATTTTGTATCAGGTTTAGACAATACATTGACATGTGTTAAGGTAACATTTAGTCTATTTTGTATCATGTTCAGACAATACATTGACTAGTGTTAAAGGTAACATTTAGCATATTTTGAATGGTGTTTAGTCAATATATTGACCCGTGTTAAGGTCACATTTAGCCTATTTTGTATCATGTTTAGACAATACATTGACGAGTGTTAAGGTAACATTTAGACTATTTTGTATCATGTTTAGACAATACATTGACCAGTGTTAAGGTAACATTTAGCCTATTTTGTATCATGTTTAGACAATACATTGACGAGTGTTAAGGTAACATTTAGCCTATTTTGTATCATGTTTAGACAATACATTGACATGTGTTAAGGTAACATTTAGCCTATTTTATATCATGTTTAGACAATACATTGACCAGTGTTAAGGTAACATTTAACCTATTTTGTATCATGTTTAGACAATACATTGACCAGTGTTAAAGTAACATTTAGCCTATTTTGTATCATGTTTAGACAATACATTGACGAGTGTTAAGGTAACATTTAGCCTATTTTATATCATGTTTAGACAATACATTGACCAGTGTTAAGGTAACATTTAACCTATTTTGTATCATGTTTAGACAATACATTGACGAGTGTTAAGGTAACATTTAGCCTATTTTGTATCATGTTTAGACAATACATTGACGAGTGTTAAAGTAACATTTAGCCTATTTTGTATCATGATAAGACAATACATTGAAAGTGTGTTAAGGTAACATTTAGCCTATTTTGTATCATGTTCAGACAAAACATTGACTAGTGTTAAGGTAACATTTAGCCTATTTTGTATGGTGTTCAGTCAATACATTGACCCGTGTTAAGGTCACATTTAGCCTATTTTGTATCATGTTCAGACAATACATTGACCAGTGTTAAAGTCACATTTAGCCTATGTTGTATCATGTTTAGACAATACATTGACGAGTGTTAAGGTAACATTTAGACTATTTTGTATCATGTTTAGACAATACATTGACGTGTGTTAAGGTAACATTTAGCCTATTTTGTATCATGTTTAGACAATACGTTGACCAGTGTTAAGGTAACATTTAGTCTATTTTGTATCATGTTTAGACAATACATTGACGAGTGTTTCCTGTAGTTGAGGGAGTTGATGTTAAGCATGCCCTTTCTACCAGATACTAATTTGAGTAATATCAGGAAAATGATCCCTAAACAAGTAGTCACTATCTAGACCTAAAAGTGTAAGCAAGTTTACGACATCTGGTTGGAGAATTAGACAAAAGTATATAGACATTGCTATGGCAACAAATGATACATACGGCTGTGATTTTCAAAAACTCTTTGACTTTCCTGTTATTTATGTAACGCTTCCTCTGAGCTTAGTAATTATGTGTAAAAGTGTTCTTGTGATTATCATAGTGTGTAGAACCGCCTCACTTCTTACAAACTTGAAAATATTAATAACATCCATGGCTGTCACAGATGTCTTCTTGGGCTTCTCTTATGTTGGCGTTGGAGGTGTTAAAGGCTCTTTGTTAAAATTTCAAACATCGACTTATGAAATAGATAGTTTTATGCTCGGAGATTGGTTCAGTGCTATACTACTTTCCATGGTACACATGGGAATTATCACAATTGATCGTTACATTTACATTGCTCATCCGTTTTACTACATTAAACATGGAACAAATAGGGCAGCCTTCATTTGTCTTTTCTGTGTGTGGACTCTTGGGATAATCTACTTCTGTATTCCACTGCTTGTCTACCGAAACAGTAAATATCATGAGAAATGCATCATGCTACACCCGCCCGTTGAGTACTTCTTTGTAGGGGTCAGTGTGTACTTTATTTGCTCTATCACAGTACTGATTTGTAACTTTAAAATTGCAAGATTGGCTTTCATATATAAAAGGGCAGCCATTACTCGCAGGTTTCGTAATGTAGACTCTACTCGCTCTGTTATTTTTAAAACCAATTTAACGGCAGCATTTAGAAGTGCAAAATTGGTGGCTATGATATTTGGTGTCTTCCTGTTGTGCACGCTACCTCCGGTAATTGCTTGTGGACTGAGCGTTTTCTATGCTTTACCTGAGCATGTTTTTTTGCCAGTTATGTTTCTTGTTCCTGTCTGTTCCATTCTGGGTTTTATAATATTTTGTCACATGAATACACAGTTCTGTGTGGCTATTAAGAAGTTATTTTCACCACAACAAACGTGTCTGTGTTGGTAAAAATGTCTCACAAAATAATAAACAATGTAATATAAGAAGGTCATATAAAAGTCATTAAAGTCAAGTCAGCCAGGCTGAAGAACCGGTTGGAAAAATGGGTGGGATACGATGTAAGCGGAAACATCCTGATGCTGGATATTCTATTTTTATTTTATATTTTTAAATTATAGGGAAACGTACATAGTTCTAATCTAACACTGCAGTTTGAAGGTAACTTGGAAATCATATGAAATTTAATGCGCATCGAGCACCAGACAGAAATGTTAATGTGCATCGTGCACCAGACAGAAATGAAGATAATGGGAATCCGATCTCCTAATTCTAGCCGTTTGGCGCCATTTGTTGCTCGCAGTAACACATCCGTATGTCACCACTTGTCTGTCACAGCAAAGTACCGCGTGATCTTCAGTATTCACTCATTCATTAATACTGATAATTCTCGCTATGAAAAAAATTAGAAATCCCAGGGTCGCGGGTTTGAATCTGGCTGTAGGGATTTTTGTTCTTTTTTTTTTCAAAGCTGAACGATTAAAAAAACTGAATTTAAAAAAAAATATTATTTTCAAAACATTATTGGGTTACTGTCTGACTGCATACGAAGAAAAAGAAGAAAACATTATTGCAGAAGTACAATCGGTTTCCCAATTTCAGAAACGAATTTATATATACTAAATTGTTTCACGTAACAATATCTGTTCATATTTTTTGTGTCGGTGATTTGTGCAGCGCAAAGTAAAAGTTAGTGGTATGTGAATCTAATAATTAAGTATTAATGTTATACATTTTATACTTTTTGCTATACACAGCCAGCACCATATCGCCTTTCTATGTGGAACAAAATACGAAAACGTGAACGTTTAAAAAAAAAAAATCATCTCTACACGTTAAACATATTAAGTACAGCAAATTCAGAAATGTTTGTATTCTATACGATACGGGTTGGTGGTAGAAAATGTTGAAATTCTCATGTCGCTTTTTCAAATCCAACTTCTATTTCAGAGTTGTTTGATAAAAAAACTTTCATTTGTTATTTACGCTTAACGTCTAGAAACTTCATCCATTAATGGCGGGTTATTGTCATTTACGCTTAACGTCTAGAAACTTCATCCATTAATGACGGGTTATTGTTATTTACGCGTAACGTCTAGAAATTTCATCCATTAATGACGGGTTATTGTCATTTACGCTTAACGTCTAGAAACTTCATCCATTAATGACGGGTTAATTTCATTAAAGAATTAACGATGGCACGATGTACATGACAAACATTTAATTAAATATTTAAACCGAGATTACATGTGCAGTAAAGATACCAGGTCATGGTGGGATTGGTTGGACAAGCAGATAACTTGTGAGGTAGAGATACCAGAGCATGGTGGGATTGGTTGGATATACAGATAACTTGTGAGGTAGAAATACCAGGGCATGATAGGATTGGTTGGATAACCTCAAATCAGAAAATAAATTTTTAAAATTAAGAACACAGAAGTTAGAAAACAATTCAGAAAGCCCAAACAAAAAAATAGAATACTACACTTGAACAAACCAAAGAAGAACTGTATATTATGTTGAATGCTTTCCTGATGTCATTTTTGTTCTATGAACATCTGTCCTCTGACCAGGTTCGACTTGCCACCCATAAATCATTAAACTAAATATCATATTCCTCAGCTGTGGTTGAGGCTGTGGTTGAGGCTGTGGTTGAACCACAAGAAAGGGCTGAGCCTTCCAAAACATTTGAACAGAACAGCACAATTTAAAACAACATTTCGGCACGCCCAACTTGCCTCATTTTCTATAGAAGTGTTGATATCTTCTTCTTCTTCTTCTGCGTTCGTTCTCAATCTCCCGCTACCAAACCCTGAAAGGGCTTAAGTAGCAGAATGTAGTCCAGAGAACGGAATGCGTTGTGTCGTAGTTTACAGCTTGTCTGGGATATTTGCACCTTTCGGTCCAATACATCCGACTTCAGCAAGCATTTTTTGAGTACCGGGTTAGCATTTCCTCTTCGATCCCTTCTCCTTAGCCAGTCTGCCCTGCCGCAGCCTGTTATCCAGGATTACCGCGTGGAGGTGTAGAAGGGTTTTGGCAGCTCTGGTTCGCTGGCCCTGACGCTAGCAGTCAGCTATGGGATGCTGACCACTGCAGTTCATGCGCTGCTCAGCATCTTGATTCCTTACTCCCACTAAATCGTGGCAGACCCGTAATGAAAACAATCAGCTGGGACTGAAGTTATATGTGCTGAAGTGTTCTATTGCTTTTTTTTTGCTTTTTTCCTTCGCCTCATTTATCTATTCCCCAATTCGGTGAGCGTTGCACTGTGGTTTTTATTTTGCGCCTGTCTTCAGCATGCATTTTCTGAAATGGTCTGCTTCCACCTGCATTTTTTAAGAGTTTGATTCCCCGGGGTAGCGGCCGTTGCTGTGATGGGGGAATCGAACCCAGCACCTTCTGTTGTCGCTATCACTTAACCACTAGCCCACGCCGTCCCCGTTCTATTGCTTGAATCAACTTCAGTCAAACGTTGGTATATGTAATAGTATATGTTAGTTTTTTGTCAATACACAATGAATGTTATGTGTGTCACTATTGAGATTGTATGTTCAGGCTGACAGGACGCCAGTATGCGTGCCATGTCATAGCCTTGCCTCCCATCTTTTGTATTGAAAGTTTACATGTTTATTTTTATGGAAACTAATCAAATTTAAATATTTTGTTATTTACTTTGGGGTGTTTTCTTATTCTTCTTCTTGTCCTTCATTTCTTCTGGCGACCATTCTTTGTAAAATTGTATAAGGGCGCTTTTAGACGTGTACAACGGTGTGAATTGTTTTGCTGCAGTACACGAGACCTAGAAACGTGTGACAGTTCCCTGTGGAGCATAGGCGTATAGTGAAGAGAAAATGGGGGCTGGAGACTGTATTCTCTAGGAATGAACAGTTGCCTGAATGTTGGTTGTCGAGCCCAGGTTACTCCAAGGTCAGTTGCCGGTGTCGACACTAGGTCGCAAGAAAGCGAGAGGTGAAGATTTAATACAACTGGAAAACTTGGCAGTTTTGGAGGTAGGTATCAGATTGACCATTCTGGTACTAGACATAAGTGGATGGGGGTTAAGTTGACAACAGGGACTTGCACACAAGCTATCACGTTTAGAATAACAGTGATTTGTAAGTATTTCAGCCAATAAGATATTAGATCAGTGGGACAAAAATTAGATGATGGCTAACCAGCCAACTGGGGAGGACAACTGTACAGTGATGTTTGTTTCTTGAGCTAAGAAAAAAGTTTATAAAACACAATGTAGATAGAAATTCGAGAGATTCGGAGAGAGAGAGAGAGAGAGAGAGAGAGATAGTGAGAGAGTTCACGGGGTGCTTATCCCATCATAGACCTAGAGCCTTGCATTTTCGCTCAGAGCAATAAGAGATCTGATCACATGAGAGAGCGCAGATTTGCCTCGAACGAATTGAGATTGATCTAGAAGGAAGTCCGACTGTTCTCCAGGACCATTGCATTGGTGTCTGTTGGAAGCATGGTGGTCCGTCTAGGATCGAAGTTTCTTGGTTCGTGAAACTGGTCGGGGCAAAAAGGGGTTATTTCTTAATCTTGGGATTACATCTCGAAGTCTCTTGGTTCGTGAAACTGGTCAGGGAAAAATGGGTTCTTCCAGAATCCTGGGATAAAATGTTAAAGTTTCTAGTCTCCTTCGGGAGTTTATTTGTTAACCCATGGTTGTACGCCCAACAACTTAAAGCAGTCAACCCTGATCATCCGCAACGTAGACGACCCGGAAGACGGCAGGAGACAACGAGTTAAATATAACCACTGATTTGTAATACGATTGAATTAGACTAAGTTTTGGATTTATGTTATGTCAAATACGAGACTGGGAACTTGGGAATAATAGTTCGGAGGTACAATCAACAGCTAGTGCTTAAGCCCTTTGTTAGTTTAGGTTATGATATTTATTTAGTTAGTAGTTCTTTTCTGTTGTTGATATTGTGTAACTATTATTCATGCAATAAATGATATTATTTTGTTTCAATTTATTAACGATAGTTTTAGTGTTTTCTGTGGTTGAAGTGTAACGTCTTACAGTCTGTGTTGTGAGTCAGTGAACTTAATATAACTACTCAGCTAAGCCTACCCTGTCACAGACACTGTGAAGAATTGTATACACACACAGTTGCACAAACAAACACAGAGAACACAGGAATAATACAAATAAGTGAACGTACATAGGCAAGCACACTTGAACCCCCGCGTGTGCGCGCAAGCACGTATAAAAAAATCCACCCAACCTACCAACCCACACACCCCCACCCACCCATCCTTAAAAACCCGCTCGCACGCACGCACACACACACACACACTCACTCGCTCTTATAGAAAAATACAGGAGCTATCAGAGAAACAGTAACATTGATACACGGTAACAAACATTGATACACGGTAACAAACATTTATACACGGTAACAAACATTGATACACGGTAACAAACATTGATACACGGTAACAAACATTGATACACGGTAACAAACATTGATTCACGGTAACAAACATTGATACACGGTAACAAACATTGATTCACGGTAACAAACATTGATACACGGTAACAAACCTTTCAAATGACTGTTTGGGCACATACATAAAAACAAACACATATTAACGTGTTTCACAATACTCAATCACAGATAGAGGAAAAAAGAGAGAGAGAGAGAGCCCCGTACACACATATTCACGCACACACACCACGTAGACATACACTGACACACACACACTCTGATCAGACATGTTGGTTAGGGTCGGGCAAAACATACTGGCCAAGACCCTCACCTTGGCTACCTAGTAGCTCTCCCTGGAAACGGGCTGTTTTCATTGCAGCCTGGCTAACGGGGTGAAGATTCGACGTGATCCCCGAAGCAGTGAGTGATAGGCAGATGAAGCCAAGCATAGCACAACCGCTTGAAAGACCCCGGTTCACCTTCATCAGCACGCTCCGGGTGTGAGGAAAGCTACTCTAACCCGCCACTTAACTTCCTTTTCAGGGCGCACAAAAGAGTAACCTCCTCATGTGGGCATTCGCAAACAACAACATCTCCTGATTCTGACAAATGTTCCAGATATCTCACTGCTATAGGTGTGCTTATTGACAGCTCCTGAACTATCTCAGTCGCTCTCACCAGCAAACAACCCTATCAACTACAACACAACTGTATGCTCGACAACAATGCATACATCTTGAACAAAGTTCAGACTCCCACAAACTAATCGCTAAGTGACATATAGCATTGATTCGTTTGTCTTCTTCTCGACTTGATGACCGACATATGGTTTGCGCGCTTATGATCTGGTGTGTCGGACGAGCAGACGATAAAGCTGTGGGTAATGGTTCTGTGGTTATTGCAGAAGATTATTATTAAACAATTCAGTAATACTTTTATGTATCGAATCGACGGTTCGGACAATTTACAACAAGCTAGATCAACATTTCTTCTGTCTTCCGTTTTCCTCCTGCAATGTAAGTGAAAACATCATAAACAATTGTTTTTATATTATGTTAAGACTATTGTTAATGATTTATATTTATTAAGATTTTGAAAACTATTGTAATAACACTAGAATAGGCGGTAGTTTTGTTGAAAGTGGGTAGTAGTACTTTTAGTAATTGTAGCAATACAAGTAGTAGTTGTGATGATAAGAAAATAGCAGCTGAGGTAAAAGTATTAGAAGGTATAGATGTAGCAAGTGGGGTATGCTAATTGTTGTATTACTAGTGGTAGGAGCTGAAATATTGGTATTAGTTCTAGTACTGATGGTCGAAGTAGTAATAGTAGTGGTAGTAGTGACTAGCGGTAGTAGTAGTAATAGTAGTTGTAGTAGTAGTAGTAGTAACAGTAATAATAGCAGTACTAGTAGTAGCAGTAGTAGTAATAGTAGTGGTAGTAGTGACTAGCGGCAGTAGTAGTAATAGTAGTTGTAGTAGTAGTAGTAGTAGTAGTAACAGTAATAATAGCAGTACTAGTAGTAGCAGTAGTAGTAATAGTAGTGGTAGTAGTGACTAGCAGCAGTAGTAGTAATAGTAGTTGTAGTAGTAGTAGTAGTAGTTGTAACAGTAATAATAGCAGTACTAGTAGTAGCAGTAGTAGTAATAGTAGTGGTAGTAGTGACTAGCGGCAGTAGTAGTAATAGTAGTTGTAGTAGTAGTAACAGTAATAATAGCAGTACTAGTAGTAGCAGTAGTAGTAATAGTAGTGGTAGTAGTGACTAGCAGCAGTAGTAGTAATAGTAGTTGTAGTAGTAGTAGTAGTTGTAATAGTAATAATAGCAGTACTAGTAGTAGCAGTAGTAGTAATAGTAGTGGTAGTAGTGACTAGCGGTAGTAGTAGTAATAGTAGTTGTAGTAGTAGTAGTAGTTGTAATAGTAATAATAGCAGTACTAGTAGTAGCAGTAGTAGTAATAGTAGTGGTAGTAGTGACTAGCGGTAGTAGTAGTAATAGTAGTTGTAGTAGTAGTAGTAGTTGTAATAGTAATAATAGCAGTACTAGTAGTAGCAGTAGTAGTAATAGTAGTGGTAGTAGTGACTAGCGGTAGTAGTAGTAGCAGTAGTAGCAGTAGTAGTAGTAGTAGCAGTAGTAGTAGTAGTAGTAGTAGAAGTAGTAGAAGTACTAGTAGTAGTGGTTATAACTTAAACGTAACGTCTTTTTACTGGTTTAGAAGACTCTGCAGAGTCTGTATACAACCAGTTTCTTTACATTTCTTTGATCTAAGAACTAAGCGCATCTAATCTATCTTTGAATGCATTAATTGACCCTGCCTCCACTATTTCATGTGGCAATCCATTCCAATCATTCACTACTCTCTGACTAAAGAAGTATTTCCTAATATCTAATCTTGACCTTTCCTTAATTAACTTGTAGCTATTTCCTCTTGTTCTTGTAGGTGGTTGTATTTTGAAGAAAAAAACTTGTTCTAGTCTAATTTATTCTTCCCTTTGACTATCATATAAGCCTGTATTAAGTCACCTCGAATTCTTCTCTTTTCTAGACAATGTAGGCCGATTTTTCTGAGTCTTTCCTCAAAACTGTAATTTTGAAATCCCATTATCAGCTTTGTCGCTCTTTTTTGTATCCTTTCCAGCCTGTTTATATCCCCAATATGATATAAATGTCGCACCTGAATACAGTACTCCAATCTGGGTCTAACTAATGCCTTTACACCAGAGATTTTCAAACTGTGGGTGACGCCCCCCCCCCCCCCAGGGGCGTCGCGGCACTTGGCTAAGGGCGTCGCGGTGACTTTGGGAAAAGGGTTGGGCTCGAAATTATGAGCCACTGTCCATCAATAAATATAGATCTTCGTAGGATGACATACTTGCGCCAAGGTATTATTACATGTACCAATACGTGTCATTAGGTACTGGAAGATATTGACAAATGTACCAATACGTGTCATTAGGTACTGGAAGATATTGACACATGCGCCATAAAACCCCAGAGCAGGTCTATATTACGAACAGCTGATCACTAACTCTGATGTCATCATGGCGGATGCTGGTGTTAAGAGATAAGATTACCCAACTAGCGATCGTCCAAGCCGACTCTGTTTATGAGCTGTGTGCTAGTGACCTCTAGCGGGCTGGCTTGTTATTACTACTGTTTTGGTAGATGGCAGTCCAGTCGTACCACGTGTCACAATAATTAAAAGCAGTCCGGCTTTGCTGTTGTGTTGTTTTGTTCAATGCAGTGTGTTTTAAATTGTGTTGTGTATTGTTTCTGTAAAGATACTAAGAACATGCATTTTTCCTGTTGTAGCCTATGGATGTGAAATATGGACGATTAAAAAAGCAATACAATCGAAGATCGCTGCTTTTGAGACACAATGCTACAGAAGAGTCCTGAAAATGCCGTGGACAAAGAAAGAAAGAAACAAATCCATCCGGCAAGACCTGGATATAGAGGAGAATTGGCTCATAATGACGTAATGACCCGAAATCTGCGGTTTTTTGGACACGTCAAACGACACAACGGACTGGAGATAGTGGTTATAGAGGGCATGGTCACTGGGAAGAGAGGGGCCGACCGAGAAGACGATGGACATAGGACAAGGAGACGCTGTATTGACCTTGGAGCAGGCCGGACGACAGAGTTTCCTACATACAGGCTGTCATGAGAGCGACATTCTGCAAAGGACATGCTACATGATGGTGATGAATGTCTCTGTTTTTCAGGCAGTGTGAATACATTTTTAATTAAGTGTGCAAAACAGGAGGAGGCAGAAAGGCCATTAAAGGCCTTTGTAAAATCTAGACAAAGAACATCAACTGGCTCTCCTTCATCTATCATTTTAGTAACCTCCTCCATGAATTCTAATAGATTTGTTAAGCATGATCTCCCTCTAGTAAACCCATGCTGACTATTTCTGAATATATTAAACTTGTCTAAATGCATTACAATGTTTTC
Organism: Ariolimax columbianus; assembly: GCA_036924085.1. Lineage (NCBI taxonomy): Eukaryota > Metazoa > Mollusca > Gastropoda > Stylommatophora > Arionidae > Ariolimax > Ariolimax columbianus. The sequence goes on along the minus strand of JAVGWX010000015.1, from coordinate 60,109,496 downwards.
TTTGATTATTGACTCTAACAATTTGCAGACTATGCTTGTTAAACTGACCGGTCTATAATTTGCTAGATCTGATTTTTTACCCTTTTTGAATAAAGGGATCATTTCTGCATCTCTTCAATCCCCTGGAATAATTCCTTTTGCAATTAATTGATAAAATAATATAGCCAATGGTTTTGGTAGCAGTTTTCTCATTTCAAACACAATTTTAGATGAATACCATCTTGACCTGGACGTTTGTTCACTTTCAACCCCTCTAATTTTTTTTATAAACAATTTCCTCCGTAATACAGATTGATCTTAATCTCACTTTATCCATGTCTCTTTGAAAAATATAGATTTTGGAGCAGTCTTATTTTGTGTAGACTGTACAAAAGTACTAAATGGGAATAGTAGTAGCAGAAGTAATAGTGGTAGTAGTTGTTTATCCATCGTTTCAGAAGAGGACCACATTGTCATCTGTCAATCCTAGAGTGGGTTCGCAGATGGCTGATCAAACCAATCCGAGCCTGAAAGCGTCTGTCACACTGAGGGCAGAAGCACTGTCTGGCCGTCAGGCGGAAGCAACTCTTCTCTTGCCTTTCGTGTCGCTCGTCTCCGTACAGCCTCCGTGATTCTTGTCTGCTCCATATGTGCCGTGCCAGAGGAGATTTGACTACGCCAGGCATGGCGATCAGAAGCAATGTTCTACCAACCATCAGTCGTAATGTCGCAGTTCTTCAGTGAGGCTTTCAAAGTGTCTTTGTAACGTTTTATTTGGCCACTGCCAGCTAGTTTGTCTGACTCAAGCTCGCCAAAGAATATTTTCATTGGAAGCCACCCATCTGACATGCGGACGACATGGCCAGCCCATCTAAGCTGCGATTTGCACAACGTTGTGTGGCTGCTTGTCATGCCAGACCGCGAAAGAACTTCTTCATCTGTGATCCTATCTTGCCATTTTATGTTTAGCAGTTTCCTTAGGCAGCCCAGATGAAAATTATCAAACTTCTTCGCATGTCGACTGTACACAGTTCAAGTTCCACAGACGTACAGAAAAGTTGTTAGGACGACTGTACACAGTTCAAGTTCCACAGACGTACAGAAAAGTTGGTAGGACGACTGTACACAGTTCAAGTTCCACAGACGTACAGAAAAGTTTGTAGGACGACTGCCGCATAAACCTTCAATTTGGTTGAAGGCTTATTTCCTCCCCGGTCCCAAACTGAGGATCTTAGTTTTCCAAATGCTACACATGCTTTGGCTATTCTCGAGTTTAATTCCTCATCAATATGAACTGCTCTAGATAGTTAGCTGCCAAGGTATGCAAAGCGTTCCACCGACTTTAGTGTCTGACCATTGATAGTGATATTTGGTTCACTGTACTCAGTTCTTGGGGGCTGCTTGGTGCAGCATTTCATATTTACTGGTAGAAATGGTGAGACCAAAGTTAACGCAAGCCGCTGCAAACATGTCAACAATACATTACATTTCAGTCTTACTGGTAGAAATGGTGAGAAAAAATTTAACGCAAGCCGCTGCAAACATGGCAACAGTACATTACATTTCAGTCTTACTGGTTGAAATGGTGAGATCAAAGTTAACGCAAGCCGCTGCAAACATGTCAACAGTACATTACGTTTCAGTCTTACTGGTAGAAATGGTGAGACCAAAGTTAACGCAAGCCGCTGCAAACATGTCAACAGTACATTACGTTTCAGTCTCTGAATGGACATTGAGAGCGCAGTCATCAGCAAAGAGAAGCTCACATATGGTCTCAATTTGTGCTCTTGTGTTTGCCCGCAGTCTCTTCAGATTGAAAAACTCACCGTCTAGGCGATAGCAGACTGACTCCAGCATCACTGCCATTGAATGCATCCATCAACATGGCAGCACACATCATGCTGAAAAGGGAAGGGACTAGAATGCATTCTTGCTTCACTACATTTGTAACACCAAATGGCTCAGAGTATTGCCCATGATCCTGAACTCGAGCTAACATGCCATCATGCAACTGTCTAACCATTATAATAAATGCACATTGGGACATCCAAATTTGGCCATGATCTTGCATAGGTCGTAACGCCATTGTCGAAAGCTTTTGTTAGATTCACAAATGTGGTGAGAAGTTGGTCATTTTGTTCTTGACACTTTTCTTGTATTTGCCTAGTTGCAAAGATCGTGTTAGAGGTGCCTCGTTCTTTTCTAAATCCACAATGACTCTCTGGAAGTAGCCCTTGTTCTAGGTGATGCGAAAGTATGTCTAGTAGAATCCTTGCAAGTATCTTTTCTGCTACGAAAAGCAGAGATATCCCCCTATAGTTCTCACAGACTTGCCGATTTTCTTTTCTCTTATAGAGATGAACAATGGATGCATCTTTGAAGTCTTGTGGGATACGCTGCTGAATCCACATTTCACAGAAGAGTCAGGCCAGGTTCTCAGTCAGTCTGTAGATCTCGGCAGGAATTGAGTTGGCTCCCGAAACCTTTCTGCTAGTGAGGAGGTCAATGGCTTTCTGTGTTTCCTAGACAGTAGGACAGCAGGACAGTAGGACAGTGGGACAGTAGGACAGTGAGACAGTAGAACAGTGGGACAGTAGGACAGTGGGACAGTAGGACAGTGAGACAGTAGAACAGTAGGACAGTGGGACAGTAGGACAGTGGGACAGTAGGACAGTGGGACAGTGCACAGTAGGACAGTGGGACAGTAGGACAGTAGGACAGTGGGACAGTAGGACACTAGGACAGTGGGACAGTAGAACAGTAGGACAGTAGGACAGTGGGACAGTGGGACAGTAGGACAGTGGGACAGTAGCACAGTGGGACAGTAGAACAGTGGGACAGTAGGCCAGTGGGACAGTAGGACAGTGGGACAGTAGGACAGTGAGACAGAAGGACAGTGGGCTAGGGTCTCATTAGTTTCTATTTGTGGCAGACGATGTATTGCCTCATCATTAATGAACAAGTGTCTGTTGAGAACGCCAATCGAGTACTCTGCCCAGTATTTTTTGTTCTCTCTGTTATCAGGATACTGCCATGTGCATTCAGCAAAGGTGAGATGCCAGATGCACTTGAACCGTATATTTTTCGGAGTGCACTGTAAAAGTTTCTGAGATCATGTCTTTCTGCAGACGTCTGTATCTGATGAGCTTTCTTGCATAGCCATGAATCTTGCATATCACGGAGTCTTCGTATAACAGTTTGGTGAATCCTAGAAAACGCCTCCTTTGCGCATGATTTCGGATCATTGCTAAATGCACGATAGAGTTTATGCTTCTCCTCTATCAGACGTTGTATATCTTCGTAGTTTCCATCTAACTAGTCCCGGTGATTGCGTGATGCAGTGCCAAGTGTGTCAGCGGAGGTGGGGTGTAACATTTGCCTAAACATGGCCCAGCTTTCTTCTATATCAACTGTTGTGTAAACATTGATGGTATAAAGTTGGCTGACTAACGTAACTGCAAGAACCTCCATGCTTCATGATGTTAAGTCGCTTTTGAACCTTAACTCCTTGTGGGCGTCGTGGAGCCTGGATCCTAACTTGGAGATCAGTAATCTGTGATCTGTCCAGCAGTCTGCATTACACATGGCCTTGGTGACCCGGGCGTCCTGTCTATCTCTTCCACGGACAATAACAAAATCAATCAGGTGCCAATGTTTTGAGCTTGGATGCATCTATGTTGTTCTATTGCGTTTCTGCGGACGAAAAAAGATGTTGGTAATCATAAACCCATTGGCGGTACTTGTCCTCAAAAGGAGGTGACCGTTTGTGTTGCAATTGCCTATTCCATATTTGCCTATGATTCCTTCCCATGAAGAATGTCCTGTACCAACTCTTGCATTGAAGTCGCCAAGGAAAATGAGCGTGTTGTACGTCGCCACATCAGCAATTACTGCCTCAAGATCTTCATAGAATTTGTCTTTGGTATTATCAGGATTCGTCATGGTAGACGTATACACTGATAATTGTTGCGATCTTCTTACAACATAGTGGGAGATTTAGTGTCTCATTATCCTGTCATTTATTCCCTTTGGTAGGCTGGTTAATATCTTCGTCAAGTTTGGTCTAATAGCCAGGCCAACACCAGCTTCCTGGCGCTCGTCTGCAGTTTGACCGCTCTAGAAGAAGGTGTACCCAGCACCATCATCTGTAATCACATCTTGAGTTTCACTCAAGGCAGCAATATCTATCTTGTATCGGTCCAGCTCTCTAGCAATCAGGGCAGCTCTTCTTTCGGGTTTGTTTGTATTTGTACGGTCCAGGAGCGTGCGAACGTTCCACGCACCAACGGTCAGTGGAACTTGGACGAGTTTTTCTATTCTTTTTAAAAAAAATTTCGACCGCAAGGATAGGGATTCCCGCTAGCCGCGGTATACTGGCCAGGATAGTTGAAGCTGGCAATTTGTTGGGCATCTTTTCTAGCCCCTTCCGAGGGCCATGGATGTAAGCAGTGCGAATCCTAAAGAGAACTGCTTAGTCGCTAAGGCGGCTGCCAGGACCACTGTTGCGTTGGGTTCAGTGGAGGACGACCATATAGCCTGAGCCGCCTACGTGCGGGTTCAGTAAAGGACGACCATATAGCCTGACTCGCCTACGTGCGGGTCCGGTGGAGGACGACCATATAGCCTGAGCCGCCTACGTGCGTGTTCAGTGGAGGACGACCATATAGCCTGAGTCGCCTACGTGCGGGTCCGGTGGAGAACGACCATATAGCCTGAGCCGCCTACGTACGGGTTCAATGAAGGACGACCATATAGCCTGAGCCGCCTACGTGCGGTATCACAGCTGCAGCTGCCAGTGATTCCACACCTATCGCTTTGCCACTAGCCCATCGCCGCAGGACTTGAATAGATGATGCAATGAGATAACAATTTGACTTGCGCGTGAGTTAGATTTAAGTGAGGGTCAGCTGTGCGCCGTAAGTCCCACTCTCCCGTCCTGATTCCATTTGATCCAGTGGCAAGATATGATCAAGACAACTGGAGCAGTAATCCGGCTGCAGTTGACAACCAAGGGATCTTCTGTGTCCAGCTTTGCTTCACAGCGAGTTGCTAGTAGTAGCCTTGCTGCCCGTTGACCAGCCAGTGGTTCTTCCGTACAGTCCGCCGAATCCAGTCTTCACATGCTTTGGTAGACAAGCCCTATATCACAGTCGGTTTATTAGACCCATCGGCTACCCTCACTTGGTTTAGCCGGTCATGTCGAGACCGTTGCTCGGAGTATGGGGTGTCATGGAGGCGTAGTACCTCTAGTGGCGGACATGTCCGGTCCTATCTTGGATAGTTTGTCCATTATTGGTCCTCATCAACTTTCACGGTAGTAGTAGTAGTAGTAGTAGTAGTAGTAGTAGTAGTAGTAGTAGTAGTGGTAGTAGTAGTAGTAGAATGTGTGACATTGCATACCACAGGCCATTGTTAGGTGGTTTGTTTAGAGCAGCATAGATGGCGCCTAACAGGCTACTTTGCTCTAGTGTTTGCGTCTATTAGAATGGACTCCCACATCGGTTAACCACACTCCGTAAGCGCGTGTCCTAAACGAACCCATGTAAAGGGTTTAATTAGCAGAATGTAGTCCAGAGAACGGAATGCGTTGTGTAGCAGTTTACAGCTTGACTGCTATATTTGCATCTTTCGGTCCAACACATCCGATTTCAACAAGCATTTGTTGAGTACCTGATTATCCCTTCTCCTTAGCCAGTCTGCTCTGCTGCAGCCTATTATTCAGGATCACCGCGTGGAGGTGTAGAAGGGTCTTGTCAGCTCTGGTACGATGGCACTGGGACTAGAAGTAAGCTTTGGGTGCCTGACCGATGCAGCTCATGCCGATTGTGCAAATGATTGTTATTGTTAATAATATATTAATGTTACCATTATGTTTATTTGCTATACGTATTAGTATTATTATTAATCACTATTTTGCTCTCTAAGTCTTAAACTGCATATTGTTTCATCAAATTGTTTCCAGACATCCATTTTGTTACATTTGCAATTTCATATTTGTATAATTTATATATTTAAAGTGCATCGCTACAGTAGAAATAATTGAATAATTGCGTACCATTTCTTTCAATTGACAGTGGACGAATGTTGACGCTCCCAATGCCTGGTTGAAATGCTGTCAGTAAAAATGAGGACTGAACCAGCGAAACAAATGTTCGGCTGCTAACACGGATTCGTTGGACGTCACGTAGTTTATGAGTGACAATTTTTCATGCTTCAAATATAAACACCACAGAATGATATTGTGAACGGTTTTCTTTTCGATGTTCTGTAAAATATAGGAAATGAAAAGAGAAAATAACAAGTGACTATCTCTACCCTCGTCTTCTTCTTCCCCGTAGTATCAGAGGTCGTTAGAACATCACATATTACTGTACCGTGAATTGAGTTTCGCTCGTCTGGATGAAGTTTTTTCCTATGTGTTTATGAAATGTTTCCGTCCAGCGATTTTCACTTCTTCTCTTCCTCTATGGTCTGATTCCTTGAGTATAGAGATGACCAGCCCGCTTGATCTTGACACATGCTAGTACTATTGGAGTTTATATAATGTTGCTATATTCTGTTGGAATGTCCTCCGAATGCAGAACTGTAATTGTGTTCGGAAAATGTGGAATTAACATGAGGATAATTCTGCATTATTTTTTTAAGTATCTTATTGTTTGCTATTGTTGTTCAAAGCTGCTGAGGCGGAAGTCTTCACTTTTCTTATATTTCGAGTAGTAATGAAGTAGGAAGACCTTGATCCTCCTGGCTGTAGTGCAATGCTAGACTACTGATTATGTTTTATAATTTAAGGATCTCCTATCTCGTTAACCAGACTGCTGTAATATAGCCTATTTCGTGGTCAATATGTATCACCTAACCTTCGCTATCGATTATATTATATTCAAATGTTTTTATTATTGAACAATCTTCTTTGCCTGCACCAATTTGTAATATTTGCATGTTCTGTATCTTGTAAAGACAATACAATATCGACTGTTTCCCGTAGTTAAGAAAGCTAATGTTGTTCAAAAGAGTGTAAATAAAGATTTTTTGGGGGGCGAAAGCACGCCCTTTCTAAGTCATTTTGGTTATATCAGGGATATCAACCATTAAAAAGTAGCTACCATCTAGACCTACAAGTGTAAGTTTACGACATCTGTTTGGGGGAATTAGAAAAAAAATTAAGACATTGCCATGGCAACGAATGATACACATGGCTGTAACTTTCAAAAGTACTTTGACTTTCCTATTATTTATGTAACGTTTCCTCTGTGCGTTTTAATTATGTGTAAAAGTGTTCTAGTCATAATAACATTGTGTAGAAACGTCTCCCTACGTTCAAACATGAATATATTCCTGACATCCATGTCTGTCGCAGATATCTTCATGTGTTTATCTTATGTTGGCATTGGAGATGTTAAAGGAACTTTGAGCAGATTTCAAACATCAATTAATGAAATAGACTGTTTTATACTCGGAGATTGGTTCAGTGCTATACTACTTTCCTTTCTGCACCTGGGAGTCATGGCAACTGACCTATACATTCGCATTGCTCGTCCGTTTTACTACATTAAACGAGTGACGCAGAGCACAGCCTTCATTAGTCTTCTTTGTGTGTGGACTCTTTGCTTAGTCTACTTCTATATCCCCCTGCTTTTCTACCGAAATATCAAATATCATGAGAAATGCATCTTGTTACACCCACCAATGGAGTACTATTTTGTAGGGGCCACTGGCTACCTTATTTGCACCATCACAGTACTGATTTGTAACTTGGAAATTGCCAGATTGGCTTTCAGACATCAAAGAGCAGCCATTGCTCGCAGGTTTCGTAATGTAGACTCTACTGACTCTGTTATTTTTAAAACCAATTTAACCGCAGCATTTAGCAGTGCAAAATTTGGGGCTATGATATTTGGTGTCTTGTTTTTGTGCTCTTTACCGCCAGTAATTGCTTGTGGGCTGAGCGTTTTCTACGTTTTACCTGAACATGTTTTCTTGCCAGTTATGTTCCTGCTTCCAGTCAATTCTATTTTGTGTTTTATAATATCCTGTCTCATGAACAAACAGTTCTGTGTAGCTATTATTTTGACGACAACAAAAGTGTTTCTATTGACAACAATCTTTTGCAAGAGACAAAATAAACAATCTAATGTAAGAAGATAAAACGTAAATCAGAAAAGTCAGAGAGACTCGAGCGTCAATGGTTAGAATCGATGTTAAATTGTTTCTAGTGAAAATAAGAAAAAGAGAATATATGTTTTCACACACTAACTAGCGAATTGGGAACTATCTCTTGGTCGGTCCTTGTCTACCCTGTGATGTAGGGTTTTCTACCTTACATATTCGCTTCTCTACTGCTCTCAGATGTAGAGTCTTCTACCTTACTTATTCTTTCTCTTCTGCCCTCAGATGTAAAGTCTTCTACCTTACTTATTCGCTCCTCTTCTACCATTTGGCGTAGAGGTTGGTCAGAAAGAAAGACGGACTATTATATCCACTGCTTTCTTCTTGGCCGAGTTTCAGTCCAGTAATTGGGCTCCTATACTGTTTAGATTGGCTTCTCATTGGACTTTTGATTGACCGGGAAGTCTGAATCCTTGGCACTTTGTTTCAAATGACTGCCGTTGTAACCGATGTCTTTTCTTTCTGCAGACATGGCCAAACTACTGAAGACTGCGCTATTCGAGTCGGCAATGGCTAGATTTCAAGATTGTGTTGTATTGTGTAATGCTTACCTTATCTCTTCTTGTTACTTGGATCAACTTTCTTAGACATTTCTTTTCTGACGATTGGAACTGACTTTTCTAAATGATGGTCATTGTTCATGATTCACAACTAAAAGTCAAAACAGGTACATAGGTGAAACTGTGTACATCTACGATAGTTTTCAGGTATATACGTGAAGCTGTGTACATCTACGATAGTTTTCAAATATATGTGTCTTATACAAAAGAATCCTCTATTTTAATATGACAAGTTTGGCAGCTGCTGATCTTTGAGTATCCAAATCTTTGTTGAAACCTCTCTAATGGTCCTGAGTGATGAGCCGGGGTCTTTGTGTATGACAAGGACAAACATAGCATCACTGTCCCGCAGAGAGTCGTAAGAGGCGAATAACTGTGTGACATGGCATAATACCGGCCATGGTTACTTGGTTTGCTTAAAGCAGCATAGATGGCGCCTAACAGGCTGCGGGTATATGTTGCTCTAGTGTTTAAGTCTTTTAAAATGGACTCGCACATCGGTTAACCACCTTCTGCATCGCTTGTCGAAACGCAACGGAGTAATAAGCTGCTCAAGCCTAGCCCGCTAAGCAGAAAATCCTCCTTCCAGCTACATCCAGCTCACGCCACAGCTGGGACCTGTCCAGGGGCATCCTTAAGTACAGGTCGACTAAGAACTAAGAACTAATGGTCTATTTAGCTCCAATGTATTTTAACTGCTTGGTCTATTCCAGTCTTTTCACACTGCATAATGTGATGCCTCTTCTATTCTCTCGATGCCACCATTCTTTGTTTTGTTTTTTAAAACTGCAAATGGTCATCCCCTTTTCCTGCTTCTCTTTCCAGATTTGACGGTTGACCTTGAGATGCACCTTTGATATGGTCGTTAGTGTCACATTACCAGCAGCAGCCAGCTCCGACATATAGTCTGGTCTCATCTACTAGTGCCTCACTGAGTACTTTTTAAGTCATCTTTTCACAGACGTTGTTGTCTTAACGAGAAGTAGGAACACGTACCGTGATTAAAGGTCGCCCTGTCTTACATCAACGGTGGCTTTGAATACCTGTGACTTTTGGTCTCCTGTCGCAATATAATGTATGCACGTCTTATAGAAAATGTAATGTGTAGACCAAGCATTCTGGGATGTTCTTACTTCCCAGACATTTTCTGGTCCACGAAACAGAAGCGCTTTTCATCATTATTCTCAAGAGCTTTTTCTTTCAGCCGAGTGTCTGAGTATGAAGATCAGGTCTTCAGTGCTTCGGTTTGGTCTGAACCCGCATTGCGGCTCACCTATCAGTGACTCGGTTATACACACTAGTCTCAGCCCCAGTATCCTAGAGTAGGTTTTACTGAAGATACTAATGAGCGATGTTCCTTTGGTATTGCCCACGTTGATTGTCACACTTTAAAAATATTGCTAAAATGATGACTTTCTGCCACTTCTTTAGTATAACCGTGTTGCCCTAGAATGCACAGAGAACCATCAGAAATGACATGTTCACCTGTAGCTCTTATGTGCTTGACCATATATAGTGTTAACCGTTATGCTCATCTACTTTTCTAACTTGTGGTTCCTCCAGTTTGCCTGCAGCTCTTCCATCGCGATGTTGGTTACCTCTTCAGCGCTTCTTGGAGCATTGTTGTTCACTGCACCAAGGAGCTTTAAGAAATAATCTTTCCATAACCTCAGCCGGGGTGGAAAACACAGACATTTGTACGTCTTTCCCAAATGTCAGGACGAAGGAAGAGGAAAAGAGGTGGTCCTTCTTCGTGCTCTTTAGGATCCGGTGGGACTGCTTCTTGTTGTCTCCTGCATTTTTTCCAGTCTATCTCCAAAGTCCTCTCAGGATTTTTGTTATGCTGTTAGCTCTGTTTTCTTGACTTCCTATCTCTGTGTTACATATTATTTGTAGTCCTCTTTTTTCTGCTGTCTTCTTGACTTTAGCGTATTGTTTTTATTATTTTCTCTTATTATGATTGTGTGTTTTTTTCTGCCTATCAAGATATCATTCTTAAGTCGTTCTTGACTCACCACATGATTCTACTGCAGCTGTCTTGAGATTGGTTTTGAATGGTATACTGGGAGCTTGTTAGATTCTCTGTTGGTTCCACAGCACGTTTACCTGATATCTGGTCCAAACGTCTTTCTATCTTAGCTTGTTGGCCTTTATTCATGTTTGTCCTTCTCTGGTGTTTGGTTTCATACTTGATTATACGTGTTGTTTTTGTGGAGCTGCTCTTTCAGTTGTTCTGTTAAGTGCCACGAGGTAGAGGTCATTTCTGATTTCTGGTCCTCTTCAGGCTCTAACAACTCTTGCGTACTTCAATTAATCTTTCCTCATAGTGGCATAATCACAGGCGTATTTCTCATTTCATGTCAGTTCATGTCAAGAATTTCAAGCCTGTCTGTGTGTATGCGCGTGTAAGGGATCTTTAAATATGAAATGACCAAGTTTTGGTCACTATAGAATCTGTGGTTTTCCATTGTCATTCGGAACATCTTCACAGTTTCTCCAAATCATGCCACACAACGTAAAATGATCACTTCCCACTGTGGCTCTGAAATCTCCAAATCATGCCACACAACGTAAAATGATCACTTCCCACTGTGGCTCTGAAATCTCCAAATCATGCCACACAACGTAAAATGACCACTTCCCACTGTGGCTCTGAAATCTCCAAATCATGCCACACAACGTAAAATGATCACTTCCCACTGTGGCTCTGAAGTCTCCAACAAGGATACTGCCGTCATTACAATCGCCTACTGTCTTTTCAAACTGCTTGAACTACTCATTGTTGACAGCTGCCCAATCCCTCGCACTCGGTGCATAAACAATGACGATGTTGTCTATCTTACCTTGTTTCTTTCTGGCCTAGCACCATAAAGTGTATGGGCACAAATTCGTATCAATTGATGTCCGTTTAACCCCTGGTCACAATACATTGCACTTCTTCTTTGGATCTGTCGGTAATGGGCACTTTGCTGCGAGGAAGCATCATACCTTCGAGATCGGTGACCTCCTGTTTTTTTTTCCAAGTTTCTGTGAGAACTATAATTTCCTATTTTGATTTTTTTTTCCTTTCTTCTGTGAGTTAATTAAAAAGACATATTAAAGACAAAGATAAAAAGACACAACAAAGTGTAATTATTAGATAGTGATTGTTTAAGATGTGCTCAGTTTTACCTGGACTATGCTATATACTACTATGATATATTATGCTATACTATGTACTACTATACTATAATAGGCTATACTATGTACTACTATACTATAATAGACTATACTATATACTACTATACTATAATAGACTATACTATGTACTACTATACTATAATAGGCTATACTATGTACTACTATACTATAATAGACTATACTATAAACTACTATACTATAATAGACTATACTATAAACTACTATACTATAATAGACTATACTATAAACTACTATACTATAATAGACTATATTTAGAAATTAAATCTGATAAATCATGACGTTAACGTTAGAGTTAAGAACACTAGATTTGATTGACAGGCGATCTTGGGCACATTACCAAACTGGCGAATAGGAGATCGAGGCCTCACGCACCTTGCTGTTTGATTCCAGGCACCTCTGGATGAACAGCTGAACCTGCGTCCTGTACCTGGTATGCATGCCAGTAGCAGTGCCATATAGATCATCAGTGAGCATTGCTGCAAAGACCATGCTAAAGGGTGTCGGTGCCAGCACCAAACCCTGGTTGACACTGGTGGTGGCTGGGAACACTACATACAATTCTCCCTCGTGCAGTACCCCCCAGCCATCATGAAATTATCGGACAGCCGCAATGAATCTACATGGACAGCCAAGCTATGCCATCATTTGCCAGAGTTCATCCATACTGACGGTGTCAGAGGCTTTTGTCAGACCGACAAAAACAGTGTACAGATCACTATTCTGATCTTGATACTTTTCTTACAGTTGACGCGCTGCCTATATCCTGTCAACCATCCCACTTCCCACGCAAAAACCACACTGACCTTCAGGGAGTAGACACTGCTCAAGGTGACCAGCTGACTCTCAGGGAGTAGACCCTGCTCAAGGTGACCATTTTACCTGTTGAGCAGAACTCAACCTCTGATTGATCGTGGCCATTAATGTGGCAGGTCTCGCGCGGAAAACAATCAGTAGGCAGTGAAGTTAAATGTACTGAAGTGTTCTATTTCTTGAGTCGACTTCAGTCAAAAGTTGGTATATGTAATAGTAAATGTTAGTTTTACGTGGATAGAAAAACACGATCAACCTGATTTCTGTCACTATTGACATTGTATGTTCAGGTTGACAAGACGACATTCTCAGTGTCGTGTAATTGTCCGAGTGATGTCCCTTCCTACCATCTGGTGTATTTGAAGTTTATGTGTTAATTCTTATGCACAAACTCGTATCTAAATTTTAAAAAGATAATTTTTGAATGTGCGTTCTCGTGTGTTTTTTGTCTTCTCTTCTTTCTTACTTCTGACGACCGTTCTTTTCACATGATAAAAGTGTGCTCTTAGACATGTCAAGTTGTATTGATTCTGTTTAGTGCGATACACGACCTAGAAGCACTGGGCACAATTGTATACGCACACTCGCACATACAAACACGCATACTTTCACTTATGAACACAAATGCACGCGAACATACAGTTCTGGAGTGTTCTAATGAGTAACCATCTCAGTTACTCGCATCGGCCAACAATGTCCCCAGCAACCACAACTCGAACTGTATGCACTAGAATATTTGCAAACATCGTGAACAAAGTGCAGACTCCATCGAGAACAAAGTGCAGACTCCTACAAACGTTGCTTTGTTTGACTTCTGCTCGACTTGATGACCCACAAGTGATTAATGCGCTATAGATCTGGCGTATCGGAAGGGCAGAAGTTAAAGTCGTGGACAAAAGTTCTGGGGTTATTAGGGAAGATGTACTATAAATAGAACTTTGAAAGTTCAGTAACACTTCCATTAATTGATTGAAATGTGCGGAAGATATTCAGCTTAGTAGAGCAACGTTTCTCATGTTTTCCTTTTCTTGCTTGCAATGTTAGTAATAACAACTTTAATTATTGTGTTAATGTTGTTTACACTGTTTTTAATGATCGATACTGGTTTCTAATTGTTCTGACATTACTAGTCTAAAATGATAGATAAAGGGGAGCAAGTGGATGTTATTTATCTAGATTTTGCAACGGCGTTTAATAGAGTACCTCAACAAAGATTATTTCGTAAGTTAAAATCACATGGACTAGGTGGGGAAGTTGCCAAATGGATAGAAAATTGGTTAACGGGAAGAAGGCAGAAGGTGGGAATAAATAAGGGGTACTCTGAGTGGTGTGAAGTGAAAAGGGGAGTGCCGCAGGGCTCGGTTTTGAGACCAATTTTGTTCTTGATTTAAATAAACGATTTGGACATTGATATAGGATCTATGATTGACAAATTTGCTGATGACACAAAACTATGCAGTAGTGTCTCATCTAAAGCAGAAGTATATATATATCAGTCCGAATTAGATCAAATTCAAGAATGGTCTGTAAGATGGCAAATGGAGTTTAATGTAGATAAATGTACAGTCATCCACTTGGCTAGATCCAATTTAGAAAATAATTACAGAATGGGATAAATTGGATTCGCATAGCTTTTAGAGCAAGGTAATGTAAATGAAACTGATTGTATATAGACTCATCAGAGTCTTCTAAACCAGTATAAAGACATTTAAGTTAAGTTGTATTAGTACTAGTACGAGGCGTGTTCAAATAAAATCGGACCTAACTGCCCCAAGTGAACAAACGTACGATGCACATGATAACATCACTTCCGATGAAAACATCACATACCAACCGTCAAGTTTGCAGAATTTCATTATCCTCCGTCTCAGATTCCTTAGCAGACCGTTGAAAACATGGCGGGTAGGATACGAAATTCGTCCAGAGTTGATACAGCAAGCGGTGATTCGGTTTCTCACATCTGAAGGATGTCGACCAGTTGACATTCATCGCAAAATGCAGGCAGTGTATGGTAACAAAAGTGTGTCGAGACAACAGTGAAGAACCGGACAACGATGTTTAAAGAAGGACGTGGGTTAACGAAAGATCTTCCGAGACCAGGCCAGGCGCATATTGTTGCGTCAGAAGATGCCATCGCCAAAATTAATGCAGCAATTCGGGTAGACCTTTACCTGAGCTTACGTTCGCTAGCAGATGAATTCGCTGTGTCGCTAGGGACCATTCAAATGGTGGTTAGCAAGAAACTGAAGTATCGGAAGCTGTTCACCATGAGTACCGATACTTCAGTGTCTTGCTAGTACATAGTAATAGTCATAATACTAGGAATAATAGTAGAAGTAGTATTTCTAACATTATTAGTATTTGTTGTGGTAGTAATATTAGTTGTAGTAATAGTTGATATAATGTATAAACAATCAATCAATCAATCAATAATACGCTTATGCAACCAGGGCCACGACCACGTCTGATGGCCGCGTCCCAGGCGGGATGCAGTTCTGTTGGGAGGGGGCGTACGGGGCAAGGGCACCACGAGGACGTCTCCAAGATGAGCACGGCTTATTCCCGTAACTCGCTCCCACAGCCTGCCGGAGCATCTCGGGGACTGTGACCCCCCGAGAAAGGCGAGCAACGTGACCGAAGAGGGAGAGACGACGGCGATCAATCGTTGAGACAATGCCTGCAAGTTGAGTACGTCGAACTACTTCACTGTTGGAAATCATTTCGTGCCAGACAAACCCGGGGATGCGCCTCTGGTTGCGCAGGTGGAAGGCCTCAAGACGCTGCCGGTTCTGCTGTAGTAGTGGCCATGACTCGTAGCCGTACAAGAGAAGGGGAACACTGCAGGAGGAGTAAATACGAAGCCTGGTCTACAAGGAGAGCCTTCCCTGGAACCACATACTGTGAAGCGAGTCTATGGATGCAGCCGCTAAGCCAACCCTACGGGTGATGTCGTGGCTGCTGCGTGCGTCAGATGACTGCCTGCTGCCGAGGTATACGAAGTCCTCGGTGGCTGCAACAGGGTTGCTGTTCACGGTGATGCTCAGCGCAGAGCGTCCCTGCTGAAGTTTCGGATTTTCGACTTCATCCAGGAAATGTGTACGCCTAGGGATGGTAGCCGATCGAGCCAGTGCCTCTAGGGGGCCTACCAGGGCCTGAGAATCTTAACGCGGTATAACGACGTCATCAGCGTAGACGAGATCGGTTATCCTGGAGTCGCCGACGAGGATACCTGGGTTGTGTGCAGAAGACTGTGTGAAGATCCAGTCCATGGCGCAGCAGAAAAGTGCAGAGGCGAGGACGCAGCCCTGTCGGACACTGGATGATGTAGAGAACACCTCTGTGAGATCCCGCCCGAACCGATTTTTGGCGCTAGTGTAACTGAAGCACCTCAATTAGGGTCAGCAGGGTGCCTGGGATACCCACGCATTGTGTAGGGCATTCCACATAGCATGGAGACAGCGGTTAGTAATAGTAACAGTTATAGTAAACTTATAGTTGGAGGGATAGCAGTAACAGCCGTATAAGTAGTAATAGTTGTAGTTGTAGTAGATGTTGTAGTTGTAGTAGATGTAGGAGTAGTAGTAGCTCTAGTATTAGTAGTGTTATTGTTGTTGATCTTGTGAAAGATGTTGTTCTCGTTAAGCTTCGTTGCTATTCACAAATGGAGACTTTTCAGTCTGAGATTTCACTTCTGTTTCTTTGCTTGTAAGATAGCACATTTCATAATAATTGTATGTAACCTCTTCAAATCATGTGCCATCTCCACATCGAAGGTCGGCTGCAATGGATCGCCAGCGTTCTGCTGCCTTGATGGTATAATCTACCAGGCTATTTCCTTTCTGTCTCTTAATGGTATCTGTAAATCTATAACATTGTTTGCATCTGCCACGTTCGCCATCTTTCTTTTCATGATTGTTTTCAGCAATTTGTTATATCTTTTTATGTTACCCAAATATCGGAACTGTTTCCCTCTGATTTTGTTCATGAATTCTCTTTGCAGCCCTAATTTCTCAAATACTTCATTATCTATTTTTTGTTCTGTCCAGTAGATGCGGGGTATGTGTCCATTTTTCCAAGGCATCAACTCTCTTCTCAGATAGTTTGTTGGTTGTTAGAGTTTCTACTCTTTACAGCAAAGACAGAGAGGAAGACTAACTTATGGTCAGACAAAACAAACTGGTCAAGACCCTTTCAATGACTTCCCAGTAGCCCTCGCTGGAAACAAGCTGTTTTCATGGCAGCCTGGCTAACAAGGTGAGGGATCGACGTGATCCTCGTAGTAGTAAACAAACTTGCAGATGAAACCAAGCATAGCACAACCTCCTGGATGATCCCGGTCCACCTTCATCAGCACGCTCGGGATGTTAGGAAAGCTACGACAACCCGCCACTTTACCCCCTCATTTGCATGGTGCACTAAAGAGTAATCGTACTCATTGTGGGCATTCAACAACAATAACATCAACAACAACAATAACATCAACAACAACAACAACAGTAAATGCGAGCGTACATAACATGTGATCATTCTAATTTGTTATTTGTGATGGACTTGTTTGAATGTCAATATATGACGACATGTTGGTGAAAACAGATTTGGCCATTCCTACTCTCTTATTGATTTCCATTTCCCATCCCCCATTGTCCGTTATTATATTTCCATTTCCCATCCCCCATTGTCCGTTATTATATTTCCATTTCCCATCCCCCATTGTCCGTTATTATATTTCCATTTCCCATCCCCCATTGTCCGTTATTATATTTCCATTTCCCATCCCCAATTGTCCGTTATTATATTTCCATTTCCCATCCCCCATTGTCCGTTATTATGTTTCCATTTCCCATCCCCCATTGTCCGTTATTATATTTCCATTTCCCATCCCCCATTGTCCGTTATTATATTTCCATTTCCCATCCCCCATTGTCCGTTATTATATTTCCATTTCCCATCCCCCATTGTCCGTTATCATATTTCCAAGATAGGAGAAGCTCTTGACCTGTTACAGTTTTTGACCCACTTATTTGTTTCCGGGGAGCAGATGTCAAGTTTGCTTTGTTAGTTATCAGTGTTTTATCAGCGTTAATGTCCAATCCGTACACATGACTTGTTCTTCATTTGAATGACCGATTCGTGTAGCTCTTGTTTGCTTTCAATTAGAAGAACTGAGCCATTTAAATACCTGATGTCAGTTATAGACATTCGCCGATAATGATTCCTGCCATTGTCTCTTCCGTTGACAAATGTGTTTTGTGTCAATGTTAAAAAGACGAGGGGGATAGCACACATCCTTGTGGCACATTTTTACACCGATACATGGTGAAAAAAAACCTGTCAGATCTTACAGTTGCATTTCACTCTGGACGTGGGGGCTGGATTTGATGATGAAGTGAGTGGGTGGGGGGGGGGGGGTGGGGGGTGCAGGGGGAGGGAGGCGGAAAACAATAAAATCAACGGCACCCGAGGCGGAATAGCAAAGTATGTATCACACAAGATGATATTGACTGGTCCCTGGCTGAAACGGTGAAAGGGGTCGGAATGGATGGAGTGGGGGCGGGGGGGATAGAGATTTACGCCTTGCATCGCATAAGCCCTAGTAAAAGTAATATAATGTACACACACACACAAAGTAAATATCCCGTCACGCCCTGCGGCGCAAAGGAAATATGGTGTTAGGCCCATATTATTTTGTAACCAACGGCACTTAGTGGATGATGTGGTCAGCATCACGCCGGCCGCATTTACTTCCCAGATTTTTCTGGTACCCAATTTCTGTGGCTGGGTCGACCACAGAGGCCGGTTTGTGATCAGAAATAAAAATCCCGCTCCTACTGGGGATTGAACCCGGATCGTCTGACTCGGGATCGAATGTGTCATCTATTGATGCTTTTACCCAGCTCCTGATTTTTATTCATTGTGTCCACGTTGAAAATTATAATTAAACAAATTATTGTTAATGTAAATATAATCTGAATATTATAATTATTAATTTATTTGCTGTAAAATATATTATAATTATTATTATTACTATCCACCTTTTTTAGCTGATATTCTTTATTTTTCCAATAGCACAAATGTGGGCTGAGTTTCATGTGCTGGCGTGTGATTTTGTTTCTCTTCAAACTATTAACGTTATTCAGGCATAATTTTGTTTACTTTTATTAAATTTGCAATTCAACATTATTAAAGGTTATATTTGAAATCGGAAACTAACGCAGCAAGAATTGAATAATGGAATACCATTTATTTCTATTGACAGTCAACGAAAGTTGACGCTCCCTGTGGTTGGATGAAATGCTGTCAGTGAAAATGAGGATTCAACTTCCGAAACAAATGTTCAGTTGCTAACAAGAATTAGTCGGACGTCACATAGCTTTTGAGTGATCATTTTTCATGCTCCAAATATAAACACCACAAATTGGTATTGTGAACGGTTATCTCTTCGATAATCGGGAAAATTAAAGGAAATTAACATAAAGAAATAACAAGTGACTATCTTCATTCTCTACTTCTTCTCTCCTCGCTGGGACATCACTTCTCACTGTGTCATAAATTGATAGTTTCCCACGTCTTCATAAACTGGTTTTCCCTTTTCTTTACGAATATTATCTGTCAAGCGTATCCTAGACTTTCATTCGTTCTCCGTCCATTGCCTGATTCTTTGAGTACAGTGTTAGCCAGCCCGCTTGACATTAACACATGTCAGTAATATTGGAGTGTATATAATTGTCCTATATTCTGTTGTAATATATTCCAAATGCTGATATTTGAGATGTGCATAACTGTAATTGTGTTCGTAAAATGTGTAATTAACATGAGGATAATTCTGCATTATTGTTAATAGTATTTTATTGTTTTCTGTTGCTGTTCAAAGTTGTTGAAGCCGAAGTCTTCACTCTTCTTTTATCTCGAGTGGTACTGAAGTAGGTAGCCCTTGATCCTCCTGGCTGTAGTGCAATGCTAACCTTCTTAAGCTCAACTTCGTGAGGATTAAAGTGTCGAACCCCCACCTTCGAGCAGCATATTACTTCGCTGAGTTGGGAAAAGTACGCGAAGGGTGGTTAATCGATGTGCGAGTCTATGTTAACAGACTCAAACACTAGAGCAAAGTATACCCACAGCCTGTTAGGCACCATCTATGCTGCCCTTAACAGACGACCTATGAGTGCTTCTTTATACTAAGAGGAGGCTGATATTATTTGAGAATGCCCACAATGAGTTCTCTTTTGAGCGCCTTGAAAAGGACGTTAAGTTGCGGGTTGCAGTAGCTTTCCTTACATCCCGAGCGTACTGTTGAAAGTGGACCAGGGTCCTCCAGACTATTGTGCTATGTTTTGCTTCAACTGCGTGTCGTTCACTACTACATGGATCATGTCGATCCCTCACTTTGTTAGCCAGGCTGCCATGAAAACAGCCCGTTACCAGGGAGGACTGTGGAGATGTCAATGTAAAAGTCTTGGCCAGTATGTTTTGCCTGACCAGACGTTAGTCTTCCTCCCAAAGATAAGACTAATACATTGTTTATTTTTACACGGTGTTACCAATGTCAATTATGATCAACTAGAAACGCATAAGAGTAAGATCCAGAGACGTGAGAATCGGGGACGTTGAACTATTTCACTGTTGGAAATCATGTCATGCCAGACGATCCAGAGGATGAACCTCTGGTTGCCTCAAGATGCTGTCGTGAGAATTGTGAAGATAATCTGGGACTGAATCTGGAATACCACACTGAGGCTGATAGTGTGAACAAATACAGTTAATGTCTACATAAAGGTGAGAAAAGCGAGTGGTTTGGTCATTTAGTCAGAATGTATCGGTCTGACTAGCCTGCAGTGACAGCATATCATTTGCAGATCTCCAGACTTCGAGCAAGAGGCCGACCTCGACGTCAGTGGACCGAGCGTGCCTCAAACACTCTCAGCACCTACGTCCCACATTTGGCGATAACAAGGAATCTGTCTCTGGCAGTGGGGTACCCCGCCTCTCTGCCACGTCTCTGGCAGTAGGACATCTCGCCTCTCTGTCACGCCTCGGGCAGTAGGACATCTCGCCTCTCTATCACGCCTCGGGCAGTAGGACATCTCGCCTCTCTGTCACGCCTCGGGAAGTAGGACATCTCGCCTCTCTGTCACGCCTCGGGCAGTGGGGCACACCGCCTCTCTGTCACGCCTCGGGCAGTGGTGCACACCGCCTCTCTGTCACGCCTCGGGCAGTAGGACATCTCGCCTCTCTGTCACGCCTCGGGCAGTAGGACATCTCGCCTCTCTGTCACGCCTCGGGCAGTAGGACATCTCGCCTCTCTGTCACGCCTCGGGCAGTAGGACATCTCGCCTCTCTGTCACGCCTCGGGCAGTGGGGCACACCGCCTCTCTGTCACGCCTCGGGCAGTAGGACATCTCGCCTCTCTGTCACGACTCGGGCAGTCGGACAACAGAAGAGGAATGGTCCCGTGGGCAAAACAATCAGTTGGGGATGAAGTGTTATGTGCTGAAGTGTTCTATTGCTTAAGTCGACTTCAGTCAAATGTTGGTATACGTGAATTATTATATTATATTATATATCATTTCTCTTGTGGCAACCTATCGATATGTAACATGCACGATTAAAAAAGCACTAAGAGAGAATATGTGTGCTTTTGAAACACAGTGCTACAGAAGAGTCCTGAAAATCCCGTGGACAAAGGAAGAAATAAACAAATCCGGCAAGATCTGAATGTAGAGGAGAATTGACTCATAAATGACGTAATGACCAGAAAACTGAGGTTTTTTTGGACCCGTCAGACGACACAACGGACTGGAGAGAGTGGTTATGGAAGGCATAGTCACTAGAAAGAGAGGCAGGGGCCCACCGAGAAGACGATGGACCCAGGACATCAAGGAGATGCTGGATTTCACTTTGGAGCGGGCCGGAAGACAGAGTTTCCTACAAACAGGCTGTCATGAGAGCGACGTTCTGCAAAGGACATGCTACATGATGATATGTTAGTTTTACGTGCACAATCAACGTTGTTTCTGTCATTATTGATTGTATGTTCAGGCTTACCGGGTGCCATTATGAGTTCCAGTTAATAGTTGATGCCTACCACCTATTGTATTTGAAGTTTCTGGGTACATTCTTATAAATAAACTCATAATGTATAATATGATAATATTTCCTATTCAATGTGTGGTGTTTGATTTTCCTTTTATTTCTTGCTTTTGGTGACCATTTTGATGTTGATGCTTATTATTTAAGGACGTTCCAAAACTTGCGCAATGGTGTTTCTTGTGTATGTTGCAAAAATCTGGACATAGATGAGCTGACGATAAGTAGTGTATGAACGTTCAAATAAGAAAACACACACATACACACGCACGTTGGTGCACATGACAGGAATGTACACGTAGATAGGATCAAGGTACTGGGCACAGCAGGGGATGTGTTGTAGCGGTCAGCGACCCATAGCAGCGCATGAGCTGCAGCAACCAAAAGCTGACTGCTAGCGTCAAGGCAATCGACCCGTAGCTGACTGCTAGCGTCAGGGCAAGCGACCCGTAGCTGACTGCTAGCGTCAGAGCAAACGACCCGTAGCTGACTGCTAGCGTCAGGGCAAGCGACCCGTAGCTGACTGCTAGCGTCAGGGCAAGCGACCCGTAGCTCTCTGCTAGCGTCAGGGCAAGCGACCCGTAGCTGACTGCTAGCGTCAGGGCAAGCGACCCGTAGCTGACTGCTAGCGTCAGGGCAAGCGATCTATAGCTGACTGCTAGCGTCAGGGCAAGCGACTCAAAGCTGACTTCTAGCGTCAGGGCCAGCGAACCAGAGCTGCCAAAACCCTTCTACACCTCCACACGGTGATCCTGGATAACAAGCTGCAACAGAGTAGACTGCCTAAGGAGAAGGGATCGAAGAGGGAAGGCTAACCTGGTACTAAAAAAATGTCTACTGAAATCGGATGTGTAGGACCGAAAAGGGGAAATATCGTATTCCAGCTTTAAACTAGCGACACAACGCACACGGTTCTCCGGACAACACCCTACTACTTGCAAAGCCCTTACCAGAGCTCGATATCAGGAGTTTGAGAACGAACGGAGAAGAAGAATAAAAAGAAGAAGAAGAAAATGAGTACACGTAGATATGTGTATGCATTCACAGAGAAACATTCCTTCGGCCTTATTAACACCTTCACGTGCGTTCACATGCACACACATATAAACACGCACACATACAAACGTGCGCACACATTCTACTGACACATGCATACTCACACACATTCTACTGACACACGCATACACACACATTCTACTGACACATGCACACACACGCACACATTCTACTGACACATGCACACACACATTCCCTTACACACATGGATACAAAAGCACATACACATTCGACACACACATACACAACTGTAGACGTCCATGCATTTGAAGCAGTCGTGTATCAAGTAGTATGTCTCCTTTTTTTTTTTCAGACATTGTTCGGGCACATTACGGCCACAGATCTTCTTCTCGTGGGCAACACCCGTACCACTTGGGTTACTTGTGTTATCAAACAGCATCATCAACCACGAAACTGACATATACAAGAACGCTTTCAAACATCGGGAACAAAGGGTCCAGACTTCTACAAACGTTTCGCGTAAGTGAAATGCAGTATTGATTTCTTACGATACGAGGAAGTGATTTCTGCGCTGCTGACCTCGCGTGTCAGACGGGCAGAAGATAAAGCCACGAGCAATAGTCCGGGAGTTATTACCGAAGATGTACTAGCACTTGAAAAGTTCAGTAAAATTTTTGGAAATCGGTACAAAGGAGCAGACAGTTTACAGCAAAGTAGAACAACTTTTCTTTTATCTTCCTTTTCCTGTCTGCATCGTAAGTAATAATAACATTAATAATTGTGTTTGTTTAGACTGTTTTTAATGATCGCTGCAAATTCTAATTGAAATAACACGATTAGTATTAGCAGTAGTATTTTTCGTAGTGGATGCAGAACTTTTAGCAATATTAACAGTGTAACCAGCAGTTGTAATGGTAGAAATAGTACCATTATAAGTAGTATTTGAAATGGTAGAAATAGTAACATTATAAGTAGTATTTGTAATGGTAGAAATAGTACCATTATAAGTAGTATTTGTAATGGTAGAAATAGTACCATTATAAGTAGTATTTGTAATGGTAGAAATAGTAACATTATAAGTAGTATTTGTAATGGTAGAAATAGTAACATTATACGTAGTAGAAATAGCAACACTATACGTAGTAGCTGTAATGGTAGAAATAACAACAATAAAAGTAGTAGTTGTAATGAAATAATTTCATGTAGCAAACTATGGCCTGAGTTTTATACTCTGGTATGTCTTCTGTTCACGGTTTGTTTGTTTGATCAAGTTATAACTTATATCCAAATATTTACTTTGTATATTATTTTATCTACTATTTTAAATTATTAAAATTCCATTTCTTTTACCGAAATGCTGCAGCAGAAAGAATTGAATATGTTCAACCATTTCTTTCTACAGACAGTGGACGAAAGTTGACGCTCTCTGTGGTTGGATGAAATGCTGTCAGTGAAAATGAGGACTGAACTAGCGAAACAAATATTCGGTTTCTTACAAGAATTACTTGGATTTATAACTAGCTTATGAGTGACAATGTTTCCAGCTTCAAGTACAAATACCACAGAATGATATTGTGAACGAATTTCTCTTCGATAGTCTATAAAATACAGAACATTAAAAAACGAAAAATAACAATTGATTTTCTTCTTTTTCCCTTGTAGTATCAAAGGTCGTTGCGATACCATATTGACAGTCTCCACGCCTGCATCAAGTTGTTATCTCTATTCGTTATAAATATTATCTGTCCAGGTCATCTTAGACTTTTACTCGTTCACGTCCATGGCCTGATTCCTAGAGTATAGTGTTGGCCTGCTCGTTTGATCTCTACTATTGGAGTTTATATCATGTTCCTATATTCTGTTGGAATGTGTTCCGAATGTTGGCATTTGAGATATGCAGAAATGTAATTAACTTAACGTAACTTCATTATACCGGTTTAGAAGGCTCCACAAAGTATGTATACAACCAGTTTATTCCACTCCACGATACTGAAAATAGCTGTGAGCATCTAATGTATTTGTAAATGTATTAACTGACCCTGTCTTCACCACATCCTGTGTCAATGCATTCCAAGCATTCACCACTTTCTGACTAAAATAATATTTCCTAAAATCTAATCTGGACCTGTCTTTAAACAATATGAAGCTGTACCCTCTTGTTCTTGTAGCAAATCGTACTTTGAAAAAAAAAACTTGGTATAGTCTAATTTGGCCTTTCCATTGATTAATTTATAAACTTGTATTGTCATCTGGAATTCTTCTAGGCACTGTAGATTTATTTTGCTAAGTCTTTCCTCATAACTATAATTATGGAATCCCACGACCAGTTTTGTATCTCTTCTTTGTATCCTTTCCATCATGTTTATATTCACTTTATGATAAGCACACCTGAACACAGTACTCCAATTTAGGTCTCACTAATTATCTATATAGCTTGACTTTAACTTCCTTGCTCTAATGTGAAATGTTTCTTGTTATCAAAGCCATCTTTGCATTATCCTCGTTCCCTGCCACCTAAACTTGCTCTCGCATCTTGCGTGTATGATCTATTATAACACCTAGATCCTTTTCCTTTTTATTGTCCTAAAATTGTTCACAAAATTTGGTATCAATATGAGGATAATTCTCTTATTTTTGATAGTATCTTATTGTTTGCTGTTGTTGTTCAGAGCTGCTGAGGCCGAGGTCTTCACTCTTCTTATATCCTGAGATGTACTGAAGTAGGTGAACTGGATTTGAACCGTTTATATCCTGAGACGTACTGAAGTAAATGAACTGGATATGAACTGATTATATCCTGAGACGTACTGAAGTAGGTGAACTGGATTTGAACCGTTTATATCCTGAGACGTACTGAAGTAAATGGACTGGATATGAACTGATTATATCCTGAGACGTACTGAAGTAGGTGAACTGGATTTGAACCGTTTATATCCTGAGACGTACTGAAGTAAATGGACTGGATATGAACTAATTATATCCTGAGACGTACTGAAGTAGGTGAACTGGATTTGAACCGTTTATATCCTGAGACGTACTGAAGTAAATGGACTGGATATGAACTGATTATATCCTGAGACGTACTGAAGTAGGTGAACTGGATTTGAACCGTTTATATCCTGAGACGTACTGAAGTAGGTGAACTGGATTTGAACCGTTTATATCCTGAGACGTACTGAAGTAAATGGACTGGGTATGAACTGATTATATCCTGAGACGTACTGAAGTAGGTGAACTGGATTTGAACCGTTTATATCCTGAGACGTACTGAAGTAGGTGAACTGGATTTGAACCGTTTATATCCTGAGACGTACTGAAGTGGGTGAACTGGATATGAACCATTTCTATCCTGAGACGTACTGAAGTAAATTAACTGGATATGAGCCGTTTATATCCTGAGACGTACCGAAGTAAATTAACTGGATATGAACCGATAAAAGTAGTCATCATCTAGATCTAAAAGTGTAAGTAAGTTGACGAAATGTCTTTGGAGAATTGGCCAAATTTATAGACATTGCCATGGCAATGAATGATACACACGGATGTAACTTTCAAAAGTACTTTGACTTTCCTGTTAGCTATGTAACGCTTCCTCTGAGCTTGGTAATTATGTGTAAAAGTGTTCTTGTAATAATAACATTGAGTAGGACCGCCTCACTTCGTTCGAACGTACATATATTCATGGCATCTCTGTCTGTCACAGATATGTTTATGTGCTTCTCTTTTGTTGGCATCGGGGCTTTTAAAGATGGTTCGATCACATTTCAAACATCGATTAATGTTATAGACAGTTTTATGCTCGGGGATTGGTTCGGTGCTGTACTTGTTTCATTTATACACCTGGGATTCATAGCAATTGACCGCTACATTTACATTGCTCATCCGTTTTACTACATTAAACGAGTGACGAAGAGAACAATCTTCATTAGTCTCCTCTGTGTGTGGACTCTAGGTCTAGTCTTCCTGTGTATCCCATTGCTTGTCTACCGAGACAGCAAATACCATGAGAAATGCATCATGTTACATCCACCGAAAGAGTACTACTTTGTAGCGATTATTGTATATCTTGTTACTAGCGTCACAGTACAGGCTTGTAACTTAAGAATTGCCAGTTTGGCTTTCATGCATAAAAGAGCAGCTATTGCTCGCAGTTTTCGAAATGTAGAGTCCAATGACTCTGTTATTTTTAAAACCAATCTAGCAGCGGCCTTTGGAAGTGTTAAGTTTTTAGCTATGATTTATAGCGTCTGCATAATCTGCACTTTACCACCGCTAATTGCTTGTGGACTAAGCGTTTTCTATGTTTTACCGGAGCATCTTTATTTGCCTATAATGTTTCTAGTTCCTGTCAATTCCTTTGTTCATTTTATGATGTTCTGTCACATGAACAAACCGTTTTGTGCAGCTGTTAAGAAGTTATTTTTACCACAACAAAAGTGTCTATGTTGGCAAAAGTGACTGGCAAAGAAATAAACAATGTAATATAGGAAGATAATACAGAAGTCAGTCACAGATAATTCAGCGCGGATCAAGAATCAACAGAATAAAAAATAGCAAGGAAATTATTTCGAAGTAAGAAAGACAGAGAGGGGGCGAGATATAGAGCGACAAGGGGAGAGAGAATGAAAGAAACAGACAGAGAGAGAGAGAGAGAGACAGTGAGAGACAGAGAGAGAGAGGATGTGATGTCTTCATACATCAACTACTGAATTGTAAAACATTATGTGTTATAATTCATTTTTTTTCCTCATTTCTTAAACCCTGAGATGTATTCACAAATTAAGCTTTAGTTTTCGTAATCGCCAAAAGATGTTTATGAATCGTATCAAATGTTTACACATATCAGAAATGTGACCTTTGTCAAAAGAATGTCTGCGCTACCTTGAATATAGATTAAACGTAGAATTAGCAAATTAATGGTTGCAGATCAATTCAAACAAAACAAAAGCAATGACAAAAAAGTATCAAACGCAAAGACTCAGTAATTAGTCATTGATAGCTAATTTAAGAAGTGCTCAGTTTGACATACATTGTATATCATCATCATGTTGCATGTCCTTTGTAGAACGTCGCTCTCATCCCAACCAGTCTAAATGAATTTCGGTCTGCAGTGAATCTTCCCGTCTGCTCCATGTTCATGTTTACAGTTTCCTTGATATCTCATTTTCACAGACACTAGTGTTAATGGCGCTCAAGAACCAGCACAAATATGAACTCGGTGCTCTGGCAGACTCGCTCGAACGCCTGTCCCAGTGCTTCAAAAAAAAGCACAGATACCAGCCCACTGCAACATTCCAGGCAACGAGGAGGCGGACAGACTCGCCAGAGAGGGAGGAATTCTGCAGCAGAGTGATACAGAAATCACATACAATGAGACAAAAGCATTCATCAGGGCAACGTACAGTGCAAAATGGATAAAAGACCACCCTGGCCACATAGAAAACGATGCCTACCATCAACTCTCCAGGCGAGACCAGGTGATAATTCTCCGGCTACGCACAGGTCACAACAAACTTAGATGCCATCTGTACAACAAGTTCAAGATTGGCATTACAGACCTTTGTGCCTGCGGGACAGCCCCCATGAAGGCAGAACATATTTTGCAGTCTTGTCCACTGTATATCGACAAAAGAAGTAACATTTGGCAACAGCCAGTGTCCTTCCACGAGAAGCTGTACGGAAGTGTACAGAGCCTTGAGTCGACCGATGCCTTCGTTAGAGTCATTGAAGTTGAGGTCTGAAGATGAACGAGGAAGAAGAAGAAGAAGAAGAAGAAGAATTCTCCCGTCAGTGTTCTGGTTGATTGCTTGTAGTGAAAGCTTTAATTCTCCCGGTAGTTCTCTAATTTCCCTGAATAATTCTCTTTCCTTCTCTTGTTGTTGGAAATCTTATATTTTATTGCAAGTGTTTGTTATATATTGTTTCTTGTCATTTCTGACCTATCTCCTGATTTCTCTTGTGCAGTCTCTGTATTCGTCATTGATGCGTTCTATTCCTGTTTGCCTTAGTCACCTTCGTTTTTCTATCAGTTGCAATGTCTCATCTCTGATATGATTCTGTTTCTTATACATTCTTGGGTATCATATTGTGTGCTGTTGTGAATAAGACGTCTCCCACGTGTGTTGCCAGCTCATCGGTTGACATTGCCTCAAGCATTGCCATCGATACTTCAAATTTGTTTCGAACTTCAATGCCCTATTCGATTGGTATTGCGTATACATTGAAGCGTATCGGTCTTTCCTCTTTGATGATTTTCTTCAGTCGTGTTCTGTATTCTGCTACAAGTAGTTGGTGATCAGAGTCACAATCTGCTCCAATAAGTGTCGTTGTTGAAACTATGCTAGACTTCCAGCTTGACTTCCAGCTTGACTTCCAGCTTGAAACTATGCTTGACTTCCAGCTTGAAACTATGCTAGACTTCCAGCTTGAAACTATGCTTGACTTCCAGTTTGAAACTATGCTTGACTTCCAGCTTGAAACTATGCTTGATTTCCAGCTTGAAACTATGCTTGACTTCCAGCTTGAAACTATGCTTGACTTCCAGCTTGAAACTATGCTTGACTTCCAGCTTGAAACTATGCTTGACTTCCAGCTTGAAACTATGCTTGACTTCCAGCTTGAAACTATGCTTGATTTCCAGCTTGAAACTATGCTTGACTTCTAGCTTGAAACTATGCTTGACTTCCAGCTTGAAACTATGCTAGACTTCCAGCTTGACTTCCAGCTTAAAACTATGCTTGACTTCCAGCTTACATTGTATATATGAACTACATTTGGTAAATCACGATGTCAACATCAGGATTATAACAACACCAGATTTGATGGCAGGCGATCGTCCCACATTTTGGAATTTTTGCATCATAATCTCGGAAAAATAGGATCACACTATCGATCACTAATTTATGTATAACCTCATCTATTGTAAGTTTCAGAAGATATCATATAACTAAGAGTATCACATCCGTACGTCAGACCTTCACGTCAGAAGATATCATGTAACTAAGATTATCACATCCGTATGGCAGACCTTCACGTCAGAAGATATCATGAATTTAGAGTATCACATCCGTACATCAGACCTTCACGTCATAAGATATCATGTAGCTAAGAGTATTACATATGTACGTCAGAACTTCACGTCAGAAGATATCATGTAGCTAAGAGTATCACATCCGTACGTCAGACCTTCACGTCAAAAGATATCCTATAGCTAAGAGTATCACATCCGAACGTAAGACCTTCACGTCAGAAGATATCATATAGCTAAGAGTATCACATCCGTACGTCAGACCTTCACGTACTGTTGTCTACGTCACACACTTTGTGTTGGATGGCCAAAATGTAGTAACACAGATACGTGGTAACAGGACACAGTAACCAGATGTGTTGAAGCAAGGTTGTTTAAGACAATGAATAGGACTGCCTACTATTTTCTTTTCATTTGGACATCTCATTTTTCCAGCCTTTAAATATTTACCTTTGTCTAAAGAACATTTAAAGAAATGTTAGAGAAGAGGGATCAAAGGGAGTTGTTTTTTTTCTCAAAAGAAATATCCAGAATTTGTATACCTCCTGTATTGAATACTTGGGCATGTGACTGAAACCACTGGAAGACGATTTTTTTAAAGTCATGTGAATGTCTTTAAAACAGTCCGTTGATAGTTATAGTGTGGTTGCCTAGTGTGGTTACCTTCATACCACAGAAGTATGTGTAGATGATCTAAAATGTTGTATCCAGTTTTGTATTTTTTTTACAAATTGTAGCAGGACAGAAGGATATTGATGCTTCTGTTCCTTGTAATGTAACATAGGCTAATTATTTTAGCCAATGTAAGAATAAAGAGCTGGTCTCAGAGCCGCTAGTAATTGCTCAATTTTTTTCTTTTTCATACCACATAATTCATTCGTTGAAAGATGTGTTTCAATGATGGAGTTACAGTGGTCTAAGGATAGGCATTCTCTTACTATTGATTCAATAAAGAGGCTAATAATCACACAATTTTATATGTCAGTAGAATTTTATTCATGAGGCTAATGATCACACAATTGTATATGTCAGTAGAATTTTATTCATGAGGCTAATGATCACACAATGTTATATGTCAGTAGAATTTTATTCATACCCCAAGTAAATCTTTCTCGTGAATATTATTGTGCTTGCTGCAGGTTTAAGACAGCTAAGCAATCGAAATAAGATTGGTAAAAGTGGACTGTTGGGGAGAACACTGCGGTGTGTCACTACACCATGGTCCGGGTCTATCAGACCTGCGTTCTTGGCACTCTCGTGTATGGAAGCGAGACTTAGAGCATTTACACTAAACAGGAACGGCGGCTCAACACCTTTCACATGAGGTGTCTACGGCGGATATTGGGGATTGGGTGGCAAGAGAGAGTGTCACATAATACGGTCTTACAGAGAGCAAACACTCACAGCATGTACTCGATGTTGAACAAGCTACGTCTTCAATGTTTGGGACATGTTTATCGCATGGAAGATGAGAGATTGCCAATGGATATCCTTTACGGACAGCTAGACATTGGTGTTAGAAGAATCGGCTGTCCCACGATTCAAGGACGTATGCAAGAGAGACATGAATTCATGCAACATCCTATCCAAGG
Source organism: Ariolimax columbianus (assembly GCA_036924085.1). Taxonomy (NCBI): domain Eukaryota; kingdom Metazoa; phylum Mollusca; class Gastropoda; order Stylommatophora; family Arionidae; genus Ariolimax; species Ariolimax columbianus. The sequence goes on along the minus strand of JAVGWX010000015.1, from coordinate 60,078,057 downwards.
GCTGGGAAAACATTGCTCCGGATCGAGTATCTGGAGACAGTCAGTTGGAGGGGGCATAGTGACTGCTGACGCTCGTAGAGGTCTTCTGGCAGCAGAGACAAGAAAAAGACTGAAGATATCAAGGAACAACCAGGCAAGCCAACCTTCTCAGTATGGTTGTACGATCTGTGGCAGGGACTGTCACTCACAGATCGGCCTTTATGGCCTCCAAGCATAGCACAACCGTCTGGAAGACCCCGGTCCACCTTCATCAGCACGCTCGGGATGTGAGGAAAGCTACTGCAACCCGCTCATCAGCACACTCGGGATGTGAGGAAAGCTACTGCTACCCGCCACTTAACGGCCTTTTGAGGACGCACAAATGAGTAACCTACTCATTATGGGCATTCGCTAACAACTGCAACCCTATATATTAGAGAAAAACACAAGAAGTAAGTCGACTCACAGAAAAACACAAGAAGTAAGTCGACTCACAGAAAAACACAAGAAGTAAGTCGACTCACAGAAAAACACAAGAAGTAAGTCGACTCACAGAAAAAACAGTAATGCTTCTCATCAAAGTTGACCTGACTTTGGAAGAGTATGCTATGATAGCAGTGTAACTATGGAGGACGTGTGGAATTGAGATCTTAGTTGGAATGGTTCGTCTTTGGACATTATGGCTATGTGTGAAATAAATGAATGAAAAGAAAATCTTACAGCTAATTGTTTTCTTTCATCAATTATCTTAAATAAGAGATTATAAATTTACGAATATTTATATCGGTCATTACACTACCTGCAAACAAATGATTAATGTCTTAGTCTTGGTCGGCCTGTACGGGCGCCCTAGTGCAGGTTCCAGCTCTGGCATGAGATGGATGTAGCTGGGAAGAAGACTAGCTGATAAGCGGGCTAGGTTCGAGAAGTTTATTACTCCTCTGCGTTGGTACAAGTGCCGCGGAGGGTGGTTAACCGATCTACCAGTCCGTCTTAAAAGACTCAAACACTAGAGCAAAGTAGACCCTCAGCCAGTTAGACGCCATCGATGCTGCTCTTAACAAACCACCTAACCTTGGCCGGTGTTATGCATGTCCCACAGTTAGTCGCCTCTTACGACATGCTCTCTGTGGGGTGGTGGTGCTATTCTTGTCCTTGTTATACACAAAGAACCCGACTGAGCATTTTTTTATGCATATACTCCATTTTTATTCGGTTTCTAATATTATATGAAAACACGCGAAGTTCCAATCTCGCAATTTAGTTTCTAAGTGACGGACATCACGTGAAAGTTTATTTGGCCTGTGCACGCGGCCAAAGTAAAGATAAGAAAATAAACAAATAACGGCGATCCGATATATACGATAAGTAGACCCCAAGTACTAGTACTATTATACGATAAGTAGACCCCAAGTACTAGTACTATTATACGATAAGTAGACCCCAAGTACTAGTACTATTATACGATAAGTAGACCCCAAGTACTAGTACTATTATACGATAAGTAGACCCGCAATACTAGTACTATTATACGATAAGTAGACCCCAAGTACTAGTACTATTATACGATAAGTAGACCCGCAGTACTAGTACAATTATACGATAAGTAGACCCGCAGTACTAGTACAATTATACGATAAGTAGATCCGCAGTACTAGTACAATTATACGATAAGTAGACCCGCAGTACTAGTACAATTATACGATAAGTAGACCCGCAGTACTAGTACAATTATACGATAAGTAGATCCGCAGTACTAGTACAATTATACGATAAGTAGACCCGCAGTACTAGTACAATTATACGATAAGTAGACCAGCAATACTAGTACTATTATACGATAAGTAGACCCACAGTACTAGTACAATTATACGATAAGTAGACCCGCAGTACTAGTACTATTTTACGATAAGTAGACCACCAGTACTAGTATGCGGGTATACGATAGCAACTAAAATAAAATACTAGACCCGCTATAACGCGAAGTAAAGACACCAGATGAGATTTACAGGTCATCCTCGAAAAAAAGAGGAAATAGAACAGGGGGATGAACAAGTTAGAAAACGGTTAAAAGAATATATTGAAAAACCTAATATGACAATTGAACAAGCCATGATTACCTAACTATGGCTTATATTTACTGTATTCATAATGTTATAATGTTTCGGTAACCTACGATACCTGGACTGAATCATTAATAATAATAATGTTTGCTTAGGAATCTGAGGCCCGTTGCGTCGGTCGGTCACATCTATGACCCACTGCTGTGACGTGGTTCCAGGCCTCGTTCGGGGGGGGGGGGGGGGCAGAGGTGGATATCTTCTGTAGGCATACTGTTCGGGTACGGCCACTTCTGCCCCTCCAGCCGGTCGGGGAAAGACTTTTGGCGCTGAGGAACGACTTTTGTAGTATCTTGTGGGCCGGGGTTTCCTGGTCCAGCCGTATAACATGACCGAACAAAGAAACTCGGCGCCGGTCAAGTGTTTCTGAGATTGGGTGGAGGCCTGTTTTAGAGGAGACCTCCACGCTGCGGATGTAGTCATGCCATCGGATGTCCAGGATACGCCGCTGGTTGCGCATGTGGATGACCTCCAGTCTCAATATGTCCTGTTTCAGCAATAATTTCTGAATTATTCATTCAGTCAAAAACATCAGACCAGCAATCCTAAAACAAAATGGCATATTCTTTAGTTGGGTCGAAGACGCAATATAGTGAATGGGCTGACAGCGGTCAGCCACTCATAGTCGGCTGCTGGCATCAGTGACAGCGAACGATAGCTAACCAATACCCTATCCGCCTCCAAACGGCGGTCCTGGAAACATGCTGCGCTAATGCAGTCTGGCTAAGATAATAAGAATCGCAGTTGGAAGGAAAACCCGTTACTAAATAAACTCCGCTCAAACCGGATGTGTCGAACAGAAAACGCAGATATAGCAACCTCGCTGCAAGCTACAACACAACTTCCCAACGTTCTTTTCAGAAAAACGCTTTAGGAAAGAAATAATATTCCTCATTTGTAGTTGGTTCTAAAAATATCTCCTGTTCGTATATAGTCTCAGAAACACAAGCACGTATTGTCGTTTAACAAATTTGGAAAGTAAAGTATTGCTTTATTCAAGCTTCCACATTCTTATTTGTCTAATCTTTCATGGAAATGTTGATATAAATAGGGTATTCAAAACCAAGTTGTATTGCTTGATAAACCATCTGAGGAGTAGTGGTTGCGTTTTATTTCTGGCTTTCTTCAGGTTGTCGCCTAATGTTGAGAATCTTTCACAAGACAAACACCATCAAGTCTCTCACAGGGATCAAGATGCTGAGCATCGCATGAGCTGCAGTGGTCACCGACCCATACCTGACTGCTAGCGTCAGGGCCAGCGAAACAGAGCTGCCAAGACCCTTCTACACCTCCACGCGGTGATCCTGCATAACAGGCTGCAGCAGGGCAGACTGGCTAAGGAGAAGGGATCAATGAGGGAATGCTAACCCGGTATTCAAAAAATGCTTGCTGAAGTCGGATGTGTTGGACCGAAAGGTGCAAATATCACAGTCAAGTTGTAAACTACGACACAACGCATTCCGTTCTCTGGACTACATTCTGCTACTTAAGCCCTTTCAGGGTTTGCTAGCGGGAGATTGAGAACGAACGAAGCCAAGCCAAGCCAAGCCTCTCGCTAACTTCCATCATTGATGACATCACGCCGTAAACGTTGACAATACTTGAAGCTCATTACGGCTGACTGTACCGGCTGTACCGGCTGTACCAGCTGTACCTTCATTCATTAGCTGTAGACGAGTGCACCCCCCGTTATTTCCATCAACCTAACGTCCTCAGGGAGGTATGAACATGTCCACTATAATTATTCACGCATGTTACAAATTAGATGTTGCTAGCAACCTCATTATGTCAAATAAATTGTTACAAAAACTAGAAATATTCGTGCAAAAGATATGTCTGCGAATCGGTCTGAATGAAAGAAGCAGCATCAGTTGAACAATGAAATGATCTCACCCTTCCTGCACCCCTCGCCTGTTGCACATCCCACTCCCTCCAACCTGTACACCCCCCCCCCCCCCAACCCTTCAAGCCATACCCACTTTAAACCGCCTGTCTCCTCCACCTTAAATCCGCCTAACACCCTGTCAACCCCCCCTCTTTCCACCCCACCCCCTCCCCCATCGAAGGTGCAAGCTTTCAATGGCAGCTAGCATGTTTCTTATCGTTAATTCTTCCCAGCTTCTTCGTTATTTTCATTGCCTTCTTGACAGCTTTACCCACCTATTTATTCCAGCAACAACATAAACATTGCCATAAACAATTCATACGTCTCTATATGGTCTGCCATTTCAAAAGAAAGACGCCAAATTATCAGTATAATTACACAAATCGAAAGTGTGGACCTTTTTTCTTTGAAACCAAACGCACCAAATCCTCCCCTTGTTCTCAAGACATCGCTGGTGGTGCTCAATTTCATCATAATAGTCAGTTTAATCTTGTCTTCAAGATACATTCAAACATTTGCAATGAAGATGCAATTTGAAACTTACATTTTAATTGTAATGTTCCATGAATAACTATCCAGTGGAATAAGCTCATTTTAAATGTTGAGGTTCCAAGAATGCTGGGTTCGCTAATTATTGACATTCCAATGGAATCCATTGAGCTGACTGCAAGTGATGTCTCAAATGTCATGTCGAAATCACACGTTACTAAGTGACGTCGCAATGTTGACAATTCGTGAAGTTAGTTATGGGAGTTACACAATCATTGAAAACATAATTGGCACTGGTCCACCCCAAAAGATATTCAGGAAAGCAAACAAAGAGAAATATAGTATCGGGAGTTTGAGAACGAACAAAGAAGAAGACGGAGAAGAAGAAGAAGAAGAAGAAGAAGAAGAAGAAGAAAAAGAAGAAGAAGAATGATTAGAAGAAGAAGAAGAAGAAGAAGGAGAAGAAGAAGAAGAAAAGGAAGAAAAACAGGAAGAAAAAGAAAGAGGAAGAGGGAGAAAAAGAAGAAGGAGAAGAAGAAAAAAAAAGAAGAAGAGGAGGAGGAGGAAGAATAATTACATAATTAGACGGCGCTCTAAGTAGGAACTATAGGAAACCATCTGCAGTTGTCAGCCCATGCTTCGTGTGGAACCAAAAGAAGACAAGAAGATAAAGATCTGACTAAGACTAAACCGTAGCCGGCTTGTCCCCAGGGGAAACAATCAGTAGGGAATGAAGTTGTATGGGCTGAAGTGTCCTATTGCTTGAGTGAACTTCAGTCAAAAGTTGATATATAATCGGAGATGCTAGTGGACTTAATTACACAATCAACGTTATTTCTGTTACTATTGGCATTGTATGTTTAGTCTTACATGACGACATTATGAGTTCCAAGATATGGTCCGTGTGATGATCTATGCCTACCGCCTATTGTATTGAAAGTTTATGTGTACATTTTTATGGTTTCATTCTTAATGAATAAAATGATAATATTTGTTATGCATCTTGTGGTGTTTCGTTTTCCTTTTATTTCTGGCGATCTCTGGCGATCATTTTTTGTTGTTGTCTATTACAAAAGGACGCTCTTAAACTTGCACAACGGTGTTCTTGTGTGTCACTGACAATAGACTGTACATGCATACGCTGTGGAGAAGTGTAGGTACGATCGAACAAACAAACACAGAGAGAAACTGGCATAAAGGTAAACATAAATTATAAATCCACAAATGCACACATGCATAATAATAATAATAGCTGTCCATCGTTGTCGATGAGAACCGCCGACATCATCCTTGTCACAGATTTCCCTGTTGAGTGTGGGTGCACATGTGGCTGAACAGGCCAATGCGAGCACGAAAACATCTGCTACATATCGGGCACACGAGGTTTGTAGAAGGGGATGGTGTTCCCGCTGCTCGGGATTTCCGCGTCTCGCGTCTGTTCTGGGCTTTCACAACACGGTCATCTTCACCAGCAGCTACACCCGATTTGACTGCGCTTCTCCAGTCAGATCTGTTTTTCGCAAGACATTCCCAGGTGTCGATGTCTATCTGGCAACTTTTTAGTGAGTCCTTCAGACCGTCTTTAAAACGTTTCTTTGGGCGCCCCCTCTCGCGCCATCCCTCTCTCAGCTCGCCGTAGAGAAGCTTCTTTGGGAGCCGCTCGTCTGACATACGGACGAGGTGTCCGGCCCTAGTCGTGCTTTTTCTAGCAGTGCATGGATGCTGGGCATGTTAGCCCTCGAGAGAACCTCGATGTCAGTGACACGATCTTGCCATCGGATGTGGAATATTCGCCTCAGGCAACCTGTGTGGAAGTGGTTTAACCTCCTTGCATGTCCAGAGTATACAGTCCAGCTTTCGCAAGCGTATAGTAGGGTTGGAATGATGGTTGCACGGTAGACTTTAAGTTTAGTCTTGACGCTGATGCCACGACGTGCCCAGACCATCGAGCGCATTCTACCAAAGGATGTGCTGGCCTTTGCTATTCTGCTTGCCACCTCATCGTCTAGGCTGACAGATCTCGACAGCGTGCTGCCCAGATATGTGAATTTGTCTACGGCATTCAACGTCTGCCCGCTGACTGTAGTCTCTGGTTTTGTGTACGGCATGCCTGGTGCTGGTTGGTACACATGCATATAATATATATATATATATATATATATATATATATATATATGTGTGTGTGTTTGTGTGTGTGTTTGTGTGTGTGTGTGTTTGTGTCTGTATGTGTGTGACGGTGTGTATGTGGGCGTGTGTGTGTAGGTAAGTGTGTGTGTGGATGTCTGTGGGTGTATGTGGATGTGTGGGTGTGTGTGTGTGTGGGGATGTGTGTGTGAGCACTCACAGAGAAACACGGACATTCCTTCGTTCTTATAAACAGTCACAAATCTCGCGAACACGCACACATAAGCACACACTTAAACGTACGCACACTGGACACACATATAAGTACACAGACTTACACACACAACTTAGGTGTAGGGGACAAACGGCTGTGGCAGACACGCCACGCAGACAGACACACACGACACACAAATAGGCACCCAGACTTACACACACAGCTTACTTGTAGGGGACAAACGGCTGTGGCAGACACACACGCCACACACATAGGTACACACGCATTTGAAGCAATCTGCATCAAACTTGCGTTTCTCAAATATGTTCCAGAATCATCACTGCTGTGTGGACCGGTTCCTAATGGCAACTCTGGCCCCATCACAGTTTGTTTTCCATTTTCCATCAGCCATAACATTAACACGTGAACATTGCATAAATCTTAAACAAAGTACAGTCCTAAAAATGTTACCTGTGAAATACTGCACTGATTTGTTTGTCATGTTCTCGACTTGATGACCGACAAGTGATTTGTGGGTTGCTGACCTGACGTGGCGGGCGAGCAGAAATTAAAGCCTTGAGCAATAGTCCTGGGATTATTACAGAATATATTATTGCACTTTCACAATTCATTAAGACTCATATATCGGTCGAAAGGTGTATATAATTTACACCAACGTAGAGCATCGTTTCTTCTTTCTACATTTTCCTGTCTGCAATGTAAGTAATAACAACATTAATAATTGTGTTTTTAATTATTGCTATTTTTTTCTAACTGTTATAAAAACACCAGTACTAGCAGTAGTGTTATCGATACTTGTAGTAATACTTTAACTGAGTGGTTTCCATCCTGTGTGCCAAGACGCCCTGGGATGCCGTAGCTGGTTTACAAAGGTGTCACGAAACATTCCAATATTTTCACTGAAATGACACTTTGTCTTCGTGGTCTTAGAATCGGTCCACCCATGTGTTGATACAATGATAGGAAGGACATCTAACGACATTTAGTCGAGTACAGACAGAAGGTAAATGATTTTATAAAATCTTTGATCCAGCCAATTGAACACGTGTTCGGAACCAACGTAGATATTCAAAGACAGCATAGATCGGCATCTTAGATCAATCAAAAACTGAGTCCACGACAAATTTTTTAACGTTCGGCAAGTCTCTGAGTTCAAAAGCGTGATGTGGCATTGTCTTTGATATCGGTACACGCCAGGGAGAAGAGAGTGGTGGTGGATGGTCGGTATATTTTAATAGGTGTGAAGCTCAAAGTTGGTAAACAGTTCAGTGTTAGTAGTTGTAATAGTAGTAGTTGTTGAAGTGGTGGTAATAGTGTAGTAGTAGCAGTAGTAATAGTAGAATTAAAAGTAGAAGTAGTAGCAGTTGTAGTAGAAGTAATAGTGGTAGAGGTAGCAGCAGCAGTAGTAGTAGTAGTAGTAGTAGTAGTAGTGGTAGTAGTAGCAGAATAGTAATCGTAGTAGTAGTAGTTGTTGTTGTAGTAGAAGTTGTAATAGTAGAGGTAGCTGCAGTAGTAGTAGTAGTAGTAAAGGTGTAATCGTAGTAGTAGTGGTAGTAGTAGTAGTAGTATTAGTAGTAGTAGTAGTAGTAGTGGTAGTAGTAGTAGTAGTATTAGTAGTAGTAGTAGTAGTAGTAGTAGTAAAGGTGTAATCGTAGTAGTAGTGGTAGTAGTAGTAGTAGTAGTAGTAGTGGTAGTAGTAGTAGTAGTATTAGTAGTAGTAGTAGTAGTAGTAGTAGTAAAGGTGTAATCGTAGTAGTAGTAGTAGTAGTAGTAGTATTAGTAGTAGTAGTAGTAGTATTAGTAGTAGTAGTAGTAGTAGTAGTAGTAGTAGTAAAGGTGTAATCGTAGTAGTAGTAGTAGTAGTAGTAGTGGTAGTAGGAGAGATGATGGTTGTAGTTGTAGAAGTTGTATTAAAATATATTTAGTATTTGTAGTGACAGTAATAGCAGTGCTTTTTTCTGAGATTCTTAGTCTTAGTCGACCTGTACTTCTACATGGGCGGATGCCACCATGTAGGTCTCAGTTCTTGCGTGAGCTGCATGTAGTCGGAAGGAGGATTTCCTGCTTAACGGACTATGCTCGATCAGCGTATTACTCCGCTGTGTTGGGACAAGTGTCGCACAAGGTGGTTAACCGATGTGCGAGTCCATCTTAATAGACTCAAACACTTGAGCAAAGTAGACCCGCAGTTTGTTAGGTGCCGTATATGCTGTTCTTAACAAACCATATAACCATGACCGGTATCACACATGTAACAGTTCCAGCTGGAGCATGGGTGTTAAGGGTAGAGGTTATGGGGGCCGGCGACTCTTGGAACAAAGGTTACCTGAATGGGTGCAAAGGTCAATCCCGTCTCGACACTAAGTACACCAAGGAAGATAGGAGTTAGGGGACGATGGATCTGGTACATATGTGGGGAAGAAGAGGGAGGGGGTGCTAGGAGCTGACCCCTCTGGCGTTCCGATTGAGGTAGTGAGTGTTGGTGACAGTCAGAGTTCGCCACGTTCTGCTGCGACATTTAGAGTGATAGGAATTCTGAGTGATTCGTCCAATAACAACTAGTTGGAGGTAGACCCAAACTAGGGTGATGGCTAAGTCAGACAACCAACAGAAGACCATTGGGCAGCCATGGAGTTGCTTGAGACTATATAATACTCGGTAATGATGAACTCAGAAGACTGGCCTGGAAAGAAAGGGAGAGGGAGAGAGAGAGAAAGAGAGAGAGAGACTGAGATACTAACTAACAGGCTGACTATGAGAGCGAGTGATAAGCTGCTACTAGCTCGCAAGCTGACTACGAGTTTGTAAGAGATACAATGAGTTGCAGGGTGACTGAACCAGTATACGCCTTTGAATCTTGACCAGTCGCTCTTTAAGTGTGTGTGTTGGACACCATGTGACTAGCAGAGATCTGAATATGTGCTGTGCGTGCATGACACCGAGTGAACGATGTGTGTTATGAAGTATGAGTATGCACAGATCGACTGAGTGTGTGACCATAAGTGAATACGTGATTCCGACTAGAAGAACGGGATCGAAGTATTTGTAAACGCACAGACCGTCAGATTATAATTGGTCTGATAGTAAATGTGAAGTTTTTGATCACCTGTCTGAAGGGATCTGAGTATGTGTGGGTGCACAGAACGGCAGAGTACAGAATACGATCGTGAAGACGAGTTTATAAGAGTGTGTTGAGTAAGTAGATAAGGGGGGAGGGGTTGTATCGGCTAGAACTGGGTTGTGTTAGTTGGGGGAAATATTTAAAAACCAGTGCTTAAATCCTCCGCTGCAATTCAATATATATATATATAATCATTGGGATACCTTGGACAGAGAAAAGAACAAATGTAGACATTCGGCAAGAGTTGAGCATAGTGGAGAACTGGTTTATCAGCTAGAAAATGCATATACTTTGGTCACATCACGAGACACAGCGGTCTCGAGAGAACGGTGATGCAAGGTATGGTGCCAGGCAAAAGAGGAAGGGGTAAACCAAGAAGACGATGTCACCAAGATATCCAAGAATGCCTGGGTATGACTGTGGCGGAGGCTGGAGTTTTGGCAAGAGAACGAGTTTCTTTCAGACTGTGATGGGAGCGACGTTCTACAAAGGACATGCTACATGATGATGATGATATATATATATATATATATATATATATATATATATATATATATTAGGATTATTTAGTTCATATATATTTTGTTCTTTTTTAATATTGTTTCGGTTGATTTTTGTTAATATTGTTTTTGATTGTAAGTGTTGTTATTAAATATGACTCTTTTTGTTGTAGAGTATTTACTTTGTTATTTACTGTGTGTAGTCGTGTCGTGGTGTGGATATATGATGTAACATTTTAGATAAATAACTACTTAGTGAAACCTGGACTCTGCCACACACAGTCCTCTTACAACATGGGAAGTGGTGCTATTTTTGTCATTGTCATACACAAATCCCCAGTGGACCAATCGGGGTACGAGGGTATACTTAATTTAACTGGTTTAGAAGACTTAGAGTTTGTATACAACTAGTTTCTTGGAGGATGGTTTAACCGATGTGCGAGTTCATCTTAATAGACTCAAACACTAGAGCTAAGTAGCCCGCAGCCAGTTAAATGCACCTGCAGTTGCTATTAACAAACTATTTGGGGAAAGGTACAAAAACTTCGGTATATTTTTTTAATTGAATTTTGTCCGGTCAGCATCCCTAGTTACCTTCAGTCGTCTCGACTAATAGTCTTGCCACTGATCCAAGGTAACTCGGGATACGAGTGAGATTGCTGACCTACACGTATTCTTTCTCACTATAATCAAAATACAAGTGGGATTCCGTGGCGAAGTGGTTAATCCGTCGGCCTCGTGATCAGGTGCGACTTTTTCACGGGTGCTTGATGCGGAGTCCCCTGCATCTCGTGGTCGCCCTCTAGTCGTCTTGTCATTGACTTGCCACTGGGGTCGGTTGGCACGAGACGAGAGAGTGAGGATAAAAGTAGCGCAGTTAATCCTTACTAAAAATAGCGCTAGCAAAATAAATTAAGCCATCATCGTCTACGATGGACGGCGGCCTTTGCCTTTGTAATCCAAATACAGCGCACATCACCTTATTAAGACACACCCGTCTGATGTTATGACCATCATCGCTTCGCAATGGGAAATACCTTCAGTAATTGTGATATTGATATCAGCAGTGTTGTTGTTGTTGTTGTTGTTGTTGTTGTTGATGTTGTTGTTGTCGTTGATGTTATTGTTGTTGTTGTTGATATTGTGGTCGTTGATGTTGTTGTTGTTGTGAATGTGGTTGTTCTCGTGGCGCCTTAGTACTACTCACACAATGTGGACTTTTGTATTTTCAGATTGCAGTTTTGAACGTTTATTTGTTTTGTAGATGACGTATATCATAAGACACGTAGGCAATAAACCATTATCATCATGTAGCATGTCCTTTGTAGAACGTCGCTCTCACCACAGTCTGTCTGAAAGAAACTCGTTCCCTTGCCAAAACACCAGCTTCCGCCACAGTCATACCCAGGCATTCCTGGATCTCTTGGTGCCATCGTCTTCTTGGTCTACCCCTTCCTCTTTTGCCTGGTACCATACCTTCCATCACCGTTATCTCAAGACCGTTGTGTCTCTTGATGTGACCAAATTTATATGCTATAAACCACCCACTACAAATACACTAATTGTAGATAAACATGGCAACCTTCTTACTGCAGAAAAAGAAAAGATAAAACGTTGGACAGAACATTTTACAGAGATAGACCATATCCCACAACAACCACTAATTTTGAAAACGAAACAGACATGCCCCTCTTACCAGTGTCCTGTACAGAATTTACACTCGCAGAAATCAAAAGAGCCATCCACAAACTAAAGAATTTTAAGGCAGCAGGAGATGATGAAATAACTGGTGAAATGTTAAAAGCCGCAGATGATACCACCATAACTCATCTCCTATCCATCATAAATGATGCGTGGAAAGAGGAAAAGTCATCCCAACAGTGTAAAGATGGTATTATAGCAAATTATCAAAGAAAGGAGACTTATCCGATTGTAACATACAGATGGTCATGGCTCAACTATGTACCTCAGCATCATACAAGATCTAAAAACAGTGACGTCACACCGTTCCAACTGAAGGACAAATAGAAGGTCAAGGAAGCCAAAAACCAAAAGGGGAAGAAGAGGTGAAATAAGAAAGTTTAGAAAAATCCACACGGTACTCGGCACTACAAAGACAGCCACAAATATCACACCGACACATACGAAAAGTACTCATCAAACTCTCCCTCCTCGCGAGGCAGCGGAGTACAGGGTTCCCTCTCTGGATCCCACATGGACCTTGGTCAACCCCCTTCCGTCCAGGCAACACAGTTGCGCACAAATTATGAGACTAAAGATAGGCCTACAATGGGGTGCTATAGAGGTTGTAGTCAAAGAGGAGAGTTTGGGTCAGAGAAGTGGGAATTAAGTAGTGGAAAAGCAAACATTAAAATGATGCAGCAAAAGCAAAAAGTGGAAAAACAATAAAATTGCAAACTAAAATGTTTTTTATGCAAATGTGTGAAGCATAGTAAATAAAAGAGAAGAATTGGGACTGTATGTCATCATGTAGCATGTCCTTTGTAGAACGTTGCTCCCATCACAGTCTGTCTGAAAGAAACTCGTTCCCTTGCCAAAACTCCAGCTTCCGCCACAGTCATACCCAGGCATTCCTGGATATCTTGGTGCCATCATCTTCTTGGTCTACCCCTTCCTCTTTTGCCTGGCACCATACCTTCCATCACCGTCCTCTCAAGACCGTTGTGTCTCTTGATGTGACCAAAGTATTTGCATTTTCTAGCCAAAATGGAATTGATAAACCAGTTTTCCTCTATGCTCAACTCTTGCCGAATGTCTACATTTGTTCTTTTCTCTGTCCAGGGTATTCTGAGGATCTTTCTGTAACATTTTGACTCGAAGGATTCGATTCTTTGTCTAGAAGTTTTGGTAATTGTCCATGCTTCACAGCCATAAGCTGCCACATGAAAAACACAGGCTTTCAAGACTTTTACTTTTATCGTTTTGTTGGTGCCCTGCCATAATTTCTTCAGGCTGTTCAGTCTATGTATTGCCATAGCTAGCCCTCTCATAGACAGCACAGGGAAAAAAATAAGTGAGAATAGGGAGGCAGCAAATCTACTCAATCACTACTTTGGCACAGTGTACACAAAGGAGGACTGCTCCGAGATCCCAGAGCCTATAGATATTTTTCAAAGAGACATGGATACAGCAGGATTAGGATCAATCTGTATTACAGAGGAAATGGTTTTTAAAAAATTGGAGGGGTGAAAGTGGATAAATGTCCAGGTCAAGATGGTATTCACCCAAAATTGCTGTTTGAAACTAGAGACCAATTAGCAAAACCATTGGCTATATTATGTTCTCAATCACTTGCACAAGGGATTGTTCCACGGGATTGAAAAGATACGGGAGTGATCCCCTTATTCAAAAAGGGCAAAAAAGCAGATCCAGCAAACTATGGACCTGTGAGCTTAACGAGCATAATCTGTAAATTGTTAGAGTCAATAATCAAAGAAAACATTGGAATGCATTTAGACAAATTTAATCTAATTAGAAATAGTCAGCATGGGTTTACCAGAGGGAGATCATGCTTAACAAATCTATTAGAATTCATGGAGGAGGTTACCAAAATGTTAGATAAAGGGAAGCCAGTGGACGTTATTTATCTGGATTTTGCAACGGCCGTTGATAGAGTACCTCATCAAAGATTATTTCGAAAGTTAAAATCACATGAAATAGGTGGGGAAGTTGCCAAATGGATTGAAAATTGGTTAACGGGAAGAAGGCAAATGGTGGGTATAAATAAGGAGTACTCTGAGTGGTGTGAAGTGAAAAGTGGAGTGCCACAGGGCTCGGTTTTGGGACCAATTTTATTCTTGATATATATAAATGATTTGGACATAGGTATGGGATCCATTATTGCAAAATTTGCTGATGACACAAAACTATGCAGTAGTGTCTCATCTAAAACAGAAGTGGATATATTGAGGTCGGATTTAGATAAAATTCGAGAATGGTCTGTAATCTGGCAAATGGAGTTTAATGTACAGTCATCCACATGGGTATATCCAAAATGGAACATAACTACAGAATGGGAGAGAACAATATTAGAAAAATAGATAAAGAAAGGGACTTAGGAGTTATAATAGATCATACATGTAAGGTGAGGGAGCAAGTTCAGGTAGCAGTAAAAAAGGCAAATGCAATGTTAGGGATGATAAAAAGAAATATTAAATGTAGGAGCAAGGAAGTGATAGTCAAACTGTATAAAGCATTAGTTAGACCTAGATTGGAGTACCGTGTACAGGTGTGGAGTCCTTATCAGAGACGGATATAGACATGCTGGAGAGAATACAAAAAAGAGCGACAAAGCTGATAGTGGGATTCCAGAATTACAGTTATGAGGAAAGATTTTTTAAAACCGGCTTACAGTGTCTGGAAGAGAGAAGAATTCGTGGTGACTTAATACAGGTGTATAAGATGATCAGAGAAATGGATAAATTAGACTAAAACAATTTTAAAAAATACAACCACCAACAAGAACAAGAGGGCACAGCTACAAGTTGACTAAGGAGAGGTCCAGATTAGATATTAAGAATTATTTTTTTAGCCAGAGAGTTGTGAATGCTTGGAATGCATTGCCAAGGGAGGTGGTGGAGGCAGGGACAGTTATTGCATTTAATAATAGATTGGATGCGTACAGCTTCTAGAGCAAGGTGATGTAAATGTAACTGGTTGTATACAGACTCTGCAGAGTCTTCTAAACCAGTATAAAGACGTTAAGTTAAGTTAAGTTAGTTAAGTTAAGTTAAGTTTCAGTCGTATGCGCCGTATTTGGCGCGCAAAGAACATATATAGATTAGAAATGTTATATGAATCTCACGTGACTTCTGCTCAGATTTTTACCCAGTCTGTTATTTTAATCATTTTTCTTTCACGTTACAATTCTTAATTAAACCAATTATTTTTATTTTTATTATTATATTAATATTAGAATTATTAGAATCATTAATTGTATTACTATACGTTTTACAATTATTACTACGAGACGTGTTCTTCTTCTTCTTCTTCTTACGCTGTCAGACATCGACCTTTATTTTTTTGAAAAAAGCGGCGGTCATCCTGAGGCTATCGACACTGCCACAGAGCTTGTCTAGTGTTGCCACTGGTGATGGCCATATCTGCTCTCTCTGATCCTCGTATGTCGGGCAGTTTTGCAGCAGATGTTTAGCGGTCATTTTTCCGGTACCACAAGGGCATTCGTCAGTGTCACCTATCTTCAATTTGTTGAATAGGTGGTACCTTAGTCTATTGTGGCCAGTGCGAAGTCTGAAGACCACGATCTGCTCTCTTCTGTTCAACTGGTAATAGGCATCGTTTTTTGTGTATCCTGTGTGTTCGGTTTCCCATTTGGTCATGTATCTAGCTCTAATAA
Organism: Ariolimax columbianus; assembly: GCA_036924085.1. Classification (NCBI taxonomy): domain Eukaryota; kingdom Metazoa; phylum Mollusca; class Gastropoda; order Stylommatophora; family Arionidae; genus Ariolimax; species Ariolimax columbianus. Next base: position 60,062,227 of record JAVGWX010000015.1, on the reverse strand, counting down.
GCCGTTTTGACTCTTCGTATGTCATACTAGTATCTGGTTGTGGTAGTCTTGCACCTTCTTTTGCCAGTCCTTACCAGCACCTTACCAGCGGAAATTTGTGACTTGAATTTATTTGGTTTCAATGATCCGGGATGTGTCCATTGAATGCTAGTAATTTTTCTACTCGGCTCAAAATGGTGGCACCACGATTCATCACCTACCACTATTCGCAAAAGAAACGAATCACCTTTCTCTTCGTATCGCAGCAAGTGGTTCAAACTCCATCCCATGCGTTCTTCCTTATGGTGGTTGGTCAGCAACTGATGTACCCATTGTGAACACACCTTCCGATACTTCAGTTTCTTGCTAACCACCATTTGAATTGTCCCTAGCGACACAGCGAATTCATCTGCTAGCGAACGTAAGCTCAGGTAACGGTCTACCCGAATCGCTGCATCAATGTTGGTGAAGGCATTTTCTGACTCAACAATATGAGTCTGACCTGGTCTCGGAAGATCTTTCGTTAACTCCCGCCCTTCTTTAAACATCGTTGTCCAGTTCTTCGCTGTTGTCTTCGACACACTTTTGTCACCATACACTGCCTGCATTCTGCGATGAATGTCAACTGGTCGACATCCTTCAGCTGTTAGAAACCGAATCACCGCTCGCTGATCAACTCTGGACGGATTCCGTATCACACCCGCCATGTTTTCAACGGTCTGCTGAGGAAACTATGAGTCGGAGGATAATTAAATTTCCAAACTTGACGGTTGGTATGTGCTGTTTACACCAGAAGTGACGTCATCATGCGCATCGTACGTATGTTCACTTGGTGCAGTTAGGTCTGGTTTCATTTGAACACGCCTCATATTTATATTATTATTTTATTATATTATCACCAGATACCTGAAGTGTATTGTTTTTGTTGAAATATCACAACTATGGTCTAAGTTTTATGCGCTGGTGTGTTCTCAGTTTATATCCTTAAAACTATAAACTATATCATTAGTTTCGTTTCCTTTTGTTAAAAATTTGCCATCCCACGTCTTTCTTTTGACAGCAGATCCAAGTTGATGCTCCCAGTGTCTGACCTAAATGCTGTCAGTGAAAATGAGGACTGAACTAGCGAAACAAATATTCGGCTGCTAACAAGAATTAGTTGGACTTCACGTAGTTTATGACTGACAATGTGTCGTTCTCAAATATAAACACCACAGAATGATATTGTGAACGGTTTTCTTTTGATGTTCTGTAAAAATAAAGGAAATTAGAAGAGTGAATTACAAAGTGACTATATTTATCTTCTTCTTCTTCCCCCCGTAGTATCAGAGGTCGTTGGGATATCATACCTCAATGACGATTTATTGACCATTTCCCTCGTCTTGGTCAAGCATTCCTTCTGTTTACAAATCTGATCTGTCCAGCTCCCCCTAGATTTTCACTCGTTCTCGTTCGATGACCTAATTCCTTGAGTACAGTATTGGTCAGCTCCCTTGACCTTGACATGTCCGCACGATTAGAGTTCAAATAATTGTCCTATATTTTGTCGGAATATGTTCAGAATGTTGCCCACGCAGATTAGCAGAAATGCAACTTTGTTCGTGAAATTCGGAATTAACTTGAGAATAATTATGTCTTATTAGTATAGCTATGCGTCTTTTACACATGCTGTTTTCGTATTCACGATTAGGGCTCAATGTTAGATCATGATCAGTGTGTTTTAACTGATCGTGAGGTCGGCTTTGGCTTTTCATGATATTATATAAATATATGTTTTTAATATTTAACAAACTTAACTGTACATGCATTTGTAACATTTGCTTGTTTGGTATCACTAATACAATACTGAATACATTTGCTTGTTTGGTATCACTAATACAATATATATCCTTGTTTGGTATCACTAATACAATACATTTGCTTGTTTTGGTATAACTAAAACAATACATTTGCTTGTTTTGTATCACTAATACAATACATTTGCTTGATTGGTATCACTAATACAATACATTTGCTTGTTTGGTATAACTAAAACAATACATTTGCTTGTTTGGTATCACTAATACAATACATTTGCTTGTTTGGTATCACTAATACAATATATTTGCTTGTTTGGTATCACTAATACAATATATTTGCTTGTTTGGTATCACTAATACAATACATTTGCTTGATTGGTATCACTAATACAATACATTTGCTTCTTTGGTATCACTAATACAATACATTTGCTTGTTTGGTATCACTAATACAATACATTTTCGACTATTTTCTTTAGTTAAGAAAGTGGATGTTGTTGTTCTATAGAGTTTTAATTAACCTGTCTGTGGCTGAAGCACGACCTTTCAACCATATCCTACCTTTAGTTATATCGGGGGTATGAACCATTAAAAAGTAGTCACCATCTAGACCTTGAAGTGTACGTAAGTTTACAACAGTTTTTTTTAATTTTACGTGTTTGCCTCACTAGTTTCTACTGGCGGATGCGCGCCTATTCCACACCAGACGTAGTCAATTAGGCGATATTAAGACGCATCAACCAGTGCTTGGATGCATGTGTGCGCCTGTATGTACCTATGCTAGGTTTGTGCGCTATCAGAAGCTAGCCCAACCAAAGTGCAATGGAAGAGCCTCACCATGAGGGCGCGTGTGAAAGTTGTGCAAGAGTGTGATTGTAGGAAAGAGTCAAGTGAAAGAGAGTGAGGTAAGAAGAGAGACATCTGTTTGGAGGACTGGACAAATATATAGACATTGTCATGGCAACGAATGATACATACGGCTGTAACTTTCAAAAGTACTTTGGCTTTCCTGTTAGTTATGTAACACTTCCTCTGAGCTTAGCAATTATGTGTAAAAGTGTTCTAGTGATTATAACTCTGAGTAAAACCGCCTCCCTGCGTTCAAACGTTAATATATTCATGGCATCCATGGCTATCACAGATATCTTCCTGGGCTTCTCCTATGTTGGCGTTGGGGCTGTTAAAGGCTCCTCGATCGAATTTCAAACATCGGTTAATATAATAGACAGTTTTATGCTTGGAGATTGGTTTTTTGCTATTCTACTTTCCTTTGCACATTTGGGAATCATAACAATTGATCGCTACATTTACATTGCTCATCCGTTTTACTACATTCAACGAGTGACGACAAGAACAATTTTCATTAGTCTCCTCTGTGTGTGGACTCTGGGATCTGTCTACTTCTGTATCCCATTGATTGTCTACCGAAGCAGCAAATACATTGAGAAATGCATCATGCTACACCCACCAATGGAGTACTTTTTGGTAGGGGCCGCTGTCTACATTATTTGCTCCATCACAGTACTGGTTTTCAACTTCAGAATTGCCAGTTTGGCTTTCAAGCATAAAAGAGCGGCCATTGCTCGCAGGTTTCGAAATGTAGACTCTACTGACTCTGTTATTTTGAAAACCAATTTAACAGCGGCTTTTAGAAGTGCTAAATATTTGGCTATGACGTATGGCGTCTTCGTAGTGTGCACTTCACCCCCGCTAATTGCTTATGGGTTAAGCGTGTTCTATGTTTTTCCTGAGCATGTTTTCTTGCCAGTTATGTTTCTGGTTCCTGTCAATTCCATTTTGTGTTTTATGATATTCTGTTACATGAACAGACAGTTCTGTATAGCTGTTAAGAAATTATTTTCACCACAACAGAAGTGTTTCTGCTGGCAAAAATGTCTGGCAAAATAATAAGCAATGTAATATAAGAATATCATGTAGAACTCAACGTCTTAGGTAAATAGATTGGATGCGCATAACTTTTAGAGCAAGTAAATGTAAATGAAACTGGTTCAACACTGGTTGTTTACAGATTTTGCAGTGTTTTAAACCAGTATAAAGACGTTAAGTTAAGTTGTTTTGTTGCGTTTGCCTTATTTATCTATTCACTAAGGCGGTGTGCGTTGCACTGTGCTTTTTATTTTGCACCTGTCGGCACAGTGCATCTGACTTTTGCATGCATTTATGTAAGGGTCTGCTTCCTCCTGCATTTTCTAACGGTTTGCTTCCCCAGGGTAACGGCCGGTGCTGCGATGGGGATCAAACCTTCGGTTGTGAACCGTGTCACTTAACCACTAGCCCACGCCGTTAAGTTGAGTCTTTATGTTGATTTAGAAGACTGCAGAGTATATAGACAACCAGTATCTCATTCCAGTCGTGTAATTTCGTTACGAAGTGATCATTGGAATAGTCCGTAAGTCCCCACTGCGCAGTCATGCTGGTGCTAGAGGGGATGGGCTGTTGGTTCTGGGGTTGGCATACTCCATCTCTTCCCTAATCAGCGGGCTAGGCTTGAGCAGGATCGTTGGTTTCACTTCTTTTTTCCTGCAGCTGCCCCACCCCCACCACCTCCACCCACTGTGTACTTGTAAATTGGCTGCCCCTTGATTGATTGATTGATGAAATAAAAAGATTGTGAAAATCCGCTTAAGAGGTGAAAACAGGATGAAGAAATGGTTATACGATGGTGACTGCAATGTCTACATGCACACCAGTTTTCGATAATAGGTGGTAAAATATTTGATTCAATGTAACTAAAAAAACACAGCACAATTATGTAAACAGTGCACAGAACGTATCTCAATGATTATTTATAAACGTCAATAGAAAGCCAGTGATGCTCAAGAATGAATTGGAATCAGTAGATAAAGCCATATGTTCTAAGAACACCAAATGGAAAGACATGCTATAGAGATACACCATTGTTTCCCTTCTGATGTTATTCTAAAATGTTTGAGAAGAGTATCTGGATATTTTGTGATTGCTATGAAGTTAAATTGGTTTTGTGATTGCTATGTAGTTATGTTGGTTTTGCTGAGAAACAAAAAATCATGGTTTGAATATTTTCATTTTTGGTTACTATAGGTCTGTGTGGAATAAAAGAAGGGAAACAAATTTTTTTTTTCTTGTATTCTGCAATTGAGGAAATATCAAAATATTTTTGTGGTTAACTTAACGTTCTGCATACATGTGCTATATTTTCATATTGTTTCTAAATATGTATAGTTCTAATCTGATACGTTAGTTTGAAGGTTGTTTGATAGTCATGTGAAAGTTATTGTGACCTGTGCACCAGACAGAAATAAAGAGAGGGGAATACAGAAACAGTCATTGTGAGACACACATGACAAAAATATGAATAAAATAATGGCTGGAACAGTTTCAGTGTTGATACATTACAAAGTTGTTTTTGTTTCTTAATTTTACGTGTTTGCTTCACTAGTTTCTACTAGTGGTGGTGCGCCTATTTCACCCCAGACAGTAGTCAATTGGGCGATATTAAGACGCATAAACCAGTGCTTCGATGTATGTGTGCATCTGTATGTATCTATGCTAGGTTTGTACGCTCTCAAAAGTCAGCCCAACCAAAGTTCAATGGAAAGGCCTCACCCTGAGGGCGCGTGTGAAAGTTGTGCAAGAACTGCGATATTTCCATCTTTCAGTACGACACATCCGACTTCAGCAGGCACTTTTTAGTACAAGTTTAGCCTTTCCTCTTCAATCCCTTCTCCTTCAGCCAGTCTACTTTAGTGCAGCCTGTTATCCAGGATTACCATGTGAAGGGTCTTGGCAGGTCTGGTTCGCTGGCCCTGACGCTAGCTATTGGTTACTGACGGCTGCAGCTCATGTACTGCTCAGTATCTCGATCACCTCTCTCCTTTTCAATTTTCCTTATTTCGATCTCTCCCTATCAATCCTCATTATTTTAACGTCACTCTCCAACAACATTCATTTCTTCAACATTTCTCTCTCTATCAACCACCATTATTTCAAAGCCTCTATTCCTATCAATATCCATTCCTAAAATGTCTTTCTATCAACATCCATTCCTCCAATGCCTCTCTAATCAACATCCATTCCTCTGTCTATCAACATCAATTCCTTCAACATTTCTCTTTCTATCAACCTTCTTCCACCAGTGCTTCCCTCTCTACTAACATTCATCCCTTTCACCTCCATTCTTTCAATATCTACCCCTCTTAACTTCTATTACATCAATATCTCCATTCCTTCAATGTCTATTTCACTGACTCTTCCCTCTTCCAACATCTCTCTCACTCAATCTCCATTCTTTCAGAATCTCTCCCACTCAAATTGGATTCCTTCAACATTTCTCCGACTCATTCTTCAACGTTTTTCTATCTCAACCTTCAGTCCCTCAACATATCTCCATCTCAATCCATCTCTCTTCCCTCAGCATACTGTCTTTAACAAAATATAAGATACAAATCTTGTATTGTATACAGTCTTCTCTTTTTGTTTAGAGATTATCTTCTATATTTAAATTCTTTCAGTGCTTCACAAATTGTCTTTTTCTTTTTAAAACAGTCAATATCACAGATCAAGAAAGAGCTTAGAATTGCGCTTATTCCGTTTAATTATTTTAATTTCTAAATCAATAGTCTTTTTGTAGCAATCTCGAAGGCTGCGTGGTCTAGGGGTGAAGCGCCTGATCACCAAAAAGATAATCATTTCTATATGCTTTTCTTTGATCAAAGTCATGTTACAAGGTTACATAAAAGGAAAAACAATATTCCTTATGTATGGAGACACTGGAATCATTATGTAATATCAGTGAGATGGTTATCGTAAGTATGAGCTTTCATAAGTCTCTGAATGTGTGTATTGTTCTTTCAGTTACAAACATACATGGCAAAGTTCTTTGATAACTCTCACACACATTTCTAATGTGTTAGAACTGGTTATGTCTAATGATGTGATTTATAGAAGAAAAAAAACCCACAAAATCAACTGCGTTTGTTAGTTATTTAATATGTATGACATTTAAATACCAGCAACAAATAAAACAAAAATTTGTTTAACACATTCTTTAACACATATAGATAACATTGGAAAACAGCTGTTTGACTAGTTTCATTATGGGACACCTAACACAGATGTAGTGGCATTGTAGTCCTCTAAAAGGTGTGTTGTAGTCAATCATGGGTACCAGTCAGGAGAGGGCATTCGGGTAAGGCCATGAGGAGCAATTCAAATGTATAGACAACTTGTATAGGCAGAAGACAAAGCAGTGAATGAGAATAACTCATAGCTGGCTGCTTCCATCAAAGTCAGTGAACGACAGCTGACCATGACTTTATTCTACCTCCAAGTGACAGTCTTGGAAACAGGGCAGGGATCGCAGAGAGAAGGAAAACCCAGTCCCAAAAATTGCTATGCTCAAACCAGATGTGGTAGGCCGAAAGACGATATAGCAGCCTTGTTGTAAAATATGATACAATGTCCATTTTTAGGATGGACGCCAGAAATAAAAAGTAATACACAATTTTGTACAGGCCTTTTCTTTCAAGTGTTTAAAAATTATATAAACATCCAATTTATTTTTTGTGTGGCCAAATTACAAGTGGCTGAGTGCCCACATGTTCAATCCTTAGGATCTCCTAAAGCAAGTTATCAATCCAATCCAATATGTACTTCCTAATAAACTATTTCTTACTATGATCTTCCTCTTCTTCTTCGATCAACTGATGCTATACTTCTAGTCCGGTGAGGTTCACGAAGGTGACTGTGCGTTTTAGGTTCCCAACAGCTTGTCAAGCATGGTTGCCAGACATCCTCTCTTTGGTCTGTAGAGCAGTAATGCAGGATATGTTCTAGTGTTTGCTTGGGTGCTCCACAATCACACATGGCGGTGCCTCTGTGACCCATTCTGTGTAGATGATGGACCTTGAGTCTGCAATGTTCCGTTCTGAGTCTGAAGATCTTTGTCTGCCCATGTCTGCCAAGTTTGTCTATGCTGTCATTTTCTGGCTTGTATTATTTGTACTGGTCTCTCCATTCTGTACTAATGGATAGTATGATGATGTCTTTGCTTCTTTATAGCTCTGTTAATGGCGAGTCTGTGTGCCACCACGTCCAGTTTTTGCAAGCTCGGCTTTTGCGAGCTCATCAGCTTTCTTGTTTCCAAGGACACAATATTGGGCCAGAATGGTATGGCAATTTTGCTATAAAATAAATACACCACCAAGAGTTGAACATTTCTAGAAACTCCCTGATAATTGCATACATTTGTTTGTAGTTTGTATATTTTATCGTTAATTGGCAAAAATCAAAACTAGCCTGTGCACTGCATGGTGACTGCAAGGACAATCGACCTTTATTCCTCCGGACTTTAATCCTCCAGGGGGACGGCGTGGGCTAGTGGTTAAGTGACACGGCTCACAACCAGGAGGTGCTGGGTTTGATCCCCATCACAGCATCGGCCGTTACCCCAGAGAAGCAAACCCTTAGAAAATGCAGGAGGAAGCAGGCCCTTAGATAAAATGCATGCTGAAAGTCGGATGCATTGGACCGACAGGCACAAAATAAAAACCGCAGTGCAACGCTCACCGCCTTGGGGATTAGAGAAATAAGGCGAACACACACAAATAAACCCAAAAAAAACCAGCAATGGGAATATATGTCATAATGATAAATAGTTTGACTTTTAGTTAAGATAGAGCAAAACAAATGTCTAATATCTGCACCCCATGAACTACATTTATCCATTTGAGACAGTTCAACAAGTGCTACCTGCTTGCTCTAGACTGACCACAGAAAGATAAATGCTGTTGCTGGCCACACCAACAACCACAGACGGCACATACAGCTTTCCTCAACTACAAAACACATAAATTCCTCAACTTGGTACTGATTGTGAAAGAAAAAAATTAAGTAGTCCTAGTTAACCAGCAACATGACATGACATAATTTGAGTTCTCTGGCAGCTATCAGAGGCATGAATGATTGATTTGATCCCTTTTTTTTATAAAACTAGCTTAAACTATGGAAGTCTTCTTCTTCTTTGCTGTTTGTTCTCAAACTCCCGCTACCAAGCCCCGAAAAGGGCTTTGTAAGTAACAGCAAGTAGTCCGAAAAATGGTATGAGTTTGTTTCAGTTTACAATATTTGCACCTTTCGGTCCGACACATCCGACTTCAGAAGAACCACATAAGTAACTGACCTACTGACATAGACTCAGTGTCTTGCTGTAGGTACATTAATGTGTCATTGTGCGTACAAAGCACACTGCAATGCAGTAAACAAATAGTCAATGCAAGAAATAATATAATTCACATGCTGACAAACACTGCATGTTGAGTATCCCCAACAGTGCTCCGCACGTCAGCCCTTTCACTATGTCTCTCAGTGGCAGAGTATGCAGCACCAGTATATAATGCATCTACACACATGAAACAGGTAAATGAGACATGCCGAATTATAACAGGATGTCTTAAACCGACACTAACGGAAAAGGGCTATGCGATCGCTGGTATCACACCTCCGGATATTAGAAGGCATGTCACATCTGAAGTTGAGAAACAAAAGCAGTCCTGTGATGAGAGACAACCTCTTTTTTTACATACATCAGAAAGAATACAACTGAAATCAAAGAAGTTCTTTGCGGACTGTACAGCCCTCAGAACAGAGCCCCAAGAGAAACCACACAGAAAAGTGGCCTCAAAAGAACGGTGAAGGTTGTATGGAGATCAAAGAAGAACTTGCACCAGGACTGATTTGTCATATACTACATGGAGATCGGAGAACAGGTGTGTCCAGATGTGGATCTAACCTGAAAAAAGTGGGGATATGAGGACAATGAATATGGCGAATGTCGGGGTCACCCAGGACACCTGATTATATGTCCCAGTATACAGGAATCCTGTACAGTGGAATATATGTTGGTGGTAAATGGAAGAGCACTGACGGTAACTGGTTTTTTGGCGAAGACTATGTGATACTGTCGGACACAAAAAGTAAGTAATTAAGTTAGTGATGTTGATCCCATCACCCAAAACCTGCCATTGGTGAAGAATAATTGGGCCTAACACCATATTCCCAATATGCCACAATGGCATGTTAAAGGGATCTTTACTTTTTCTGTCCTTTTATATATGAATTAATCTGTAAATAAAAGTATAGGTCAGGAAAGCCACATGTCCTTAATCCAACATAATAAATTATACATATGGAATCTGCATACATATAGATATATATACATATATATACATATAGAATAGGAAAGTCATTGGTGTTATCAGAAGAGACAGAATGCGGAACGAGGATATTACATGGTCGGCACTACGTCTTGTGTCGAATACATTTCCAGGCAGAAAATAAGTTGGTTTGGTCATCTCATGAGAATGCACCCTCATCAACTTCCACTGATGGATTACAACGCTGGTAGATCTGGCTACAGGGCAAGGGGACGGCCGCAAGGTAGATGGATAGATCACAGAGTGATTGTGCAGCAACAAGGGCTCACATTGACCGACGCAATGCACTTGGCGCAGGATGGACGGCTTAAGCTTCCCACGACGCTTAATGGCACAAGTGGAAAGAAAACTAACTAACTAAACGAACATAGAATCTGCCAAAATCAGGCTTGAGACAATTTTGTAGTATTAATGGCAAATACATTTAAGGAATTTCCAGATAAAGCAAACTCCTGAAGGTCTCCCAGAACTCCTTCAATCTATTGTCCTTATTTGAGCAAAACTTTCTGAAATCAGCCAGCATTGTGTCCTGGAAGTTCTCGTCACCAGTGTTACCAGATCGCCAGCGACGAGAAGACATGTAATTCCAAGACCACAGAAAGCCGACCTCATTCACAGCAGATTCTGGTCGGCCTTGCCGAGAAATGTAAAGTCTATGAAGGTCAGAGAAAGATCTATTCACCTGTCCCATAGTCTCAACAACAAGTTGAGGACTAGATGTGGATGTTAGCTGGGCAGAACAGTTTGCTGTAGCTGGTGTACTTTCTGGTATGAGTAAAAACATGCCTACTGTACAGTGTACATATTGGTGGTTCAAATTTTTCACATCTTCTGGCATGACAGCAGAATCTGGCACTTTGACGCTGGCAGGCAGGAAACCAAACCTGTGGACAGGGATAAACAATAAAAATCTATCTATAGCTACAAGTGACACAGTCAACACAAGAACACTTAAACCATTGCAGAAAAAAAAGAAATTGAAGGATAGGAAAAGACAAATTAATTTTTTTTGCGTTTGCCTTATTTATCTATTCCCCTAGGCGGTGTGCATTGCACTGTGGTTTTTATTTTGCGCCGGTCAGCCCAGTGCATCCGACTTCAGCATGCATTTTATGTAAGGGTCTGCTTCCTCCTGTATTTTCTAAGGGTTTCCTTCCCTAGGGTAACAGCCTGGTGCTGTGATCGGGATCAAACCCAGCACCTTCTGGTTGTGAGCCGTGTCACTTAACCACTAGTCCACATCGTTCCCCCCAATTAAGAGCTTGTAATTCACAAGAAATGATGGACGACAATATTGGAAACATTCTTGGTGTCCTATACCCTCAACAGGTTATTAATATAATTTATGTGATGAAAATGGTGACAACAATATTATGTTAATTCATACTAAAACATATGACAATAATGTTATGTTAATTCATACTAAAACAGATGACAATAATGTTATGTTAATTCATACTAAAACATATGACAATAATATTATGTTAATTCATACTAAAACAGATGACAATAATGTTATGTTAATTCATACTAAAACAGATGACAATAATAATGTTAATTCCCCTAAAACAAATAACAATAAAACATTTCTTCATACTAAAACAGATGACAATAATGTTATGTTAATTCATACTAAAACAGATGACAATAATAATGTTAATTCCCCTAAAACAAATAACAATAAAACATTTCTTCATACTAAAATAGATGACAATAATGTTATGTTAATTCATACTAAAACAGATGACAATAATGTTATGTTAATTCATACTAAAACAGATGACAATAATATTATGTTAATTCATACTAAAACAGATGACAATAATGTTATGTTAATTCATACTAAAACAGATGACAATAATAATGTTAATTCCCCTAAAACAAATAACAATAAAACATTTCTTCATACTAAAACAGATGACAATAATAATGTTAATTCCCCTAAAACAAATAACAATAAAACATTTCTTCATACTAAAACAGATGACAAGAACATGTTCTCAATTCATCTTACTAATGTCCATGTGTTAACATGGTCTGAAAGGGAAGCAAAGAATAGATAAATAAACCTGCCATGCATGTTGTAAGAGACAAACTAAGAAGGGATGGGCACAGGGCTGGCTGCCCTATCCTGTAGAACTTTAAGTCACTAAACTTCAACAAATATGGATTAGTCAAAAGACATTATGGGAGCCGCTTAGCGTGCTGGCTTCACATCTGAGCGGTCCTGGGTTCCTTCCCCGGTTGAAGAGGAAATGGTTCTTCAGACCGCAATGGCTCCCGGGTCGACCCAGCCTTAATTGGGTACCAGTTCAGTCCGGGAATTAAAGGCAGCCAGCTTGATGCTGTCCACTTCATCCACTAAGTGCCGTCAATTACAATATAATATGCGCTTAACACAATATTTCCTATGCGCCGCGTGACGGGATTTTACAAAGACAATATAACTCAACCATTCAAAACAGAAAACATGAAAGGAAATGAGATTACACGAAAATAGCTGGTACATGTCTGACAGATTTGGTAGATATTTAAAGCTGACAACGAGCAATATTATCTGACAGAAACAGGTCACAACAATATTATGTTAATTTAATTACAGAATGAAACTTGTGACAATGATACGTTAATTTATCTGACAGAAATTAGTGACAAAATTAGAAACAACAATAATATAATAATCTACCTGACAGAAATTTGTGACAACAATTTTATGTTAATTTAATTACAGAATGAAACTTGTGACAACAATATGTTAATTTATCTCACAGAAATCGGTGACAGCAATATTAATTTAATTTATCTGAGAAAAATGTATGACAGCAATATAATGTTAACTTATCTGATTAAACAGGGAGAAACAATACCTTTTTACTATTGCATCTTGAATAATATATAGTATCTCTTGTCTCCTCTCATCTGAGCAGCCTATGAAACAATGCACACAAACATATTAATAATGATCTGTCATCTGTAATTAAATATATCTTGATGCACAAAAAGATAGAGAGTCAAAAAGACACTTTAACATTTTTCTATTAGCAGAATATGCCATATTGTGGTTGTTTTACTTCCCATTGTACGAGGGGACTTCAAATTAAAACCTGACACATAAAGAAAATGAAAGCCATATAGTCCTGCTTACAGATGCTCTTGCCGTATTCACAGCGCTAAAAAGCCAGAAAAACACTGAGCTTAATGACTTAAGAGCAGCACTCTGCCAACTGTGCCAGCAGTCCGCACCAAAAAGGGTAGTGGTACAGTGGGTCCCATCACACTGCAACATCCAAGGCAACGAGGAGGCAGACAGACTGGCAAAAGAAGGTGCAAGACTACCACAAACAGATACTAGTATGACGTACGAAGAGTCAAAACGGCTTATCAAAGCCAGATACATGACCAAATGGGAAACCGAACATACTGGTTACACCAAAAACGATGCCTATTACCAGTTGAACCGAAGAGAGCAGGTCGTTGTCTTCAGACTTCGCACTGGCCACAATAGACTGAGGTACCACCTATTCAACAAATTGAAGATAGGTGGTACCGACGAATACCCGTGCAGTACCGGTAAAATGACCGCTGAACATCTGCTGCAGAACTGCCTGACATACGAGGATCAGAGAGAGCAGATGTGGCCATCACCAGTGGAACTGCAAGACAAGCTCTATGGCAGTGGCGACAGCCTCAGGATGACCGCCGCTTTTTTCGAAAAAATAATGGTTACTGTCTGACTGCGTACGAAGAAGAAGAAATTAAAACCTTAAAAGTTTGAAATTAGAAAAACCATGCCTTTATATTGTAGCTCATTAGTAGGGTTGTTAAGTATGTAAAGACTGTCCTGCATATGTCATCACGGTGCAGACGAACAGAATGACGTCATAATTGCAGTTAAAAGATGGCACCACACTACTGACATGCACAAAAGAGGAGCGGCATTCTGTTATCTGTTTTTTACTCATGGTGCTTTGGTAGAAGCATCGCAGCAGAAATCGAACGAGAAAACAGGAGCACAACCCAAGGCACCAAATCTTTGGACATCAGGTACAGAGCACAAAACTCAAATTCAGATATAGCTTCAACCAATACAAACAAACCTTAAAAGTTGCCGTATTGAGAGGTGGCACGAATTGATGCAGGCCCCAGCCAGAGATAGAACTTCAGGAGGAACCTGCCTCCGGACATTATCGACCATACATAACATGAAAGTAGCTGAACAGACTCTGAACTGGTGTATCACAGTGCAAGAGGAATATGAAACGATGGGGATACACAGATGACACATGTGACTGGCGCAATACAGGACCCAGAGCACCAGATGACCTGCCCCAACCTCCAGGAAACATGCAATAGGTGCGAAGTGCTAGAGGCAAATGACAAGACAATCCATGTCGCTCAATACTGGAAGCATAATGTATTATGTGGTTTTTGGACAGGGAAAGTAAGTAAGTATCCGTTTTTGAGCAGCAAAGGGGTGAAACTTATGGAAATTCATCAGCAAATGAAGGCGCAGTTACGTGATGCATGTATTTCCCTCAGTCATTCAGTGATTTTCCTTTACGATGAAGTCAACTACTGCAATCGACTCTACGGCCACTACTCATTGTGCCTATCCTGGTGGTGAACAGTCTCTCACAGAACTCACACCATTTTGGAACTTCCTACTCTAAATATCATTTGTATTTTTTGTTAAATGATATTATATCATCATAGTAAAGATCCATTCACGTCATGCAGCACATTTGAAATCTGGTGTTAGGCCCATATTATTTTATAACCCACGACACTCACTTAGTGGATGATGTGGTCAGAATCACGCAGGGCTGCCTTTACTTCCTGGACTGAACTAGTACCCATTTAAGGCCAGATCGACCCGGGAGCCATTGCGGTCTGAAAAACCATTTCCGCTTCAACTGGGGAATGAACCCAAGACCACTCAGATGCGAAGTCAGCGGTCTAACCACTGCGCTACGAGGCTCCTTATTATATTATATCATCATGACAGCTTAATACTGTCTATAGATTATAAATGAAGCAAAATTGAGAAAAGTATTCATGACCAAGTTTATAAAAGACATCAAACAACTTGACAGAAAATATCTACAAAGCTAATCAATGCGACTTCTTTCAATCATATTTTGTTGTACTAGATATGTACTTTATAACACTCAGAACTGGTCAAAACATATTACAGGTAGACAACGAATGTTACAGAAATTAAATATAAAGGTATGGCTAAAAAAAAAGACATGGCAAATAAAAACAAGAAAATGATCAAATGAATATTTAACATTGATTTATTAAAATGTTTAGATGTATATTTTACCTAATTTTATCTAAATGGTAGAATTAATGTCTAAATAATTACAAGGAAAAAAGGTCAAAGGTACATAATGTTTATACATTAGTTCTTTAATTAGAAAGTCTCTTTAGCTGAGAGGTAAGGCGCTCGTTTCTCAAGAAATGATAGCGTGAAATGGTGAGTGTTCAAATCCCACAAGTTTCAAGCATCTCCTGCCTCAAGGGAGGTGAGATCGATGCCTAGTCTTAACGGAGATGGACGATAAACTGAAGGTCCCATGTACATGAAGTGCATGTTAAGGAACACTTAACGATTGAAAATGTAAAGCATCAGGCTAATAGCCACTGTCCGAGCAAATATTCTGAAGGTAAAAAAATTCCTAGCCATGCAAAGTCAACAGTTCAATCTCCTGTTTGTCTGCACACTTGATTACAAGTACGAGGTGTGTTCAAATGAAACCGGACCAAACTGCAACAAGTGAACATACATACGATGTGCATGATGATGCCACTTCTGGTATAAACAGCACATACCAACCGTCAAGTTTGCAAAAAATTCATTATCCTCCGACTCATAGTTTCCTCAACAAACCGTTGAAAACAAGGTGGGTGTAACACAGAATCCGTCCAGAGTTGATCAGCGAGCGGTGATTTGGTTTCTAACAGCTTAAGGATGTCGACCAGTTGACATTCATGGCAGAATGCAGGAGGTGTATGGTGACAAAGGTGTGTCGAAGATAACAGTGAAGAACTGGACAACAATGTTTAAATAAAGACGTGAGTTAACACAACAATATGCGCCTGACCTTGTCTTGGAAGATCTTTCGTTGGCACAGTCTATCTATTGCATGCCCTAACAGCTATCTGGTTGATTCTGCCTGCCAGTAGTCATATGCTTATCTCAAAGATTAGCATGTCTATATTACCATTTAACAAGGATATGAGGCCAGCAGCCATAGTAGTTCCAGCTCCAACAGACTATATTAAAGTTGTCGCAGTTAAAAAGTTCATATTTGCATTATAGGCATAGGCGAGCGATCTGGCGCATGTGTCGGTTTGATTTCTCCTACCCTTGAGCTGGTTCACTGTCCAGTGTAAAAGAAACTGGTTGTATACAGACTCTGCTGAGTCTTCTAACCCAGTATAAAGATGTTAAATTAAGTCTCCTGCTCTACCATTTGCCAGCTCTCTTGTGAGTGTTCTTCACTGATTGTCTACCTTGAAAAAATTTGTTTTCAAGGCAAACCTTGGTTTCCTAAATTGTTGACCAGCAAATTGAAAGCTGTTATCGTTTTTAAAGACTCGAATTGTCCAGTGCAGCATATGTTATGTCGGCATGTAAGCAGTGGATCTATTTGTCTGTTGGAAATCATTGGGGCCAAAAGGTCCATTCTGCACAGAGCGTGGCTATCCCTCCTTGGGTGACCGAGTGAGCCATGGCATGATTCGTCCCCTGCACGTGTCCTGACAGCTTTCTGGTTGATCCTGTCAGTAGTCATATGTTTGGACAATACCTGATGCCAACAGCCACGGTAATTCCAGCTCCAATTGTGTATATTCAAGTTGCTGCAGTTAAAAAGCTTGTAGCTGGATCTCAGGAGCAGGCGAGTGGCCCAGTCTGTGCCAGTTCACTAGCTATTGTCTCCTGTCCTACCATCTCTACCACGGATGCTCTTCTAAAGTTCCAGACAGCCTTGGAAAGTCATCACATTTTCTTTGAATGAAAAATTAGTGTTCAAAGTAGGCCTCAGCTCTGCCTGAATAATAGTGCATGAAATAATTAACATTTGGTTCACATGCTTGACAAATTGCCAAAAGCAATGTTAAGCCTATGCTTAAACAAACATATCGACGGGTTCAGTACTGAGTCTGATAAAATACTTCTGAACACCCAAGTGGTTCCTGGAACAAACAAAATAGTACCACTGCTTCATTCCTTGCGTATCACAAGAGGTAATGAAAGGTTGTGCAAGAGTTAGCAACTTCACCATGTAAAAACCATCGCTATAAGGAAATGATTGGAATATGGCTTTCCTAAAAGCTGTTTAAGGGAGCAAAATGCAGCCATTGGATCTGTGGTACTGACTAATGGAGCAACAAGAGAAGTCCAGTTAATCCTTCCCGTGTCCTGCATGGAGATCAAAAGGTGTCAATCCTTCCATCACACAGGGACATAAAAGGTCATACACTTTGTCTGCAAAATCAATTGTAAATATATACTGAGGACCTCTACTTACCAGGATAGAAGACGAACGGCCAAGAAATTTTTAAGCAACCTGAGTGTTGCCAGCGCCTGAAAGGGGAGGAAAGAATAGTAAGGCTGTAACGTGGAGCCTGACGAAGAACAATACTCCTTTGAAATGTGGGTATTCAGAAGACTTGGATGAGTTTCTTGGAAAGATAGGAAAACAAATAATGAGGTTCTGTAACAACTCCAGGTAGAAAAGATACTTCTGAAGGAAGGAAATAAGCAGAAAACTAAATTATTTTGGTCATGACAGCCTGCTGAAAGTTATATTGGAGGGAAAAGTAGAGGGCAACAGAGGTACAAATAGACAGGCATCAAGATGTGGTGAGGACACAATTTGACTGAGTGTACCAGCCTGGCGCGTGACAGAGACAGATGGAGATCAATTACGTCAACCTCTGATGCAGAGACGGCACTTGATGATGCTAATGAACCTGTCAGACATGTAGTAGGATGCAGCTAAGGGTGGTTGGGAGGCTGGCTACCTCATCCTATAAAAGCTTTAAGCCACAAAAACCAACAAATATGAACGAGTCAACATTTGATGACTCTTCTTCTTCTACTGCGTTCGCTCTTAATATCCCGCTACTAAACCCTAAAAAGGGTTTTGCAAGTAGTAGGATGTAGTCTGGAGAACGGAATGCGTTGTGTCCGCTAGTTTACAGTTTGACTGCGATGTTTGCACCATCCGTTCCGATAGATCCGCCTTCGGCAGCACGCATTTTTTTAGTACCCGGTTAGCCTTTCCTCTTTGATCCCTTCTCCTTAGCCAACCTGCTCTGTCACAGCCTGTTATTCAGGATCAACGCGTATAGAAGATATAGAACAAAATTAATGATGACTATTTTTGTAAGACCTATGCCTACACAGGGGACTGACAAAGTTTCAATTGACTAGTGTTTCTGGGCTGCATGTGGCTAATATTAAAAGGTCAAGATCCTCCCATAATAAATGATGCTGGTGAGGATGAAGTATTAGCAGCTTCATTCTACTAGGTCTACATTTCTTCTTATATGTAGATCAGTTCCCTTCCATAAATAACTCAGGTACCAATTTCCAGCTAGGTAGACCGTAGCATATCAAGACCAAAGATTAAACTTGGGTCCTTTGCCACAAAAAACAAGCACTTTAACTGAATCGCCACTAAGGCACTAATATGCTCCATGATTAATCTGCTATAATTTATATACACAAGTCTCTGAAAAGGTTATCCATAAAAAGTTTAGTTAGTTGTCGGATCATCTTCATTGCACCTGGGACAAGTCCATATGCGCTCAGATCTCATTCTCAGTATGTCTGTCAGCACATGATGACTGACCATTCCGGTCCTGTGCTGGTTAACTGGACGTCTTTGGATCTCCCTGTGGTGTTCATTTTTCACTGCCCTTCATTTCACATCCAATTCAACCAGTCGCGCCAAGGACGTAGAGTCTGGATCAACTCCTGAATCTTCCTTTCAGCCGATTTCCGTAACGGCGTTTGGGATATTGGCTCGGCCCATTGATCTCCCGTCCGCCACAATAGCTGTACTCGCCAACCTATCAGTTCTCTCATTACCATTGACACCTGCATGTCCCTGAATGAGTATAAAAAAAGTTTGAGAACTCACCTTGCAAAAGATCAGGGCCAAAGGTTTCCATGTTGAGAGGAACAAATATGGGATCACGAAGAGGGTCTGAGTTATCAGTGTATGGCAAGGCAAAAGGATCACAAGGGACGGGTATAAGATGGAAACCACACGAAGAAGCTCGTCTAGCATAAGCATAAACCTGAAACATTATTTAAAAAGATAACTTTGAGAGATAGACATAGCAATTTTAGTTCTGTACAACAGACAAGAACATATATTTGCAAATATTTATGAAACAAACGGCAATGAAAACCTCATATTCGATGAAGTCATTAAGTAACAGGAATGTTATTAATGTTGTCTTTAGAGGAGTACAAACCAGAAATTGTTTGTGTCTTATTTTTCCACATAGTCCACCTATCCACTAGCTTGTGGATGCCCTCTGAAAAAAAGTTTTTTGGTGTGACCTTTAACCAATTTTACACCACCTCAATTATCTTGTCATCTGCAAACCTCTGACCCATCTGCTACACACTTTTCTATAACTGAAGCCAACATAGACAATTTATTGCGCAGCACTGTGACTCATGTTGAAATCTATGGCTATTTCATCAATAGAGACACATATGTTGCCATGGACTAGCTGGTCGATCTGCTGTTTCAATGTGTCAGTTGCCACACTTGCTGGTCTCCCACGCCACAGTTCATCAATGACGTTTTGTCTTTCATTTTCAAATCTTTCTACCCATTCATACACTCCACACCCTCTGATCACAAAAAAATGAATAATGCCTCGCTCTTCCACAGTTCAAGTTGACAGTGGAGCGGCCAAGTTTTATGCTGCTCGATCATCACAAACCCTAAATGGAATATTGCTGGCACTGAAAAATGATTTTTCATGTACATACTCGTCCATGCACTTTATAATATAATTCTTGTTGCTTAATGATTGTCCCTTGTATATACATAGATTACGATTTCTGTCTTTATATATATATATATATCATCATCATCATCTTTCTACTTGCATCGTTAGATGTCGTGGGGAGGTGTAGTTTTCTGTCTTGCGTCAGCTTTGTCGCACATTTATCAAAACAAAGAGATGGAAAAACTTGACTATCTAATAAAAATATAGCAGTGGTGGCACTTTATCTTCTATGAAGCGGAAATGGAATAAAAAGATGAAGGGTGTTCTAACAGGTAGCGATTGTCCTATAGGATGTCAGGTATAAAGTGTTAGAGACTTCATTCCACTAGGCCTCAGATATTTATGAAGTGGGGTAGCCAGTTTCCTTTCTCACTGCATTTCCTTCAAATAAGAAAACCATTTACAGCTGGGTAGACTTCAGTGTGTCGATGGTAGGGATTTAAACCAGTACCTTAGTCATGATAAAGCAGCACTCTATCACTCTGCTACTCAGATATTACTATAAAGAGACAATCTACAATGAACAAGGACATATGTCTGTTTTGATGTGGTGAGAATTGGCTTACAGCAGATTTCTTGTTATTCTCACTTTGAGACCAAATTTGTAAACGACTGTTCTACCTGGCTCTTTGTTTACTTCACTCATCTCCTTATGCAATTTCACCACAGCATTTTCAATTGACAAAGCTGTTATAGCTTTGTTGATTCTATGCACTGGGAATCAGTTTTAAGCTACTGTAATATCAAAGAGATGGCCTAACGTGCGTGTCAATAAAATGTGACTCTGGCCCTAATGGAGTATAATGGTAGGTTTACTTAATAATTAGCTTCAATTTGACTAACCTACAATGCTATTCCTATCTGCCGAGTCACTGCTGATAACATTGTACACTGAATAAAGCTCTAACTGTGATAAAATGTTACTTTGTTTCTACAATAATACTATTTTAATACAGCATAAACCACAGAGATGAAATATCTATTACTGGAACTATATTTGGCAAGACTTTCATGATCTTCAGTATCAGCCCATCTTGCATATGCTAAATGTTTGTATACCATTAAGCTATGGATCCTGTTTAATTTGTCACAAGGTTAGTATATACGCAACACTTTAATTTCCTAGCTAGCTGTATCTTTCCATTTTGGGAGTCCTGCTCACTTTCAAATGGACTTTATATATGCAGTGGTGATTCATTTATGGATTTACTACTACCATCATAGGCGTGAATATTTCAGCTGCAAGATGGGAGACATTTTAGCTGTAGGATGGGGAGACATATTAGCTGTAGGATGTGGACATTTTAGCTGTAGGATGGGGGACATATTAGCTGTAGGATGTGGACATTTTAGCTGTAGGATAGGGGACATATTAGTTGTAGGATGGGGACATATTAGCTGTAGGATGGGGACATATTAGTTGTAGAAATGGGGACATATTAGTTGTAGAATTGGGGACATAGTTGTAGGATGGGGGACATATTAGCTGTAGGATGGGGACATATTAGCTGTAGGATGGGGACATATTAGTTGTAGAATGGGGGACATATTAGTTGTAGGATGGGGGACATATTAGTTGTAGGATGGGGGACATATTAGTTGTAGGATGGGGGACATTTTAGTTGTAGGATGGGGGACATATTAGTTGTAGGATGGGGGACATATTAGTTGTAGAATTGGGGACATAGTTGTAGGATGGGGGACATATTAGTTGTAGGATGGGGGACATATTAGTTGTAGGATGGGGGACATATTAGTTGTAGGATGGGGGACATATTAGTTGTAGGATGGGGGGATATATTAGTTGTAGGATGGGGGGATATATTAGTTGTAGGATGGGGGACATAGTTGTAGGATAGGGACATATTAGTTGTAGGATGGGGGTATATTAGTTGTAGGATGGGGGACATATTAGTTGTAGGATGGGGGTATATTAGTTGTAGGATGGGGGACATATTAGTTGTAGGATACTGTTGTATATTTTATATGTCTCATATTTCTGTTTCGTTGTGTGGATACTTAGGCCCGTTACTTGAAGAAAAAAAAAAGAATCACTGAATGTCCATGCATGTCTTAAAATATGACTAAATAGAGTGGTGCATGAGACTAGCAACCTTATCATGTAATATAAACTACTACAGAAACTGCCACTGCAAGAGTATACAAAGTGCTTTGGCGCAGGCTTCCTAAAGGAAACCAGCAGTTTCTTCTAACTCGGCTTGAGTGAAAAAGGGACAAGAATATCTTTAAATTTAAATGCAATTAAGTCAATCACGCTGAAGACATAAAATACATAATGATTTTAGATCTGATGTTATACACTTCATCATCAGTAGCAGTCCCGTAACCTGAAAGGTCAATGGGGTACCAATACCGCAGATTGCTGAACCAGTTCCCGTCACTCCACTCAGTTTTGTGCCAGGATATTTGTTCTAGCTATGGATCTTCCCGTCCACTCTCTGACGTCTTCCCATCTCTTTTTCTGCCTTCCTCTCTTACGCTTCCCAGGCATAGTAACTTGCAGGACCGTCTTGGTCAACCTAGACGATCTTGAAATATGCCCATACCATGTGAGTTTGCATGCTTTTACCATAGCCAATAGTTATACAATTACTTATACATCTGAGCAAGCAAACAAATTTCTTCTTCTTCAATCCTTAACCAATAGTTATACACTTACTTATACATCTGAGCAAGCAAACAAATTTCTTCTTCTTCAATCCTTAACCAATAGTTATACACTTACTTATACATCTGAGCAAGCAAACAAATTTCTTCTTCTTCAATCCTTAACCAATAGTTATACACTTACTTATACATCTGAGCAAGCAAACAAATTTCTTCTTCTTCAATCCTTAACCAATAGTTATACAATTACTTATACATCTGAGCAAGCAAACAAATTTCTTCTTCTTCAATCCTTAACCAATAGTTATACACTTACTTATACATCTGAGCAAGCAAACAAATTTCTTCTTCTTCAATCCTTAACCAATAGTTATACAATTACTTATACATCTGAGCAAGCAAACAAATTTCTTCTTCTTCAATCCTTAACCAATAGTTATACACTTACTTATACATCTGAGCAAGCAAACAAATTTCTTCTTCTTCAATCCTTAACCAATAGTTATACACTTACTTACACATCTGAGCAAGCAAACAAATTTCTTCTTCTTCAATCTTTAACCAATAGTAATACACTTACTTACACATCTGAGCAAGCAAACAAATTTCTTCTTCTTAAATCCTTAACAGGTGACCGATGTAGCAATCAGTCATTATCACACCTGATACTGTGTGGTGCAGCTACAAACTCCCTTCACCTAACTTGGTCTGCAATTTCATTCTAAGACCCTTGGTCAAGTTATGAAGTCTCTCATTGCTTTCCTTTTAAGGTACATAGCATGGATGTTATAGATGAGGAAGGTCATGGCTGATCCAATTCCAACATTGATTTGTAATTTTATTATTTTTTATTCGTTCGTCTTATTTCTCTATTCCCTAAGGCGGTGTGCGTTGCACTGTTTTTGATTTTGCGCCTGTCGGCCCAGTGCATCCGACTTCGGCGTGCATTTTATGTATGAGTTTGCTTCCTCCTTCATTTACTAAGGGTTTGCTTCCCCCGGGATAACGGCCAGTGCTGTGAATAGGGAGCGAACCCAGCACCTTCTGATTGTGATCCGTGTCACTTAACCACTCGCCCATGCCATCCCCATTGCACTGTTATAATGTGCATTAGATGCTATGAGCAAGCAGCTTTAGTTAGTAATGGTAGTGGACCAGAAAATTTGGGGCCAAGATGCAGCAGTGCATGAGCTGACAGCAGAAAGAGACTCATAGTTGGCTGCTTGCATCAGGGTCAACGAACCATAGCTGACCAAGACCCTATTCCACGGGACGGCCCTGGAAACAGGCTGCACCATTCCATTCACTAGTGTAGTCTGGCCAAGGGATAGCAGTGCCAAGGCAAACCCGGTACTTAAAAAATGCTAGCTGAAATTGGATGTGTCGGGCCGAAAGGCACATATATTGCAGCTTCGCTGTAAACTACAACACAACGTCGTTTCCAGGACGAACGCTGAAGCAGGTGAAGAAGCAGATGAAGAAGACCATAAAAGTTGATGAATTTTCACAGCATTAAAAAACAAAACTGTCTTAATTTTCTACTTAATGCACTAGCCACCAAAGTACAGATAAATGAAACGCCTCTGATACAATATTCCTTCACAAGCTGCAGAGAAAACAGTTCATCGCTAAAACCCATGCAAATATTTAAACTTCCAGTGAAGCCTAGTGCAGCAGTCTCTACAAATTGTTATCGGTATAAATCATCAAATGATGCAGCTATAACCAAACTATTTAAACTTCACCAGTGTTATTCTAAACATCATTCAACCCACATACATTCAGTTCTTCACGCTGTGCTGCTTGGTGAGTTAAGCAACTAGGGAGCTTCAATTATAGATGTTAAATAAGCAGGTGTCAATATTTATATATATAAAACAAACACGAGTTCAAGAGGTCCTTCTCTGATCATAACAGTATCATGTATTAGTATGCTATCTGTGGAGTTCTTAAGTAATATAACACATAAATACACATAAGAGTGTTATAAAAGTAGTATTCTGAAACATTTTTCTTAAAAATTGTGTTTTTATAGAGTGGTGAAGTGTATTGTCTATATGTATTAGATTGGATGCATGTCTAGTGAATATATAGTTTTAACAAGGCATACTAAGTATTAACTTTTGGGCCAGGTTATAACAAGTAAGGTTCTTGGATTTCATTAGCAAATTTTGTTGTGACAACCCATTTAGGGTAGAAGGTTACTGGACTTCATTAGTAAATGTTGTGACAACCACTTTAGGATAGAAGGTTACTGGACTTCATTAGTAAATGTTGTGACAACCCCTTTAGGATAGAAGGTTACTGGACTTCATTAGTAAATGTTGTGACAACCCCTTTAGGATAGAAGGTTACTGGATTTCATTGATACATGTTGTGATAACCCCTTTAGGATAGAAGGTTACTGGATTTCATTAGTAAATGTTGTGACAACCACTTTAGGATAGAAGGTTACTGGATTTCATTGATACATGTTGTGACAACCCCTTTAGGATAGAAGGTTACTGGATTTCATTGGTAAATGTTGTGACAACCCCTTTAGGATAGAAGGTTACTGGATTTCATTGGTAAATATTGTGACAACCCCTTTAGGGTAGAAAGTTACTGTACTTCATTAGTATATGTTGTGACAACCCCTTTAGGATAGAATGTTACTGGACTTCTTTAGTAAATGTTGTGACAACCCCTTT
The DNA here is from genome assembly GCA_036924085.1 of Ariolimax columbianus. Classification (NCBI taxonomy): domain Eukaryota; kingdom Metazoa; phylum Mollusca; class Gastropoda; order Stylommatophora; family Arionidae; genus Ariolimax; species Ariolimax columbianus. Next base: position 60,036,871 of record JAVGWX010000015.1, on the reverse strand, counting down.
AGGATAGAAGGTTACTGGACTTCATTAGTAAATGTTGTGACAATCCCTTTAGGATAAAAGGTTACTGGATTTCATTAGTAAATGTTGTGACAACCCCTTTAGGGTAGAAAGTTACTGGATTTCATTAGTAAATGTTGTGACAACACCTTTAGGATAGAAGGTTACTGGACTTCTTTAGTAAATGTTGTGACAACCCCTTTAGGGTAGAAGGTTACTGGATTTCATTGGTAAATGTTGTGACAACCCCTTTAGGATAGAAGGTTACTGGATTTCATTAGTAAATGTTGTGACAACCCCTTTAGGATAGAAGGTTACTGGATTTCATTGGTAAATATTGTGAAAACCCCTTTAGGGTAGAAGGTTACTGGACTTCATTAGTAAATATTGTGACAACCCCTTTAGGGTAGAAGGTTACGGGACTTCATTAGTAAATGTTGTGACAACCCCTTTAGAGTAGATGACTCTCCAACTCATGGCTTGCACACTTCACACAAGTCAAGAGCATGTTGAGTTTGAACTGGCCTAGATAAGAAAGTTCCAGAAACAATATTAAGGAATGGGGTAATAAAAGGGTAAGTATCTCATTAAGTATCTACCTGGGGTTCTGAAAAAGATTAGCAAATATGTTGAGTTACGTTTTAAACCATATGTGAAGTTTATAGTTATCTTATGTAGAATTATGGGATCTGCTTTGCAAATGTTTGGATTTGGTTTCAGGATCGAGTGAAGTGTTCCACCATCAAGCAAAGAAAACCCACAGATTCTGACAATGACAACAAATGAAACCGTTACAGCAGCAAATAAAACCGTTACAGCAGTAAATGAAACTTTTATCTGCAGTTTTGACAACTCCTATGAGTTTCCCTTGTTGCTATTGACAATTGTCATCACCATCATTGTAATTTGTGAGTGTGTGTTAGTTATATCTGTCATTTGGCGCACCAAAACACTTCACACAAACACCAATATCCTAGTTGCATCATTTACAGTGACAAATATTATACTCACTATGGCCTACATTTTAGCTCAATCACCCAGTATGCATGCAAATAATACTTCAAATAAATTATTGATTGGCATTTCGATTGGTGCCATTAATACTTCTTTAACACATATGAGCTTCATCGCCATTGATAGCTACATCCATATTGCTCACCCATTTTACTACATCAAGCAGATGACTAAAGGAAAGATTCTCAAAATAATTTCTGCCATCTGGATTTTCGGACTGGTATTTATATTGATCCCACTGATGGCATATTCAGGTTCCAAGTACCAAAAGATATGCTTTCTTTTGCATCCACCACTGGAATACTATTTCCTAGGAATTGTCATATACACAGTGAATATCATTGTAGTGTTTACGAGTTATCTCAAGATTGCTTGTTTGGCCTTTCAACACAAGAGAGCAGCCAATGTTCGACGACTACAAAGTGAAGACCCTGATGGAGCAATGCTGTTTAGAAGAAATCGTACAGCTGCTTTCAGAAGTGTCAAATACTTTGCCATCATGTTTGGCGTGTTTGCATTTTGCACTTTTCCACCAACGGTAGTCACAGGAATCAACCAGGCCTACAATCTGCCACGTTACATACTAATACCCATGATGTTCATGTTACTCATCAATGCAATGGTAACTGTTTTGATTTATGTGTTTATAAGCAGGGAATTTTCCAAAGCTTTAAGGATGACATTTTCATGTATGAAACAATGTTGCTGCAAAAAAATAGTTGAATTCCCTAGAACTCTTACACAGTGTAACAAAAAATAGAACATTAATAGAATGTGCTAGATTTCTTGCAACAAAAAACAAAACATTAATAGAATGTGCTAGAACTTTTACACCTTGCAACAAAAAATAGAATATAACTAATAGAATGCGCTAGAACTTTTACACCTTGTAACAAAAAAATAAAACATCAATAGAATGTGCTAGAATTCTTGCAACAAAAAATAAAACATTAATAGAATGTGCTAGAACTTTTACACCTTGCAATAAAAAATAGTAAGCAGAAACTCACAAATCCCTAGAACTCTCACAACTTGAAACAAAAAAATAGAACAGAATTGCCCAGAACTTTGATACAGAATTGTCCAAAACTTAAACACCCTGTAACAAACAGTAGAATATATCTACCCATATAATTCCCTAGAACTCTAACAACTTGTAACAACATAATAATATGCAACATGTCATACAGAACTCACATTCTGTAAAAAAATAAAAACTATTAAAGAATCCCTCTGAATTTGCATACTTTGCATTCATGAGAACAAGTATGGTTTTTCAACACAAATCTAACTGAAGGTCTTATATCACCATCTGGTTGTCTACACACATTGCTCATGAAAAGCATGTTTAAAATTACACTTTAAGTTTTATCTGTTCCAACACTAATGTAAAATCAGTGCTACTATATTGCTGGTAAACATTGCACGTAAAAATGTGTACCAGTCTGACTGTGAACCTTCACCGTAACAATGATTACCAGTCTGACTGTGAACCTTCACTGTAACAATGATTACCAGCCTGACTGTGAACCTTCACTGTAACAATGATTATCAGTCTGACTGCAGATCTTCACCGTAACAATGATTACCAGTCTGACTGTGAACCTTCACTGTAACAATGATTATCAGTCTGACTGCAGACCTTCACCGTAACAATGATTATCAGTCTGAATGTGAACCTTCACCGTAACAATGATTATCAGTCTGAATGTGAACCTTCACCATAACAATGATTATCAGTCTGACTGCAGACCTTCACCGTAACAATGATTATCAGTCTGAACATGAACCTTCACCGTAACAATGATTATCAGTCTGAATGTGAACCTTCACCATAACAATGATTATCAGTCTGACTGTGAACCTTCACCGTAACAATGATTATCAGTCTGAATGTGAACCTTCACCATAACAATGATTATCAGTCTGACTGCAGACCTTCACCGTAACAATGATTATCAGTCTGAATGTGAACCTTCACCGTAACAATGATTATCAGTCTGAGTGTGAACCTTCACCATAACAATGATTATCAGTCTGACTGTGAACCTTCACCGTAACAATGATTATCAGTCTGACTGTGAACCTTCACCGTAACAATGAGTATCAGTCTGATTGCAAATCTTCACCAACATATGTATGTCACATATTTTGCGCTAGACTGTCAGCTTAATAACAGATTTGTATCATAAACATAACCAATTAAACTGGACATTATAGAGGGAAGATGAATACCACACATCCTCATTTAGATACCTGGTAATATAACCAGACATGTACTGGATTTGAACCCACAGGGAAAGAAAATAGTGGGAATGCCAAAGAACAGAAGAAGTGAAAGCCACAGTAGATAGAGCTAAAGTGTACAAAATAGAAACAAGTGGAGAAATTCTGCTGCGACCTTATGCTCCCAGAGGAACCAAAAGAATTAGGATAAGTCTAGCTTGTCTCAATGTTTCCTTATATAATCACTTCATCACGTGTCACATTCTGTTCTGCGTTCTGGCAATCCATTTGCACATCTATATTTATTTATTCAATTATTAAGCTTCAATGTTCTAAAGATAAAATGATTAATAAAATGCATTCTAAACTTGAACTTTTGTGGCAATTGTCAATGTTCTTTTTGTTTTGTTGATCAGAAGTGTAAAACTAGTCTGTTTGTCCATCTTCTTCTTCTCTGTCCATTTTCAATCTCCCACTACAAAGCCATTAAAAGGGCTTTGCAAGCAGCAGGATGTAGTCCGGAGAACGGAATGCGTTGTGTCGTAGTTTACAGCTTGGCTGTGATGTTTGCACCTTTTGATCCAACACATCTGACTTCAGCTGGCATTTTTTTGTACCGGGTTAGATTTCCCTCTTCGATTCCTTCTCCTTATCCAGGGTCACATCGTATAGGTGTAGAAGGGTCTTGGTAGCTTTGGTTCGCTGACCCTGATGCTAGCAGTCAGTGTTAAGTCACTGACCGCTGCAGCTCATGCACTGCTCAGCATCTTGATCCCCTATTTGGTTATGAGAGTAGGCAAGCCCTGAAAGGAACACTGCCACCTTGATTTGATCTCATCTGGAGAAAAGGACCTAAAGTTATTGTAATGTCCTGTTACTGGATCACATATATTCATGCATTATACAAGCAAATGAGCATGTGTACACTAACATAAGCACATAGTTTACATGACTTATATCCTTTTCCTAATTACATAAAAGTGAAGAAAAGTAATGATCCTGTTAACATGCCAGTGTAGCATATTGGGAAAATGGTGTTAGGCTCATATTTGTCATGGCCAACAGGATACTAGGGGGTGATGTGGTCAACATGGGTCATGTGGTCTTCTTCTTCTTCTTCATCGTACGCAGTCAGACATCAACCATTATTTTTTCGAAAAAAGCAGCGGTCATCCTGAGGCTGTCGACACTGTCATAGAGCTTGTCTAGTGTTGCCACTGGTTATGGTCACATCTGCTTTCTCTGATCCTCGTATGTCGGGCAGTTTTGCAGCAAATGCTCAGCGGTCATTTTCCCGGTACCACACGGGCATTCGTCAGTGCCACCTATCTTCAATTTGTTGAATAGGTGGTACCTCAGTCTATTGTGGCCAGTGCGAAGTCTGAAGACAACGACCTGCTCTCTTCTGTTCAACTGGTAATAGGCATCGTTTTTGGTGTAGCCAGTATGTTCGGTTTCCCATTTGGTCATGTATCTAGCTCTAATAAGCCGTTTTGACTCTTCGTATGTCATACTAGTATCTGGTTGTGGTAGTTTTGCACCTTAATTTGCCAGTCTGTCTGCCTCCTCATTGCCTTGGATGTTGCAGTGGGATGGAACCCACTGTACCACTACCCTTTTCCCTTTTTGGTGCGGACTGCTGGCATAGTTGACAGAGTACTGCTCTTAAGTCATTAAGTTAAGTATTTTTCTGGCTTTTTAGTGCTGGGTGATGTGGTCAACATGGGTGATGTGGTCAACATGGGTGATGTGGCCGCCTTTACTTTCTAAGATTATTCTGGTACTCAATTTTGGAGGTTGAGTTGACCCCAGAAGTAATTTTGCGATCTGAAGAATTCCGCACCAAACTGGTGGACAAATACCAAACTCATAATGACATGGTATATTATTATCATAAGCTGCGCATTTTCTATCCTACACACAGCAGGAATACTGTTATTTTGTTCAGCTTAATGCTATTTATCCCAGAAAAATCTGTTGGAATTCTTTGGTAAATGTGAATGATCTTGAATATGTGAAAATCATGTTCAATAGACAAAGTGTAAATTGTGATCAATAAAGTAATGTGTAAATCGCGATTGATAAAAAAATTTGAAAATCATGATCACTGAAGAAATGTGAAAATTATGATAAATGAAAAAGTGTAAATCGTTATCAATGAAGGAATGTGTAAATCATGATCAATAAAGAAATGTGAAAATTATGATCAATGAAAAAGTGTAAATCGTAATCAATGAAGAAATGTGTAAATCATGATCAATAAAGAAATGTATAAATCATGATCAATGAAGAAATGTGTAAATCATGATCAATGAAGAAATGTGTAAATCACGATCAATAAAATGATCAAGGATCCAAAATAACAAAATGTAAACATATTTATTTCTTAACCCAAGTAGCACCTGAGAAGGACAAAATAGGATAACTAACCTTCCGCCTGTGTATAAAAATGCAACTGAAGAGGGTTATTCTTGAAGCTAGAAACATAATGTAAGACTAATTGCTCAGATAAAAGTAAGTAGCATGTACTTTACAGAACGTCGCATCTTACAACCACTACCTATTTGACTGTTATAAGTTTCTAGGCATGTGTGCAGTACAGTAGGTTGCCATTACTTTCTGTACATGGAGCAGTAATCAACCGCTAAAAAAATTTAGTATATAGGAGGAAAAAATGGAAAATGACTCAGAACTGATTGCTGCCATATGTACTCAGTTCCTTTCATTGCTAAAAGTACCGACGACAGAGCATAATCCCAATAGCTTCAGCAATGGCTTTGAATCTCTTCTCCCCCCCCCCCCCCCCACCCACTTCATCAAGTAAGGATTTACAGCTGGGTTAACTGGGAGAAACCCACAATATGCATAATCACAGATAACTGAGTGTGACATGACTTAAACCTGGTATGTTGGGTTTGTAAGCAAGCCGAGTGGTCCGCCAGGGTCTGTGTACAACAATGACTAGAATAGCACCACTGCCCCACAGAAAGCATGTTGTAAGAGGCGACTAACTCAGTGACATGGCATAACACACAGGCCATGTTAGGTGGTTTGTTAAGAGCAGCATATATGGCGCCTAACAGACTATGGATCTTCTTTGCTCTAGTGTTTGATGGACTCGTACATCAGTTAACCACTCTTCAAGAAACTGGTTGTATAAAGACTGCAGAGTCTTCAAAACCAGTATAAAGATGTTAAGTTAAGTTAAAATTAAGTTACGTTAAGAGACAACCAGCTGGCCACACGTATAGATTTTCAGTTGTTTGGGGCAAAAAGACCAGATGCAAGAAAGATTTTATTTGTTATTTTCACCGCACTGAAAAACAAAGGAACTCAAACATCTATAATGTGTCAACATTTTTCTGTTCTGTTTCAGATTTGAACAAGTACTTAGGGCCAAGAAAAGATTCAACATCTACATATCAATTTTTTAACAAGTGCACAAAACATAAAAGAAAGCAGGCGGACAATGACAATGAATGACAATAGTACAGCTAATTGCAATATCCAACTGCCAGGTAATTTCCACATATATTATTTGGGATTACCTTTAGGATTTACAGTATTATGTGTGAACATACTGATAATTGTTACAGTCTGGCGAACCTCAGTGCTTCACAACAATGCAAACATGTTCATCGTTTCTGTTGCCCTGATTGATGGACTTGTGGCTCTCAGTTGTTTTGGGGAAGTAATAGTATACAGTCCCCTAATCAAAATTATCAGTAGCAAATACCAATATATGGATACTTTCATGCTTGGAATTTCCTACTCTTCTGTAACATTATCTTGCACACATATGTCCATCATTGCACTTGACCGCTACATTTACATAGTCCATCCATTTTACTACATCGTGAATATAACAAAAGTGCGCCTTCTAAGGCTGATACTCATTGCCTGGCTCATAGGGCTGGTCTATTTCTGTATCCCATTGCTTGTGTATAGAAGTGACATGTACCATGACATATGCATTACTATAAATCCCCCATTGGAATACTACATGGTTAGCATAATAGTAAGCCTATTCAACTATGTTATAATATTTGGATGCTATTTTAAAATTTCTTGTCTGGCTTTCAAACGTAAAAGGGCATCTAGGGCCCAAAGATTGAAAAATGAAAGCTGTACTTATGGTATCATGCATAGAGACACTTGTACGGCTGCCCTTAGAAGCTTGAAGTTTTTCATTATTATGTTTGGAACATTCTTCATCTTCACCTTTCCCCCAGCTTTAATAACAGGCATGGTATTTTTACAATACACTGTACCAACCTCTTTTCTTCACCTTATGTTTGGACTATATGAGATACATTCAGTAACAAACTTTTTCATATATTTTCACATGAACAAGCAGTTTTCTGCAGGAGTTAAGAAACTATTTTCAGACATAAGGACATGTTAAAACTAAAATACCTCAATAAACATTTCAATAAACATTGAAAGATACAAGGTAAGCATAACAAACAAATTGCATAGTCACAATAAAAAGTCAATAATACTATTTTTAATGTGCAAGTGGTCGACAGTGGGCTGGCTTGCTAGACTGGGATTATAGTGTGTCAGGGTTCGCAATTACAGACAGACAGAAAAAAATCAGGGACTTAGTTCGTGCCTGGTACAACTACTCCTCCAGTTGACCCAGCTGTAAACGGGTACCTGATGTATGAGTTGGAGAAGGAAAAACAGCAAAGAAAGGAACTGGCCACTCCACCTCATATAGGCTGTGGCTACATGAAGAATTATCTTCATCTCCAACGGCAATTGTTGCCACGGGACTGACCTTTACCTCGACTACATTTGCAGTTAAGCATGCTCATAAATGTGACATCTAACAACACCCACTCAACATTAATATTAGCAGATGATTTTCAGGGGCAACATTTCCCACCATATTGTAAGTGTTAGAATCTAGAAAGCGTACAAAATATAGATTAGTCATCATGACAATACACTATGCATAAATTTTAATCTGTTCTAGATGAACACCAATACACCAGACAAACTTAAATCCTACCAGAGGAGGAGCAAGGAAACCCCCAAGTCTGCTAGGGTGACAGCATATGACAATTTGACTAACAGACAAACTTAAATCCTACCAGAGGAGGCACAAGGCAACCCCCAAAGTCTGCTAGGGTGACAGCATTTGACTAGAATAGAAGTGTTACAAGCAAATTTATTTTACCTATGCTGGTCACAAACAACTTTTGGAAATAGAACAAATTAAACTGAATGATATGAACACTTGGACAGGTCTACATTAAAGTCGAGGAGGGGGTCTTGGCCAGTATATTTTGCCCAACCCTGACTAACATGTCTGATCAGTATGTTTTGCCTGATGTTAGTCTTCCTTCCCCCTCAGCAATGGTGAAAATGGCAGAAGTTATTTTTTGTACTAAATGATTTGTCTTATCTTAATTATTTCTCATAAAGAATGTTTTCAATTTAAGAATCACAATTTGTAACACCTAAGAAAACACTCCTAGTAAAAAATGTAACATCTAAGAAAGTTCAGAACTTTTACTGAACCATTGGCACACACAAATTAGTCCGGGGCATTGTTTCTGTATACTCACTGGTGTATTCATTGCGTTAACCCTACCACGCCACTGTACCCATTTTTCGGTAATTTCCTTAACTGCCCTAAGCCGCCGTGCCTAATTTTCGGTACTTTGGATCATACGTCATAAAATGTGTCAATCTAAAAATAGCCAACCAATCGTGGTCAATCCTCGTGATTAGTCATTGCAAATGGCTGCCCCCATGTTTGAATTGATTTTGTGGGGTTTAACGTGAACAAATTCGGAAAATTGACAATGAAACGAACTGCTGATGAACCAAGCACTTCAACAGGAAAGCAAAGTAAGTCTAGGCTTATGACAGTCCAACAGGTGATCAATAATTTGGTTGATTCAGACTCTGTTCAAGTGAAACAGACAGTGACAGCTTGAGTGATGAGATGAAGGCTTTTCTTGGACTGAGGATCTATATGGAATACTCATGTATAAAGCCCAGCTATCAGGATTATTGGACAAATGAGGGCTCTTTGTTGTGTTTACTCCCGGATTTCGAAATGTTATGACTCGAGACAGATTCTTTGCCTTTTGCTGGGTGGATTGGCACACAAAGGTGGAATATTGACGCTAGATGAAAGGTAAATCTATTTTCACCAATGTCTCCAAGTTACATCTTATTCTAACCACTTGTTTGCATGTAACTAACATTTTTCTATATCATGTTGGTTTTTTTCTCTTTAATGCCAGGAGCCCAGGTATGGGGCACAGTTAGGTTCAGGGCCTCGGTTTTGTTATAGAAATGGCTGAATTTAAAATGAGACCACATCCATCTGCCCCGATGACAATACAATTGTGATTTTGACTTTGGATAATTTTTCCACGATTTTTTTCAGTTTCACATGGATTTGTAAGATTAACCCATTATTGATTGTGATGAAGTTAAGTTAACTTAACTTAACTTAACGTCTTTATACTGGTTTAGAAGACCCTGCAGAGTCTGTATACAACCAGTTACATTTTGTTGCTATGGATTTTTCTGAGGTTGGTCTGTTTAGTTTGTTTAAGCAGATGTTATAAATACGTTTGTAGTGGAAACTAACAGATATGCCAATCTGGTTAGGAACACTATCAGTGATTTGTGGCAATTTCATGGATTTACAAGACAAAAATGGAAAAATCTAAATGTATGTGACGTATTTTTAAAAATGTGGAAACCCCTTTACAACTAAATATTTAAGTCAAATGAGAATGACCAACAATGACGGACACTGATTTACCAGATCTCCAAGAATACAACCTGTGGATACCATCCACTGCAGCTGAATCTCAAAAGCACACTTTGGGCTGTAGTAAGCATGATAACGGGCTATGGCAAACTCCTTTCTGTCACTCTTCTTCTGTGGGTCTACTTCAACGTTAGTATACTTGTGCAACAGAGTGGCTGGAAATAAAGACAATGCTATATTCATTTTGATTTTACATATCATGTGCTACCATTGCTTTCATCCTAGCTTTATATAAACATGTATAGTATTTAAGCTGAATGGTAAAATTCAGTGCATTCAACAAATTAATCTGTGAAATGAGGGATGAGGGGAGAGAGAGGGAAGGAGAGACGGGTGAGAGAGAGGGGGGAGAGAGGGGGGGAGAGAGAGGGGGAGAGAGAGGGGAGAGAGATGGGTGAGAGAGAGAGGGAGAGAGAGGGAGAGAGATGAGAGTTGCATATATAACTACAATAAGAAGTCTAAATGGGAATGATGCCCAATACAAGATTGCCAATGTCTCTTAGCTTATTATGCCCTAGCCTATTTCACCTACTAGAGTGGTATACCCTGTTCTTTCCAGCAATCCAGCAAAATCACTTTTTTATGAGCCAATTGGTGTAGGGATGAGCCTATTCTTCCATAAAGATGTGCTTAAGATGACAATACTAGGCCAGAAGACACACCAGAAATGACAGTATCACACAACTCTCACTTTATATAGATGAGAACACCATTACTACAATGTATCTAAACAAAAATACAAATAAGTAGCAAGTCCTTTACAGAACGTGGCTTCTTACAACCGCCAACCTAATTAGCTGTTACAAGTTTCTTGGCAAGTGTGCATGCAGTATGGTAGGTTGCCATTACTTTTTATACGTGGAGGAGTGGGGGAGGAGGGAGGGGGGAGGGGGGGGGGGAACCATGTCTGCCTAACTGGACACGAGCGTGAAACGAACTGGGTGGTGAAATGGACGCTTCACCCCTGGGCCACGCAGCCTCCAACCAAGAACTTGGTGGTGAAATGGATGCTTCACCCCTGGGCCACGTAGCCTCCAACAAAGAACTGGGTGCTGAAATGGATGCTTCATCCCTGGGCCATGCAGCCTTCAACAAAGGACTGGCTGGTGAAATGGACGCTTCACCCCTGGGCCACGCAGCCTTCAACAAAAAACTGGGTGGTGAAATGGATGCTTCACCCATGGGCCACGCAGCCTTCAACAAAGTATTGGGTGGTGAAATGGACGCTTCACCCCTGGGCCACGCAGCGTTCAACACAGAATTGGGTGGGTGAAATGGACGCTTCACCCCTGGGCCACGCAGCCTTCAACAAAGAACTGGGTGGTGAAATAGACACTTCACCACTGGGCCACGCAGCCTTCAACCAAGAACTGGGTGGTGAAATGGACGCTTCACCCCTGGGCCACGCAGCCTCCAACCAAGAACTGGGTGGTGAAATGGATGCTTCACCCCTGGGCCACGCAGCCTTCAACAAAGAACTGGCTGGTGAAATGGACACTTCACCACTGGGCCATGCAGCCTTCAACCAAGAACTGGGTGGTGAAATGGACGCTTCACCCCTGGGCCACGCAGCCTCCAACCAAGAACTTGGTGGTGAAATGGACACTTCACCACTGGGCCACGCAGCCTTCAACCAAGAACTGGGTGGTGAAATGGATGCTTCACCCATGGGCCACGCAGCCTCCAATCAAGAACTGGGTGGTGAAATGGATGCTTCACTCCTGGCCCACGCAGCCTCCAACAAAGAACTGGGTGGTGAAATGGATGCTTCACCCCTGGCCCACGCAGCCTTCAACAAAGTACTGGGTGGTGAAATGGACGCTTCCACCCCTGGGCCACGCAGCCTTCAACAAAGAACTGGGTGTTGAAATGGACGCTTCACCCCTGGGCCACGCAGCCTCCAACCAAGAACTTGGTGGTGAAATGGATGCTTCACCCCTGGGCCACGCAGCCTTCAACAAAGAACTGGGTGGTGAAATAGACACTTCACCACTGGGCCACGCAGCCTTCAACCAAGAACTGGGTGGTGAAATGGACGCTTCACCCCTGGGCCACGCAGCCTCCAACCAAGAACTTGGTGGTGAAATGGACACTTCACCCCTGGGCCACGTAGCCTCCAACAAAGAACTGGGTGCTGAAATGGATGCTTCATCCCTGGGCCATGCAGCCTTCAACAAAGGACTGGCTGGTGAAATGGACGCTTCACACCTGGGCCACGCAGCCTTCAACAAAAAACTGGGTGGTGAAATGGATGCTTCACCCCTGGGCCACGCAGCCTTCAACAAAGTATTGGGTGGTGAAATGGACGCTTCACCCCTGGGCCACGCAGCGTTCAACACAGAATTGGGTGGGTGAAATGGACGCTTCACCCCTGGGCCACGCAGCCTTCAACAAAGAACTGGGTGGTGAAATAGACACTTCACCACTGGGCCACGCAGCCTTCAACCAAGAACTGGGTGGTGAAATGGACGCTTCACCCCTGGGCCACGCAGCCTCCAACCAAGAACTTGGTGGTGAAATGGATGCTTCACCCCTGGGCCACACAGCCTCAAACAAAGAACTGGGTGGTGAAATGGATGCTTCACCCCTGGGCCACGCAGCCTTCAACAAAGAACTGGCTGGTGAAATGGACACTTCACCACTGGGCCATGCAGCCTTCAACCAAGAACTGGGTGGTGAAATGGACGCTTCACCCCTGGGCCACGCAGCCTCCAACCAAGAACTTGGTGGTGAAATGGACACTTCATTACTGGGCCACGCAGCCTTCAACCAAGAACTGGGTGGTGAAATGGATGCTTCACCCATGGGCAACGCAGCCTCCAATCAAGAACTGGGTGGTGAAATGGATGCTTCACCCCTGGCCCACGCAGCCTCTAACAAAGAACTGGGTGGTGAAATGGATGCTTCACCCCTGGCCCACGCAGCCTTCAACAAAGTACTGGGTGGTGAAATGGACGCTTCCACCCCTGGGCCACGCAGCCTTCAACAAAGAACTGGCTGGTGTAATGGACACTTCACCCCTGGGCCACGCAGCCTTCAACAAAGAACTGGGTGTTGAAATGGACGCTTCACCCCTGGGCCACGCAGCCTCCAACCAAGAACTTGGTGGTGAAATGGATGCTTCACCCCTGGGCCACGCAGCCTCCAACAAAGAACTGGGTGGTGAAATGGATGCTTCACCCCTGGGCCACGCAGCCTCCAATCAAGAACTAGGTGGTGAAATGGATGCTTCACCCCTGGGCCACGCAGCCTCCAACAAAGAACTGGGTCGTGAAATGGATGCTTCACCCCTGGGCCACGCAGCCTCCAACCAAGAACTGGGTGGTGAAATGGACGCTTCACCCCTGGGCCACACAGCCTCCAACCAAGAACTGGGTGGTAAAATGGATGCTTCACTCCTGGGCCACGCAGCCTTCAACAAAGTACTGGGTGGTGAAATGGACGCTTCCACCCCTGGGCCACACAGCCTTCAACAAAGAACTGGCTGGTGAAATGGACACTTCACCCCTGGGCCACGCAGCCTTCAACAAAGAACTGGGTGTTGAAATGGACGCTTCACCCCTGGGCCACGCAGCCTCCAACCAAGAACTTGGTGGTGAAATGGATGCTTCACCCCTGGGCCACGCAGCCTCCAACAAAGAACTGGGTGGTGAAATGGATGCTTCACCCCTGGGCCACGCAGCCTCCAATCAAGAACTAGGTGGTGAAATGGATGCTTCACCCCTGGGCCACGCAGCCTCCAACAAAGAACTGGGTCGTGAAATGGATGCTTCACCCCTGAGCCACGCAGCCTCCAACCAAGAACTGGGTGGTGAAATGGACGCTTCACCCCTGGGCCACACAGCCTCCAACAAAGAACTGGGTGGTAAAATGGATGCTTCACTCCTGGGCCACGCAGCCTCCAACAAAGAACTGGGTGGTTAAATGGACGCTTCACCTCTGGGCCACGCAGCCTCCAACCAAGAACTGGGTGGTGAAATGGACGCTTCCACCCCTGGGCCACGCAGCCTCCAACAAAGTACTGGGTGGTGAAATGGACGCTTCAACCCTGAGCCACGCAGCCTCCAACAAAGAACTGGGTGGTGAAATGGACGCTTCAACCCTGGGCCACGCAGCCTCCAACAAAGAACTGGGTGGTGAAATGGACGCTTCCAGCCCTGGGCCACGCAGCCTCCAACAAAGTACTGGGTGGTGAAATGGACGCTTCACCCCTGGGCCACGCAGCCTCCAACAAAGAACTGGGTGGTGAAATGGACGCTTCACCCCTGGGCCACGCAGCCTCCAACCAAGAACTGGGTGGTGAAATGGACGCTTCACCCCTGGGCCACGCAGCCTCCAACCAAGAACTGGGTGGTGAAATGGACGCTTCACCCCTGGGCCACGCAGCCTCCAACCAAGAACTGGGTGGTGAAATGGACGCTTCCACCCCTGGGCCACGCAGCCTCCAACAATGTATCTAATGTACATAAAATACTGTTCTTGAGTTTACAGAGACTATTACACCATGTCACAAAGCCAGAGAAGTAAAACAAATAGTAGAGGAAACATTTGGACTGCACATAAACAATAATGAAATGGTAAAGTTTGCCCCATAACAGACACTGCCATCCAGGATCAGGTGTTGGAGACTTCACAATGCACTAGGTCTCATATTCCTTTTAGGTGAAGTAACAGGTTCCTTTCCTGGTCGTCTTGACTTACTAAACTTTAAGTCAGGAAATTAGTTACAGGTGGATTTACTGAATGGAGATACTATACCAGGAATCAAACTCGAGTGACAAATAAACACTAACTGCACAGCTCCTCAGCTGCGCTTATAAACAATATTAAGTTAAGTTAATGGATATTATCGCCATAAATTGATACAAAAATATGTTAGAAGTAACTATAGCAAACATGATATTCAATGCCAGAGTCAAGTTAGTGTTATGAAGCAGAAACATGGAGAATGAACAAAGTGATACTACCGTCAGACTCCAGTCCTTCGTTAACAGATGCTTATGAAGGATAATGAGCATAAATTGGCAGGACATGAGGAATGAAGACTTGTGGTAAAGCAGCAGACAATAGCCATTGGAACAATAGATTATGAGAAGAAAATGGGACTGAATAGAACATACACTGAGAAAGGGACCATCCAACATAGCCAGGCAGGCTCTTACATGGAATCTTCAAGGGAAGAGAAAGATAGGCAGATCTAAGAATATCCGGAGAAGAGAATGTGAGAGGGAACTCAGATTAAATCTTTACATCTCAAGAGGCAGAAAGAGTAGCTCAGGACCATGTGTACTAGCAAAATGTGGCTAATGCCTATGCACCAAGAGGAACGATGGGCTTTGATTGATTGATTGATTGATTGAACTCCAGCAGACATGCTTCAACAGTACCAGAGGTAGCAAAACCATTAAAACCTGTTATGTAACAAATAACAAATCTGTAATTTGGAGGTGGAAAAGATTGACGCTGAGGAAACCAATTACCAATCAGACACAAGCATGGAGCTCTCGGAAAGAAGAAAAACTGTGGTGGGTGGGTTAAAAAACAATTGAAGAGGTTACTTCTTTCTTCTCCCTGTTATGCCTTTCAGAGCCAGGTTATGGAGATTTCTCTAGAATGAGCCTGACTGTCTGCCTCAGGCACAGTGGCATTCACCGCCTCAGATATTTCCGTAAGCCACCTTATGGTTACTATGACAGGTAATTTGGATGGAGTCACACCTATAGGTGGCAGTGAAATCACATTACTGGAAGTATTTGGTTAGTGGTCTATGAACTTAAATGAGTAAAACACATCCACTGATTGATTAACAATACAATGATGCTTTTCACTATATCAAAAAATATCAAATGTGTGGTATGTAGGACTTGAAGACAGACTAAATGTTTACCATTTCAGCTTATAACTTTATACACGCTTATATTTACCTCACCTCTATGTACAATTATTATGCCTGATTCGTGGTCAACTAGAGTCAGTCTATGCCTAGCAAGCTAAAACAAATAATCTAATAAAGGATAATCAGAAACAATCATTATTATCTGTATGCTGACAACACAATTTACATATACATGTAAAGAAATCGTGTTCTAGGAGTCAATAGTAAAACATTACATGATAAAATTAACAATGGTATCCAAGACAGTGTTGAGAAATAACATTTTCTCTAAATCAGCCATTATATTATGATTCTTTCTACAATTAGACTAATGGCACTTGAGAGATTAGAATAATTTAAACATCAGCTTTAGTTAAGTGTAATTGTTAGTAATAAGGTGATATCCTACCATTGACCAGCAAAATGCAATAATAATGTACATAAAGCCCACAGATAGCTATCCCATGCTGAGCACCATACAGAGCAGCTGCGTCTCAACACCCATTTTGACCAAACTTGTGATCATATGGTCTAGACGGCCAGCTGATAGCTGATAATATTGGGGATATCATTCAATATACCTGAAAGGTTTGATTATATGATGTATCATGCTTTTTTCAAATGGAACTGCCTTGTACCATTTTTTGTGTATTCTTTTCTTACCTGTGTACAATTGTCTTGTGAAGTTTTTCTTAATCCTTTCGATGGCATGAGATCGTACAATTATTCTGTAAAGTTCTCTTTTATCATTTTCATTTGTATACGTCTATACAATTGCCTTCAAAGATGTACTTGATTTTTTTTAATACAATGGATGAAGAATATGCTATGAAAATTAAAACACAAATTTCCTTCATATTCACTCATTTCTTTTTTTTTTGTTTTAAATACTCGGAGCCTGTTTTTAAATAATGACATTTTGAAAAGTGCCATTGTACCTTGCTTATAAAAAAAAAAAGGACAGTAAATCAAAGGGGTAAGATAAAGCTTCAGAGATCTACAAGTTTCATTTGTTATTTATCATTTTCAAACTCTTGACTTTATATAATTTATTAATACATTTGTTCTCCATTCTGCCATTGGTTTGTGTAAGCATCAACATTCAGGTATTCATCTCAAGAGGTTGACAGGTGTGATTATATAATGTATATGTTGATTAAATGTAAAACCATTTATTATTCTTACTTGCAACACAAACAAATTGTCTTATTTATTTAAAAACAGAAAAACAAAAATTACCTTCATTTATAGAAATTAATTCCCATTTTAAAAAAAAGTCTTTCAGAGATAAATCATGATAAAAACATACAAAATGGCTGAGTGACTGCACCAGGATAAAACAAAACAAAACCCACAATATTCATAGGGGACAAAGAACATTTGCAAACAGCGATTAACAAATCACAAGATGAATTCTTGTAAAGATATTGACTTAAAACAAGCTTCTAAGTGTTCCACTTAGATGTGGTGGAATCGCTTGCACACCCTGATGATTAACATGAGCTATGTAGGTGAGAGGGATCCGCGTAGCGCAGTGGTTAGCACGCTGGCTTCGCATCTTGAGTGGTCCTGGGTTCATTCCCCAGTTAAGGTGGAAATGGTTTTTCAAACCACAATGGCTCCGGGTCGAGCCAGCCTTAAATGGGTACCGGTTCAGTCCAGGGAAAAAAGACGGCCGGCGCATGCTGACCACATCATTCACTAAGTGCCGTGGGTTACAAAATAATATGGGCCTAACACCATATTTCCTATGCGCCGCCATGGTGTGATGGTATCTTTACTTTTTTATGTAGGTGAGAGTCATACTCCTGGCAGGCAACAAAATAGCCCAACAGGTTATCAGGAGAAGCTAACCAAGGATGCACACAGATCCTCCAGGTTTGGGATTTGGGTTAGGGTCAACAAGTTAAAACACATAAGAATACAAAATGTTACAAAAACTGAAATGGAAGTTGAAACTATTAACCAATGCTGACTAGACTTCCAACAATCATTCAAGGAGACCTGTGAACCAACATCATGAAAAGCCAATTAAATTCTTAAATTCCAGTCTGCACTTAAGTGGCTCTTGGTTAGTAAAATATGTACTGCACAGCACACCACTTGAAGTGGAGCTACTTGGTAAATGTTTATTTCCAAAGTTTAACTCATTCACTCCCACGAGCCAATACATCGGTTTCTGGATTTTTGCAGAAAACCCAGATGCCGATATATCCGCTTTTGTTACTGAGTTCACAAAATCACATATTTTCCCATTATTAGTTCTCCTAAATGTTTTATCTTGGTTATTGGCGGAAGTCCCGATTTTGTACTTTTCATTTCCGGAAGAGTTAGCGTGTGTTTGGTTGAAATTATTTTCATTCTTGGAAACCCAATTTTTTTTTTCTGAGGGCAGCCTTGTGAATCTAGCCTATGCCCCTTCAGTCAGACTAAATATAGTTTTTATAGTAAAACCTTGGTAATAGTCAGATTATTTTATTGCTAACGGTAATGATGATGAAGATATCGATCGTTCTGATAGCGATATTTCAATTTCTTTATTTAGTCTTAGTTCTAAGTCGAGCAATGAAAGTGAAACTAAATCTACTGACGAGAAGTCGGGCTATCTTTTGTCTCAAACAATGGTAGTAACAATTCACAAATTCAGTAAAGCTTCAAGATCCTCCACAGCCATACTAGTGTGTATAATATAAATGTGCATACATATATATTGAATACAGCAGGAACATCCTTTCTGGGTGTGTGTAAATTGTAAACACTCACGTTGGTTTTCATTGGTGCTTTTATTTTTTTAGCATGTTTTCAACTTCATGTGCCTTCAGTAAAATATGAATACTGTGAAAACAACTGCTCCAAATTAGGTGTAACTTTCAGAACATCTTCTCTTGTGGATTACCGTCAATAGAAAGTCATTACGTTATTCGTGTATTGGTTTAGAGCTGAATAATGTGCTGATGGGGAGAACAATTTTTTTCATAAATTTAAAAAAAAAACCATTGTGCATTTATAATGCCTCATTCACAAATGTTGACCTCCATTTGCTAAATATATGTATTCCATTGAATTCTGGATGCAATTGTGAACATGTTTGGTATATATAATATGTTATTTCAGGGAAATTTTTATGAAGATAAACAGATAGCAACTAAGTGATGCTGTGTTTCAGTTTTACATAAGAACAAAATTGTGTCCAGAAATCCAAAATATCTGGTGAATGAGTTAACAAAAATTTATGTTTCTTCCAATCTAAAATATTATTGGCATGTCCTGTTTACATGTGCAGCGAGCGAACAGTGTTTCTCACATGTCAAAATGTTCAATTTTAGTCAGTTTGTTCATTAACTGATTTAGTGCAAACTTTTGGTGATCAGAACCAATTCTAACAATCTAATCCAAAGAGCATTGACATAATAATAACCACAACTGAACTCATGGAGTGAATATCATCTTCGTGGGTGGGGTTAAGTTCACCGTGATAAATTGAGAAATCTTGATTTTGTGTCATATTTCCTATTCTTATATGTTGTAATTTACACAACACGCAAACAATTACTGTTTATCCTGCTCGCTTCTTCTTCTTCTTCTGCATTCGTTCTCAATCTCCCGCTACCAAGCCCTGAACAGGGCTTCGCAAGTAGGAAGTAGTCCGGAGAACGGAAATCCTAACTTGCTATACTGCAGCCTGATGTTTTCCATTTATTCTTGCCGAACTAATGTGTAGTTTATCAATGATCAGTGCGTGGCGTCAAGATAATTTAATAAAAAATATGCACATTTTATTCTACTGTTTTTTGTCCTGAAAAGGATGTTTGTTAAGTTGTGCCATAGTTTACAGCGCAGTTTGATAACTGAGCCTTTCAGCATGGCACATCCAGTTTCGGCATGCCATTTTTGGGACGGTGTTGGATTTTCTTTTTTGGTTCCGATTTCTTGGCCAAACTGCATGGGTGCATTCCGTTTCAAGAGCCACCACTTAGAGAAATAAGGGCTGGATCAGCCTCATTCACTGCATCTGCACCCATTTGTAAGAGAATAGGAATCAAAGAGGGAAGGTATACCCTGTCCCAATAATATGCCCTGCTGAAATTGGGTGTAACGCTGAAAGGCGCATAAATCGCAGCTTCGCTGTAAACTACAACATAAAACAATCTTTTCAGTAATAACACAGAGTATAAACTTATTGGCCAAGCATGGTAAATTACTCTTGTTACCAGTTTACAAAGGCGAGGAAGACTAACGTCTGGTCAGGCACATCATACTGATCAGACATGTTAGTCAAGAGTCAGGCAAAATATACTGGTCAAGACCCTCGCCTTGGCTTCCTCATAGCCCTTCCTGGAAACAGGTGGTTTAAATGGCAGAACGGCTAACAAGGTGAGGGATCGATGTGATCCCCGTAGTAGTGAGCGACACGCAGATTAAGCCAAACATAGCACAACTGCCTGGAGGACTCCGGTCTACCTTCATCAGCGTGCTCTGGATGTGAGGAAAGCTTCTGCAATCCGTCACTTAACGTCCTTTTCAGGGCGCAGAGAAGAGTAAACCTACACATTGTGGGAATTTGAAACAGTTTAAATAAAACGGCCACAGAAATTGAGAAAGTCAAAGAGCACAGACAAGAGCAAAAATTGACTGTGTTTGCAATAGCGGAACTGATGGTAAACAAGAAAGACTGATTAAAGCAGATATATTTTCAGTCTCTTGGCATGGCTCCAGATAATTAAGACACGTCCTGCCTGAAGTGTATAATTTTATTAATGTCTGATAATGATTCAGTAGCTCTTGACACAAACTGTTAGTTGGGATTAGTTGCTGTTCAGAACATATCCACAAGGGCTACATTCAGGAACTCAATAACTTAATTGATTTTCCTTGCTGTTATTGCTTTCATCATTTTACTATTGAGTTTTTTATCATAATCAAACGACCATCACATCTACTACAGTTGAGCTTCTGATCGGTGTAGTTGTAGAGCACTAGCTTTTCATGGCAAAAGGTACGGAGCTGAACTCCTGATACAGGCACTCTCCAGCTGATCCAGCTGTAAATTGGTATCTAGAATACTGTTAGGAAGGAAAAGCTGTGAGGAAGGGAACTCTCTCACACTCACTCTCTTTCTTTCTCTCACTATCTCTCTTCACTTCCAAAAACAAGCTGTAGCTTTTTACAATGAAGTCTCTAAAACTTCATCCCTGACAGCAGTCTCTGCTATGGGACTACATTTACCTGTGGTCATCCATTTTATCAACAGCATCTGAAGGACGTATCTACATGAATTTGATACTGTCCTCTTCACTATATAAATACCATTGCAAGACAAGTAATTCAAGCTTTTGTTTTATTTCATGTTTTCTAACTCAAATGTTTCATGTTTTCTAACTCAAATAATTCAAGTCATTGTTTTACTTCATATTTTCTAACTATCTTATAATAACATTTTATTACAATCCCATGGGCCGCCTGCTGAGGAGTAAATAACAGACCACCTGTATCCTACCATGCATGCTGCACAGTAGGGTTGTGCATGGGACTGACAACCTCCTCATGCAAAACAAGGTATTACAGAAACTACCTCTACAAGAGCACAGAAGAGATGTTTTCACACAGGTTCCTGCATGAAGGTCAACTGTAGAGGTGGCCCTAATGCTCCTACTGAAGTGAAAAATGGACTGTGATAGGATAGCTTTATAAGTATTCATCAAAAGTGTTATCACATCAGTGGTAAAATGTTTTTAAAGTAGCATTATTACAACACTAGGGCACCCGGACTGACCCCACCCCCCACCATATTTGTTCTTATTCTTATCAAATATATAAAAATTTCAACACGTTCCCCACGTTTATTCTTATTCTTATAAAATATATAAAAATATCAACACTTTCCCCACGTTTATTCTTATCAAATATATAAAAATATCAACACGTTTTCCCCATTTGCTCTAATTCTTATCAAATATATAAAAATAACATGTTCCCCACGTTTATTCTTATTCTTATCAAATTTATAAAAATATCAACACGTTCCCCTGTTTATCCTTATAAAATATATAAAAATATCAACACATTCCCACCATTTGCTCTAATTCTTATCAAATATATAAAAATATCACACATACATCCATGTGCTTATTTTATTGTTATTTAAAATCATTTCATAAACAGTTATGTTTTGGTTCCATAGTTTTTCAAATAGACTTTTACATTAGCGAGTGTCCCAATTGAAGATAAAATCCAAAAATCATGACACAGATATCAAGTACTTAAAATTGTATCAGATAGCAAAACAAAATCTAGCAGTTTGTTTCGTTATCTCCTTTAAGATATTTGGTAAATGTTCAGCAGAAGTAACTTTTTAAGTGGCTCAAGAGTTATCCCACTCTCCTTACAACAGACCACTGAACAATAAATGACAAGAGCATGCACTAATCCTACTATCATATTCAATTTTCATGCAATATAAGCCAAAGGACTCATGCTGAAACAGCTGCTACAGGGGCAGTGGAAACGAACGAAAGGAAACGCACATATGAAATATAAAATATTACATGCTCGAGTTTTATACTTTTAACTTGTATGATGGAACTAACTCATGCTTGAAATGTATTAATCTTCTGTACAGTCTGGCAGTATGATAAAGGAAGCAACAAAATCTGTATAAACACAGAAAGACATTCTAGTATGAACATTTCAAATGCTGAGCTGAAAATAACACTTCCTAGTCTTTCTTAGTATTAAACTAATTAACTATGAGTTGATTATTGGTGATACAGTTCAATATTATTGTCATTACATTCTAACTATCAGGCTACATTCTAACCAGACCTATCATAGGAATGTATACAGAAATTATGCTTTTCAGTGAGCTTGGAACATTTTAGGACCAAAAAAATTGTACAAGGTTAAGTCAGTAAGTAGGTCATAGACTGATATAATAATAATAATAATAATGTTTGCTTAGGCGTCAGTAGCCCGTTGTGTCGATCGACAACTGCCAATGCCTAGTGCTGCAGATCGTTGCCAAGACTTATCTAGAGCATTGAGGTAGTCTGCCAACTGTCAAAGCCATGAGGTACGAGGGCGATCCGTCCTGAGCCTACAACCAATCTGTGGGTGATCCTAGGCACAGAGGAATGACTTGAGTAGGAGTAGCTGGTGAGCCAAGATTTCCTGATCCTGCCAGACAACTTGGCTGAAGATGGAAAGGTGGTGACGGACCAGATTTTCAAAGATGAGGGTAAAAATTTGTCTTTGTGGTGACTTTGCGAACATGGTCATACCAGCAAATTCAATGAATGCATCACTGGTTGCACATATGAAAAGCCTCTTGATATGCCACATTTGAGCAGTGTCCAGGTCTTGTAGCCATACAGGGGTACAGGAATCACACATCTCTGGTAGATGTGTAGTTTAGATTGTAGGAAAAGTTTGCTATTGCTCCACATGTGCCAAAGATCATTCCTTGCAGAGACAGCGACCCTGATCTGCCTTGACATGTCTGAGCCAGTGTGGCCATCCTGCTATCCAAGAATATAAATTCTTTGGTGCCCTACGCAGTGAGGCTATGAACTGCTTTACCCTGAAATCCTGTGCCGGAACCAAGGTTCTGAACTTTAGTCTTGGCCCAGGATATCGATAAGTCTGTGTTTATTGTTTCATGGTCTAGATTTTCTAGAGACTTCTGCAGTGTTGTGTTGTCTGGACCAACCAGAACTATACCATTGGCATAGGCGAGGTGGTATGGGATAGGAAAAATATAGTTGGTAGTTCTAAAGGTGTCATAAGGTGGTAACATCCAGCTTTGTGATTATTGCAAGTAACAGACGCTATGTGTTGCTCGCATGCATGTACGCAACTCAGATTCAAAATGACACCCTTGCTCACCGTGTACAATCAAAGATCGGTGTGCTGTTGTGCATTTATTTTGGATAAAAGGATATTCATAGGAAAATGCTTCCTATTTATAGGGGGAAGTGTTTGCCACGTAAAGTGGTGCATAACTGGATTAATACATTTTTGTCAAGGATGCTTAAAAAATTGCTGATGAAGCCAGGTCGGGTCATCCTGTTCAGATTGCAACAGGAGCATCTGTGTTGTAGCAGGTGGGAGGTCGTGATTCGAGTTCACAGGTAGCAGCTGCAATTTGCCCTCAGCAAGTGCTGCCTGTTTGGTCCATTAGGAACTCACATTAGTGGCAAATATTCATGGACGAAGAGGTTGAATGTGAGGTGCAAATGTGGCTGAGATAGCAAACCAAATACTTCTAGGCTGTAGGTTTTGGTGCACTGATTAAGTGATGGGATAAGTGTATCAATGTTGGTGGATATTATGTTGAGAAATATGGGACAATGTCAGTATAATTATTAAGTTTCCAAGTTTGTGTCTCATTTAGTTTTTTTTATAGAAATTGGTGACCTATTTATTTATTTGCCCTCATATTTTAAAGCTATGGAGTAGATGTTATATAAAATTCACTTGTAATAATGCACTGAAATCTACCAGGAGATAGTGTTTATTAAGCAAGCACATAATGTAAGCCTCTGGTATATTTGTTCACAATAATTTCCCAGCCAAATCTATAAACACAAACAAAGCATTATTTGCAGCAGTTGTGTTAATGCTTCTATTTCCTGCACTATATACAAATACTATAAATAAACTCCTGAAAGTGTGTCCTAATATGCAATACATGTACAATATTGATATCATTCACTTTCATTGACCACAAAAATCTGTTTGCAGACATTCACAAGAGCTAACTGACAATATCAGAACATCAAGAATACATGGCCTTATTTCCCATAAAACAACAAGTTGTAAAGTTATTTCTTTAGGAATGATTAATCAGATGGTATAATCTACTTGTCTGCTTCTGAATGGTTATATAAATGTGAAGACAGTGTGCTCTTTCATACAGTGACAAGTTAGTGAATGTGAAGACAGATATACACCTGTTAGTACCTAACAAATCAAATCATTACACATATATCCACAGATGTCAACTTGTTTTACTTATAATTTGCACCAAATTTTCTTTTCTCAAATTTAATTCAGTCTATTGGTTTACAATATTTTGTGTGACTTAATGTCCTCAAATATTGTCTCGTTATATATTGTCTAAATGTATAATTTTGTTACTTCTTACTCTGGGTGTCTTGGCAACAGTTTTTGACCATTAGGTCACTTAAACCAATCACATCTGAATAAAATCTGAGTTCGGAAATCTTAGTGGTCAAAAATATTTGTTTCACTATCAAAAATAAGTAACCAATTATAGTTTCAAATTACCTGAAATTAACTATTAATGATGGCTAATATCTTGTCAAGTCAATTTTGTTCAGTATTTCACCTTCACCGCAACATACACCATTAAAAAACAATTCATGCATGCACTTTTTCAAGCAGTTTTTTCCCCTCTAGTATGATTTACATCTGTCTGGTGTATGGTTTTTCTTTCATTTGAAACAAGTTGGCATGTGTGAATGTCTTAAACACACAGGAATGGATTACTGCTACAAAGAAGATTTTATTGAGTTACTGCAAAATACTACTGTGAAAACATAGGCCTGTATCTAACGAACATTGCCGTTTTAATTTCTATAACCAACATTGACAAGACAATTTTACACTAATTTTACATTAATTCATGTACTTTTAAAATATGACTTTATTACATCAACCAGATAAATGTACCGTAAGTACTCGTGTGTCAGCTCATTCGTACATTAAGAGCCTTCATGTATGTCAAGACAGCTAAGAGTATGTACATCACGCGTACATGCAAATTCCCCCGATTTAGTCTAATGCACCAAAATTTCTCCTGAAATTAACAGGAGCTAGGGGCATGTCGAAACTGATTTTGAAGGTACTCCTCCCTGAACAAATATTTTGGCCTATACACGAGTACCAACAGCAAATAAACAATAAGTTCCGACCAACAGATTTACTGCTACATACAAAGATTACGCAGATTACATACACACGCACATACAGGATCAATCTTGTTTAAACAGGAAAAATAAAATCCCAAACTATTAAAACTAACCAATACAAAATAGA
The DNA here is from genome assembly GCA_036924085.1 of Ariolimax columbianus. Classification (NCBI taxonomy): domain Eukaryota; kingdom Metazoa; phylum Mollusca; class Gastropoda; order Stylommatophora; family Arionidae; genus Ariolimax; species Ariolimax columbianus. The sequence goes on along the minus strand of JAVGWX010000015.1, from coordinate 60,010,901 downwards.
TGAAGCAACTACATATATCACAGTAATAGTGAAACAGGCTAACAGCGAAATCAAAACAATACAAAATGATCTTAGACTTTAAATGTTACCTTTGTAATATTCGTTTATTCGCACACCACCAATATTATATGGGTCGCTGAGATCTGCATCTAATTAGGGCACAAAAAAGTTATCATGTCTTGCATTCTCCAGGACAATAAAGGAGAGTGAAGTGACATTCCTTAACATGTGCTCAAACTAGGGCCACTTTCCTTATGTAATGTATATTTTACATATCAGATTTCAACATCTCTGAGAAGTTAATAGCCAAGTGTTACTAGAGTCTAAAGGGGAGAGGAGACTAACGTCTGGCCAGGCAAAATATACTGATCAGACATGTTAGCCAAGGTCAGGCAAAATATACTTATTAGACATGTTAGTCAGGATCAGGCAAAATATACTGGCCAAGACCCGCTCCTCGCTTTCTTGTAGCCCTCCCTGGAAACGGTCTGTTTTATGGCAGTCTAATGAGGTGGAGGATCGACGTGACCCCTGTAGCAGTGAGTGACACACAGATGAAGCCAAACATAGCCTAATCACCTTCATCAGCACACTCACGGTGTGAGGAGAGCTACTGCAACCCATCACTTAATGTCCTTTTCAGGGCATACAAAAGGGTAATCTTACTCAATATAGGCATTCAACAACATTAACCGAAACCCAAAAGAGGAGTCGAAAATAGTAACACTGCAACCTGCCAATCATGATATAGAGGCAACTAGAGGGTTGGACAAGGGCTGACTATCACATTCTGTAGAAACTACAAAAACTTCTATCAGATATACACAGATCAACATTTGATGACCTGGAATAAATTTGTTGAAGACCTATGCTCCATAGGGGGCTGAAAACATTATGATCGATTGATTGATGAGAACTTAAAATAACTTAAAGAATCAATAAATCAAAAACCTTTCAGCTCTTTGTGATGTATAGGTCTTCAACAAATACAGTTTCTACAGGATGGGGTAGCCAATCCTCATTAGTCACCTCTAACGACATATCTGGCAGGTTGCAGTGTTACTATTCATTGCTTCCTTTCTGCACCACTGTAACACTCCAGCAAACAAATAGTGCTCTCCATTTTACTCTTTGCTCCAGCTGAAATCCAAAAGTGCGAAGCACTCATCACAGAGCCATGGATACAGAGTCAAGACCTGCCCAAAATAATCTTGGATGCTCCAAGGATAAGGAAAAAAAGTGAGCAGTCGGCAAAAGATACAAAAAAAACCACGTTCTACGTGAGCTCAAGAGACAGTACCCTAGCAACTCCTGGATACGTGTGTACACAGATGGAACAGCCACGGGAAGAAAAAAAAGGGGAGGCAGTGGAGTCTACATCATACACTTTAACAGCGACATTGAAAACTACTTCATACTAGCAGGAAAGACCTGTACCAATTTCAGAGCTGAAACAACAGTAGCAGATGCAGCAATAAGGATTCTTATCAGCCAAAACACATCTACAAGAAAAATGGTCATTCTAACATACTCGAGGTGCGTATTCCAAACCATCTCAAATATAACATCAGGTTGCTGTCCCAAAAAACAGATCTAGTCCTAAATTGGATGCTGGCCGACTATAGGATCCTTGGAAACGATAAGGTAAATGAGCTCACAAAAGCCGCTGTGATGGCACACAGACTCGCCATCCACAGAGCTATAAAGAAGAAAAGACACTCATCAAACAATCCATGAGGACAAAATGGAGAAACCAGCACAAAGAATTCAAGCCAGAAAATGACAGCATAGACAAACTTGGCAGAGATGGGCAGATAAAGATCTTCAGTCTCAGAACGTGACACTGAAGACTCAAGGACCACCTCCACAGAATGGATCTTAGAGACAACCACTACATGCGATTGCAGAACCCAAGCAAACATCAGAACATATCCTGCAAGACTGTCCCATTTATGCAAACCAAAGAGAAGCAATCTGGCCCGGTGGAGAGACCATGCTCAAAAATCTGTGGGGGGCCGGGGAATACCTGAAACGCAATCTCCTTCGTGAACCTCACCTGGCTGAAAGAATAGCATCAGTAGATTGAAGAAGAAGATATGGAACAATTTCTAATGGCCTGGATTGAGTAACATACAAAAAAGTGCAGACAAGCAACATGTGTAACAGTAGCAGCTTAAACATGCTCACCCACTAGTGACATGCACCAAAGAGGAGGAGCATTTTATTATCCGTTTTTTCAGCAGCAAAGGGATGAAACCTATCAAGATTCAACACCGCATGGAGTATACCGATGCATGTCTGCCACTCTAGCAAGTGTATGAGTGGAGTAGGAAATTCACTACCACCAGCCAGAACCCAAACGAGTGCTTCATCAAAACCAAAAATGTTTTGCACACAGCTTAGGGAAAAGAAAGATTTTGCTGACTCTTTTTTGGGGATGGAAACATTTTGGAAGGCTATGTGCCAAGGAGAAGCACTATCACCTGTGTCATGTATACAGATCTTACAAGGAATTATCTTTGACCCCCAATTACGATAGGGTATAAATTGAAATCCTTAAAAGTGGGATAGAAATTAGAAAAAAACATACCTTTGTATTGTAACTTGTTAATATGATTGCTAATATGATGTCAAGAGTGTCCTGCATGTGCCATCTTGGTGCAGACAAACAACATGATGTCATAATTGCAGTTAAAAAGATGGCCGCCCTACTATTGACATGCACCAAAGAAGAGCAGCGCTCTGTTATACTTTTTTTGAGCAGCGAAGGTGTGAAACATTTAGAGATTAATCGGTGAATGAAGGTCCAGTACAGTGATGCATTCCTTTCACTCCAGCAAGTGTTTGAGTGGAGTAGGAAGTTCCAAAATGGCCTGAATTTTGTGACAGGTTGTTCCCGACCAGTAGGCACACCAAGTAGTGACCCAAGAGTCGATTGCAGCTGTTGACCACCTCGTAAAGGAAAACCTTTGATTGACTGTGAATGACACTTGCTGGAATGAAAGGCATCCATCCCCCATACTGGAACTTCATTCGCCAATGAATTTCTATAGGTTTTACCCATTCGCTGCTAAAAAAATGGATAACAGAGCACTGCTTTTCTTTGGTGCATGTCAATAGTGAGGTGGCCATCTTTAAGCTACAATTATGATGTCATGTTGTTCATCTACACCGTAATGGTATATGCAAGACATTCTTGACATCAACTGAAATTGGATGTGTCAGGCCAAAAAGCGTAGATATTGCAGACTCGCTGTATACTAGGACACAAAGTCCTTTTCTGGGCGAATGGCGAAGTAGTAGTACAGCTGTTCGCTACAACAGTATTATTTTGTGATTGGCAGAATGGTTATAGCACTTTTTTTTAAGCTGCAGAGGAGCCAGGTTTGATTGCTGATCGGTTACTGTCTGACTGCGTACGAAGAAGAAGATTGCTGATCGCAACACATTCCAGTCTACCCAGTTGTATATAGACCTACCTGACACAGTTAAAGAAGGCAATGCGACGATGAAGAAAAGCCAACGTCAGAAAAAGCTAAGACCTAACACAATTAAGTGTTCAATACTTCATCTTCTGCAGCACTGGCTACTATCTCACTACCTTGACTTTTATTACCTTTCAAATAAACATGGGAGCCAAGACAAATGTTAGGGTCAGGTGAAACATACTGACCAAGACTCCTACTTCACGTTGTCTTCGTGCACCTTCCTCAGTATGCCGCATGATTTAAGCATCCATCACCTTCATCAGTATACCTTATGATTTAAGCATCCATCACCTTCCTCAGTATGCCTCATGATTTAAGCATCCATCACCTTCCTCAGTATGCCGCATGATTTAAGCATCCATCACCTTCATCAGTATACCTTATGATTTAAGCATCCATCACCTTCCTCAGTATGCCTCAGGATTAAGATTTAAGCTTCCAATACTTTCCTCAGTATGCCTCATGATGTAAGCATCCATCACCTTCCTCAGTATGCCTCATGATTTAAGCATCCATCACCTTCCTCAGTATGCCTCATGATTTAAGTATCTATCACCTTCATCATATACCTTATGATTTAAGCATCCATCACCTTCCTCAATATGCCTCAGGATTTAGATTTAAGCTTCCAATACTTTCAGCAGTATGCCTCATGATTTAAGCATCCATCACCTTCCTCAGTATGCCTCATGAAATAAGCATCTTTCATTTTCATCAGTATACCTCATGATATAAGCACCCATCATTTTCCTCAGTATGCCTCATGATTTAAACATCCATAACCTTCCTCAGTATGCCTCATGATTTAAGCATCCATCACCTTCATCAGTATACCTTAGGATATAAGCATCCAGCACCTTCCTCTTTATGCCTCGGAATATAAGTATCCATCACATTCCTCATTACTCATTAGGATATATGCATCCATCACCTTCCTCAGTACACCTCAGGATATAAGCATCCACCACCTTCCTCAGTATGCCTTAGGATATAAACATCTCTGTTTTTCAGTATGCCTTAGGATATAAGCATCCATCACCTTCTTCTATGTCTCAGGATATAAGTATCCATCATCTTCCTCTGTATGCCTTGGGATATACGCATCATCACCTTCCTCTATATGCCTTGGGATATATGCATCCATCATCTTCCTCTGTATGCCTTGGGATATATGCATCCATCATCTTCCTCTGTATGCCTTGGGATATATGCATATATCACCTTCCTCAGTATTCCTCAGGATATAAACATCCACCACCTTCCTCAGTATACCTTGGCATATAAACATCCATCTTCTGTATGCCTCGGGATATGAGAAGAGCCATTGTATTCTGCTAACAGAGATACACTATCAACAGTGATTAGCTCTGCCTGTATGTAGTTTCGACTTGACTAACAACAACATATAAATAAATACACATTTATGTTTTTAATGAAACTAATCTTGCATGAGCTCAAACTGTAAATGAGAAAACACAATAGAATGATAATCATGCTGCTGCACTGCCATTTATCAAGAGCAACAAAAGCTAGGCAGTTGCTGTTAATTTTCAAACTTAAAAAAAGGAAAAAATCTTTTAGTAACAGCATAACACACTATCATTTCTCATTCCGCAGTAAAATTCATATACCTATGCCTACATAGGTGTATAGATACAGTTAAACAAATGTGGCACTTCCCACATGTAAATTAAAAAGACATTACATTTTAAAACCTGGCATTATGTGATATATTGTAGATGAGGTTTTCGGTTTATTTTATAATAAGCAGTTTAAGTGTTAAAAAAGAGCTATAGCTTTCTGAGATTAAAGGCATTAATATATTTCAAAATGTCAAAAACTGGAGGAAAGATGTGAAAAACAAGTGAAGTCATTTACTGTATTTTCAGACATAATTGCTGATAGATATGGTTAGGAAACAAATGAAATAATAACAGTTGAGAAACATCAAGCCCTCACCTGACTGCTGTCCTACAGACTGTTTACCCTGGCCAGTCATAATTCTCCAGTCATCCTCTTCTGAGACCATGATGGAGTCAGACTTTCTATGGGCGAGGTCTTCGTGTACATAAAATTTGGCTCTTGGGATAGCTTCTCCATCTTTAGTACTTTCAGCTACGCCTGTCAAGGAAAAATATCTTTTGAGTTTTAAAGAAAGTTGTTGCTGTTAACCTTTACTGCACGGGCGCCGCAGCTAAGCGACAAACGTCACGAAAATCGTACCACTAGAGTAGGCAGTACTCGACTTATGATGTTGTTGCATTGCGACGGCGGTTCTAATCAAATATAATTAAACCGATTACGCATAAATAGTCTGAACAAACTGCTCATTTGATTTAAAGAGTTCGACTTACACCTTGTCGAGTTTAAAAACAATGGCGATTTTGACATTTGTTTTAGACTTTTGGAAACGATTTATTATGTTTTTTGCTTGAATTTGAAGATTCACCCATTATTAGAAATGGTGAAGTAAACTTTCTGCGACTGATTATTTTAGGTAGTCCTATTTAGTTTGTTTATGTAGAATCAATCATTATGTTTATAGTCAAATGTGACAGATATGGCCATTTCGGTAAACATCGAAAGACACACACAACATAAACAATAACACCAACAAGTTCTGTATTCATTTATGTCTCTACACACAAACAAATATCTATATGATAACAAACAAAAAAAGGCTCTCAAAGTCAACAACCTAGAAAAACGTGAAACGGTTAAAAAAAATTCAATGGCAATATTTTTATTAAGTGTGGCAAAAGGTTAATGCTCACAATGAGTATGTTTACTCTTTTGTGTGGGACGATGAGGCTAACGTCTGGTCAGGTAAAACACACTGATCAGAGAATGTTAGCCAGGGTCAGGAGAAATATACTGGCCAAGACCCTCACCTGACTTCGAGGGACGATGAGGCTAACGTCTGGTCAAGCAAAACACACTGATCAGAGAATGTTATACAGGGTCAGGAGAAATATACTGGCCAAGACCCTCACCTGACCTCGAGGGACAATGAGTCTAACGTCTGGTCAGGCAAAATACACTGATCAGAGAATGTTAGCCAGGGTCAGGAGAAATATACTGGCCAAGACCCTCACCTGACCTCGAGGGACAATGAGGCTAATATCTGGTCAGGTAAAACACGCTGATCAGAGAATGTTAGCCAGGGTCAGGAGAAATATAATGGCCAAAACCCTCACATGATCTCCTCGTTGGTCGTCCTGGAAACAGGATGTTGTCGAGGACAACAGTCTGGCTAACAAGGTGAGGTTCGACGTGATCTCTATAGTACTGAGCGACACACAGAAGAGGCCAAGCAAAGAACAACCACCTGGAGGATCCCGGTCCACCTTCATCAGCACGCTCAGGATGTGAGGACAGCTACTGCAACCCGTAACTTAACACCATTTTCAGGACACACAAAATAGTAACCTACTCATTGTGGGCATTCAAGACAACTCTTTTGTGCCCTGTAAAGGGCGTTAAGTGGCAGGTTGTAGAAGCTTTCCTCACATCCTGAGCGTGCTGATGAAGGTGGACTGCTGTCCTCCAGATGGTTGTGCTATGTTTGGCTTTATCTGTGTGACACTCACTACTACAAGGATCACGACAATCAACTTTTCATCTGCCAGACTGCCTAGAAAAACAGCCTGTTTCAAGGGAATGTTACATTGAAGAGAGATAATGGTCTTAGTCAGAATTTTGTGTCTGACCCTGACACGACATCCTGGTCAGTATGTTGTGCCTTCTTCTTCATCGTACGCTGTTTACAGCGATATTTACGTTGCACTGTTTTATTTTGTTAAGCCTGTGGCTCAGTGCATCCGATTTCAACAGGCGTTTCTGTAGGGATGCCCTCCTTAGCCTTTGGCTGTCCCCAGCCTATCTGCAAGGCAGCAGTTGTTTTTGGTCAGAGTTGTCTCTCTTAGGGAAGTTGTCTTGCAGGACTAACGAGTCTTCCCCACTCGTGTCTATAGGGTTTGGCAATGATATGATGGACTATGTACTAGTTTGTACTATCCCGGAAGAGAGGCAGTCCAGTGTGACTGTGTCTCAGGATTGTCACGTCCTGCCAGAATCATAGCATATGCATGTGAGTGAGGTATCTCTTTGTATGTTGTGCTTGACTGGACTAGTGTCTCAGTCATCTATGTGTCTATCTAGTGCACTTATGTCGTTAGACGTCATGGTGAGGTGTGACCTTCTTTGTTTCATATTTTTTTCCATACACAGCTCTCTCTATGCACTTTTTACAACATGCATGTGTTGCAATGAAACCCACTAGGTAAGGTGAGTGAGCAAGTCCAGGTAGCAGTCAAAAAGGCAAATGCAATGTTAGGTATGATAAAAAGAAATATTAAACATAGGAGCAAGGAAATGATAGTCAAATTGTATAAAGCATTAGTTAGACCTAGATTGGAGTATTATGTACAGGTGTGGAGTCCTTATCATAGAGAAGATATGATCATGCTGGACAGGATACAAAAATGAGCAACAAAGCTGATAGTGGGATTCCAGAATTACAGTTATGAGGAAAGACTCAGAAAAACCACCCTACAGTGTTCTAGAAAAGAGAAGAATTCGAGGTGACTTAATTCAGGTTTATAATATGATCAAAGGAACAGATAAATTAGACTATAACAAGTTTTTCAAAATACAACCACCTACAATAACAAGAGGGCATAGCTGCAAATGAACTAAAGAAAGGTCCAGATTAGATATTAATTTTTAAAATGTTTGTCAGAGACTGGTGAATGTTTGGAATGTATTGCCACAGGAAGTAGTGGAGGCAGGGACAATTAATGCATTTAAGAATTAGATTGGATGCACATAGCTTTTAGAGTAAGGTAATGTAAATTAAACTGGTTGTATACAGACTCTGCAGTCTTCTAAATCAATATAAAGACGTTAAGGAATCATGAAGCTTTCGCAAGGTTGCAATTAAATGTTATCAATAAAAAAAGACATACTATTCTCTATGTAGAATTTAAAAATCACCTACAATAAAACTTGTATATTTATATATATCCCTGGTATTGATTGGCACGGTAGAATTTATATAATAAGCATAAAAGTTATCTCCAAGTGTTCTGTAAATGTGCTTTACCAAGAGATTAAGAAATTTCTAGTTAACCCTTTTCAACCAGCTCGGCGGGGACGGCGTGGCCTAGTGGTTAAGTGACACGGCTCACAACCAGAAGGTGCTGAGTTCGATCCCCATCACAGCACTGGCCGTTACCCCGGGGAAGCAAACCCTTAGAAAATGCAGGAGGAAGCAGACCCTTACATAAAATGCATGCTGAAGTCGGATGCACTGGGCCGACAAGCGCAAAATAAAAACGCAGTGCAACGCACACCGCCTTGGGGATTAGAGAAATAAGGCGAACGCACATAAAAAAAAAACCAAAAAAACCAGCTAGGCAAAGCCTTATTTGCACGACCAGAAATCATAAAGTTGGACTGATCAGTCTGAAATTATCCATTTAATACTATATATATATATATATATATATATATATATATATATATATATATATATGTATATTAGAAAGCCTGAGGACAGTTTTTATTACTGGAGGGACAGTAATTATTGGAGGCCGTTTTATTGATCAACGCTCAAAGAAAGATATAGGCTAGTGAAAGTATAAGAGAGGATGTGCACATTGAAAGAGAGAGAGAAGGTGTGCATATTTTTTTTTTTTGCGTTCGCTTTATTTATCTATTCCCCAAGGCGTGTGTGCGTTACACTGTGGTTTTTATTTTGCGCCTGTCGGCCCAGTGCATCCGACTTCAGCATGCATTTTATGTAAGGGTCTGCTTCCTCCTGCATTTTCTAAGGGTTTGCTTCCCCGGGGTAACGGCCAGTGCTGTGATGGGGATCGAACCCAGCACCTTCTGGTTGTGAGCCGTGCCACGCCGTCCCCTAGGTGTGCATATTGAAGCAGATATACTTACTGTTGTCATCTTGTTCCGAAGACTCCACAGGTAACACAGCAACCTCACACCACTCATTTTGAAACAGGCAATTGTAATTAGCACCAGGTGTGTTCAGGTGAGTTGTAGAGTGAGATGTGGCATCACCAGGTTGAACTGAGAACAACAAATAAACAGAAACATTTTTATTCATCAATCTCTATCTTTTCTGGGAGTTTTCAATGTTATATTATTCTTTAATCCTGGGTTAATGACTGACAATGATGGCAACTTTATAGGCAGCAACAAACCTCCCTCCACTCAACCAGGTCAACGGCATCCTCTTTATAAAGCCTGGGGCCAAAGATGCAATAGTGAATGAGCTGAAGAATAGACCCTGCTTGCATCAGGGTCAGCAAACCAGAACTGACCAAGACCATATTTCACCTCCAAGCGGTAGCCATGGAAACATGTTGCCTTAGTGAACCCTGACTTCGAGAATAAGGATAACAATGGGAAGGCAAATCTGGTATCCACAAAATTCAGCTGAAACCAAATTTATCAGACCAAAAAACGCAAATATCACAGCCGCACAGTAAACTATGACACAACGTCGCATTATTTCAAACAAACACTGAAACAGAAGAAGTATAGTGCCTTGCTAACGATGATTCCTGGTTCTCCACCAAGCTGTCTTGTCTGCACCTCTTTTGACTTCGTCTGGGGTCCTTACCATTGTGGTCCTGATGATGGAATCAGGCTCTATCTTAGGACATGTCTGATCCAACTTCAGTGTGGAGTTATGGTATGCATATCTTCTTGGCTGCTCTGAGCAAGTAGCTATTGGTTGGTGATGATACATAAAGTTTACATCAATGAAATAGTTTCTGTTTACCACTCCTATCCTACATTTTCCACTCCAATAAAAACATCGCTTACCACTACAGTTGACCTCTCATTGCAAGGATTATGTACTAAAGTATTATGGGCTCTTACAGGGGTAGTTTCTACTGTACTTGGGGGGGGGGGGGGGGGGGGGGGGCGCGGGGGGGGGGGGGGCGCGGGGGGGGGGGGGGCGTGTGTGTTTGTGTGTGTCTAAATGGAGTAGGGATTGCGGAATACAAGACTCATGTCTCATAGCCTCTCTTTCCTAAATCTACCTCACCCTACATGTTGATGGGCCCTAGTTATACCCAGTCATATTGCCAAAGGTTGGGTTTTAACCCCAGCAAGGAAACAGAATGGGACAGAAAAAAGGTTAAGATGTAGTCAATGCCCCCCGTTTTTAATAACATTACCAGCCTCGGCTTCTTTTCTTATCACCTGAAAAATGAATTTTTTACTTTTGTTTCTGCATAATTTGGGAGTAATTTCTAGAACTTTCAAACTCAGAAAACTGCTCTGTTCTCAGCAGATTTTTAGCTCAGGTGTGCCAAGTCATGAGTCTTCTACACTCAAGGGTTAAGACAGCACTGTTGGTCAGTGTTGTACCACACAAATACAAACACATACAAGGAGAAGGAGGGAAGAGGGAAGAAACTACTCATGCAGCTAGCTCCTTTTATTAGGTTCAGTGGACTGTTCTTTGCTCTCAATAATGCACCCTGGTATTGATTGACACGGTGGAATTTACATAATAAGCTTAAAAGTTATCTCCAAGTGTTCTGTAATTGTGTTTTATCAAGAGATTAAGAAATTCCTAGTTAACCCTTTTAGCTCAGCAAAGCCTTATTTGCACGGCCAGAAATCATAAAGTTGGACTGATCAGTCTGAAATTATTCATTTAATATTAGCGTCGGCCATTATTGCATAGCAATGAACTCTCCTTAGTTAGAAAGACAAAATTATAACCAAACATCCATGATGCATGACGCTACCATTTTCTCATAACACATTCAGATATGTCTGCAATTTTTAACAATTTTTCACAAATGGCTTTAAAGTTATAGATTCTTTGCTTCGGAAATGATTTATTATTTGATCAGTCTAATGATCACGCATTTGGATTACTCGTGGATATTCAACACACAACCGATTCAGACTAACTGGAACATGTAATACAAAAGATTGAAATTATCTGTAAAATACACGATATCGTGGGTAACAGAAACATTTGTTCTCCCAATTTCCATCTGTGCATCATCATTTAACGCTTCATACTAATATATAATCTTTATTATGAATACTTCATGTCATAGATAGCTTAATAATGTGTCTCCCAATGTGTAGATCATAAATTTAGCTGAATATTTTAATTTTTTTAATTGTTAAAGGTCATTTTGACCCGGATGAAAATACAAATCAGCAAAATTAGCCCGAACTGAAAAGGGTTAATCAGATATAAATAAAAATTGTTTGTAATGACAGCCACAAAAAGCAAGAGAAAAAGCTTACCTGATTTGCTGATAACCTTATGAGGAATGTAGTAGAGGTAGAAGCCACTGATGAATTTGTGGTTGGGGTTTCCAGATGAATGAAAAACCAACTGCTCATCCATCAAACGCTGGTGGATAAAACAGAAAATGGAGGGAATCAATACTGAGATTAGTTTCTTTAACTGTTTCATGCAAATCTTATATCTTCTTCTTCTGCGTTCATTCTCAATCTCCCGTTACCAAGTCCTGAACAGGGCTTTGCAAGTAGCAGAATGTAGTCCGGAGAACGGAATGCGTTGTGTCGCTAGTTTACAGTTTGACTGCGATATTTGCACCTTTCGATCCGACACATCCATCTTCGGCAGAAACCTAACATAAATGGCCATATGTAGAAAACTCTGATATGACTTAGTCGCTCCTCTTCTACCCTGGAGTGTATAAGTGCTTTCTTCTTTTTCTTGTAGCTTATAGGTCCTACAGAATGGAGTCGACAGACATGTCCAACTTTCCCTTAGCAGCTTCTTGCAGGTTACAGTGTTACTATTCTTTTTTCCTCTTTAGAGACCGGGTAGCACAAAGGCAATGTATTAAATTCCACAAAATAAATAAAGATTTCTCAAGCAAATTTGTTAAATTTTCATTATAACAATCTTTTTTGGGAAGGAAATTGTGGACATGTGCTTGTTTGATTTGATGTCACAAAGACATTTCCTAAGAGCTACAACTTTTCATATCTTTGTTTCTGAAACTCTTGACCACCTTCCTATGTTCTATGAGAGTGTATCTATAGAAATATAAATTCTATCATAATAAAATTTTGAGAATGGTCTGCAAGCTGGCAAATGGAGTTTAATGTAGATAAATGTAGTCCTCCACATGTGTAGATTCAATACGGAACATAGTTACAGAATGGCCGAGAACAATATTAGAATGATAGAAAACGAAAGAGACCTACAACCTAGGGGTTATAATAGATCAGACAGGTATAGTAAGTGAGCAAGTCCAGGTAGCAGTGAAAAAAGGCAAATACAATGTTAAGTATGATAAAATGATAAAAAGAAATATTAAACATAGGAGCAAGAAAGTGATAGTCAAACTGTATAAAGTATTAGTTAGACCTAGATTGGAGTACTGTGCACAGGTGTGGAGTCCTTATCGCAGAGGAGATATAAACATGCCCGAAAGGATACAAAGCAGATAGTGCGATTCCAGAATTACAGTTACGAGGAAAGACTCAGAAAAACCAGTCTACAGTCTAGAAAAGAGAAGAATTCGAGGTGACAATACAGGTTTATAAGATAATCAATTGGCCTGTTGTGTGTATAGTTTTTAAAAAGATGTTAAATAATATAATAGATAGACCAATCAAAGCCCATCATTCCTCTCAGTCATTAGGTCATTGATCACATCTCACCAGCATAGATTGTCCGGGGCTACTCTTTTTGCCTCTCTCCAGGTGTAATCAAATTAATCACAATTCCTTCTCACATTCTCCTGTCCATACATTTTTAGGTATACTTCTCTTTCTCCGACTTCTTAACATTTAAAAAAAAAAAATATTGTTCAATAAATAAGAGCATATTTTAACATGCAAAAATCTTCTTTACAAACCTGAATGTTCTAGTAACATAATTCTACCAACCTGACGTCTAATGACATACTTCTACCAACCTGTCTGTCTAATAACTTACGTCTACCAACATGACTTCTAATAACTTACTACTACCAACCTAGCTGTTCTAATAACATACTTCTACCAAAATGAGTGTTTAATAACTTACTTCTACCAACCTGGCTGTTCTAATGAGATGTGTCTACAAACCTGATTGCTCTAATGACATACTTCTACATACCTGACTGTTCTAATGACATTTGTCTACCAACCTGACTGTTCTAATTACATTTGTCTACCAACCTGACTGTTATAATGACATTTGTCTACAAACCTGACTGTTCTAATGACATTTGTCTACAAACCTGACTGTTCTAATTACATTTGTCTACCAACCTGACTGTTATAATGACATTTGTCTACAAACCTGACTGTTCTAATGACATTTGTCTACAAACCTGACTGTTCTAATTACATTTGTCTACCAACCTGACTGTTCTAATGACATTTGTCTACAAACCTGACTGTTCTAATTACATTTGTCTACCAACCTGACTGTTCTAATAACATTTGTCTACAAACCTGACTGTTCTAATGACATTTGTCTACAAACCTGACTGTTCTAATGACATTTGTCTACCAACCTGACTGTTCTAATGACATTTGTCTACCAACCTGACTGTTCTAATGACATTTGTCTACAAACCTGACTGTTCTAATGACATGTGTCTACCAACCTGATTGCTCTAATGACATAATTCTACCAACCTGACTGTTCTAATGACATTTGTCTACCAACCTGACTGTTCTAATGACATTTGTCTACCAACCTGGCTGATCTAATGACATACTTCTACCAACCTGGCTGATAAAATGACATATTTATACCAAACTAGATTTTTCAATGGATGAGTGAGGTGGCCCACTAAGATGGGTGAGGTGGACCACTTAGATGGATTAGGAGGACCACTTAGATAGATTAGGTGGACCACTTAGATGGGTGAGGCAGCCCACTTAGTTGGGTGAGGTGGGCCACTTCGATGGATGAGGTTGTACATTTTAGATTGGTGAGGTGGCACACTTAGATGGGTGAGGTGGCACACTTAGATGGGTGAGGTGGTCCACTTAGATGGGTGAGGTGGCACACTTAGATAGGTGAGGTGGCACACTTAGATGGGTGAGGTGGCACACTTAGATGGGTTAGGTGGCACACTTAGATGGGTGAGGTGGCACACTTAGATGGGTGAGGTGGCACACTTAGATGGGTGAGGTGGCACACTTAGATGGGTGAGGTGGCACACTTAGATGGGTGAGGTGGTCCACTTAGATGGGTGAGGTGGCACACTTAGATAGGTGAGGTGGCACACTTAGATGGGTGAGGTGGCACACTTAGATGGGTGAGGTGGCACACTTAGATGGGTGAGGTGGCACACTTAGATGGGTGAAGTGGCACACTTAGATGGGTGAGGTGGCACACTTAGATGGGTGAGGTTGTACATTTTAGATAGGTGAGGGGGATCAAGATGCTGCAGTGGTCAGTGACCCATAGCTGACTGCTAGCATCAGGGCCAGCGAATGATAGCTGCCAAGACCCTTCTACACCTCCACGTGGTGATCCTGGATAACAGGCTGCAGCAGGACAGACTGGCTAAGGAGAAGGGATCGAAGAGGGAATGCTAACCCGGTACTCAAAAAATGCTTGCTGAAGTCGGATGTGTTGGAACGAAAGGTGCAAATATCGCAGCCAAGCTGTAAATTACGACACAACACATTCCGTTCTCTGGACTACATTCTGCTACTTAAACTCTTTCAGGGTTTGGTAGTGGGAGATTGAGAACGAACGAAGAAGAAGAAGATGGGTGAGGTTGCACACTTAGATAGGTGAGGAGGTACATTTAAGATGGGTGAGGTGGACCCCTTCAATGGGTGAGGTTATACATTTTAGATGGGTGAGGTTGTACCTTTTAGATGGGTGAGGTGGCACCATTGTTATCATTATGTTGTTGTTGTTGAATGCCCATAATGAGTAGGTTACTCTTTTGTGCGCCCTGAAAAGGACGTTGAGTGATGGGTTGCAGTAGCTTTCCTCACATCAAGAGCGTGCAGATGAAGATGGACCGGCGTATGTCATGCGGTTACGCTATGCTTGGCTTCATCTGCGTGTCGCTCACTACTACAGGGATAACATTGATCCTTCCCTTTGTTAGCCATGAAAACAGCCCGTTTCTATGGAGGGCTACGAGGAAGTCGAGGTTAAGGTCTTGGACAGTATATTTTGACTGACCCTGACTAACATGTCTGGTCCGTATATTTTGCCTGACTAGACGTTAGCCTTCCTCCCCTTGTTGTCATTATGATACAGGGGTACGGCGTGGACTAGTGGTTAAGTGACACAGTTCACAATCTGAAGGTGCTGGGTTTGCTCCCATCACATCACCAGTCGTTATCCCAGGGAAGCAAACCCTTATAAAATGTAAGAGGAAGTAGACCTTTACATAAAACGCATGCCGAAGTCGAATGCACTGGGTCGACAGGCGCAAAATAAAAACATATTGCAATGCACACCACCTTGGGCAATTGAGAAATAAGGCGAATGCAAAAAAAAAAAAACGATGATACATAATGAAATAATAGACAGAGTGGTTCTCAACTTCTTGCAGATTGTGGACCCACTGGAGCCAATGATAAAATTCCTGCAGTCCCCCCTAGTCTCTGCCATCACACGAGGTGACATTAAAATATTACTAATAGAAACCTTATTTTAAAATCAAGATTTGGTTAGTTTAACAGGACCCATGGCTAGCCACCATGATCTCATGACTCCAAAGTGGGGACGGTTCTGTAACAAACACAACACAGAACGGAGGGGCAGGACCATTTCTGAACCTACCAAATGGCAGAAAAATAACACTCATTCGCTACTGGAAAATACACAAGCAATTTCAGAGCAGAGGCAGAGGCACTGAGAGCGACAGTGGAAGAAATGGTGACAGGTAAAAGGAATGAAAGCCATATAGTCCTGCTTACAGATGCTCTGGCCGTAGTCACAGCACTGAAAAGCCAGAAAAATACTAAGCTTAATCATTTAAGAGCAGTACTCTGTCAACTATGCCAAGTGTCCGCACCAAAAAGGGTAGTGGTACAGTGGGTTCCATCCCACTGCAACATCCAAGGCAACGAGGAGGCAGACAGACTGGCAAAAGAAGATGCAAGACTACCACAACCAGATACTAGTATGACATACCAAGAGTCAAAATGGCTTATTAGAGCTAGATACATGACCAAATGGGAAACCGAACACACTGGCTACACAAAAAACGATGCCTATTACCAGTTGAACAGAAGAGAGCAGGTCGTGGTCTACAGACCTCGCACTGGCCACAATAGACTTAGGTACCATCTATTCAACAAATTGAAGATAGGTGGCACTGACGAATGCCCGTGTGGTACCGGGAAAATGACCGCTGAACATTTGCTGCAAAACTGCCCGACATACGAGGATCAGAGAGAGCAGATGTGGCCATCACCAGTGGCAACACTAGACAAGCTCTATGGCAGTGTCGACAGCCTCAGGATGACGGCCGCTTTTTTCAAAAAAATTAAGGTTGATGTCTGACTGCGTACGATGAAGAAGAAGTACTAAGTAATAGTATGCTATTTCTCTTGAAAGATGGGTGTCATCCATGTTTCTAAACACAATATACAATTACCAACACAAATTGTTAAAAGCCACTGATAATAAACCAACCTGCATAAGATCCACTGCTTGGTAAGTACTTTCTACACCTGCCACGTTAAGTTTGCACCAGGTAACTGCTTCTGATGATATGAATGTATTCATTGGTAGACCAGCTTGGTTCTGGATCAGGTACAAGCCATTTCTAAAACATAAAATCAGATAATTGTGATAAAGTACAAAATGTGAAGTGAAAAGTTTAAAGGGAGAAGTTTGGTGATGAAAATAAGATGAAATACGATTTGACAAATTCTGGGACAATTATTTATCAATGACAAAAATGTTTACGTAGTCTCCTAGCAGTAATTCTTCTTCGATAGAGAGAGAGTGTGTCAATAGAGAGAGAGTGTGTCGATATAGAGTGTCAAGAGAGTGTCAATAGAGAGAGAGTGAGTGTGTCGATATAGAGTGTCAATAGAGAGAGAGTGTGTTGTTAGAGAGCGTGTCGATAGAGCATGTGGATAGAGAAAGTGTGTCGATAGAGAGAAAGTGTGTCGATAGAGAGAAAGTGTGTCGATAGAGAGAAAGTGTGTCGATAGAGAGAGTGTGTGTCAATAGAGAGAGTGTTTCGATAGAGAGAGAAGTTTCGATAGAGAGAGAGTGTTTCGATAGAGAGAGAGTGTGTCGATAGAGAGTGTGTGTCGATAGAGAGTGTGTGTCGATAGAGTGTGTGTGTCGATAGAGAGAATGTCGATAGAGAGAGTGTGTCAATAGAGTTTGTCGATAGAGAAAGAGAGAGATGGTAGAGAGAGAGATGGTGGAGAAAGATAGTGTAAGTAGAGAATGAGAGCAAGAGAGAGAGAGATATAGAGAGAGTATGTCGATAGAGAGAGTGTGTCAATAGAGTTTGTCGATAGAGAAAGAGAGAGATGGTAGAGAGAGATGGTGGAGAAAGATAGTGTAGGTGGAGAATGAGAGAGAGGGAGAGATAGAGAGAGAGCAAAAACTACAGCACAACTAAAGAACAGCATCAAATGGT
The DNA here is from genome assembly GCA_036924085.1 of Ariolimax columbianus. Classification (NCBI taxonomy): domain Eukaryota; kingdom Metazoa; phylum Mollusca; class Gastropoda; order Stylommatophora; family Arionidae; genus Ariolimax; species Ariolimax columbianus. Next base: position 59,992,801 of record JAVGWX010000015.1, on the reverse strand, counting down.
TAAGCTAGGGGACTGCGTGGGCTAGTGGTTAAGTGACATGACTCACAATCCCCATCACAGCACTGGCTGTTGCCCCGGGGAAGCAAACCCTTAGGAAATGCAGGAGGAAGTAGACCCTTAAATAAAATGCATACCAAAGTCAGATGCACTGGGCAGATAGGCAGAAAAAAAAAACAGAGCAACACACACCACCTTGGGGAATTGAGAAATAAGACGAACAAGCCCAAAAAACAAAAAAAAACAACAACCAAAAACAATGGCAAAGCTGTCGAGACAGATACAAAGTCAATACTTACACAGGATCAAGCAACGCCTCTGCCAACTTTACACCTGGATGAGCAGCACTTAGCCTGTCCTCCTTTTCCTGTTTTCTGTGAAATGGATACAGGTAGCAGCTTTATCAAGTTCAGCTTTGTTGACAACGAACAGTAAGACTAGAATTGATGATTGCAGAAGAAGAAGACGACGACAGGAATACCTTTACACGAGAGTACTTATTGTTGCGGCTGTTGAATGCCCACGGTAAGTAGGGTTACTCTTTTGTGTGCCCTAAAAAGGACGTTGGGTTGTCGTAGCTTTCCTCACATCCTGATGTTGCTGATGAAGATGGACCAGGTCCTATAGGCGGTTGTGCTATGCTTGGCTTCCTCTGTGTGTCACTCACTACTGCAGGGATCATGTCGATCCCTCACGTTGATTCCTCACGTCGTTAGCCAGGCTGCCATGAAAACAGCCCATTTTCATAAGGGCTACAAGGAGGCAGAGGTGAGGGTCTTGTCCAGTATGTTTGCCTGACCCTGACTAACATGTCTGATCAGTTTATTTTTCCTGATCAGACATTAGTCTTCCTTCCCAGGGGAGTACTTAAATGTTATACAATGAGCTTGTCTAACATTGAACGAGTGTTAAATGGCGAACTAGCAAATAATATTGATGTTTCTCAGAACTGCAACAGACATCAGAGCTAGACAGAGTGACAGGAAATCTATAAAGGAAGAAATATTACAAAGATGAAGAAAAATCAAATAATCTTAACCAAACATGCGATCAGATGGATAGGATTTGAACACTTGTAACCCTTTACAGCCTCGCCTAACTGATGAGATCTGTCTTTACCCTTTAAAAATCCTATGAAATTGACTAGATTCGTGTCTTAACCCTTCACAGTCTGGTCTTATTGACTAGACTCATGTCTTAATACTTTACAGATTGGCCTAATTGATTAGATTAATGTCTTAAAGACACGAATCTAATAAATTAGGCTAGATGGTAAAGGTGCTCGGTACTTTTTGGTTCCATACCAGGACAGAGAGGGCAAGGACGTCCAAGGAAGAGGGAAGAGGTGGGTAGACAACATCACTGAGTGGTTAAGCCTTCGTCCCGGTGAGATACGGCAGGCGGCAGCAGACAGAGGAAAATGGCGTGGAATTTTGGGAGTGTCTTCAAGTGTGCCCCAATGGCCTGATGGGTTATGGGAAGAACTCAACCGAACTGATGGTAAAGGGTTCATAGCAATTAATTATGATAGTTATTGTTTTGTTGTTTGCAAATGCCCACAAAGAGTAGCTTTACTCTTTTGTGCGCCCTGAAAAGGACGTTAAGTGATGGGTTGCATTAGCTTTCCTTACATCCCGAGAGTGCTGATGAAGGTGGACAGGGTGTTCTTCAAGCGGTTGTGCTATGCTTGGCTTCATCTTTATGTCACTCACTACAGCAGGGATAACGTCGAGCCCTCACCTCGTTAGCTAGGCTGCTATGAAAACAACCGTTTCTAAGAAGAGCTATGAGGAAGCCGAGGTGAGGTCTTGTCCAGTATGTCCTGCCTGAACCTGACTAACATGTCTGATCAGTATGTTTTGCCTGAACCTGACTAACATGTCTGATCAGTATGTTTTGCCTGAACCTGACTAACATGTCTGATCAGTATGTTTTGCCTGAACCTGACTAACATGTCTGATCAGTATGTTTTGCCTGAACCTGACTAACATGTCTGATCAGTATGTTTTGCCTGAACCTGACTAACATGTCTGATCAGTATGTTTTGCCTGAACCTGACTAACATGTCTGATCAGTATGTTTTGCCTGAACCTGACTAACATGTCTGATCAGTATGTTTTGCCTGAACCTGACTAACATGTCTGATCAGTATGTCCTGCCTGAACCTGACTAACATGTCTGATCAGTATGTTTTGCCTGAACCTGACTAACATGTCTGATCAGTATGTTTTGCCTGAACCTGACTAACATGTCTGATCAGTATGTTTTGCCTGAACCTGACTAACATGTCTGATCAGTATGTCCTGCCTGAACCTGACTAACATGTCTGATCAGTATGTTTTGCCCAACCAGATGTTAGTCTTCCTTCCAAATTATAATAGATATTGATGATGATAACAAGAACAAGTGTTGTAAGAAGCAGGTAAAGAGAAGTAAAGAACAATAAAGACAATATTTCAAAACATATGCTCCAAGAAGGGCTTCTATTACCTTGGTAATAGTTGTCCATCATAAGTGATGAAGACCACTCTCTTTGTTCCGCCGTGTGGACAGTCGTATCTCTTGCTGTGTCCGCTGAAATGGGTGACTTGCGCGGTGATTTGGATTGAAGTGAGGAAGAAACTGCGCCTTTTGTCAACCTCACTCACAGAGCCTAAGCTACCTTTTGCCAGTGGCAAGACATTCATCGAGACGACTGGAGATAGCATATGATGCAGATTTTGCCTTAGGGTTACCACCGAAGCCTTTCCGTAAACATGTAACCCGCAGGGTAGAAAGGTGGGATGGCATCTAAAGCAGTTTGTCGTGCCTTTTCGATAACCACAAGAGGTCGTATGGACAACACTCAGCGTGTGAGTGGGTCTGGCATCTCTCCCCAGCTGTATTGAACTCATCATAGTAGCATCTAAAATTCCCACACGCCAAATTCGTGAAGGTGAACCGGCAGAACTAATCCGTGAAATACGTCACAGGTATAAGCGTAGTGCCATACAGCCGGCGTCCAGACCAGGATAAACGGATGGAAGAAATCACAAAAAAAGAACGAAATAACAAGTCCAGACGGAAAACAACACCACGTTTCAGTGAACACAAGTGTAAGTCGTCGACTAGTGTGAATTCCAGGCAAATCCGTGGTCTAGCGGCATCCATAATGATCCAAAACATCTGGCTGCGAGTCTACATTTCTCTATTACCTTATTAAATAGTAAATGTGTCAGAGTGTTACCAGGGCCTGAAAGGGGCACAAAGAACAGAATAGTAACATTGTATCCTGATAGGCATGTCGTAAGAGGTGACGACTATGGAGGGTTGAGCATGTGGCTGGCTATCCCATACTGTAGAAACTTTAAGCACAAACACTTCAATAGATGAGGAGGAAGTGGTAGTCACCAATTTTGTCTTGCTGTGTATTTGTTGAAGACTTATGCTACACAGGAAACTGTTACAGCTTTGGTTGATTGACTGAAATAATAAATGCTACTTCACAGGCAAATGAATTCATTTCTTTTACAAATTTAATCAAACTGAATTAGATCTACAAACAGAATAAACATTATTGTTTTACATAATGTGTACACATGTTTCATCTTGGTCACATCAACAAGAAAGAAGTTCTATAATTGACTAACAACATCCTAATAACGTTGAATCCTCTGCCTTTTGTATCTAGACCACGTCACTAATAAGGCAGTTCGGGACACCATTAAGAGAGTAGGTCGGCCAATATAAAGATCTATTAATTATGGTGAAAGCACGCAAGCTCACATGGTATTGGCATGTTTCAAGGTCGTCTGGGTTGACCAAGACGATCCTGCAAGGTACTGTGCCTGGGAAGTGTAAGAGAGGGAGATGGAAAAAGAGATGGGAAGACAACATCAGAGAGTGTACGGGAAGGTCCATAGCTAGAACAAATATCTTGGCACAAAACCATTGGAGTGGCGGGAACTGGTCTAACAATCTACAGTATTGGTGCCCCAATGACCTTTCAGATTACGGAACTGATGATGATGATGAATAATGTAGAGCTGTCAATAACTCAATGTTCAAGGATTGACTCTTTTAACGTTGCCGAAGACTGATGTGTCGGACCGAAAGGTGCAAATATCGCAGTCAAGCGGTAAACTAGTGACACAACGCATTTCGTTCTCCGTATTACATCTTACTACTTTAAAGCCCTATTCAGGGCTTGGTAGCGGGAGTTTGAGAGTGAACGCAGAAGAAGACTCTTTTATCAAATAAACAGTTCCAGTATGCATTTTTGTATGCGATAGATAAAACATATACAAATAGATAGAATTCAAAAGGCAAATAAAGTGCATTACCAGATGACACTGAATCATCCAAATGTTACTATGTATACTAAACAGATGCTGATAAACATGCATATCATCCGTAGGTTATGTTATCTGTGTCCAGTATCTGTATTTAAGCATAAACGTAAGATCGAGACCTGTAATATGTGCTGTGTATGAAGTGCAGCAGGAAAGACAATTTGTGACAAAATTTGTAACAGCACGTTGAGAAAAATGGTCGGGACTACATCGGTTAATTACTATATTGAAGCAAAGAATTAAGTGGTTGTGGAAATTTGATAAGGGTGCAGTTTGATCAACCCGCAACAAGGTCACATTACATGGAAGTTTCAGGACCATAAGCAAGAGGTCAACCTCAGTGACAATAGATAGAGGGGATCAAGGAAACGCTAAAAAAAGTTCAACATGTAAACAGGCCAAACCTCCCACCTAGCACAAATCAAAAATCTATACAAACTAAAAATCTAGAAAAACTTAAAGTCTACACAAACCAAAAGTCTAGACAAACTAAAAGTCTAGACAAACTAAAAGTCTACGCAAACTAAAAGTCTATACAAACTAAAAGTCTAGGCAAACCAAGTCTAGACAAACTAAAAGTCTAGACAAACTACAAATCTAGACAAACTTCAAGTCTACACAAACCAAAAGTCTATGCAAACCAAAAGTCTACGCAAACATCCTCTCTGCGACACTGCAAGGCAAGAGGAGTAGAACAAAAGAAGGTTGTTGTTTGCGAACTCTCATAATGAGTAGGTTACTCTTTGTGCACCCTGAAAAGGACGTTAAGTGTCGGGTTGCATTAGCTTCCCTCACATTCCGAGCGTGCTGATGAAGATGGACCAGGGTCCTCAATGCGGTTGTGCCATGCTTAGCTTCATCTGCATGTCACTCACCACTATGGGGATCACGTCGATCCCTCGCCTCGTTAACCAGGCTGCCATGAAAATAGTCTGTTTCCAGGGAGGGCTACTTGGTAGCCGAGGTGAGGGTCTTGGCCAGTATGTTTTGCCTGACCCTCACTAACATGTCTGATCAGTATTTTTTGCCTGACCAGACATTAGTCTTCCTCCCCACAAAAAGAAGATAAATCATAAAGACGACAAAGAAAAGTATATTCGAATTCAATCAATTCAAGTGCCGTACCTGCAAACGGAGGTTGGCTGTAATAGACCTCCAATATCCTCTGTCTCTTGTTTTGATGGTGCACTTTGCCAGACTGACATTAGTCCAGATGTTGCTCTCCAACTTATAGCACTGCTCACCTCTTGGCCGCCTACCTTAAACCTTCCCTTCCAGTATTGTTTTCAATAAAGTATCATGTCTTTTTATATGACCAAAATATTTGACTTGTCTGATGTCTGTCAAAAGACTCTCCTCCTCTACCCATGCCTACTCTCATCAGGACGTCGCTATTTGTTTCTCTTTCCATGAAATGTGACACATTCTTCAGTATAAACGCATTTCTTTTATGTTTTCCAGCAGTTTGTTCATAGTCCATGTTTCTGCATCGTGTTATAATGTTGAATATACATTACACCTGATGAGTCATTTTTAATTATAAGTTATTTGCCTGGATGCCAATAAATTCCTCATCACATTAAATACACTTTTGGCAACTCCTATTCCCTTTGCCACTTCTCTTTCACATCTATCATCACTTGTAATTATCTGTCCCAGATACAAGCAGCTGTCTACGTGTGCTAGTATCCCACTGTTCACTCATAATAGTTTTGTAATTATCTGTCCCAGATACAAGCAGCTGTCTACGTGTGCTAGTATCCCACTGTTCTCTCATAATAGTTTTGTAATTATCTGTCCCAGATACAAGCAGCTGTCTACGTGTGCTAGTATCCCACTGTTCACTCATAATAGTTTTGGGCTGCACATTTTTTTAAGTAAATAATATCATTTTTGTTTTATTAATGTTAATGTCTAAACCATATTAAATACTGGTGTTGGTCATCATCATCAGGAAGCATGTCCTTTGTAGAACGTCGCTCCCATCACAGTCTGTCTGAAAGAAACTCGTTCTCTTGCCAAAACTCCAGCCTCCACCACAGTCATACCCAGGCATTTATGGATATCTTGGTGCCATCGTCTTCTTGGTCTACCCCTTTCTCTTTTGCCTGGCCCCATACCTTCCATCACCGTTCTCTCAAGACCGTTGTGTCTCTTGATATGACCAAAGTATTTGCATTTTCTAGCCAAAATGGAATTGATAAACCAGTTCTCCTCTATGCTCAACTCTTGCTGAATGTCTAAATTTGTTTTTTTTCTCTGTCCAGGGTACTTTGAGGATCTTTCTGTAACATTTTGACTCGAAGGATTCGAGTGTTAATCTGGTATTGGTAATCTCCACAAATTCTCGCAACTTTTTCTCACATTCAGCTAGCAATACAGTGTCATCCACATATCTCAGATTGTTGATTATTCTTTAATTCTTCCTGCACTTCTCCAACCTGTCTGAGAATTTGCTCTGTGTAGAGGTTAAAGGAGGCTGGAGTTTTGGCAATGGAAAGAGTTTCTTTCAGACAGTGATGAGAGTGATGTTCTATAAATGGTTACATGATGATGAGAGGTTAAAGAGACAAGGTGACAACACTCATTCCTGTCTCCCACCTTTTTGGATATCAATATACACTTCAAAGCAATGGGAAAATAAATGTTTTGTCACTTTGGTTGCTGTCACTTTTCCGTTTTCTGTTTATAAATTACTAGCCAAAGATTTGTATCTGGTTTCCCTTTTTATCAAAAAGGGCATTTCCTTCAAGTATTACTTCTTAGTGCTCATCACAAGAGTCAGCAGCAGAAGCCAACCAAATGATGAAGCTACTCAATGGAGAAGGCAGGAAAGCAGGACTGGAGATGAATGCCTTGAAGATTAAAATGTTGTGCAATCGCTTCGCGACTTGTGATCCAGTCTTCCTTGGCAAGGCACAATTAGAGAATGTCAACGAGTACATCTATCTTGGGTGCCTTCTCAATATGGAGAATAACCTGGAACCTGAACTGACAAGACGTCACTGTGTGGGTTGGGCAGCCTTCTCGCCTATTAACATGGTCCTGGACGGTTGCCAAGACATATGAGCCTTCTTCTTCAATTCCACTGTACTCTCTGCAATGTGCTACGGTGCTGAGACGTGGACACTAACAAAATCACTAGAGGACAAATTGAGAGTGACCTTGAAAGACACTTGGTTGGAATCACTCTCTGAAACCAACATATGCAGGTCTCCACGATCCTGACATAAGACAATTGTCCCTGGTGAAGGATGTGGTAATCCATGCAGACAAGGCAAAACATAGATGGGCAGGTCACATGTTGTGATGAAACGATGGTCGATGGAGCACAGCAACAGCAGACTGGTACCCCCAAGGTAAGAAGAGACCACGGGGAAGACCTACAATGCGTTGGTCAGACTCCCTTGCTGTATGCTGCAACATCTGAGATGCCTCTAGAGGAGCACTTACCACGCACTGGACTTCCGTAGCTCAAGACACGGTGCGCTTGAGACGAAGTTCGGACCCGCAGCTACGCTGAGGAACGGGACATCAAGATCAAGATTACTTCTTCATAGCCGTATCAACCTTTAAGAAATCCTTACCCTTCATTGTCCAATTTTCGGGGTGACTCTCCTCCTGAACCTGAAGAATTGGTGCTTGGGTTTGTTGTAGCTGCTGCTGCTGCTGCATCAGTTTTGGACTTTCGTTGGGTGACCCTTTTGATTTTGTTCATTGTTTCTAGAAACTTGATAAAACCATTAATTAACTCCTTTAGCTGGACAGCGGTTCTTTCCTCGTATATGTCACACCTATGATAGTAATAACATACGCAGTATTAGTGTAAGGGCTGGGAACAAATTTATCAACAAAGTTATGAACACAATGCTAGATTTATGAAACGAAGAATTAAATACAAGGATTAGTCAGTAATAGGTCCCTAATGGCTATTAAAAACACTAAATGAGATACAAATTTGAAAACCATTTATTATTGCACTTACATTGTCCCTTATTTCTCAACATAGTTTCCATCAACATTGATACAGTTATCCCATCGCTTTATCAGTCCACCAAAAACTTACAGTATTAAAGTCTTTCTGTCTCTCAGTCCCATTTGAACTTCACATTAAACCTTTTCGTCATACATCTCCTCTCAAATTGTGTTTTTAGTGCACCAAACAGGTGTAAATTGGTCAGGACTATAAGGAAGCCTATGTGTGTAAATTTCATCGGAATTCAGAGATACACGATCTGTTCTTCATGTGTAATAGAATACGCGTTGTTGGATAGGACATCACTACGGATTGCGCACCGTCCTTGGTTGGTGTGCACGACCTGCTTGGAAATTGCGTGCCATGACTGGAAGGTGAAAGGTGTGCTCATGCTTGGCGCCGCATTCCAGTGGATCTGAGGTCGGCTAGCTCTTCCCTGGAAGAGTGAAAAGTGAAATTAGTAGCCTGCCGATTAAAGTGAGCTCACAAGCCAACCTCACCTCCTCGGGGTACACACTGGGCAACTAGAACCGTGAGGCTCTAGGCTAACGAGGCAATGGCTCACCTGGGGGGACAGGCTTCTTCAGGTTACTTGCAGATATTGGCCCACCGCAGCTTGGAGAGGAGATGGGCGCCGCCAGGTGATTTCAAGCCTCCGAATCACACATGAGGACAAAATCGAAATCTATTATACCGGATCGGTCGCAGCCCGGGTCAGAGAGGGTTGGCGTGGGATTTTCGTGTCTTCATGTGTGCCCCAATGACCTGATGGGTTACGAGATGAACTGAACTGAACTGAACTGAACTGAACTGATAAGGTGGATGTTCAAGAAGTTGCCACCCTAGCTGGTACATTGTTTTTCCTGGGTTTAATCAAGCAATATGTGGCAATCTCAACAGTATGACCAGGTCAGGCTTCAGCTGTAATTTTTTAACATCCTTGAGAAATATATCAATACATTTGTGCAGAGATGTACATGATAAACACCTCTCAGCGTAAACAGTTAGCGTTTCCAAATTTTTTTTGGATTTTTTTTTGCGTTTGCCTTATTTCTCTAATTTCCAAGGTGGTGTGCGTTTCACTGTGGTTTTTATTTTGCGCCTGTCAGCCCAGTGCATCCGACTTCAGCATGCATTTTATGTAAGGGTCTACTTCCTCCTGCATTTTCTAAGGGTTTGCTTCCCCGGGGTAACGGCCAGTGCTGTGATGGGGATCGAACCCAGCACCTTCTGGTTGTGAGCCGTGTCACTTAACCACTAGCCCACGCCTCGTTTCCTTATGTGTATCCTTTGCAGAAAGTCCTTTTGCCCACACAAAAAACGCACAACAGCATGTTTATTTATTGTACACTCTGTAAGCAGAGACACCATTTTATATCTTAGCTGTGCGTGTGCATGCAACACCTAACATCTGCTAGTAATCACAAAGCTGGATGCTGCTGCCTCCTAATGACATCTTTAGAAACTACCAACAACCTTTTTCAGCTATCCCAATTCAGTGTGTGACCTACTTACTGACTTACCCTGGTACATTTCTTAGAACTTGAAGGTGCCACTTTTTTCAAGTATTTCCTTTTGCTGAACAGCAATAAACCCTTATAACTTAACTTAACATCTTTATACTGGTTTAGAAGACCCTGCAGAGTCTGTATACAACCAGTTACATTTACATCACCTTGCTCTAAAATCTATGCGCATCCAGTTTATTCTTAAATGCATTAACTGTCCCTGCCTCCACTACCTCCCCTGGCAATGCATTCCAAGCAGACACCACTCTCTGACTAAAAAAATATTTCCTAATATCTAACCTGGACCTCTCTTTAATCAGCTTGTAGCTATGCCCTCGTGTTATTGTAGGTGGCTGTATTTTAAAAAACTTGTTATAGTCTAATTTATCGATTCCTCTGATCATCTTATAAACCTGTATTAAGTCACAACGAATTCTTCTCTCTTCGAGACACTGTAGGCCGGTTTTTCTGAGTCGTTCCTCATAACTGTAATTCTGGAATCCCACTATCATCTTTGTCGCTCTTTTTTGTATTCTTTCTAGCATGTTTATGTCCCCTCTATGATAAGGACTCCACACCTGTACACAGTACTCCAATCTAGGTCTAACTAAAGCTTTATACAGTTTGACGATCACTTCCTTGCTCCTATGTTTAATATTTCTTTTTATCATACCTAACATTGCATTTGCCTTTTTCACTGCTACCTTAACTTGCTCACTCACCTTTCCTGTATGATCTATTATAACCCCTAGGTCCCTTTCCTTATCTATCTTTCTAATATTGTTTTCTCCCATTCTGTAATTATGTTCCATATTGGATCTACCCATGTGGATGACTGTACATTTATCTACATTAAACTCCATTTGCCCGCTTACAGACCATTCTCGAATTTTATCTAAATCCGACCTCAATATATAAACTTCTCTTTAGATGAGACACTACTGCATAGTTTTGTGTCATCAGCAAATTTTGCAATCATGGATCTCATATCAATGTCCAAATCATTTATATATATCAAGAACAAAATTGGTCCCAAAACCGAGCCCTGTGGCACTCACTTTTCACTTCACTCCACTCAGAGTACTCCTTATTTATGTCCACCCTCTGCCTTCTTCCCGTTAACCAATTTTCAATCCATTTGGCAACTTCCCCACCTATTCCATGTGATTTTAACTTTCAAAATAATCTTTGATGAGGTACTCTATCAAAGGCCTTTGCAAAGTCTAGATAAATAACATCCACTGGCTCCCCTTTATCTATGATTTTAGTAACCTCCTCCATGAATTCTAATAGATTTGTTAAGCATGATCTCCCTCTAGTAAACCCATGCTGACTATTTCTAATTAGATTAAATTTGTCTAAATGCATTACAATGTTTTCTTTGATTATTGACTCTAACAATTTACAGACTATGCTCATTAAACTCACCGGTCTATAATTTGCCGGATCTGATTTTTTGCCTTTTTTGAATAAGGGGATCACTCCTGCATCTTTCCAATCCCGTGGAACAATCCCTTTTGTAAGTGATTGAGAACATAATATAGCCAATGGTTTTGCTAGTTGGTTTCTAATTTCATACAGCAATTTTGGGTGAATACCAACTTGACCTGGACATTTATTCACTTTCAACCCCTCCAATTTTTTAAAAACCATATCCTCTGTAATACAGATTGATCTTAATCCCGCTGTATCCATGTCTCTTTGAAAAATATCTAGAGGCTCTGGGATCTTGGAGCAGTCCTCTTTTGTGTACACTGTGCCAAAGTAGTGATTGAGTAGATTAGCTGCCTCCCTATTCTCACTTATTATTTTCCCTGTACTGTCTATGAGAGGGCCTACTTTGTCTTTCGTTCTTTGTTTATTTCTAACATAAGAAAAGAAGCTTTTACTGTCAGTCTTGATCCTCTGAGCAAGTTTTTTTTCAAAGTCTATTTTTGCTGTTTTATTCGCTTTCTGAGATATGTTCTGCTTTTCCAAATATTTTACATATGTTTCTTTTGATTTACCTGCCTCTATATATTTTTGCCATGCTTTATTTTTTGCTCTTCTACATTTCACTACAAATCTAGTTATCGACTTTTCACGCTTGGGGTTTACCTCCCTACATGGAACACATTCCTCTTTTAGTGTTTCTAGAACTGTTTTAAAACTTTTCCACTCCTGTTCAACATCTGTTCCTACAATAATATCTTTCCAGATTATGTGGTTCGCTGCCTCTTTCATCCTCTTAACATCTGCCTTAGAGTAGTCATATGTTCGCGTGTTTATGTTTACTTCTTTCCCTGCAATAAGATCCCAACGGACGATTTGATGGTCACTTGAGCCAAACAGTTCCCCAACGGTAACGTTTTCAATCATATTTTCCTCTGTGGTAAAAACTAGGTCGAGTATGTTTTTGCCTCTGGTGGCTGCTTCTACATGCTGAATTAAAAAATTGTCAGTTATGCACGTAACAAAAGGTTTTGACTCTACAAGTGCTTCTGCCATATCCCATTTTATTTCTGGATAGTTGAAATCTCCCATTAATAATAATTTCCCTTTACTTGCCTTTGCTATACTACTAATCAGCTCCTCATCTTCCTCTTTTTGACTTGATGGACATCTATAGCACACTCCAATCACTGTTTTTTCACCCCCACTTTCTATTTCTCCCCATACACTTTCATTTTTGTTACCACATGATAAATAATCTTTGATCGTTATATTAACAGAATTTATACAGTATAATAAAACGCCACCTCCCTTAGTCTTGTCTCCAATTATCCTATCTTTCCTTAACATTGTATATCCCTCAATTTCAAGTTCACTATCTGCAAAATCCTCATATGTCCATGATTCTGTTAACCCTATTATATCTGGTTTTTCTTCTTCTACATACAGTTCCAATTCTTCTCTTTTATTTACTATGCTTCTCACATTTGCATAAAAACATTTTAGTTTGTAATGTTGTTGGTTTTCCTCTTTTTGCTTCTGCTTTATCATTTTAGTGTTTGCTTTTCTACTATGTATTTCACACTTCCCTGACACCAAATTACCCCTTTGACTACATCCTATATAGCACCCTATTGTAGGCCTATCTTTAGTCTCATACTTCATAGGCCTTACTAGTTTAAATTTCTAACACAATGATAGAACATATACTTTGCTACAACATGCTGTCCTATCTCATTTAGATGTAAACCTCCCCTATCTAACATTTTACTTTTGTCTACTTTAACATCAATAAATTCCATTCCCATGTCCGCACACATCACCTGTAACCTAAGGTTGATACCTATTATTTTGCTATCTAGATAGTCTGACCCATCTGCTCTGTCTAAAATGCCCATCATTGTGACCTTTCTAAACTTTTTTTCCTTAAGTGTTCTCATAAGACTTTTATATTTATCCATAATTATTTCTGTACCATCTCTCTTTACATTATTTGTACCTGCCAATACTACCACATGACTGTTTCCTTTGTCATCTAACCTCTTTATTCTCCCCTCTATGTCCTCTATTTTTGCTCCCCCAATATCCATTCTTTCAAACATGTTGTGTTGTTTAGACAAATGTCTGCCAACCTCTCTCACCATTGAATCTCCTACTACCAAAACTGACCCCTCACCTATATGTGCATACTTCTCTCCAAAGCTCTCTGCCTTATGTTGCCTTGTTGCGTCAAGAGCTCCTCTGAATTATTTTAGCTCGACACTCAACATTGCACACTGTTAACTAACTTTATACTGGTTTAGAAGACTCTGCAGAGTCTGTATACAACCAGTTTAATTTACATTTCCTTGCTCTAAAAGCTTTGCATATCCAATCTATTTTTAAATGCATTAATTGTCTCTCCCTCTACTACTTCCTGTAGCAATGCATTTCAAGCATTCACCACTCTCTGACTAAAAAAATATTTCCTAATATCTAATCTGGACCTTTCTTTAGTTCATTTGCAGCTATGCCCTCTTGTTCTTGTAAGTGGTTATATTTTGAAAAAACTTGTTATAGTCAAATTCATTCTTTCCTTTGATTATCTTATAAACCTGTATTTTCACCTCGATTTTTTTCTTCTAGACACAGCAGGCTGGTTTTTCTATGTCTTTCCTTATAACTGTAATTCTGGAATCCCACTATCATATATGGTATGGAGATAAACGCTGGAAAGACAAAATTAATGACCAACAACGCTACATGCTTCAACAGCAAGATAAAAGCTAACGGTCAGGAACTCGAAGTGGTTGACCGTTTTAAATATCTTGGGTCGTTTGTCAGTGATGAAGGATCAAAATGTGAAGTGTTGGCCAGAATAGCACAGACAATAGCGGCGCGTGCACGGCTTAACAAAATCTGGCAAGATAAACGGGTAGCACTACGCACGAAAATCAGATTAATGCGTACACTGGTCCTGTCAATATTCCTCTATGCTTGTGAGACATGGACAGTTACAGCTGACCTTCAACGAAGGATACAGGCCTTGGAGATGAGATATTTCCTAAAACTTTTAAACGTCACGTACAAAGATCGAGTTACAAACGAGGAAATACGAGATAGAATTACAACAGCAATAGGGCCTTTCGAAGATCTATTGGCAACTGTTAAAAGAAGGAAACTCACTTGGTACGGTCACATATCGAGATCAAATGGTCTTACAAACACAATCCTCCACGGGAAGGTGCATGGCAGATGACGAAGAGGCTGGCCCAAAAAGAGATGGGAGGACAACATAAAAGAATGGACCAGTCTCCGACCAGAAGAGTCACAGGCAGCGGCATCTGACAGAGAGGGATGGCGTGGAGTTGTGAGGATGTCTTCATGTGTACCCCAACGACCTCACCGGTTACGGGATGACCTGACCTGACTATCAGCTTTGTCGCTCTTTTTTGTATTATTTCCAGCATCTTCATATCTTCTCTACGATAAGGACTCCACACCAGTACACAGTACTCAAATCTAGGTCTAACTAATGCTTTATACAGTTTGACAATCACTTCCTTTTTGAATGCATCATGTGGCCTCTGTGGTCGGTAAGGTGCCAGATACATGTTTGGTTCCTGACAGAGGTAGGAAGGAAAGCCACGGGACCCCCAGCACTATTAACTAGAACCCCCTAGAGCTAATCGCTCGGGGAAGCTGATTAATAAGAAGAAGATAGGAGCAAGAACCACTGCAGCTGGTCCACTTACAGGAAGTCTGTAATAAAACACTATCTGCAAGTATTCTTGATTTACTTGGACAGAAAATGTTGGTGTTGAGCTGTTTCTTGGCTGAACAATGGTAGGAGAGTGAGGTCTGCATTGTGAACGGTGGACAGCAGCAATGTGTCGGCTGAACAATGGTAGGAGAGTGAGGTCTGCATTGTGAACGGTGGACAGCAGCAATGTGTCGGCTGAACAATGGTAGGAGAGTGAGGTCTGCATTGTGAACGGTGGACGGCAGCAATGTGTTTCCTTAATCTGTCCCAATTACTCAACATCAAATGGCAATGATAGCATACAGTTCAAATTCATCGTTAGTCTAGTTTTTGTCATATATGTCAACTTGTATGGGTAATCTTTCAATTGTAAGGATGTTCAACATTTATATCAGTAAACAACCATACACTATTTCTTTTAAGAAAATGTGTACGTTTTATTGTTATAATTATAACTTTTTAATCCGATCCATAACATTTCTGCTCATTGTTTCATCATCATCATGTAGCATGTCCTTAGTAGAATGTCGCTCCCATCACAGTCTGTCTGAAAGAAACTTGTTCCCTTGCCAAAACACCAGCTTCCGCCACTGTCATACTCAGGCACTCCTGGATATCTTGGTGCCATCGTCTTCTTGGTCTACCCCTTCCTCTTTTGCCTGGCACCATACCTTCCATCACCGTCCTCTCAAGACCGTTGTGTCTCTTGATGTGACCAAAGTATTTGCATTTTCTAGCCAAAATGGAATTGATTAACCAGTTCTCCTCTATGCTCAACTCTTGCCGAATGTCTACATTTGTTCTTTTCTCTGTCCAGGGTATTCTGAGGATCTTTCTGTAACATTTTGACTCGAAGGATTCGATTCTTTGTCTAGAAGTTTTGGTAATCGTCTATGCTTCACAGCCACAAGCTGCCACAGGAAAAACACATTGTTTCATACAATTTAATTTTTGTGTACATTTTTTAAATAAACATTTTCTCCTTGAATGTTTTTTGTTAGTTTAGTGTATGGTAAACAACATGCCAATCCCCTGTTTGTTTGTACACACAAATTCAAGTGTAAGAAAATACCTTTACACCCCAGGCTGTGTGCATGTGTGCATCTCCATGCGCATACATGGGTTGGTGGGTGTGTGTGTGGGACATGATGTGTAGCGTGACTAAGTATGTATGTAAGTAATAAGTGGTGTATGGTTTTAATTGGCAAAAGTTTTGACATGCATGTCTTGTGCTGTACTGCTCAAACTTCCATATTATATACAGGTTTGTGAAGGACTCCATGCTTTTACAGGCTATCAACCTGATTTGTTATACTACGAAGGTATAATGAGACTAGTATAGGAAAGAATTACATACTTTGAATCCTATATGCTTGGTATGTTAACCTTTAGCACGCACTGGTCAAGAATGTCTAGACTCACGATCCATACAAAAACAGTGTTCGGGAAAAAAAAAATTTTTTGTTGAACGGAGACACTCCCGACAGCCATTTTTACAAATACTGAATACGTCACCATATATACACGATATTTTGCCGGTTAAAGTATCGTATGTTCGATTACAAATGGCTTTTGAACAGTTTTAATTTTGTATACGCCGCTTGAAGCAAGCCGACTTTTTGCGAAAGGTGAAGTAGGTTGTTGGGAAAGATCTTTATCGAGTAGATCTGTTTATTTTGTTTGTTTAGATGAAAGAACTACGTTTAAATTGGAAACTAACAGTTGTGTCGATATTGTAAACACAGAATCGATACATTGTTGTGCTTTCCATGGATTTCTATCAGAGCGACTAGGCCTAGCGGTCGAATCCAAATTTTTTTCAAGATTTTCATAAATTTTCAACTTCATCTTTTTGTATCTCAGAAACTAACAAACACACAACAAAAACAATAACACCCACAAGTTCTAGTAAAGTTACAAATTTTGAAAGTCAACTACGAAAGCAAGATGCAAATTTTTCATAAAAAAAGATGTGGCGTGCTAAAGGTTAAATACTTATACATGAAGATTACATTACCTTGTATTTTCTCTCAAGTCCATTCCCTCTAAATACTCACTCAAGGTAATCTACTAGTTTCATGTATAATCTTCATAAATGTAATGTTCTTTCAAGGTAATCTCATGAACACAATTTTGTGAGCTGGCATACCTGGTAGTTTCCTTATCAATAATTTTCTTGGTTGCTGGGTTGTTCAGAGGAAGCAGAAAAAATCTTGACCTCCAGTACTTTAATGGCTGAAAATCAAACATGAATGAAAACGAATTGTTTTTATATATATTCCTTCAGACAATTTATAAATGTTTTAGTTCCTTATATATAATAACGAAACTAGCTTTATACACAGAAACATTTAGCTGATAAACAGTTTCAATATTATTTTACGTAATACACTACAATGTCAGCATAAATTTACAGTGGGTGGTGAGGAAATAGATCAGGTTACACATTTTGAATATCTGGGCTCCAGAATTGACAAAAATGGTGACTGCTCGAAAGAAATTAGAAGAAGACTAGCTATGGCAATGCAGAGACTGAACAGCCTGAAGAAATTATGGCAGGGCACCAACAAAACGGTAAAAGTCTTGAGAGCCTGTATTTTTCCTGTGGCAGCTTATGGCTGTGAAGCATGGACGATTACCAAAACTTCTAGACAAAGAATCGAATCCTTCGAGTCAAAATGTTACAGAAAGATCTTCAGAATACCCTGGACAGAGAAAAGATCAATTGTAGACATTCGGCAAGAGCTGAGCATAGAGGAGAACTGGTTTATCAATTCCATTTTGGCTAGAAAATGCAAATACTTTGGTCACATCAAGAGACACAACGGTCTTGAGAGAACGGTGATGGAAGGTATAATGCCAGGCAAAAGAGGAAGGGGTAGACCAAGAAGACGATGGCACCAAGATATCCAGGAATGCCTGAGTATGACAGTGGCGAAAGCTGGTGTTTTGGCAAGGGAACGAGTTTCTTTCAGACAGACTGTGATGGGAGCGACGTTCTACAAAGGACATGCTACATGATGAATACACTGCATTATAATGCCATCGATATTTGATAGCATTACAAAGCAGTCTATGTTTTGGAATCCACAGGGAAATAAATAGATGACCAAAACACACATGGAGATGGGAATTCAAGACAAACGTAACAGGGAAGATGTGGAGGGAACTGGCAAAGATGGCTTATGACAGAAAGACTTTGCATTATTTGTTGAACAGGTTCTGATTATTTATATTTGTTCTATTACCCTTTCTTATTTGCACACTTTTCATATAACTGACTCATGCAAATGAAAATTGTATCTGTAAGTAAACAGTTAAAGCCGTCATTTGTTCTGCAGCAAGCTATTTTGTTTCACTACCAACATGGTTAAATTTGTATATATATATATATACCTTCACAAGATGTAAAATGATATATTTACCTAACTTTTATGATTATACTTTGAAACAAACACCTTGTTCAATGATGTTATACTATAGAGGATAATGAAGAAAATGTTTCCTATCTTGCTGATAAGTGAAGGCCTCAGACTAGCAAAGAAGGTAGCAGGACAAGAACAGTCACACAAAGGTACAACTCTACAAACAGTCAAACAGCTCATAAGAACATTATGATAGTGAGAGCAGAAGCATTTATTGAAAGAAAGGTCTGCATATATTTTTAATCAAATATTTAAAGGACTGCAGTATATATGACAAATACTATGTACCATCCTTTGAACACCAGAAATAGCGGCAGGCACACAATATTCCTTACTGACTCCATTTTCTTCTTCTGCGTTTGTTCTCTATCTCCTGCTACCAAGACCTGAAGAAGGTCCTATAAGTAGCAACAAGTTGTCCTGAGAACGGAATGCGTTGTGTCGCTAATTTTCAGTTTAACTGCATTATTTTCACCTTTTGGTCCGACACTTCCGTCGGTTGATGATTGTCGCCTGTGTCATTCTTTCAGGCTGTCCAACATCTTCTCTCTCTCTTTCCTGCTATCTTTCCCGTTGTCCCAACGTGCTTCGAACCGCATCTTCTCATAACATGCTCGAAAAAGGATGACTGTCTTGTTCTGATCCTTGCAATGAGTTGTCTTTGTGCCTCTTCGAGTATTGTATCATTAGCCTTCCATGCAGTACATGGGATCAGCAACATTCTTCTGTAAACCCCATCTCTGTTGCTTCCAAAGATCTTTGTATTGCTCGCTGTTTGTCAATGATTTACTGCCATATACAACCAATTTCTTTTATATGCTGTTTTCATTTGCATTTATCTAACATCTGACCAATTTAGGACAAAATGTTAAATACAAATGTTACAAACCTCATGCAAAAGTGCATGTTAGCCTTATTTTTATTTATAAACCTGAAGCATTACTGAGTACATTAAATTCTTAAAAGCACAGAAGAACAAGATATAATTTGTCCAACTACTCACATCAATAAGGCCATATTCCCAGTCCCCTTGAGTACAGATGTACTGGTCAAGGTGATTCCAGTTATAATTCTCCAACTTCTTGTTTGAGAAGTTTGTCCAGGACACGTAGTAACTGCATGTATCTGGAGCCTGGTGACGATACCTGTACTCATAGTACAACTGAGGCTGGGGATGGCTGGGTGGAGAGAAAAGACCCAAGTCAAAACTGCAACTTCTAACAAGTCTGGTTCCAGCCTTATCAGAACTGTGTCCACCATTACAGAAATAAGCCATTTCTTTTTTCTTTCTTTTAAGAATTAATCATATTTCAACTGTCCCCATTATTGAAACACCCTAACATAAACATGTCCACAAAAAGAATGCTGATCAACAGTATATTCATGCCAACTCTCTGTTACCAGTGTCAAATGTGGACTTTAACAAAAACTCTAGAGAGAAAGATCACGACATGTGAGATGAGATACCTTTGGACAACAATCAACGTAACTAGGAGAGACAGAATGTGTAATGAAGATGTGAGAAAAACAGTTGAAGCAAGACCCTGTACTGAATATGTTGATGAGGAGAGAATCAAGTGGTTCAGCCACCTAATGAGAATGCAACCTGACCAACTACCACTGTACGCCTATAACGCACAACATTCTGGTTTTTGCAACCGTGGCAGAAGGAGAACTAGATGGACAGGAAATGTTGCCTGCTGAAGACGGATGTGTCGGACAAAAAGTGCAAATATCGCAGTAAAGTTGTAAACTAGCAACAAAACGCATTCCATTCTCCAGACTACATCCTGCTACTTGCAAAGCCCTCTTCAGAGATTGGTAGAGAAAGATTTAGAACGAACGCAGAAGAAGAAGGAAATGTTGCCGATTTTCTAAATCGTCATGGGATGATGACTACTTCAGCAACACGTCTGACCTTGGACAAAGACAAGACAATACAAGACAATCATATTTCAGAAATATTATGAAAAATAACATTCAAACTGTTGTAAGACAAGTTACATATTTTCTAAACCAATAACTAGAAGAGGAAGGGATTGAATTTCAAGATGCATGGAATTTATACAAATAATATGGCATTTAACCCTACCAGACCTGAGGCCCTGAACCTAACTGTGCCCCATTCCCGGGCTCTAGAGTATTAAAGAGAAAAAAAACAACATGATATAGAAAAATGTTAGTTACATGCAAACAAGTGGTTAGAATAAGATGTAACTTGGAGACATTGTAGAAAATAGGTTTACCTTTCATCTAGCGTCAATATTCCACCTTTGTGTGCCAATGGGCTAGCATGCGAACAAACAACAAATGGCATATGCTTGAGATATAGTAGACAGACATACATTTTTCTCCAAGTGTTCAGTCATTAGCAGTTAGTAGAACTGCATTCATTAGCAGTTAGAAGAACTTCATTCATTAGCAGTTAGAAGAACTTCATTCATTAGCAGTTAGAAGAACTTCATTCATTAGCAGTTAGTAGAACTTCATTCATTAGCAGTTAGTAGAACTTCATTCATTAGCAATTAGAAGAATTTCATTCATTAGCAGTTAGCAGATCTTCATTCATTAGTAGTTAGTAGAACGTCATTCATTAGCAGTTAGTAGAACTTCATTCATTAGCAGTTAGTAGAACTTCATTCATTAGCAGTTAGAAGAACTTCATTCATTAGCAGTTAGAAGAACAAGTCTTACCGTGGACGGTAACAAGTAACTCTAATGCTTTGTCCACTCAGAGTCAGTTTGTGGTAGATTCTTCCTATACTCATGTAGTAATCCTCCTGTAAGAATGTTGTTATTAGATAAAAAGAGTAAAGTCTGAAGCTACAGAGAGTAAGAATAGGGAAGGACACAAGGGAGACATAAAAAAAAAACAGAAGCACAAGAAAGATACAATGAAAAATGGACACAAGATGATGAATGAGAAATGAGAACAAAAGGTAATGGAAGGAATGAAAATAGAAATGCAAGTGAATGACATAAAAAGGAATGAACTGAATGGCAAAGGCCGCCGTCCATCGTAGACGATGATGAAATAATTAATTTTGATAGCGCTATTTTTAGGAAGGATTAACTGCGCTACTTTTTATCCTCACTCTCTCGTCTCGTGCCGCCCAACCCCAGTGGCAAGTCAAGGACAAGATGACTAGGGGGTGACTACGAGATGCAGAGGACTCTGCATCAAGCACCCGTAAAAAAGACGACAGAGTACGAAGTCGAACCCACACCACCTGATCATGAGGACGACGGCTTAACCCCTTCGCCACGGAATCCCCGGAATGAACTGAATGACAGGAGGGGAAAATAGTACTAGGAAAAATTAATAATAATAATAGCTGTCCATCGTTGTCGATGAGGACCGCCGACATCATCCTTGTCACGGATTTCCCTGTTGGGTGTGGGTGCGCATGTGGCTGAACAGGCCAATGCGAGCACGAAAACATCTGCTACATATCGGGCACACGACATTTGTAGAAGGGGATGGTGTTTCCGCTGCTCGGGATTTCCGCGTCTCGCGTCTGTTCTGGGCTTTCACAACACGGTCATCTTCACCAGCAGCTACACCCGATTTGACTGCGCTTCTCCAGTCAGATCTGTTTTGCGCAAGACATTCTCAGGTGTCGATGTCTATCTGGCAACTTTTTAGTGAGTCCTTCAGACCGTCTTTAAAACGTTTCTTTGGGTGCCCTCTCTCGCGCCATCCCTCTCTCAGCTTGCCGTAGAGAAGCTTCTTTGGGAGCCGCTCATCTGACATACGGACGAGGTGTCCGGCCCATCCTAGTCGTGCTTTTTCTAGCAGTGCATGGATGCTGGGCATGTTAGCCCTCGAGAGAACCTCGATGTCAGTGACACGATCTTGCCATCGGATGTGGAATATTCGCCTCAGGCAACCTGTGTGGAAGTGGTTTAACCTCCTTGCATGTCCAGAGTATACAGTCCAGCTTTCGCAAGCGTATAGTAGGGTTGGAATGATGGTTGCACGGTAGACTTTGAGTTTGGTCTTGACGCTGATGCCACGACGTGCCCAGACCATCGAGCGCATTCTACCAAAGGCTGTGCTGGCCTTTGCTATTCTGCTTGCCACCTCATCGTCTAGGCTGACAGATCTCGACAGCGTGCTGCCCAGATATGTGAATTTGTCTACGGCATTCAACGTCTGCCCGTTGACTGTAGTCTCTGGTTTTGTGTACGGCATGCCTGGTGCTGGTTGGTACATGACCTCTGTTTTTTTGGCATTTATGGTCAGGCCAAAATTTTCGCATGCGGCAGAGAACTGGTCCATTCCAACCTGCATGTTCAGTTCTGAGTTGCTCATTAGAGCGCAAGAATTGGAAATAATGGAAAGAGAGGGAAATAATGGAAAGGAGAGGGATACAGGAAAGAGCGACAAAGCTGATAGTGGGATTTCAGAATTGCAGTTATGAGGAAAGACTCAGAAAAACCGGCCTACTGTGTCTAGAAATGAAAAGAATTAGAAGTGACTTAATACAGGTTTATAAGATAATCAAAGGATCGAATAAATTAGACTAAAACAAGTTTTTTGAAAATACAAACACTTACAAGAACAAGAGGGCATAGGTACAAATTAACTAAAGAAAGGTCCAGATTAGATATTAGGAAATATATTTTTTAGTCAAAGTGGTAAATGCTTGGAATGCCTTGCCATAGGAAGTAGTGGAGGCCGGGAAAATTAATCCATTTAAAAATAGATTGGATGCACATAGCTTTTAGAGCAAGAAAATGTAAATAAAACTGGTTATTTACAGACTCTACATCCTCTTCTAAACCAATATTAAAACATTAAGTTAAACAAAAATGATTTAATTAAAAAAAAGCAATATTGAAGAAAAATCAAAAGTTTGCACTTTTCAGGAGAACTAGCAAGTCAAAAGGGAAGAAAAGGTAACCAGATTAGACACATTGAACATAATGATAACAAAGAACATTGGTAGTTCTAAAGGACTGTATTGAAACAAGTATTTTAAAGTAGACATTTCCACTATTTCACATGACTACTGAACCTGACCTTACCTCTGTGGCCTTTTTATTGGCTATAATGAATGGAGCAGTAGAAGTTTGGGCAGAAACAGCTGGAGTTTTCTGTTCCACTGCCTGGCGCAGTTTTTTTTTAATGATGAGTTGAAAACCCTGAAAAATAGAAACAAGTGTCTAAGCATGTGTTATAACAAGCACAAACAGCAACACAGGAAATATCTTTTTAATTGTAATAGCTACTTGGAAATTATTTGAGAAATAAGAACAAAGTAGGCTAGTACTGACAATCGCACAGACAAGGATATTTGCACTTGGTAAGCATATACATCAAACAACAGAAACAATTTAACATGTGCGAGGCGTGTTCAAATGAAACCGAACCTAACTGCAACAAGTGAACATACATACGCATGATGATGTCACTTCTGATGTAAACAGCACATACCAACTGTCAAGTTTGCAAAATTTCATTATCCTCCGACTCAGTTTCCTCAACAGACCGTTGGAAATACGGCAAGTGTGAAATGGAATCCGTCCAGAGTTGATCAGCGAGCCGTGATTCGGTTTCTAACAGCTGAAGGATGTCGACCAGTTGACATTCATCGCAGAATGCAGGCAGTGTATGGTGACAAAAGTGTGTAGAAAACAAGAGTGAAGAACTGGACAACGAAATTTAAAGCGGGACCTGAGTTAACGAAAGATCTTCCAAGACCAAGTCTTGCGTCAGAAAATGCCATCACCAAAATTGATGCAGCACTTTGGGTGTACCGTCTACGGAGTTTACGCTCGCCACACTTTTGTCACCATATAATGCTTGCATTCTGCGATGAATGTCAACTGCTTGACATCCTTCAGCTATTAGTAACCGAATCACCGCTCGCTGATCAACTCTCGGATTCCGTATCACATCCGCCATCTTTTCAACGATCTGCTGAGGAAACTATTGAGTCAAATGATAATGAAATTTTGCAAACTTGACAGTTGGTATGTGCTGTTTACATTAGAAGTCAGAAGTTACGTCATCATGCACATCGTACGTATGTTCATTTGTTGCAGTTAGGTCCGGTTTCATTTGAACATGCCTCGTACATCGAACATGAGGAGAAAAAAAAATGTTGAAGTAATAGGAAATGAGCCCTGGTCCATCTGGGGTAGGTCTCTCGCCACCGCGATTGACTCTCATCCAGTATTCGTACAGCGATCTCAGTCCCGCCAGACGGAGCTATAGCGCGGGCTTGCCGAAAACGCTCGCCCGCCTCTCCCCGGCCAAAGTAGTGGGACGAAATTTGTGGTGTCGTACCGATGGCAACGGTGCGTTACTGTGGCCCGTATCGATAAACTTTGACAGTCAGTGGTGCTTTTTCGAAGGCTTATAGCAGACCTCGATAGTTCGTCTCGCTGGTGGTCAGACTCTCGCAAAGAGCTTGTGACCGGCAAATGGAAAGCAGGAATCCTGCCTAAAGGCCCTGCCCTCGCCCGACCAACCCTCGGGAGAAGAGCAGGCCGGCAGGATAAAATCGTCTCCAGTCCCTGTGAAATTCATCGGCGGGGCCGTTGGGATCCGTTCTGCACAGAGCGCTGCCATCCCTCCCCGAGCGAGCCCGGTCGGTCGGTCGTCTGGTGTGTGTACGGGCCCCTGTCAGGCGGTCCTAGGTCAACGGAGTGAGGGACGGAACAACCGTCCGTCAGTCAGTCGGTCCCTGCGGCCGTCCTAGTGAGGCTTTTTACACATGCGTCCTCCGCCGACCGGTGTGTGTGGTTCGTACGTCTCCGACAGATATCTGCTTGATCCTGCCAGTAGTCATATGCTTGTCTCAAAGATTAAGCCATGCATGTCTAAGTTAACACTGTCTCACGGTGAAACCGCGAATGGCTCATTACATGCTCAACTCGAGAGGAATCGCAAATCGCAGACATTTGGTCCACGTGCTAGGCTGATAAGCCAACGGCGCGAGGCTACCATTGGAGGGATTACGGCCGAACGCCTCTAAGCCGGAATCCCGCCCTAAATCTCAGCACCACTGCGATGGGAGGCTACGATAGGGTTGGGACCTGGGGCTAGTGTCCCAGCCCGACCCGGTCGAGCCGAAGAAAGAAGTCTCTGCAGTCCGCCGAGCAAAGCGGGCGGGAAGCTGCCTGGTTTTCACCCCATACGGCGATGAGGTGTGAAACCACTAGTAGAAGACTTAGTTCTCGGTCGGGGTGTCGTAAGCAGTAGAGCAGCCACCTCCCTGCGAACTGTTGAGACGCAACCCTTGATCATGAGATATGTCCGCACATCAGGCGAACAACATCTCCGTGCCATTACCAGGTTTGTCCTCTGGTTAAATGCACTCCTTCGAGAGGAATCGCTGACATTTGGAACACGTGCTTGGCTGATAAGCCAATGGTGCGAAGCTACCACCTGAGGGACTACGGCCGAACGCCTCTAAGCCAGAATCCCGCGCTAAATCTCAGCACCGCTGTGATGGGAGGCCACGATATGGTTGGGACCTGGGGCTCGCGTCTCAGCCCGGCCCGGTCGAGCCGCAGACATGCACCTGGCCAAATGCACTCCTACCTCGCTCTTTACCTCTGTCTGCTATCAGCCATCCCAATGGAACCAGAAGAAATGCAGTCCAGCAGACATTGCACCTCTGCCCTATTGCGACAACGTCCCAGGTGGCAGGGAATGCTAGGCGTGCATTCACTGCAGATGAGCCGAGAAAATGAAGGGAGCAAAGCGATACGTCAATCACATGCATATGCTACGTTTCTGGCAGGACTGACGATCCTGAGACAGTCACACTGGACTGCCTCTCTTCTGGGATAGTACAAACTAGTACATAGTCCATCATATCATATCATTGCCAAACCCTATAGACACGAGTGGGGAAGACTCGTTAGTCCTGTAAGACAACTTCCCTAAGAGAGACAACTGACCAAAAACAACTGCTGCTTGCAGATAGGCTGGGGACAGCCAAAGGCTAAGGAGGGCATCCAATTTCAACAGGCGTTTCTGTAAGGATGCCCTCCTTAGCCTTTGGCTGTCCCCAGCCTATCTGCAAGGCAGCAGTTGTTTACAGCATCCTTACAGAAACGCCTGTTGAAATCGGATGCACTGAGCCGCAGGCTTAACAAAATAAAACAGTGCAATGTAAATATTGCTGTAAACAGCGTAAGATGAAGAAGAAGAAGAACCCTGGTCCTTCAGTTGGCAATAAAGCTGCCATAAAGGGATGAGCTGAGGGTCTCGTCTTCTCATTTATAAAGCTAGAATGAGACAAATATTTATTTGAAGTATCTTTAGAAAGCAGGGCTTAAGAGCATTGTAAGAACTGGAAAACTTGATTGATGTAGGGGATTGAAGGTGGGGGGGGTGGGGGGGGGGGGTGATTGTGTGTGTGTCAAGGAGGACACACGTGGAAAGTACAATGGATAGTTTTGACAAAGTGTGACAACAAATAAAAAATAATCTTCTTCTCAGTGTACCAGAAACGTAACAAAATTGGGGAATCTATTAATAGTCAGATGGGATAGGACATAGTAATAAAGGTGTGTATAGTTATACATAATTATATGTTTGAAAATAGTGATGCAAACTAGTGTTTATTTGATTGGACGAAAATTCAGCAGACTTCCTGAAACTCTGAATAAAAAGTGTTAGAGTCAATGGTTGTATGGTTAAAAGGAGACACCAGAAATGATTTCTGAGGGGGCACCTCAGATACTAAGAGTTTAATGCTACAGACTTTATTAACGTAAACTGATACATTCTATAATGATTAGCTATCCACATCAGGATCCAGGGGACTACTACTGGGGTGGACATAATAGGGCTGCTACATTAACTATGCATATTATAAAAGGTGACTATGTGGATTTTTATATGGGGTTGGCAACCTCATCATGTAAAATAAAGTGTTACAGAAACCCCCAGTACACGATCACATAAGATGATCTGACACAGGCTTCCTACAAGAAGACCAGCTATAATGGTAAATCCATACGAGCGGAATTTTTTTTTAAATGGTGTAAATTCTAAATCAAGTGACTGGCACTCAATGAGCTATATGAAGTAGTGACACTACCACAACAGACTTACCTGACCTAACCGCTGGGAGATGAGCTCAAGAAACACTTCTTGAGTATTCAACGGTGGACGGCGATAGACAAGTACAGCCTTGTCCTCACATGTAGGAGATCTACAAGTGGATATATGAATACTGAAAAAAGTGACACACTAGTGGTATCCTGACAATCTGACAAATATGTGACGGCTCATGTTTTTTAACTAGTAATTAAAACCACAGAAAGTGGCTTGCAGTTTTGCAAGCATTTATACTGAAATACAAATAAATATTATGTTGCATCTTATTAGACAAAAAGGGGACGGCTTGGGCTAGTGGTTAAGTGAGACATCGAACAACCTGAAAGTGCTGTGTTCGTTCCCACATGGAAGCAAACCCGTAGAAAATGCAGGAGGAAGCTGATCCTTACATAACAAACATGCCGAAGTCGGACAGTGGGCTGACAGGCGCAAAATAAAAACATAGTGCAACGCACACCGCCTTGGGGAATTGAGAAATAAGCCAAACGAAAAAATTATTTAAAAATTTTTTAAAATAAAATTTGGCAAGAAAGAGAATACATGTTGTATAAAAGGATGACTGAGCAAGGTTGTGCATGACAACATAGAGGAAAGCACAGTGCTACAGAAACCATCACTACCAGAGCACATACATGCTTTAGTGCAGACTTTCTGCAAACAAGGACATCAGCAGTGGTGGCCCCCATGAACCGGTTGGGAGTCAAAGACGGAAAAAATAAATTTCACGGAAATGACAAATGCCGAAGTATTAATGGCAATGGGTACACGGTTAAATGAAACAAAGATTTAACTACACAGATGACTAGCAGTAGTACCTGGCACTGCCCAGGACAGATATGTAAGTAATAAACTATTAGAGCCCCTTTCCCCCCGCAACCCTCCTCACCATTACATCCTCACTGCATTATCTACCGGTTCCCCTAATGTGTGACATGATTTTTCAAGTTATGCCAACAAGTGGACTGAACATTAGAATCAAGACGACAGAAGTCATGACACTAAATTCAATCAATCCAACACCAATTAAACTAGGAAATGAAAAACTAGCAAAGACAGGCTCATTTACATACCTAGAAAACAAGCAAAGATATCAAAAACAGAATGAACAGTGCCAGAATAGCCTTTGCTAGCTTAAACAACACTTGGAAGTCTTCACAGTTCAACACAAACACAAAACTAATAATACACAAAGTTCAGTACTTTCTGTGCTTGTGTACGGTGCAGAGTGTTGCAGAGCAGCAGGAAAAAAAAAAGAAAATGTCAAAATTATCTTTGCACGCAATATGTCTAAAGAAGATTCACAGAATTTTGTGGCTGAACATTAACCTCCAACGGAGGACTGCTTGCCTGGAGCAATCAAGAAGAGATGCACGTCATCATGTCTTAAGGTGACAACCTGACACCATCACTAGAACCGTCATGGTATAGACCCCAGAGGAAAGTCGAAGGAGAGACTGAGGCTCACCTAAGACAACTTAAAACTGTAGAAGGTGAAATGGAAATCAATAAATGCTGGTGCACCATATAAAGAATAGCTGCAAAACAGGTGGAGGGAGTGGAGGGAGTTTGTTGCTCTCCTTAAGGATACCATTAGGTGTGGTGGTCATTAACTACTTTTCCTGTCTCTGACCAAGGATCTAAGAAGTGGAGGGAGTTTGTTGCTCTCCTTAAGGATACCATTAGGTGTGGTGGTCATTAACTACTTTTCCTGTCTCTGACCAAGGATCTAAGAAGTGGAGGGAGTTTGTTGCTCTCCTTAAGGATACCATTAGGTGTGGTGGTCATTAACTACTTTTCCTGTCTCTGACCAAGGATCTAAGAAGTGGAGGGAGTTTGTTGCTCTCCTTAAGGATACCATTAGGTGTGGTGGTCATTAACTACTTTTCCTGTCTCTGACCAAGGATCTAAGAAGTGGAGGGAGTTTGTTGCTCTCCTTAAGGATACCATTAGGTGTGGCGGTCATTAACTACTTTTCCTGTCTCTGACCAAGGATCTAAGAAGTGGAGGGAGTTTGTTGCTCTCCTTAAGGATACCATTAGGTGTGGTGGTCATTAACTACTTTTCCTGTCTCTGACCAAGGATCTAAGAAGTGGAGGGAGTTTGTTGCTCTCCTTAAGGATACCATTAGGTGTGGTGGTCATTAACTACTTTTCCTGTCTCTGACCAAGGATCTAAGAAGTGGAGGGAGTTTGTTGCTCTCCTTAAGGATACCATTAGGTGTGGTGGTCATTAACTACTTTTCCTGCCTCTGACCAAGGATCTTCTTCTTCTTCTTCTGCGTACACAGTCAGACAGTAACCATTATTTTTTCAAAAAAAGCGGCGGTCATCCTGAGGCTCTCGCTACTGCCATAGAGCTTGTCTTGCAGTTCCACTGGTAATGGCCACATCTGCTCTCTCTGATCCTCGTATGTCGGGCAGTTCTGCAGCAGATGTTCAGTGGTCATTTTACCAGTACCGCACGGGCATTCGTCGGTACTCCCTATCTTCAATTTGTTGAATAAGTGGTACCTCAGTCTGTTGTGGCCAGTGCGAAGTCTGAAGACAACGACCTGCTCTCTTCGGTTCAACTGGTAATAGGCATCGTTTTTGGTGTAACCAGTATGTTCGGTTTCCCATTTGGTCATGTATCTGGCTTTGATAAGCCGTTTTGACTCTTCGTACGTCATACTGGTATCTGTTTGTGGTAGTCTTGCACCTTCTTTTGTCAGTCTGTCTGCCTCCTCGTTGCCTTGGATGTTGCAGTGTGCCGGGACCCACTGTACCACTACCCTTTTTGGTGCGGACTGCTGGCACAGTTTGCAGAGTGCTGCTCTTAAGTCATTAAGCTCAGTGTTTTTCTGGCTTTTTAGCGCTGTGACTACGGCGAGAACATCTGTCAGCAGGACTATATGGCTCTCATTTTCACTGTGTGTCACCATTTCTTCCACTGCCGCCCTCAGTGCCTCTGCCTCCGCTCTGAAATTGCTTGTGTACTTACCAGTAGCGAATGACAGTGTTATTTTTCTGCCATTTGGTAGGTTCAGGAATGCTCCTGCCCCTCCGTTCTGTGTAGTGTTTGTTACAGAACCGTCGGTGTATGCATGGGTCCAGTCCATGCTTGGGTAGCTTTTCGTTATGAAGCTTAGGGTAGTGTCTCTCCTTTCTTTTTCAGTCTGGCAGTTTTTGTTTGCAATACCTGGTATATTTTCTACCACCTCTGGAAATATATCCTGCCTCCAGGTAGGTTTTCGTACAGTAGTGATGGGTTTTGGTGTTGTTAGTGCGTTTATGGGATCTTCGTGCATCTTTGCTTTGGCTATTTCTGCAAAGTTTCTCCGCTTTAGTTTCCCATTTCCCAAATTGTTTAGTCTTTGGTACATTGGGTGGTCCGTCAGTCTTCGGAGTTTCTCTGACTGCAGCTGGGCTCTGCAGTCTCTTCTATCGGTCATGGATTGCAGTTTTGTAATCTTTTCAAGTTCTACAATTGGCGTTGACTTCATGCCACCTGTTATAATTCTCATGGCTTGGTTTTGAAGTTTGTTAACTTTATCGAAGTTCGCCTTCGCTGCTGTTGTCCATGCCGCAATGCCATACTCGAGAACTGGTCTCACTCTTCCAGTGTACAGTTTCTTTAGTATGCCTTCGTCTGCTCCCCAGCTTGTGCCAGCAAGTTTCCTCATGATTGCCATTCTTTCTCTGGCTTTCATTCGGTTTCTCTCAATCTGACTTTTCCATGTCATGCGCCGATCAAATGTGACTCCCAGATAGGTTGGGTTGTCGTTTGGCTGCAGGATTTTGCCATTTAGACTTAATTTGGTACTTTGGGGTTTTAATGAAAGCGAGAATATTGTGCACGTGGTTTTCTCCTCGTTTATTTTGACCAGCCATGAGTTCGCCCACTCTTCCAGCGATGTTAGGGCCGTCTGCATCCGATTTCTTGCTATGGTGAGATTCTTTTCAGAGGTCCACATAGCCAGATCGTCTGCAAACATTGAGCTATGGACTCTTCTTGGTATATTCTCTGTAATATCGTTTATATATACCAGGAAGAGTGTGGGTGACAGTACTCCCCCTTGGGGTACTCCCTGCTCGAGTGTCACATTTTTGCTCATCTGCCCTTGTACTTGGACTCTGGCCGTTCTTTGTTTGAGGTAGTGGTTGATCCACTTGTACATTTTCCCACAGACATCACTTCTTCTTAGCTTGACTCTAAGTCCATCTTTCCAGACTTTGTCAAATGCCTTTTCCAGATCCACCCAAACAGCTACTGTGTGTTTCTGTGCCTGGTAGGCATCTTCTATCTCCTGGGCTATGAGGATGACCTGGTCCTCAGTGGATCTGTGCTGTCTAAAGCCGGCTTGCTGTGGAATTAGTATTCGTTTTTCTTCCAGATGCCACATCAGTCTGGTGTTTATCATCCGTTCCATCAGCTTGCCGACACAGCTCAGTAGGCTGATGGGCCTGTATCCATTTGGATCTGTTTTATCCTTTCCTGTTTTTGGTACTGGTACCAGTATTGCATCTTTCCATGCCTGGGGTACAATACCCCTTTTCCAGCTTTGGTTCAGGACTGACAGTAGTTTCCTCTTCGCTGTTTGGCCCAGCCCCATCAGCATTTCGTTTGTTATCCCATCTTTTCCGGGAGATTTCCTTTTCTTTAGTGTTCTCATAGCCTCTTCCATTTCGCGCATTGTAAGTTTGGCCATCATGTGCTCTTCGGGAGCCGTATTTATGTTTTCGTGTCCCTTTAGCTCTTCGCTAATGTCTGTATGCTTTTCTGCAGGGACCTCGATGTGGTTTGCTCTGGCATAGTGATCGACAAAGGCGTTTGCGGCTTTCTTACCTGTGATCAAGTTCTCGCCCTGCTTGATAGTAATTTGTTTATTTGACGGGGTTTCGTCGTTCATGGCTCTGACTAGCTTCCATAGCTTGTTCCCGTCTTTGTCCAGGTTTAGACTTTCCGTTTTATCTTTCCAGCTTTCTCTTGCTGTTTGTTTGAGAGTGTGTTTGTACTTCGCCGCAGCGGCTTTGAGGGCGATGTTTGCCTCCATGGATTTTTCTCGCTCTGCCATGTTCCTAGCATTTGTTACTGCATCTTCCACTTTCTGCAACTCATCATTCCAGTAGGGCTTATAGTTTTTCCTAGCTCCTCTTGGGATGGTTTCAGTGGCGGCTTGCATTATTGCCTTGCTTAGGCTCTCTACCATGGGCTTCATTTTGGTGTTTCGTGTGTTGATGGTTTCACACAGCCCATCTGTCAGGATTGCAAATCTGTCCCAGTCGGCTCGTTTGTAATTCCAACGTGGGAGCGGTTTTGTTTCCTGTGGGCCTACTTCCATGTCAATGGTTAGCCTGATCGGCCTGTGGTCGCTACCTGCCAGTTGGTTTAGCACCTGGCGGTCTATTTTATGGTGTATGTCCTGTGTGGAGAAGGCCAAATCTGGAGTCGAGGTGGTATGCCATGTTCTTGAATAGAAGCTAGGGCTATCCTCCGGCCTATTGATTAGGGAGAGATTTGCATCTATCTCCCAATCTTCCACTTCGTCACCTCTGCTGTCTGTGTCAGAGTATCCCCATCTCTCCGAGTGGCTGTTGAAATCTCCAACTACTATGCAGTTGGAGTCTCTGACCTCCATACTCGAGAGCGATAGGTCTCTGTTTGGTGGTCCGTACAGATTGAAAATGCGGAGCTTCGTCTCTTGAGCCATTATGTCAACTCCTACAATTTCTGCTTGTCCGGTGTGATTGACAGATACCGCGCTACTCAGTATGCAGTTTCTGGTCAGTATCAGGACCCCTCCTTTGTGGCCTTCTCTATCTAGACGGAATGACCAAGGATCTAAGTGGAGGGAGTTTGTTTCTCTCCTTAAGGATACCATTAGGTGTGGTGGTCATTAATTACTTTGCCCGCCACTGATCTAAGAAGACAAATTAAGACTGACCAAATAAAAACAGCAAAAATGAAAACAATAAGTGAAACTAATATTACATAAAGTCTGGGGGCAGACGATGTAGCAGTGAATGAGCTGACAGCAGGAAGTTGCTCACAGCTGGCTCTGCTTTGGCTGCTTGCGTCAGGTCAGTGAACGATAGCTGACCAAGACCATATTTTGTCTCCAAGTGATGGCCCTGAAACAGCACTTATGAGTCTAAGCAAATAAATATTTAAGAGAGAAGACAAACCTGATCCCAAAAATGACATGCTGAAACAGTGTGTGCTGCGCCAGAAAGTTGCAGATATTGCTGTATCATTGTAAACTATGACACAACGTAACAATGTCCTTTTCTGAACGAATGCCAAGAAAAGAAGAATAAGCTAATCAAGACTTGCTTATATCCATTATTGTTATTAATTTATTTTCTTTAGACTTAATACTAATATTCATTAAGCTTATTCCACTGTTTTCATATGTGCTGTTTTCATTATCTAATTCTTAAAAATATAATATTTAGGTAACGTCTGCATGCATTGTTACTGTTATAGAAAAATTGCACTTTAACTTTGCAAGTTTTTCAACAGGAAAAAGATAGATTGACAGTGTTCAGAAAGTGTTATAGAAACATGGATTGGAAACAGATGGCACATGAAATAATATTAGCTCGTCCCATGATCTGTAACGACATAAGTGAACAGATGAGATACAATGATGAGATTGGTTATTAACTGAATGTGCTATATTAAGGTTCTACAGCATGTTCAACCTGCAGCGAGGTCGCACTACATGGAGGTTTCAGGGCCACAAACAAGAGGTCATCCTGGTGACGATGGATAGAGGAGATAACAAAAACACTCCAACAGTTCAACATATCAGCAGCATAAGCCTCCCACATAGCGCTAACCAGAAGTTTACGCATACCCTTCTACGACGCTGCAAGATAAGAGAGGTAGAACAAAAGAAGGTCATATTTGTAGTCCTCGTACATTAACAAACCATAAAATACCTAGACCATGAAGCCCATATTTCTGCGTTTACTGCCTCAGGGAGCAGCTCATATTCTGCCACCACATAATCATAATGCAGACTTCGGCGATCAGGAAAGTAATCAGTTGTGACTGGCAAAGAAGCCGGTATGGTAAGGGATTTCCAGTCTACAGCTGTGGATGCATCCAAAGGAGAATAATTCAATACTTTAATACGGCAGATGATGTAGGTAGCTAGCTACATTATAACTCACTTCTGAATTCTCCAGGCAGAAGTTACCAGGCAGGTAAACAAATTTATTGTTGTTAAAAACAAAATATATTTAAACTTAATTTAAGTGGATAATAAATTAAGAGAATCTGTATCCAGTTTACATATATCTTACTCTTTGCCACTTTGCCTCATGAGCTCATATCTGAGGTAAATGTATGATCGACACTCAATGTTAATATATTAATCAATATAATATAATAGTCATCCATCGCAAGCGATGATGACAACAGTCAGACATGTTGTGTTGCACCTCACCTCGGTTGAGTCCGAAGGTGGCACCTCACCGTTGAGTCCGAAGGTTGCACCTCACCGTTGAGTCCGAAGGTGGCACCTCACCGTTGAGTCCGAAGGTTGCACCTCACCGTTGAGTCCGAAGGTTGCACCTCACCATTGAGTCCGAAGGTGGCACCTCACCGTTGAGTCCGAAGGTGGCTGTATAGTTCAATTCTGGCATGGAAACTCTTTCACGTATGTAAAATTTAAGGTCAGAATTGGACATGCGAGTGTCAGTTGTTTTGACTTTTCTTCGCAAAATGCGTTTTTTCTGTGCTTCATAGGCCCTGCGCTCCTCAGCAATGGAGGTGCCGCTGATGGTGGTTCCATGCCATGTCTTGCGGTCCTGTGCGAGATATTCCTATGAGTTTACATCGATGTTGAAGCATGTCAGAGATACTTTGAGGGAGTCTTTGAAGTGCCTCTTTTGGCCACCAACCAGACACAGGCCCTCTTTCAGCTCACCATACATTAGTATATATAATTAGTATACATAATATATAATGCTATCAACTGCTAATTCAGTTATTAGAACAGTAGTTTCCCCAAACCATATCATGCAAAGTGGTATATAGTGCACTATTCCAATAACCCTCTTCTGCTGAAGAAATTAAGAATGAAAAATGGCACACTGAGGAAAACAATACACAAAAAACAGTACATTTAAATGTTTTTAATCACACTCCATTTTGCAAAGCAAATAAATTCAGCTTTGAAACATTATGCACAAGCAAACCTGTCCCGAAATTTAAAAAGTTAGTGTATATAAAAATGATAATCAAGCATACAAGTGCAGTACTTGTAATGCTACATTTCAGCCAGTTCCTTTTGAGTCAATTCATAGTAATGTCAATTTAAAAAACTAGAAAGCAACGCCTGGATATTTTTACATTTTTTTGCTCCAGTATTTACATTAGTCAAATGCAAAATTTCACCAAAATAAATAAATATTGTATTAAAAAATAGATAAGTTTTATGTAAGTAAATACTTTAACCAATTAGAGAGAAATGACTTTCTATTGTTTTCATTAACAGAATTTCAAATTGACCCAGTTCTTGCAGGAACCCTGTATAAATTGAGGACTACAGAAAAGCCATGCTGAAATCACAAACATTACATGTTTAATGTAACAAAGGTTTCTTCAAAATTGACAGCCTGCAAAACCATAACCAAGAAATAAATTATATGAATAACTTTGAACTATTTAGATCTGCCTTAGCTTAACATTTGTATTGACATATATATAAGTCTGAGAATATAGAGAGAAGACAACCACAAATTATGCCATCTTGTAGTAAGTAAGAAGCTTTTTTTTTGTTTTTTGAAGAACATCACTCTTACAGCTGCCAACCTGTTTAGTTGTTACAAGTTTCTTGGCAGGTGTACGGTATGGTAGATTGCCATTACTTTCGCACATGGAGAAGCGATTATTCCAGGAAAAACCCAACAAGTTTCACTCCTACGCCACGCTGTCCCTCGGTTATCTTGTAACGGGCAGGTTATCTTGTAATGGGCAGGTTATCTTGTAATGGGTAGGTTACCTTGTAACGAGTAGGTTATCTTGTGGTGAGTAGTTTATCTTGTAAAGGGTAGATTATCTTGTAACAGGTAGGTTATCTTGTAATGAGTAGGTTATCTTGCAACGAGTAGGTTATCTTGCAACGAGTAGGTTATCTTGCAACGGGTAGGTTATCTTGTAACGAGTAGGTTATCTTCCAACGAGTGGGTTATCTTGTAACGAGTAGCGAGTAGACAAGACAAACAGATAATGCTATGAAAGTGTTAAAGGAAAAGGAGAGAGAAATAGTGTGTACAGGGTTGATCACCATTAATGGGACAAGTAAATACTTTTTAAATGATGGTTCTTGAGGAATGAACTTTAAGGATAATGATGATGATGATGTACACAAATCAGAAAGTTACGCATACCTTCTCTCTGCGATGCCGCTGAGCAATCGTAGCAGGACAAAAGAAAAAAATACACAGAATGAAAAAGCCTAGAAGATCTGACAGCAGAGAAAAAAGAAGCTGGTCTGAAAATTATAATTAAAAGGGAAAACGCTGCACTCCATGGAAGAAGTATAAGATCAGAAGACATGTTCAGGTTAGAAGAATGCTTTTTTTAATAAAAATATTTTGAATGTTTGCAATACGAGGACAAAGAGTTCAAATTCAAACTCTTGAAACTGATACAATCATAAAGATCAGAATCATAAAATACTGCCAAGTAATAATGATAAAGCTGTTGAAAATGTTACTCATACTAAACTGATATTCCTAACTTCTCTAAATTTACAGGTTACGTATTTTCTAGTTCATTTAACCCTTTGAACATATGACCCATATGACACCAGTGTGTGCATAAATACCCCATTCCATGAGTCGCCCATGATTCAGTGTGATGGGTGGACCTTCATTTTAAGGTATATTTCGAGCAGCGCTGCTTGGATATTGGCCATAACATCATGATATCTACACAGTACACACATTTCTGAAGATAAATATGGTGGCACCCACAAACTTAGCATTATTCATGATGTTAAACTGATATTCGTGATAGAAAGTAGTATTGGAAAATGGACATTCTAGAAGCTAACAATAGAACAAGGAGTAGAAAGTATTCTCAAGGATTTTGAGGCCAATAAATTGAATTTAGATGGTGATTAATCTGAAAATGACATAGTGATTATTTGAATGATGAAATATGTGATTCGGATTATGATCAAGCTAGATCTGTTCCTGTCCCTCGGAGGATCAGAAACTACGGTCCAAGAGGTGTATCCAATATAGTTTCAAGTAAATCTAATACAGGGTGGTCTTCAATAAATATATTCTATAATTTACTGGCATAACAAGTAGGACCAACGGAGATGATCAGGATCAGGTCAGTCAATTTGAGATAGAATAATTAAATAAGAGCACATAGTTTTGTCATAGTAAATAGCTTTTCTTAAATGTCTACCTTGTGTGCATTTTCTCAGGGAATGGGATTTTATGGACCAAGCGGAGATGGCTCAAAGGACTCAAATAAATTATTTATACAGAAAGTTAATGCATTTCAGAATACAGAAGATTGTGATATTTTCTTTACTGTTCCAGCAATGTAAGATTATGCCGATTTGGCCCCGTTCCACTGGCGTTGCACGTCATCAGCTCTAGGGTCATCACTTTATTGTATATAAACTACTGGGTTAATGCCATAGAAACGGCTGATAATACTGCTCTTTTGATTGTAGAGAGTTAAACTTCTGTCATGAAGAGTAAGATGAAAACATTGGCGATATTTTTTGGGGGGTTTTAGATTTTGGAAAGGATTTCTTCTCTTTTTCGCTTGGATTTGAAGATTCACCAATTATTGAGAATGTTAAGTTTCTGCAACGGATTTTTCAGAGGTAGATCTATTTAATTTGTTTATGTAGAGACACTAATTAGGTTTGTAGTTGAAGAGACAGACACAGCCATTACGGTAAACATGAATAGTAGTATGAGTTTGTTTTTCTGCGAATTTGTTTTTCTTTTTTCTAACCAATGGACGCCATTACCATTTGAATCTATATGTTTGTGCTATTTTTCACCACTTTCACCATCTTCTTGTATCTCAGAAACTAACATACACATAATAACAACAATAACACCAAAAAGTTCTTTATAAATATATGTCTCTAGACACACACACAAAAATAAATAAAAATATAAAAAATGATTAGAGGTTCGTTCTCCAAATCAACAACAATGTCGTGACATGAAAAGCTGAAAAATTATGCAGATACAGGAAATAGACGAAATTTTGTAATTTGGAAAGCAAAAGGATCTTGAACAAACTACCTTTCACATGCCGTATCTTTTTTTAAAACACTTATTTGCAAAGTTATGACTTTGGTTTATTTGAGTGAGCAGAAGTAAAACAAGAAAATATCTGCATCCTGTGCTATACCAGTTGTGTTATCTTGAATAACATGTCTCACAACTAGCCCAAATTAGCTCAGGACAAGATAGTGCAGGTTGAAGCTAGAACATAATCTTCCTCAATATAATCTAATTAAAGTGCAAGTCACAGTGTCAGACTTTAGAATGTTCGCAAAACGTCTCTATCCTGACGCTGCTTCCATCATCGTTTGCAGTAAGATGATTTAAGAGAACCTGTCTTAAGTGACATGACACATGAAACATAAGAATGTAGCAATATACTATTAAAAAAGAAAAGTGTTGTGGCTGGGAAAACTAATGAGCATTTGCAGTAACATGATTAAAGAGAACCTGTCTTAAGTGACACATGAAATATAAGAATGTAGCAATATACTATTAAAACAGAAAAGTGTTGTGGCTGAGAAAAGTAATGAGATGATGCTGACATGTTTCTTTCCAACAACAGCCAGGAAAGCTGAAACTTTATAAATCAAGTATTAGCAAACATACAAAAGTGATCTGGCATTTTGACTACAGTTTTCATTATAATAATGCCAATCACGTTAATATATACCAATATAATTTTTGTGAATCTTAATATGTTCACTAAATGTTATTCTTAGTGCTTAGTGTTATTTTTAGCTTAGTGCTCTTGAACACATGTCTTATTTGAGGAGTGACATATCTATTTATTAAAGAGAATGCTTAGAGTGTCAATTTAGAAACTTACTAACTGGCTATCACTTTCAAATACAATTACAGTTCAATAAAGATGAATATTATTACCTATGTTTTCAGTCCACTTCATTGACCTGCTACATTTTCTCAATGTGGCTAAGTTAATGTAGACCTGATCATGCAGTTTTATATACTTATGCACATACAAATACTGATATGAAATATATGCAATATCATAGTTATGCACCATATTAACAAAAAAGTTAGCATGACTATTAGCACACACCGGAATCAAAATATAATTTATTTATTTATTTATTTATATATATATATATATATATATATATATATATATATATATATATATATATATATACACACACAAAGAGCAGACTCAATAGTCTAAGTTACACATTGTTAACTATGAATGCATACACACCAGACAAAATACACATACATTTAAGGTCCGTGTAAGAAATGTTTAGTGTTTATTTATTAGAATAGAGTAAAAACTCTTAGCTTCAAATGAATTTGTTTGGTCTTTTAATAAAACGAGGATGCAATCTCTAGAAGGCTCTCACCCTGGGGGCAACTCTTCCCCTTCTCTCTCTTCTCACCCCCCTCTGTTTCATTTGACTCTGTCCTACAGTCACACTCTTGCACAACTTTCACACATGGTGAGGCCCTTCCATTGCACTTTGGTTGGGCTAGCTTCTGAGGGCACACAAACCTAGCATAGGTACATACAGACGCACGCATTCATCCAAGCACTGGTTTATGCGTCCTGATATCGCCCAATGGACTACGGTCTGGGGTGGAAAATGGCGCGCCTCCGCCAGTAGAAACTAGTGAGGCAAACATCTAAGCAACAACAAAAAATTAATAAAACGACTATTTAGGAGCTCATATTTTATATATATATATATATATATATATATATATATATATATATATATATATACATACATGTATGTGTGTTTATGTGTGGGTGTATGTAGCTACCTGTCTGTGTCAGCCTGTCTGTCTGTATGTATGAATGAATGAATGAATGTATATATAGATGTCAGAGCAATGACATATGCTGATTGCTTTCCAAATTTTGGATGGACAAATTGATGACTATTCGCTACGATCATGGATATTTTTGGACGTGAATTGTTGGTTTCCGGTATATATTCCACACCAGTGTTCACTAAAAGAACAATTTATTTCGTATTGCATCTGGTTAGTACTAATTGTCAAGATATGTGCGGTTGTGTACTTTCTTTTTCTAAAATTGATGTCGCCAGAATGGCCATTGCTGACTAGAGATATGAGCATTCTCGTGACATATTCCACAGATGTATTTTGGTTACGAATTGTTGATGTCTAGTACGCTTCTATAGACATAGATGCTTCTAACTGTTTTTGGTTCAGGAAAATCATAATTTTGTAGGACTACCTCCGCTGTCTCCTGTGGGTTTCAAGCATGCCCAATTATGTATGTATGATACAACTGAGTAGAAGCTTTTGATCTCAGTGGTTCCTTCTTCTTCAGCATTCGTTCTCAATCTCCCGCTACCAAGTCCTGAACAGGGCTTAACAAGTAGGAAGTAGTCCGGAAAACAGAATGCGTTGTGTCTCTAGTTTACAGCTTGACTGCGATATTTGCACCTTTCAATCCGACACACCCGTCTTCGGCGGCACTCAGTGGTTCCATTTCTACTTCCAGGATACCTGATCACAGGTAAGAATTTGGCAGAGAACTCTCATAAAAATCTGCATCATTTTCTGCCATCAGTTGTTTTGACTACGTCCTGCCATTGAATCAGGGTAGTTGAGGACGAGAAAGTGAGGCCGATGTGCACAACTTTCCTTCACTATAATCAAATTCAGGTGCTTCAAAACCAAGCCATGAGAGTTATAACAGGAGGCATGAAGTCAATGCCAATTGTAGAACTTGAAAAGATTACAAAACTGCAATCCATGACCGATAGAAGAAACTCCGAAGACTGACTGACCATCCAATGCACCAGAGACTAAACAATTTGGGAAATGGGAAACTAAAGCAGAGAAACTTTGCAGAAATAGCCAAAGCAAAGATGCACGAAGATACCATAAACGCACTAACAACACCAAAACCCATCACTACTGTACGAAAACCTACCTGGAGGCAGGATATATTTCCAGAGGTGGTAGAAAATATACCAGGTATTGGAAACAAAAACTGCCAGACTGAAAAAGAAAGGAGAGATACTACCCTAAGCTTTATATCGAAAAACTACCCAAGCATGGACTGGACCCACGCATACACCGACGGTTCTGTAACAAGCACTACACAGAAAGGAGGGGCAGGAGCATTCCTGAACCTACCAAATGGCAGAAAAATAACACTGTCATTCGCTACTGGTAAGTACACAAGCAAATTTCAGAGCGGAGGCAGAGGCACTGAGGGCGGCAGTGGAAGAAATGGTGACACACAAAGAAAATGAAAGCCATACAGTCCTGCTTACAGATGCTCTCGTCGTAGTCACAGCGCTAAAAAGCCAGAAAAACACTGAGCTTAATGACTTAAGAGCAGCACTCTGCAAACTGTGCCAGCAGTCCACACCAAAAAGGGTAGTGGTACAGTGGGTCCCATCACACTGCAACATCCAAGGCAACGAGGAGGCAGACAGACTGGCAAAAGAAGGTGCAAGACTACCACAAACAGATACTAGTATGACGTACGAAAATGATGTACGAAGAGTCAAAACGGCTTATCAAAGCCAGATACGTGACCAAATGGGAAACCGAACACACTGGTTACACCAAAAACGATGCCTATTACCAGCTGAACAGAAGAGAGCAGGTCGTTGTCTTCAGACTTCGCACTGGCCACAATAGACTGAGGTACCACCTATTCAACAAATTGAAGATAGGTGGTACCGACGAATGCCCGTGCGGTACCGGTAAAATTTTTTTTTTTTTTTTTTTTTTTTTTTTTTGGCATTCGCCTTATTTATCTATTCCCCAAGGCGTGTATGCGTTACACTGTGGTTTTTATTTTGCGCCTGTCGGCCCAGTGCATCCGACTTCAGCATGCATTTTATGTAAGGGTCTGCTTCCTCCTGCATTTTCTAAGGGTTTGCTTCCCCGGGGTAACGGCCGGTGCTGTGATGGGGATCGAACCCAGCACCTTCTGGTTGTGAGCCGTGCCACTTAACCACTAGGCCACGCCGTCCTCGTACCGGTAAAATGACAGCTGAACATCTGCTGCAGAACTTCCCGACATACGAGGATCAGAGAGAGCAGATGTGGCCATCACCAGTGGAACTGCAAGACAAGCTCTATGGCAGTGTCGACAGCCTCAGGATGACCGCCGCTTTTTTCGAAAAAATAATGGTTACTGTCTGACTGCGTACGAAGAAGAAGAGGAAGAAATTCAGGTGCAAATCACTTTAATTTCATGTTCGTTACACAACTGTCTACTATGAAGTTCACAATGGAAGTGCCTCTGATTTTTAGTGCAAGAAACATTCGGAGCCTCATGGAACATGTGCAAAGAATACTCCTTGCAATAAGTGCAGCAGACAATTCAGGGTTTGACTTTGCTTATTTAGCCATCTTCGAACTGCTGCGAACAGTGACTGCTGACAATGCGGTCCTTATCAATTACAATGGACAAACAACATAAATTGAGGTCTTTTCTTTTTCTTGTTGCTTAGGCTCCACAGGATAGGGTAGCCAGACATATGCCCAGCCATCCTTAGTAGTGTCTTACAGTTAAAATGGATAACGACCACAATGTCTGCATCTTGAGAGAAAGCATTCAAGTCTTTACAGAAGTGCTCACAGAATGTCTTATTGGTCTCATAGATGTTGTCATTTGTAAAGAAGCATTTTAAAACTAACCTCTGGTCTATTTATGTGCATGGTACAATATATATATATATATATATATATATATATATATATATATATATATATATATTTCTACACTATCTATGTTCTTTGCGCCAAATACAGTGCATAAGTCAGAAACAAATGATCTCCAGTGAGAACGGTGTGACGCCACTGTTTTTAGATCTTGTATGGTGCTGAGGCCCATAGTTGAGCCCTCTTGGATGATTGTTCTTCTGTGTGTTTCCTTGGTGTCCATTCGAGTGTTTGCAATGGATGACAGTTGTTCATTCTAAGGACATGTTCCGTGTAAGTCCATCGTTTTTTTCCAAATGATGGTCGACACGTATATTAGTTTTGTCACTGTTCTTATGGAGTCATTAGTTATGAACTGGTCCCAGCGTTTATTCAATAATTTTCTTAAACATTTATTTTCAAAGATATTTAGTTTGTTTTCCAGCGCTTTTGTTTTCCAGCTTTCAAATCCATGTCAGGAATGATATTACGATTGAGTTGAATAGTCTGAGCTTGATATGTTTACTCAGTGTCGATTTTCTGATGTTGGTGAGCTAATTAATGGCACACGAGGCCAAAGCAATTCTAGTGGAAATTTCTTTCGTGGCATCTCCATCTTGTGTCATTTTGCTTTCCAAGTATGTGTAGTGTTGGACATTTTGTAGAAATTTCCCCTGTAGCTTGATATCAACCGTTGCGGTTGTGGAAGCCGTGATTTTTTTCTTTGAGGCGTTTACTTGAAGTCCTATCTGTTCTGACAATTGGCATAGTCTGTCTATATTTAGCGGTACTTAGTAACGCTAGGTCGTCTGCAAAATCAATATCTTCTTAACGTCTTGTTATCTGTCTATTCTATGCCTAAATGCTTATCATTGGCATAGTGTTTCATAATTCAATCCATAGCTATGTTAAATAGCAGAGGTGATAAAATGCATCCCTGTTTTACTCCGGTTTTATGTTAAACTGTTCAGTGTTGCCCTTGGTTGTTTGAACACAGCATCGTGAATTATTAAGACCTTGATAATATTTATGTATTTTGAGGGTAAGCCATAGTTCTTTAGAATTTTCCATAATGTTGGATGGTGTAGACTGTCAAAGGCCCTCTGGAGGTCAATGAAGTTGATAATTAGTGGGGATTGCATTTCTACTGATTCTTCTATGATTTGTTCTGAGTGTGAAAATTTGATCAATGCAAGAACGCTTTTGTCTAAAGCCAACCTGTTCCCTGAGTCTTTCTAATATCATGCTGCAGAGTACTTTCCCAGGCACTGACAGGAGTGTTATGCCACGCCATTTGTTACAATTGGATAAGTCTCATTTCTTTGGTATTTTTCTACACAACAAAACAATTATCTGTCCATAATTTATTGTTCTAAATCTGACGACCACTTTTATATTAAATCTTCTCATATATTCCACTGT
The DNA here is from genome assembly GCA_036924085.1 of Ariolimax columbianus. Lineage (NCBI taxonomy): Eukaryota > Metazoa > Mollusca > Gastropoda > Stylommatophora > Arionidae > Ariolimax > Ariolimax columbianus. Next base: position 59,947,973 of record JAVGWX010000015.1, on the reverse strand, counting down.
GTCTTCCCATTCTTTGATAGCATCTTTTATTCTCTTAATCTCTGTCCTTATAATCCTTATTCCCACTCACTTGACTGCTTCTCTTATCAGTCTCAGATTTATAGGTATACAACCTGTAGTACTCAAATTTGCCTCTGATAATTATGCGAGTATTAACTTTTAGGGCCTCCTTCCCAGCACTCTACGTCACCCTCACATTCCCACTGCACTTGCTTTCAGTCCCATTAAGTTATGATCTTTAACACAATATTAAAAGTTACGCCTGTCTATCACTCCTTTCCCCATCAACCAATACGCCCATATTTCTCAGCCTTAAACCTATCCCCATTTCCCCCTTTCATCCATCTCTTGCCTCAAAATGATTACTCACCAAAGCACCTACTCTTACATATCTCCTCACAAACACACACCCCCCCCCCCCCCCCCACACCCCTTTCCCATTGCGATCTCTATCCCTTGGCCAGACTACACTAGTGACTAATGCAGCCTGTTTCCAGTGTAGCCACGTGGAAGTGTAATAGGGTCTTGATCAGCTCTGGTTCGCTGACTCTGATGCAACCAGCCAGCAATCAGTTACTGGCTGCTGTCAGCTCATGCACTGCTGCATCTGGCCCCTTCACATTTATCTATGCTACCTTTGTAAAAATACATTTTAAAGTCCTTTACAATTTTTCTTTTTCACCTAGGGGTAGGGTGTCCAGTGATGTCTTAAGAGTTCTAAAAAGCAACTACCGGTATGCAAAATTTGGTTCAGATCCGGGAAGCTGTTAAGGACTGTATAAGGAATAATCAAACCAATAGACTTTCAGTTTTATGTATATAGATATAAAGTAAAGTAAAGCAACGCATAGCATTACTGCCGTAAGGGTGTGAGGTGTTAGCGATCTCACATTTCAAAGGCTCGGCTATATGAGGGAGGTAGCCATCTCCTCTCCCTCGCCACTTTTACTTCCCGAACTGAACCGGTACCCATTTAAGGCTGGTTTATATAGATACAAATATACTTTCAAAATGAGCAGATACATTTTCCTGAATATTTGTTGGTTCAGTGGAAGTTTAACATTCCATAGTTTAAAAAAATTAATCAAATTTGTGCCAAAATGAGGAGTTACTAACAACTACACAGAGTATATACTCAATATAACTAACAGACATGTGTTCAAGGACAACACTTGTACAAGCTATACACAGAAGGCAAACATAAACTCATGAGACCAAACAGCAGACTACCAGCCAAGTGGTAAAACAAATTATATTCCTCAGTATCTGTTCTGCTTAAATTTTTAAAACACATAAAAAAAACAAGTCCTTGGCCAAGAGCAAAACTAAACAAGTCCTCTACATTTGGCCAGGGAACCAGTCTTTCAAACAAAAGGACATAACAAACTACAAATAAGTTTATTTTAAATTTGTTTTAAAAGTGATTTTTAAATTGCAATTTCCAAACACCTTCAGATTTGACACATTGAAAAGGCTATTTTGTAATACCGATCCCAAAAAATTAGAGTTTAATGCCGACCAGAACAAATATTTTCCTGCAGTTTCTTGTGCCAATACCAACAAATTGAAAAATATCTTTAGTATTATTCATAGATTACAGGTGCTAAACATAACTTATAAGAACTTCAGAACAAGCAGAACACAGCAGTTGCACAATTTTCATCAAATATTACAAAATCAAACCTCACTACATTCCAAAAGTCGGGTTTTGTCTTAATGTGACTTAAGTTTTACAGAATTAGAACCCTTTTTAACCTAGACTATAAGATGAAACACCTACAAGACCAGCATACCTGCATCTGTACCAACTTGGCTAGTCTCCACACACACATACAAACACATACACACACATACACACATGATATGTGCTTTTAGTGTTTTAATACAACCACTCTAGCTCTAAAGAAGCTGCTAACAGAAACAACAAATGCAAAAACTACAAGTCTGTAGTTAGAAGGGGAAGCCTACTCATGCATTAAGTAGTGGAAATAGCTGTGATGCATAACTTATATTAGATTGCTATATGTGAAGGGGGAAACTTAGAGGTACACATGTTTACAAGATCTTCAGCTGATGCTTATTATCAAAACAAACAAAATAAGCAAATGGAAAATAAACCAACCCAATATCATTTGCAATTAATTTGTCTACAATTTCAAAAATGCTAGGAAACAAAACTTGTGTATTTTCTAATTCTGAAAATTATATCAACTGCACACATTAGTCAACAGTTTAATTTTTGGATATTGACTATTGTTAGCTAAACTGCTTTAATGAAAGGGACACTAAATAAAAAGGATGTTAACAAGAATTCAGAATATAGTAGGTACACTACTGTCAATAACGAAAATGGTGCCCAAGCATAAGACAGATAGACATATAAACGGCCCAGAACGCTAACAAAAAGTGTCACCTGTGGTTTGGAGGAAATAGAAATGGCCCGAAACGGTATTAAGATTTTCAAAGAATGATCTAAAAAACATACAAATAAATTAAGTACAATTGCTCAAAAGGGAAAATTAACTGGCATCCAAAAGATGATTAACACAGAGATACCAGAACAGAAAGAAAACTGCCTCCAACTCCACTCTGCAATAATTTCATACAAAAAGGCTGTGCCAACTTATGAGATATGATCACTGACACTGCCATATCATGACCACTGACACTGCCATATCATGACCACTGACACTGCCATATCATGACCACTAACACATGATGTGTACTTATCTTTCCAGTTACTCACCCTTTTAGTATTAAAAGGGTCATGCTAATACCCATGCTCATATTTTTAACAACTGAAATCAACCATGAAATATTTTCAAGACAGCACTCACTACTGAGTATTAATTGATAATAATAAAATTAACTAATCACAGATAAATTTCAACCTCAACCAATACCAAAGAGTATATGGATTCCTCTACAGCTACAAGCAAATGCAGAGCTATAAGCAAAATAAAGACACCAAAAACAAAACAAAATTAAACCACACATGGGTTTGTTGTTATATATTGACATGTATCATTTTTTTTTCTCAACTCTTATGCTTTAGCCATACATAATGGGTAACGGTATGGTTGTGGTTCTACTATTCCATCCTAAGCAAAGGAACCCTAGATCTGCTCCAAGGCATTAAAATATACTTCTTTTTCTGCGTTCGTTCTCAATCTCCCGCTACCAAGCCCTGAACAGGGCTTTACAAGTAGCAGGATGTACTCCGGAGAACAGAATGTGTTGAGTCGCACGTTTACAGCTTGACTTTGATATTTGCACCTTTCGGTTCAACAAATCCGTCTTCGGCAGCAATTAAAATATTCTGCATTTTAAAAAAACGGTCTAGCAATATGCTAAAAGTGTATATTCTCACTGACTTTAAAGTGTATACGTAAAATTAATTTTAAACTTATCTTCACACCCCCCCCCCCCCCCCCATTCCAATCCTTATGCTTGCCATTCCCCCCCCCCCCCCCCCAACAAAAAAAAGTTAAATGCGTGAGACACAATGACAGAAATAAACTTAACACTGACATTAAAGCTCTAATAAAGGAAGAGCAGGAAGATCTCAAGAGCATAAAAAGAAACCAAGAAAGACAAGACAGATGGAGTTGACATGGACAAAGACTATACAAAAATCCAAGGAGAGGCATACCTGGAAAGACCTTATCTGTAACCAAGAAACTCATACAGATAGTCTAAGGACACTGACTGATTGATTTTGTTCTTTCTTAGTGAAAAGTGATACATTCTAATGTCAGCAAAAGAAAGTATTCTCTATCATTTGTCCATTTTAATTGTGTAAAGAAACATTTTCCTGCCCATTTTGTTATAAATATATCTATAAGATTAGACTTCTCAAACTAAACTAATAGTGAGAACACTAATTTCAACACAAAAACATGTGAAATAAAAGTTGTTGACTTTTAAAAATTGAAATAATAAACAAGCAAAGTGAAAAATGAAACTAAAATGTGCAGATTTAAAAAATACACAAAAAAAACAAACAAACTCAAACTCACACAACAACAAAATGAACAAAATGATCCATCTCTGGCCTTCTATCAATTTCTACAACTAAAAAAATGTGCTGGACAATAAAGACTAAGTTAACCACAACAAATATGTCAAAGCAACAGCTGAAGACAAGAAAAGGGGAGGTCTTACTTATCCCTTCAGTGAATGTGTTGGATTGGATATCTCCTCTAAAAATAGATTTAGTCAGCCTTGACCCCACTGTGTGCTGGAGGTCAGAGGCTAAAGGTCTCCAGTCATACCCTGCAGAGAATTATAACATCCAAACATACATCAAATATACTGCTCTTCCAACACTACAGAGACAAAAACATTCAACGTGAACTTATTGATTCTGCTTTTGTGAACTGTAAGTTCATATTTCTTCTTGTTCCTCTTTCAGTCAAGCTGGAGCATAGGGCCACCACTAAGTTAGCCATCTCTACCAGCCTGTACCAAAGTACTATGCCCATTTTTGCATTGATTGTCTTTTTGTAGCAATTTGTTTTACACAATGAGGTTGCTAGTACCATGCTCAACTCTCTATAGTTGCCTTTTACAACATATATGGAGGTGCAGTGGGCCTATTCTCTGCGCAACAGTAAAGGGGTTCTGAGATCCACTTGAGGAAGAATTCAAATAAAGCTTGTAGAAAATTGCATCTGTTCACCAGGATAAGAAAATGTCAATGTTAAGTCTTAGTTGGTCAATAGACACATTTGAATATATCTTTCCTTGTAAGTCAGCATTTGGTTACTTAGGTACTCTGTGCACATTTTAAATCTGTGCACATTTTAATTAATTAAATTTCACACACAAAAATATGCAGACTGACAATTTAACCAAACAATCATTATATATCCCAACATCTGGGAAGAGGGGACAGCCATCTGATCAAACTATGTTAGGCAGGGTCAGGCAAAATATACTGACCAAGACACAAACCTCACTTCCACGCAGTTCTCCCTGGAAACAGTCTAGCTAACGAAGTGGGGGAATGAGACATGATACTTGAATTAGTGAGAGACACGCAGATGAAGCCAAGCATAGTATAGCCACCTGGAGGACCCAGCAAACCTTCATCAGAACACTCAGCATGTGAGGAAAGCTATTGCAACTTGCCACCTGGCGCCCTTGTCAGAGGACAAAAACCGCAGTAAAGATATTCATTTTGGGTATTCAACAACAACAGCAACAAACCCAACATCTGACAAACAATTATTTTAAGTGATGACGACCATATGAAGAAGTAAATAACACCTCAAGTATTAAGTAGCAAGCAACTGTACGCTGGTACTCACACAGCAAAATCTAAAGGTAGTTCCATAGCAGACACTGATGTCGGGGATAAATTGTTAAGACTTCATTGTACAAGGCCACAGCTTGTTTAGGTGGTGGGTAGGCAGTTTACTTCCATGTCGTCTTTCCTTCCCTAACAGTAGGTCAATGTACCCATTTACAGCTGGGTCGTAATGGAAGGTAAACCCCACCACCTTTACCATGAAAAGCAAGTGTTCTTACCATGCTGCTAATCAGATGCAGTAAAATAAAACCATCATTCCTACCAAAATGTAGTCATCAGAGACTAAAGGTAACATGAGAACAACTAGCCTAAACAAATGTACTGAGAATAAATAACAAAACATTATCAAAAGATCACTTATTAAATGCTTAAAACAAACACATTTACATAATTGGAAGCAAATGCACTTAGCAAAGTATTGAAGATGACAAGCTAATGACTATGGTTTTGGAAAAACTGCTTAAAAGATTAGTTCTATCAATAATTTCACAATCTATTTGATGTTTTAGCTGAGTTGTGATAGAATCTTTCATCACAACGACATATTGGTTGTAACCGTTTCACCCAGTGCACAAAATATTATAAATATATTAACAGCAGGGATAATTTCTTTTGGTTAGTCCTTTCTTATAACTACAGTGGCAGAACATGAAAGTGTAACTGCAAATGTTGTGTATTGTGATTGAAGGGAAGAAGAAAAAAGTAATTTTCAATTGTTAAATCCAATCCAGGACTAAAATCCATTAAAATGTAAGTTTGTGGGGAAAAAAAACTGAGGATATATTTAATGCAAAGAACAACTGGATTTGCTAAAATAGTTTTATTTAAACCTTTTTTTCTCCCCACAAGAACTTGACTATTATATTATATATTTTTTAAATAAACTAAACAATGTTTGATCAAGCAACTATTTTTCTAAGACCTCTCTAAAACTAACAATATACAATTTGCCTAAAAATGTTTTTATATATTATATATGTAATTTTTTTTTTTCATCTTTGGGTTGTGAGCCGTGTCACATATTAGGCCATGCCGTCCTCTATTATACATGTATATACTATATAATTCACAATGTGTGTGTGTACGAGGTGGGAAGAGATCTGAAACAAGAACAATTAGAACATCGCTATAGTGTGAGTATGTCTACTGAGTCATTCTGGTGTACAGAAGCAACAGGGAGACCGCAGCTATTACTCTCTTTCAGGAGACTTGAAACGACGATTTATCTTCTTTTTCAGCATTCGTCATGAAAAGCACTTATATACTGGTGTAGAAGAATCTGTATACAACCAGTTTCATTTACATTTCCTTACTCTAAAAATTATGTGCATCCAATCAAAGGATATAATGGACACAAAAAAGGATGTCGTGACATTGTCTTGTAGTTTACAGCAAGGCAGCAAAATCTATGCCTTTTGGCCAGACATCAGGTTTACAAGGCAGCAAAATCTATGCCTTTTGGCCAGACATCAGGTTTACAAGGCAGCAAAATCTATGCCTTTTGGCCAGACATCAGGTTTACAAGGCAGCAAAATCTATGCCTTTTGGCCAGACATCAGGTTTACAAGGCAGCAAAATCTATGCCTTTCAGCCAGACAACAGGTTACAGTAAGGCAGCAAAATCTATGCCTTTTGACCAGACATCAGGTTTACAAGGCAGCAAAATCTATGCCTTTTGGCCAGACATCAGGTTTACAAGGCAGCAAAATCTATGCCTTTTGGCCAGACATCAGGTTTACAAGGCAGCAAAATCTATGCCTTTTGGCCAGACATCAGGTTTACAAGGCAGCAAAATCTATGCCTTTCAGCCAGACATCAGGTTTACAGTAAGGCAGCAAAATCTATGCCTTTTGGCCAGACATCAGGTTTACAGTAAGGCAGCAAAATATATGCCTTTCAGCCAGACATCAGGTTTACAGTAAGGCAGCAAAATCTATGCCTTTCAGCCAGACAACAGGTTACAGTAAGGCAGCAAAATATATGCCTTTTGGCCAGACATCAGGTTTACAACAAGGCAGCAAAATCTATGCCTTTTGACCAGACATCAGGTTTACAACAAGGCAGCAAAATCTATGCCTTTCGGCCAGATACTAGGTTTCAACTGGCTTTTTTTGGGTAGCCAGTTTGCCCTTCCACTGTGATCCCCATTCTCATAGTCAGACTGCACTAGTGCAGCCTGTTCTCACAGCCACAGCTTGGAGACGTAATAGGATTAACTCTGGTTCGCTAACCCTAATGTAAGCAGCCAGCAGAGTAAATATCTGCTGTCAGGTAATTCTCTGTGCTGCATCTTCGAGCCCCGATTTATGAATGATTATAACAGCTGTTCAATCAGCATCAGTAGCCCTTATCAGTGATAACTTGTTTAGGCCAGTTACTCAGTTTGGTCATGATACACGAGCATCTGAGCGGCAGAGCTGTTACAGCTCATACTTGTAGTAGCTGTCCATCGTTGTCGATGAGGACCGCCGACATCATCCTTGTCACAGATTTCCCTGTTGGGTGTGGGTGCGCATGTGGCTGAACAAGACCAATGCGAGCACGAAAACATCTGCTACATATCGGGCACACGAGGTTTGTAGAAGGGGATGGTGTTCCCGCTGCTCGGGATTTCCGTGTCTCGCGTCTGCTCTGGGCTTTCACAACACGGTCGTCTTCACCGGCAGCTACACCCGATTTGACTGCGCTTCTCCAGTCACATCTGTTTTGCGCAAGACATTCCCAGGTGTCGATGTTTATCTGGCAACTTTTTAGTGAAGCTCATACTTACCACAGCAAAAATCACCTGGCATGTAATCTAGATGTGTCCCATTCCTGTCTACACAACAATAAACAGGTACCCGATTGTTAGAGTAGACAAGCCAGTGTTGAAGGGATTTGGTCACTCTCAACTCACAAAAGGTCATACCTCTCTAACACTTCATTCCCAATTGCAGTGTCTGCTACAGGACTATTAGAAAGCAAACAACAAAAACACTAAGGGTAAGAATGGCTAATGCAACCTTCCAATAAAAACAAAAAACCTGCACGCTTTAGTGGGGCACTTCCATTATGCAAAAAACTGGCCAATCACCTGTTCGACTGCCCACTTGATTACAAGCATATTTTTAAAAAAGGCTACACCCCCAGGGCAGAAGAGGAGCGACTAAAAGAAAAGACTAGTACATGGCATAATAATCAGACATCAAGATGCCAAGCAGTGCATAAGCTAAAGCTGACTGCTAGCCTCAGGGCCAACGAACCAGAACTGCCAGGGCCCTTCTCCACCTCCATGTGGTGATCTTAGATAACAAAGTTTCTACAGAGCAGACTGGTTAAGGAGAAGGGATTGAAGAGGGAAAGCTAACCTGGTACCCAAAAATGTCTGCTGAAGTCGGATGTGTTGGACCGAAAGGCGCAAATATCGCTATCAAGTTGTAAACTACGACAACGCATTCCGTTCTCTGGACAACATTCTGCTAGTTGCAAAGCCCTTTTCAGGGTTTGATAGTGGAAGTTTGAGAACAAACAAAGAAGAAGATAATAATTCTGCTAGCACTAGTAAAGGTGTCACCTGAATGATGCCAGAGAGGAAACAATATGCGACCACCGTAATGTTCTAAGAATGAAGGTCGATTGAAGAATGTTGTTCACATGCAGCTTGCAACCTCACCAAGAAAAACAAATTGTTCCAGAGACCACCGCTATAAGACCACATGCAAGTGATCTTAAATTAGCGTCTTTATACTGGTTTAGACAGACTGTATACAACCAGTTTCTTGGAGAGTCGTTCTTACCAATGTGCGAGTCCATCTTAATAGACTCAAACACTAGAGCTAAGTAGACCTGCAGCCAGTTAGACACCATCTATAGCTGATCTTAACAAACAGCTTGAGGAAAGATATAAATAACTTTGGTAGATTTTTTAATTTGAATTGTGTCTGGGCAGCGGCCATTAAGCTTACTCTTTTCGGTTTCCAACTGCCAAGGAATTTTTAACGTGTTTAACACTGAACATTGGAGTTCGATTTCACTACCCAGAGATCCTGGGAATTTTAACCATAAGAAACACGTGGAAATAATTACGTATTGAGTCATCAAATGGGAAAGAACAAAAGCCAGTTTGTAAAATTATAAATATTCAGGTCTTAGGAATTAGTCAGTTTGTAAAATCATAGATATTCAGGTCTTTGGAATTAGCCAGTTTGTAAAATCATAGATATTCAGGTCTTAGGAATTAGCCAGTTTGTAAAATCATAGATATTCAGGTCTTTGGAATTAGCCAGTTTGTAAAATCATAGATATTCAGGTCTTTGGAATTAGCCAGTTTGTAAAATCATAGATATTCAGTCTTAGGAATTAGCCAGCTTGTAAAATCATAGATATTCAGGTCTTAGGAATTTAGCCAGTTTGTAAAATCATAGATATTCAGTCTTAGGAATTAGCCAGTTTGTAAAATCATAGATATTCAGGTCTTAGGAATTAGCCAGTTTGTAAAATCATAGATATCAGGTCTTTGTAATTAGCCAGTTTGTAAAATCATAGATATTCAGTCTTAGGAATTAGCCAGTTTGTAAAATCATAGATATTCAGGTCTTAGGGATTAGTCAGTTTGTAAAATCATAGATATTCAGTCTTAGGAATAAGCCAGTTTGTAAAATCATAGATATTCAGGTCTTTGGAATTAGCCAGTTTGTAAAATCATAGATATTCAGGTCTTAAGGATTAGTTTGTAAAATCATAGATATTCAGGTCTTAGGAATTTAGCCAGTTTGTAAAATCATAGATATTCAGGTTTTAGGGATTAGTCAGTTTGTAAAATCATAGATATTCAGTCTTAGGAATTAGCCAGTTTGTAAAATCATAGATATTCAGGTATTTAGAATTACACACAGCATGTTTATTTGTAAGAGTGTGATGAATTCTCAGTAATATATATCTTCTATGTCAAAATAAGTCAAGAAGATGGTTCTCAGATCGGTTCTCTTGTGTTATATAGCAGTGAGTTTGTCAGTTGCATTCTTTACTATGGATATTCGTTCCTCTATTTCTTTTTTACTGATGAGCCTAGAGCCACATCTTCAAGATGACTCCTCCGAGAAGTAACCTTCTTTGCTCATCAATCAGAAGATCATCTGTTTGGGGTTCACAGTCAAGAAACTCTTTAACATCTTCAGGTTGGACTACCATGATTGAGAAAATGTTCGTAAAAATGAACTCGCATCCATATGCAAGGGTTCTGGTTATAATTTAAGATATTCGTATGAGTAGGCGTCCACAAAGTGGATTCGTACATCAGAGCACAACTATACAATTAACTTTCAGTTTTTATTTCAATTGTGCAGTCAACAGTCTCTAATAAGCGTATGTTCAGCTATGTTAAATATCTCACAGAATCACACATTTTATATTAGTAAATTATCAGTCCTAACAGTTACAGGTGTAGGAAATTATTGGATGCTGAAGGACAAAGTCATGTTAGTAGCATACTCTGATGCTGATAAAGATTGCTGGTAATGTCCATTATGTGCATTGAGTTGAATATGTTAAAATGAGTCAATATGATATGTCAGGAATTATTATTATATGAAGAAGTATTAGATATGTCAGATGCTGGTGGCAGAGAAGTTATGATTAAAGGGGGTACCAGTTCAAACCCAGATAACGACTAGGTTTTTTTCCTATTATGAGTAAAATATAAAACCTAGCCTGCACACTTGGCAGTGGCTGAATGGACAAGTAGCTTTATTCCAGAGCTTAACAAGTAACCTGTGGAGGACCTGGCGATAGCAATATATATATATATATATTTATACTTTAAAAAAAAATAGTTTTGTCAATGGCAGGAAATCTGAAATAATAAATAATATCAATCTGTTTTAGTGCTATAATCTATAATTAATCACTGAGACAAATTACAAGCATCATTCTTGAGTATGAATGGAAGACCTCAATAGATTGACAACTCTTGCTAGCCAGGTTCCCATTTACGCTGATTCTTTAAGTGTAGCCCATACCTCCGTGGAGAAAATTTTTGCAAAAGTCGGACATAAAAGCCACAAGGCAAAAAATGAGAGTTGGAATGGATGGCACAGTATAGGAGGGCTTGGTGTGTATTTGTTAAAAAGCTGTGCTCCGCAGGGAACTGAAAGGTTTTGACTGATTGATTTGTGACCTCAGACCTATTATTGCTCAAACTCATGTAACGAAAACCAATTCTCTTTAAGTAAATGTGCCTACACTTCCAAGGGACTACTGAGCTCCAACAGCAGAAGACAAAACACATTAGACAGAATCTCAAATCAGGCAAGTCTAAAGAACCATGCAAAGAAGTGAGAAAAAAAAAAATTACTGCCTCACCACTTTTACTTCCCGAACTGGACCCATGAAGGCTGGGTCGACCCAGGAGCCGTTGCAGTCTGAAAAAACACTTTCACCTTAACTGGGGAATGAACCCAGAACTTGTAAAATTAAATGTGACCAATAGCACAACTCCTTTCAGACAGAGGAACACCAGTGGATGAGGTAGAGAGATTCACATACCAACGGAGCATCATAAATAAGACAAGCAGACCAGACAAGGATGTAGAAAACAGAATACAAAAAAGCAGAATGGCCTTTGTCATGTTGAAAACCATATGCAACTGTAAAATTATCAAAATACATACCAGGCTAAAGGTCTTCAACTCAAATGATAGTTGGTTCTTATATATGGAGCAGAGACATTATGGATGATAATAAAACTCATTTAAAGATCAGGAGCAGCGCATGAGCTGCAGCGGTCAGCGACCCATAACTGACTGCTAGTGTCAGGGCCAGTGAATCAGAGCTGCCAAGACCCTTCTACACCTCCACGCGGTGATCCTGGATAACAGGCTGCAACAGAGCAGACTGGCTAACGAGAAGGAATCGAAGAGGGAATGCTAACCCGGTACTAAAAAAATGTTTGCTGAAGTAGGATGTATTGGACTGAAAGGTGCAAATATTCCAGTCAAGCTGTAAACTACGATACAAAGCATTCTGTTCTCTGGACTACATTCTGCTACATAGCCCCGTGTCAGGGTTTGGTAGCGGGAGATTGGGAACGAACGAAGCCAAGCCAAGCCATTTAAAGATCACAGGGCTTTATCAACAATTTCCTGAGAATGATTTTTGATTCTGAATGGTTCAAGATGGTCACAAATAAAAGCTTATAGGAGAGAACTTGACAAATAGGTGAAACAAGAAATCTTAGGAAGGTGGTGGCATTGGATAGGCAGCCCATTGCAAAAAGCTCCAATCCAGTACCTTAAGTCAATCTTTATCATGGAATCCCTAGGGAAAAAGAGGCAAAGGAAGGCCAAAGAACACATTGAGAAGAGACCTAGACATCAATACAAGAAAACCAAGGAGAGTGGAAAAAACTGTAACATCCAAGGCAACGAGGAGGCAGACAGACTGGCAAAAGAAGGTGCAAGACTACCACAACCAGATTCTAGTGTGACCTACGAAGAGTCCAAAAGACTTATTAGGGCCAGATATATGGCCAAATGGGAAACAGAACATACTGGCTACTCAAAAAATGATGCCTACTACCAGTTGAACAGAAGAGAGCAGGTCGTGGTCTTCAGACTCCGCACAGGCCACAACAGACTGAGGTATCACCTATTCAATAAACTAAGATAAGATAGGTGGCACTGATGAATGCACCTGTGGTACAGGGAAAATGACCGCTGAACATCTGCTGCAAAACTGCCCGATATACGAGGACCAGAGAAAGCACATGTGGCCATAACCAGTGGCAACACTAGACAAGCTCTATGGCAGTGTCAACAGCCTCAGGATGACCGCTGCTTTCTTCAAACAAATACAGGTTGACGTCTGACAGTGTACGAAGAAGAAGAAGATGATGACCAATGCGCTCCAAGGTCATAAGGGCGAGGAAGACTTCAAGGGACTGAAAGTTATGAAGGAAAAAATATTCTGGAAATATTCTCTGCATGCAAAACTGCATGCTCACCTGAGTGGCGGCCAAGTTGAAAAGAATAGAACCATTGTAACTTTCCAAGCATATCACAACTGGGATAATGAAATCCTGATATTCAATCAGGCAAACAGTGCCCAAAGCCAAGGAAGCCAAAAGATATCCTTTTGTTATGCAAACCTATCTAGTTGACCTACAGAAGGTGCCTTCCAGTGTTTGCCCTTCGGATTCACTGACCGCTAGTAGTAAATGAGTGGATGATTTCCTCCTTCTGCTTACTAGGCCTGGGGGAGTTGCCGCTATGGGGTGTCCAGTCTCCAGGCTTTACCCTGTTGATATTTGCCTCCCCTGCAGTATAGAACCTGGACTTGGGAAAAAATGAGCTGTACATGGGGCTAGCAATCTCATCATGTAAAACCAGTGCTTTGCCTTTTGCTGGGTGGATTGGCACACAAAGGTGGAATATTGATGCTAGATGAAAGGTAAACCTATTTTCTACAATGTCTCCAAGTTACATCTTATTCTAACGACTTGTTTGCATGTAACTAACATTTTTCTATATCATGTTGTTTTTTTTTTCTTTAATGCTCTGGAGCCCAGGAATGGGGCACAGTTAGGTTCAGGGCCTCAGGTGTGGTAGGGTTAAAATACTATACCAGATCATTAAGGTCGTTAAACTGCGTAATGAGAAATCAGGTTGGGGCCTCTTTTCTAGAGAGAGGTCAGGTAGTTAGAGGAGCACTGCATAGATAGCAACCTCAAGTATGAGAATACAAACTAAAAGGTTTATTAGGGCCAGATATATTGGCAAATGGGAAACAGAGCATATTGGCCGCACAAGAAATGAAGCCAGTTACTTGTGGAAAGCAGGTGGTGGTCTTCATACTCCGGACAGGCCACAAGAGACTGAGGTACCATCTATTCAATAAACTGACAAGTGCACCTGTGGTACTGGGAAAATAACCCCTGAACATCTGCTGCAAAATTGGCCGACATACGAGGACCAGAGAAAGCACATGTGCCCATCACCAGTACCGACGCTTGACAAGCTCTATGACAACAGCCTCAAGAAGAATTCCGCTTTCTTTGAACAAATTCATTTTCGATGTCTGACAGCATATGAAGAAGAATACAGATTGAGGCCGTTACTTCAGCTTTGAGGTGAATATCTGAGATCTTATTTATCAGTGTAGTTCTTCTTTGGCGCTCATCCTGAAAAAGGACATTGTGTCGTAGTTTGCAGCAAGGCTGTGCTATCTGTGCATTACAGCCAGACTCTCCCGATTTCAGCTTCATTTTTTTAGAATCGGGTTTGTATTCCAACTGTGATTCCTATCCCTTGGGCAGACTGCAATAATTTCTGGTGCAGTCTGTTTCCAGGGTCGCCCCAAGGAAGCGGAATAGGGTCAGATATGGTTCACTGACCTTGATTATAGTAGACTGCGTCTCATAGTTGGTTGCTCTCAACTCATGCACTGCTGCACCTTGGAACTCATCAGAGTTGTTGTTTGCGTATGCCAACAATGAGTAAGTTTACTCTTATGTGCGCCCCGAAAAGGACGTAAAGTGGCAGGTTGCAGTAGCTTTTCTCACATCCAGAGCATGCTGATGAAGGTGGACTGGGGTCCTCCAGGTGGTTGTGCTATGCTTGGTTTCAAATGCGTGTCGCTCACTACTACGGGGATCACATTGATCCCTCACCTTGTTAGCCACGCTGCAATGAAAACAGCTTGTTTCCAGGGAGGACTGCTGAGAAGTCAAAGTGAGGGTTTTGGCCAGTATATTTTGCCTGAACAGACGTTAGTCTTCCTCCCCATCAGTGTTGTTAAATGTACCCGATTGTTCACTTCGGAAGGTGCTGAATGGATTGCTATGGCAGTAAGGAAAGCTGACAGATAGAACTCAAACCTCCAGGAGCTTCTGTGGATTAGTCTGAGGCCCACAATATGGGTCAAGCCATTTGCCTCGTGGTCAGACAGTCAAAGGTTGAATTTGAGATGCGGCGTTTATCGAGGCAATTTTTTTCTGGAGATCCCTAGATTCATCACTGGAGCTATGGTGTTTGTGCTTTGTGCAATGCTCTCAGCAGGCGATAGAAGAGACTGCAGAGCCCAGCTGCAGTCAGAGAAACTCTGAAGACTGACCGACCATCCAATGCACCAGAGACTAAACAATTTGGGAAATGGGAAACTAAAGCGGAGAAACTTTGCAGAAATAGCCAAAGCAAAGATGCACGAAGATCCCATAAACGCACTAACAACAACAAAACCCATCACTACTGTACGAAAACCTACCTGGAGGCAGGATATATTTCCAGAGGTGGTAGAAAATATACCAGGTATTGGAAACAAAAACGGCCAGACTGAAAAAGAAAGGAGAGATACTACCCTAAGCTTTATATCAGAAAACTACCCAAGCATGGACTGGACCCATGCATACACCGACGGTTCTGTAACAAACACTACACAGAACGGAGGGGCAGGAGAATTCCTGAACCTACCAAATGGCAGAAAAATAACACTGTCATTCGCTACTGGTAAGTACACAAGCAATTTCAGAGCGGAGGCAGAGGCACTGAGGGTGGCAGTGGAAGAAATGGTGACACATAAAGAAAATGAAAGCCATATAGTCCTGCTTACAGATGCTCTCGCCGTAGTCACAGCGCTAAAAAGCCAGAAAAACACTGAGCTTAATGACTTAAGAGCAGCACTCTGCAAACTGTGCCAGCAGTCCACACCAAAAAGGGTAGTGGTACAGTGGGTCCCATCACACTGCAACATCCAAGGCAACGAGGAGGCAGACAGACTGGCAAAAGAAGGTGCAAGACTACCACAAACAGATACTAGTATGACGTACGAAGAGTCAAAACGGCTTATCAAAGCCAGATACATGACCAAATGGGAAACCGAACATACTGGTTACACCAAAAACGATGCCTATTACCAGTTGAACCAAACAGAGCAGGTCGTTGTCTTCAGACTTCGCACTGGCCACAATAGACTGAGGTACCACCTATTCAATAAAAAATAATGGTTACTGTCTGACTGCGTACGAAGAAGAAGAAGAAGAAGACAGTCAAAGGTTGAATTTGAGATGCGACGTTCATCGTAGCAATTTTTTTCTGGAGATCCCTAGATTCATCACTGGAGCGATGGTGTTTGTGCTTTGTGCAATGCTCTCAGCAAGCGAAATTCAGTTCTGCGAAAGCAGACAGAGCCATATGGGGAGACCCGCGGAGATGAAGTTGAGGCCTCCCCTTTAACCTTTCAATAAAAGAGTCAATATTTTGGCTTTAAAAGCACTCATTATGAGGACATTGTATATAGTTAGGGGATAACACATTGAAATCAAGCTTCTGGATAATGACACAATAACATGAAATCACAGTTTGGAGGGGTTTTCACATAAAAAGTGTGTCGAGCAGACAGGTACCTGAGAGAACGGAGCAGGTGTTTATAACCAGCAAGCTTCAGCATCGCCACCCCTCGCTATTTGTTGAGAAACACTAAGCACCTATGGGTCTGTCGGAATAATTAGGCTGGTTGATAGCTTTACAGCAAATTTAAGTGAAAGCACTGTGAAAAATCCCTTAGAATGATGCCTATCTAAAAAATTACTAATACTCTCTACATTAATGTACACACTGTGTTACTTGTACCCTTTCTAGGTGAACACTGACCCACTTTTGTTGATTTTTTCTTAGTACAAATCAATATGATGAATCATTGAATTAAAATTGATATGGAGTTCGAGCTACTGTACAGCTTTCCGATTTTGAAAATACAGATGAAAAAAGCGCATGCATGCAGACAAAGATCTAACTGAGCACGACATGCATTTTCCCAGTGGCTACATATGGTTGTGAGACATGAACATTAAACAAATCAATTGCAATAAAGATCAGTTTGCTCCTAGACAACATCACAATAAAGAAAGCATAGATTTAGATATTTTTGTCATGTGAAGCGACAACACGGTCTGGAGAGAGTGATAAATTAGGACACAGTTCCTGGAAGGAAGAAAAGAAGTCGACCCCGATGAATATGATATCAGGCATTATGGACAGTCTGGAGATGCCTTAACTTAATGTTTTTATACTGGTTTAGAAGACTGCAGATTATGTATACAACCACTTTCATTTACCTTTCCTTGCTCTAAAAGCTATGTTCATCCAATCTATTCTTAAATGCATTAATTGTTCCCGCCTCCACTACTTCCTGTGGCAATGCATACCAAGCATTTACCACTCTCTGACTAAAAAAATATTTCCTAATATCTAATCTGGACCTTTTTTTTTAGTTAATTTGTAGCTATGCCCCCTTGTTCTTGTAGGTGGTTGTATTTTGAAAAACTTGTTATAATCTATTTTTATTTGATCCTTTGATTGTCTTATAAACCTGTATTAAGTCACCTCGAAATCTTCCCTTTTCTAGACACTGTTGGTCAGTTTTTTTCTGAGTCTTTCCTCATAATCTTTTTATGACACGAGCCGACTCATCCTAAACCAAGCTGCGTACAGAGTTACTGTTTCTACTTTCTGGAAAGAATGTCATATGATGATGATGATATGAAACTAACACATTCCCCATGCTTCCAAACTCAAATTAGTTCCTTGTTAACTGAAAACAGGATCTAAGCACTGTCAAGGTACAGAAAATTACTAAGCACGATCAAAGATATAGAAACCTCAGATTCAGCCGAATAAAGAAGTTCAACCCCCCACAAAGCAGAAAATGCCATCCTTTGTATGATATATATTTATTTGTTGCATTTATTTTGTCACTAGCATTCATCTGTGCAGTACATGGGCCAGAAGGGGGAGCTGCCTGTCAGAGGCAAATAAAGAAAGTCGAGCATTTACACAATCCTGTAAAAACTAACTTCTTTTTCGTTATTCATACCGATAAGGACATTTTGTTATCTTGTGTTGTAGTTTACAGCTCATCTGCAATAACTACACCTTTCGGCACGACACATCCAGTTTCAGCATGGCGCATTTCTAGAACTGGGTTTTGCCTTCATTCTGCGATCTCCATTCTTTCAGCCAGGCTGCACCGACACAGCCTGTTTCCACTGTGAGACACAATAGGATCTAGACAGCTCTGGTTTGTTGGTTCTGAAGAAAGCAGTCAGAGTAAGTCACTGACTGCTGTCATCTCATCATTGCATCTTCGGTCTCATACAAACTATAAGCCACAAAGAAAAATTTATAAAAGAATACTTCTACACCCTATGGTAGAAGACAGGCAATTAAGTCAAGTCATTGCTGGCATAACCTTTTTCTTTGTGTTTGACAGTGAATCTTTAAGATAAAATGTTTACAAAATATGTCTGTCCTAGAAAGCTCTTTAACTTAATTATTATTAAGCTTATTTGGCATCTGCTGACCACCAATTAGAGAATAGATAGCTTTTGATGACATCATGCTAGTTATGTATAGGGATCATGCAGCTATTTTTAGAGTATCGAGCATCTGCTGCTTTTTTGTCCAGATTATTACAGAGATCAGATTATGTCTATTTTAAAGGAGTGTCTCGTTTGTCATAGAAGGGGGGCTTACATGATAGTCAAAATATAATTTCTAGTATCCGAGAGATTCTGATGCCAATTTTGAAATTAAAATATTTGCTCTTCCTCTTTCCTCATATTTGTATATAAAAGATAAATACATCCAGTTTTTGCAGCTGATACAGCTGATATTCATGAACAAGGGAATCCAAAACAAAAATGCGGCAATCTTGAGATGTATATGGTACCAGATATTTGCAGGTTCCTTGGGAAAAAAAAACTGCAGGACTTCCAGAACAGACTGGAACTGGTAGTTTCATGGTGTGGCTTGGCTTGGCTTCGTTCATTCTCAATCTCCCACTACCAAACCCTGACACAGGCCTAAGTAGCAGAATGTAGTCCAGAGAACGGAATGCGTTGTGTATTAGTTTACAGCTTGACTGCGATATTTGCATCTTTCGGTCCAACATATCCGACTTCAGCAAGCATTTTTTTAGTACCGGGTTAGCATTCCCTCTTCAATCCCTTCTCCTTCGCCAGTCTGCTCTGTTGCAGCCTGTTATCCAGGATCACCGCATAAAGGTGTATAAGGGTCTTGGCAGCTCTGGTTCACTGGCCCTGATGCTAGCAGTCAGCTATGGGTCGCTGACCGCTGCAGCTCATGCACTGCCGTTTCATGGTATAACAATTATAATTGTTCTGGGAACATTTTATCTATTCACAATGAAAGTCTGTGGTCTGTGAACACAAAGCTTGAAAATGTCATGAGGACATTTTGTTTGTTCACAGTGAAAGTCTGTGGCCTGTGAACACAAAGCTTGAAAATGTAAAACTTTATAAATATAAATTACCGTAACAACATATAGATATAATGTTAGCTCAACAGCTAATTCTTCCTATAAATCCCTTCCTGCCTTTATCTTTTACATATTCTATTCTTTCCTGCAGATCATTTTAACTGGTGAAATATCAATAATTCTACCTTTAAAATGGACTGAATTTGATCTTTTCAAACATCTAATGCAAGAAAGGAAATACATGGCAACAATGGAGCAAGACATTCTGACCGTCTTTTTGTATCTAAACAAAAAATAAACATGGAGTAGCTCTAACATTCATTAAGCTCAGTACAAACTGCTCTGCTGTGGTTGACTTTAAAGACGTGCAAAAAACAGTGACTATATGACTTATAAAACAGGCAAAAGATCACATGCATTAACAAAATTTTGATAAATAATTACTATCAGTCTCAAGATTTTAGAACATGCATGCGTTGAATAGAATTGACATTTTAAAATTCACGTCTTATTTTCTAAAATGTTATAGAACTAAATTGATTCTGAACTATAGCAGAAGGTATATATCATCTACAGTATGTGGGATGGTGTGGGCTAGTGGTTAAGTGACACAGCTCACAATCCGAAGGTGCTGGATTCGATCTCCATCACAGCACCGACCGTTACCCCGGGGAAGCAAACCCTTAGAAAATGCAGGAGGAAACAGACCCTTACATAAAAAGCATGCTGTAGTCGGATGCACTGGGCCGACAGACGCAAAATAAAAACTACAGTGCACACCACCTTGTAGAATTGAGAAATAAGGCGAACGCGCAAAAAAAAAATTATCTACGATATAAATTCCCTAGTTCATAACATCACTGAATGAATTTTAAAATTAATTGTGAACAATGTTTAGATCGGTCTACCTGAAGAACATTAAGTTCTGCCTTAAGCGTTGTGTTCAGCGTAGAAAGACTATAGATTGATTGATTGTTTAACAGCTACATAAATTAGAGATATTGGTCCAATGAAGAAACTAGGAAATGATAATTGTACAAATACAATCAGTGAAGTCAGGATGTTATTTGTCATTTTCATATAAAAAAAACATGAAGTTGTTTATAATACCTGTTGAAAACAAGATAGTGCACAGTATTATCTCACAGACATCTAATACATTTGATTTCTTGTTAATTTGTCAATCAAACACAAAACTGAGAATGTCACAATAAAATAAAGTCAGCTCACTTATTATTGCTACTTTTTCACTTGATATGAAGCATAAGGCAAGCAAGCACTGCAGCTCCCTTTCAAGAAACCCATATTAAAGTACATGTCTGAGTTTCGACAGCTTAGAAACACCTTTTTGTGATGAGTGTTCTGGCCCCTCGATGAACAATCCTATTTTGTCACTATTTAGAGAAGAATAATTGGTGTCAAGTGAAACATACTGTTGAAGACTCCCTCACATACTTGTTTGTGCTCCTGGAAACAGCAGTCTGGCCCAACGAGGTGAGGATCGACACGGTAATCCCCATAGTGGGAGCTTACTGAGGTGCCTCACACTGCAGTACAGCCAGAAGGATCCAGTTCAACTTCTCAAGTATGTATCGGGATGAGAACATATCTGTGTTTATTCAACCATCTACAAGAACAAGAGGGGATTTCTACAAATTAACTAAAGAAAGGTCCAGATTAGATATTAGGAAATTTTTTTTTAGTCAGAGAGTGGTGAATGCTTGGAATGCATTTACACAGGAAGTAGTGGAGGCAGGGACAATTAATGCATTAAGAATAAATTGTATGCGCATAGCTTTTAGAGCAAGGTAATGTAAATGAAACTGATAGTATACAGACTCTGCAGAGACTTCTAAACCAGAATAAAGACATTAAGTTAAGAAAGAAGAGCCACTGTAACCTGCTACTAAAGAATTATCAAAAGTGAACTCAGCACAAGTAGCTTAGAACAACAACATGGTCACCATTTACAATATGATTGGAACATTACAGTGGACCTATTCTTTACTCCCTGGGTACTACTTCGTGGTGACTTAATACAGGTTTATAAAATGATCAGAGGAATGGATAAATTAGACTATAACAAGTTTTTTTTAAATACAGCCACCCACAATAACAAGAGGGCATTGCTACAAGCTGACTAAAGAGAGGTCCAGATTAGATATTAGGAAATATTTTTTTAGTCAGAGAGTGGTGTCTGCTTGGAATGCATTGCCAGGGGAGGTAGTGGAGGCAGAGACAGTTAATGCATTTAAGAATAAATTGGATGCACATAGCTTTTAGAGCGAGGTGATGTAAATGAAACTGGTTGTATACAGACTCTGCAGGGTCTTCTAAATCAGTATAAAGACGTTAAGTTAAGTTAAGTTACTCCGACGTAGATGCCATCTAGATCATCATGTCTTAAATAACAAGGAAGTAAATGAGCAAGTCTGTTTTTACATGGAAACCTACCTGTATTCATATCAGGTGACCACTCCTGTTCTGAGCCAGATTTGACAGAACCAAACATTTTAGTTTTGTTGTTTATAAGCAGTTTCAACCCATGTTGGTACCTGTAGGAACCTGAGACAAAAATGGTATAGTTTTCACTTTCAATTATCTTTCAGTCAGTCTGAAAGTAAGAGTCACAAATAAAAGCCCATAGTTCTCTGCATTTTGTTGGGCATCAATTTGGTGATTATCGCCTTTGATGCAAAGAGGTTGGTGTAGTACCTCTGACATTTTGCCTCTATATCTGCTATCTCCATCATGTTGACATCGTCTGCATTTTTTAGAGCGGTTATAATATTCTTTGATTGGAGAAGACTTTTTCAGGCATTTGTTCATAGTCCTCTTTTAGTCTGCTTCTGATCAGCTTGTTCAGTCTATGCTGTTCATAGTCCTCTTTTAGTCTGCTTCTGATCAGCTTGTTCAGTCTATGCTGTTCATAGTCCTCTTTTAGTCTGCTTCTGATCAGCTTGTTCAGTCTATACTGTTCATAGTCCTCTTTTAGTCTGCTTCTGATCAGCTTGTTCAGTCTATGCTGTTCATAGTCCTCTTTTAGTCTGCTTCTGATCAGCTTGTTCAGTCTATGCTGTTCATAGTCCTCTTTTAGTCTGCTTCTGGTCAGCTTGTTCAGTCCATACTGTTCATAGTCCTCTTTTAGTCTGCTTCTAATCAGCTTGTTCAGTCTATGCTGTTCATAGTCCTCTTTTAGTCTGCTTCTGATCAGCTTGTTGTCTATGCTGTTCATAGTCCTCTTTTAGTCTGCTTCTGATCAGCTTGTTCAGTCTATGCTGTTCATAGTCCTCTTTTAGTCTGCTTCTGATCAGCTTGTTCAGTCTATGCTGTTCATAGTCCTCTTTTAGTCTGCTTCTGATCAGCTTGTTCAGTCTATGCTGTTCATAGTCCTCTTTTAGTCTGCTTCTGATCAGCTTGTTCAGTCTATGCTGTTCATAGTCCTCTTTTAGTCTGCTTCTGATCAGCTTGTTGTCTATGCTGTTCATAGTCCTCTTTAGTCTGCTTCTGATCAGCTTGTTCAGTCTATGCTGTTCATAGTCCTCTTTTAGTCTGCTTCTGATCAGCTTGTTCAGTCTATACTGTTCATAGTCCTCTTTTAGTCTGCTTCTGATCAGCTTGTTCAGTCTATGCTGTTCATAGTCCTCTTTTAGTCTGCTTCTGATCAGCTTGTTCAGTCTATGCTGTTCATAGTCCTCTTTTAGTCTGATTCTGATCAGCTTGTTCAGTCTATACTGTTCATAGTCCTCTTTTAGTCTGCTTCTGATCAGCTTGTTCAGTCTATGCTGTTCATAGTCCTCTTTTAGTCTGCTTCTGATCAGCTTGTTCAGTCTATGCTGTTCATAGTCCTCTTTTAGTCTGCTTCTGATCAGCTTGTTGTCTATGCTGTTCATAGTCCTCTTTTAGTCTGCTTCTGATCAGCTTGTTCAGTCTATGCTGTTCATAGTCCTCTTTTAGTCTGCTTCTGATCAGCTTGTTCAGTCTATGCTGTTCATAGTCCTCTTTTAGTCTGCTTCTGATCAGCTTGTTCAGTCTATGCTGTTCATAGTCCTCTTTTAGTCTGCTTCTGATCAGCTTGTTCAGTCTATGCTGTTCATAGTCCTCTTTTAGTCTGCTTCTGATCAGCTTGTTGTCTATGCTGTTCATAGTCCTCTTTAGTCTGCTTCTGATCAGCTTGTTCAGTCTATGCTGTTCATAGTCCTCTTTTAGTCTGCTTCTGATCAGCTTGTTCAGTCTATGCTGTTCATAGTCCTCTTTTAGTCTGCTTCTGATCAGCTTGTTCAGTCTATGCTGTTCATAGTCCTCTTTTAGTCTGCTTCTGATCAGCTTGTTCAGTCTATACTGTTCATAGTCCTCTTTTAGTCTGCTTCTGATCAGCTTGTTCAGTCTATGCTGTTCATAGTCCTCTTTTAGTCTGCTTCTGATCAGCTTGTTCAGTCTATGCTGTTCATAGTCCTCTTTTAGTCTGCTTCTGATCAGCTTGTTGTCTATGCTGTTCATAGTCCTCTTTTAGTCTGCTTCTGATCAGCTTGTTCAGTCTATGCTGTTCATAGTCCTCTTTTAGTCTGCTTCTGATCAGCTTGTTCAGTCTATGCTGTTCATAGTCCTCTTTTAGTCTGCTTCTGATCAGCTTGTTCAGTCTATGCTGTTCATAGTCCTCTTTTAGTCTGCTTCTGATCAGCTTGTTCAGTCTATGCTGTTCATAGTCCTCTTTTAGTCTGCTTCTGATCAGCTTGTTCAGTCTATGCTGTTCATAGTCCTCTTTTAGTCTGCTTCTGATCAGCTTGTTCAGTCTATGCTGTTCATAGTCCTCTTTTAGTCTGCTTCTGATCAGCTTGTTGTCTATGCTGTTCATAGTCCTCTTTAGTCTGCTTCTGATCAGCTTGTTCAGTCTATGCTGTTCATAGTCCTCTTTTAGTCTGCTTCTGATCAGCTTGTTCAGTCTATGCTGTTCATAGTCCTCTTTTAGTCTGCTTCTGATCAGCTTGTTCAGTCTATGCTGTTCATAGTCCTCTTTTAGTCTGCTTCTGATCAGCTTGTTCAGTCTATACTGTTCATAGTCCTCTTTTAGTCTGCTTCTGATCAGCTTGTTCAGTCTATGCTGTTCATAGTCCTCTTTTAGTCTGCTTCTGATCAGCTTGTTCAGTCTATGCTGTTCATAGTCCTCTTTTAGTCTGCTTCTGATCAGCTTGTTGTCTATGCTGTTCATAGTCCTCTTTTAGTCTGCTTCTGATCAGCTTGTTCAGTCTATGCTGTTCATAGTCCTCTTTTAGTCTGCTTCTGATCAGCTTGTTCAGTCTATGCTGTTCATAGTCCTCTTTTAGTCTGCTTCTGATCAGCTTGTTCAGTCTATGCTGTTCATAGTCCTCTTTTAGTCTGCTTCTGATCAGCTTGTTCAGTCTATGCTGTTCATAGTCCTCTTTTAGTCTGCTTCTGATCAGCTTGTTGTCTATGCTGTTCATAGTCCTCTTTAGTCTGCTTCTGATCAGCTTGTTCAGTCTATGCTGTTCATAGTCCTCTTTTAGTCTGCTTCTGATCAGCTTGTTCAGTCTATGCTGTTCATAGTCCTCTTTTAGTCTGCTTCTGATCAGCTTGTTCAGTCTATACTGTTCATAGTCCTCTTTTAGTCTGCTTCTGGTCAGCTTGTTCAGCCCATACTGTTCATAGTCCTCTTTTAGTCTGCTTCTGGTCAGCTTGTTCAGCCCATACTGTTCATAGTCCTCTTTTAGTCTGCTTCTGATCAGCTTGTTCAGTCTATACTGTTCATAGTCCTCTTTTAGTCTGCTTCTGATCAGCTTGTTCAGTCTATACTGTTCATAGTCCTCTTTTAGTCTGCTTCTGGTCAGCTTGTTCAGCCCATACTGTTCATAGTCCTCTTTTAGTATGCTTCTGATCAGCTTGTTCAGACTATGCTGTTCATAGTCCTCTTTAGTCTGCTTCTGATCAGCTTGTTCAGACTATGCTGTTCATAGTCCTCTTTTAGTCTGCTTCTGATCAGCTTGTTCAGCTCGCATAACTCGAGGTTGTTGTGCATGCCATTCTGTTTCAACCTTCTCTTCGTATGGAGAAGTTGTAGGGTGTCTTCGCTCTGCATTTCTGCTTTTACAGGGACAGTGCAGGTTTATTGAAATTCTGATTGGTCTGTGGTCACTGGCTATGTCTAAACGATGTAGCAGTTCCACATTTTTAACAACTTCATATTGTAGAACAATACATAGTTAATTTCAGACTTTGTATTCCAGTTTGGAGAATGCCATGTCCATCTTTTCCCAAAAGGTTTTTTTGTGTTCATCGTGAAAAATGTGTGGACTTCTGCAAAGGTGCTGGCTAGATGTTCTCCTAGATCATTTCTCTGTCATCGGAAAATGTTCCCAGATAGTGTTATCTTTGTTTGTTTGGGGCCAGTTCAGGCATTAAAATTACAGAGAATAATCTTTTTCTAAGGCGGGTAGGCATAGTAGCTGTTCAAGATCTTAATAGAACAACTAAAAATCATCGTCGCCATAACTGTTATAGAGGGCGTAACACTGGATAGGATAATAAGAAATTGGCTCCTTCTGGCCTTGAACATGTATTGCCAATGTTGCAAACCGTCAGAAGACTATTTTTACTGATGTTGCATTTTTGACACGTCGACTAGCAATGATGAAACTGATACCCCCAATGTGGGATTTTTCCTCTCCTATGGCTGTATGGATTTCGTTGCTATTTTCACACCATGTGCAATGTGAATTGAAATGGGCACACTTTAATTCTATGGTCACTCCAGCAATGATTTACGGATGCAAAGTGTGGAGCTTGCCCAAAACAGATGCTTAGAAGCTCTGATGCTGTGTAGCTCTAAGTCACCCACAGAGCAATATAACAACAAGTACTAACAATTTTGAAAAAGGATAAGAACTAAAACAAAGAAATTCTACATCAAACTTTGTTATAGGATGTCATGAAAGCACCGATAACACGCAACTTCGCTGGGCTGGAAACATAGTGTGCATATCTGACAAAAGATAGGACACGTAGAACAATGTTTTGTGGCCCTGTGCGTTAGCCGAATGGACTTACCAATGACTTAGATTCACAAAAGATCTGTGATCTTGCTTTAAATGTAACATACAGGATGAGCATGAAAAAGAAAAGAAGCCAATACAAATTCATCATAAAATTATTATCAGTTGATGAAATTTTATGAAAATTCGTAACTGTACATAATTAGCCAACAATGATGTTGACCATTTTATTTTGTGTTCAAAGTTTTCTCATTTTGCTGAAATACAAGTCCACAGATACTTGTGCAATTGGTCGATCATAGCGTCGTTTGTGGTTTGATGGAGTTTATTCCAAATATCCAAAATTCATTGACACAGTAAAATCTCTTATCTCCAAGAGATAATTTTTGAACCATTAGACGACCCCAAATTACATTGCCAATAGGATTTAGGTTGCTACTATTCAGTGCCCAAGGTGTTGGCAGAAGTCTCACATTCAAGAAAATCGTATCGCTTGTTTTCATCTGGAGTGAGCACCATTTTAGAGTAAATGGATCTAATAGCGTTATCAACATAATCATACAAATGCGGGGCAGCTTAAAAAGAAAGGAAACAACTATAACTGGATGAAATTTCATTACATTTCGTCACTAATGACCATTTTGTGATGAATATGTATGAAAGACACCATGGCAAGGGCACACGTTTTCAATTCTGCGGTGATACCAGCCATGATCTATGGATGTGAAATGTTGAATCTACGCGACGCGGATGCCGAGAAACTACGAGTTACCCAGCGGAAAGACTCGTCCTTGGGATCTCAATCAGAGACCGAATCGAGAATGCTGATATCAGAGAAAGCACTCTATTTCGTGGAGGCTGCGTTGTCTAAAAAATACCACTGAACTGATCACGTGGTGCGCATGCCAGATAACAGATGGACACTCAGAACAACGTTTTGGTGGTCATATGATTACGCATGACCAAGCAGCCGCCCGCCAATATGATTGTAAGATGGTCTGTTAAGAGACCTAGGTCTGAGATTGTACAACACGGCGAAAGATCGGACTGCATACAGGACATTGTTGACTACCTCGCATACAGCCCACCTGTCGGACTGAAGTCGAGGATATTGTATTGTATTTGTATCAGCTCCTTTTTTCCCCGTACTAACCCTGTATATGAGATTTAACAAACAACTGTTGTATTTCAACAGATTTTAAGTTAATTTAAACATTTTATTACAATGGTTAGATACAAAAACTATATATTTTGCTATTTGTAAAATGAGGAGGCAAACTTACTATTTACATCTGATGCATTCCTTCTGGCTCCACTGTTGACCACATGTTCAAATTTGGACACTGGTGAGTCAGCCATGCTCTCTCCACTGTGAAATTCAATAAGTGAAAAAGTCGTGTTTTCAGTTTAATATGGAGAAAATTACATGAAAGAGTAATCTGCTTGGAAAAATTGATATTTCAATGAGTGAAAATAGAGTGAAGAAATTATTCTCAGAATATACAACGTATGTTACTCTTCCGCTTAGATTAACTTTTACGTAACCATTAGCAAAAAAATGTGCCCAGGGCATTGTTTGTCGCTTTTATCCTTTTGAATTTATGTTTCACGGCTGACATTTTTTCTAAACGTTTTAATCATAGACAACCGGGATACTGTAGAGTTCGGCTGAAAATACTGCTCTTTCGATTGTAGAGAGTTTCACTTCTGTCTTGTCAGGTTAAAAACAATGGCGATTTTGAAATTTGCTTTAGACATTTGGAAATGATTTCCGTTTTTCATTTGTATTTGAAGATTTACTCATTTTTGAGAATGGGGAAGTTAAGTTTTTGCAGCAGATTTTTCTAAGGTAGATCTATTTAGTTTGTTTATGTAGATGCAATAAATATATTTTTATTGGAAACTTCAGATATGCCGATCTTGTAATCATTGAAGATTTTTAAAACAAAAGACACCAAAAATGAATGTCTATATGTTTGTGCTGTTTTTCAACACTATCACCATCTTCCTGTAACTCAGAAACTAACACACGCACAACTAAAAACAATAACACCAACAAGTTCTTTATTAATTTATGTTTCTAAACAAGGTAGCTAAAAATGAGTAAGTCTATATGTTTGCGCAATTTTTCAACACTATCACCATCTTCCTGTATCTCAGAAACTAACACACGCACAACTAAAAACAATAACACCTTTATTCATTTATGTCTCTACACACAACAAAATCATATTTATTGACCAACAAACAGAAAGGTTACAGTAACCACAATGAAATACAAGTTATGAAAAATGATGAAACACTTTTGTGGCGTCGTAAAGGTTAATCCTACAACTAGTAAATCCAGTTTTCCCCCATAGTTACCCCTGGCTGTGACGGTCAACACTTTCCATGTCCATTTGCTCATTGGGTGACAGAAACTCTCGCTGTCTTTTGCTGCTGGTGGTGGTGGTGATTGTAAGGCTCGGACTCTGCATCAAAAAGAGAGTAAATATAAGATACAGTATCCAGCAAATTATACTGGGCACACCCCAATATCTTCTTCTTCTTCTTCGTACGCTGTCAAACGTCAACCTGTATTTTTTCGAAGAAAGCAGTGGTCATCCTGAGGCTGTCGACACTGCCATAGATCTTGTCTAGTGTTGCCACTGGTGATGGCCACATGTGCTTTCTCTGGTCCTCGTATGTCGGGCAGTCTTGCAGCAGATGTTCAGCGGTCATTTTCCCGGTACCACAAGTGCATTCGTCAGTGCCACCTATCTTCAGTTTATTGAATAGGTGGTACCTTAGTCTGTTGTGGCCTGTGCGGAGTCTGAAGACCACGACCTACTCTCTTCTGTTCAACTGGTAATAGGCATGGTTTTTTTGTGTAGCCAGTATGTTCTGTTTCCCATTTGGTCATGTATCTGGCCCTAATAAGCCTTTTGGACTCTTCGTAGGTCACACTAGAATCTGGTTGTGGTAGTCTTGCACCTTCTTTTGCCACTCTGTCTGCCTCCTCGTTGCCTTGGATGTTACAGTGGGATAGAACCCACTGTACCACTACTCTTTTTGGTGCAGACTGCTGGCATAGTTGACAGAGTACTGCTCTTAAATCATTAAGTTCAGTATTTTTCTGGCTTTTTAGTGCTGTGACTTCGGCCAAGGCATCTGTAAACAGGACTATCTGGCTTTCGCCTGTCAGCATTGCTTCTACCGCAGCCCTCAGTGCCTCTGCCTCCACTCTGAAATTGCTTGAGAATTTTCCAGTAGCCAATGACAGTGTTATTTTTCTACCATTTGGTAGGCTCAGGAATACCCCTCCCCCTCCATTCTGTGTTGTGTTTGTTACAGAACCGTCGGTGTATGCATGGGTCCAGTCCATGCTTGGGTAGTTTTCCATTATGTACCTCAGGGTTATGTCTCTTCTTTCTTTTTCAGTCTGGCTGTTCTTGTTTCCAATGCCTGGTATATTTTCTACCACCTCCGGAATGATATGCTGCTTCCAGGTAGGTTTGCGTACAGTAGGGATGGGCTTTGGTATTGTTACGGTGTTCATAGGGTCTTCGTTCATCTTTGCTTTGGCTATTTCTGCAAAGTTTCTCCGCTTTAGTTTCCCATTTCCAAATCTATTTAGTCTCTGATGCATTGGATGGTCTGTCAGTCTTCTGAGTTTCTCTGCTTGCTGCTGGGCTCTGCAGTCTCTTCTGTCGGTCATGGATTGCAGATTTGTAATCTTTTCAAGTTCTACAATTGGCGTTGACTTCATGTCTCCTGTTATAACTCTCATGGATTGGTTTTGAAGTTTGCTAATTTTATCAAAGTTCACCTTTGCTGCTGTTGTCCATGCCGCAATGCCATACTCGAGAACTGGTCTCACTCTTCCAGTGTACAGTTTCTTTAGTATTCTTTCGTCTGCTCCCCAGCTTGTGCCAGCAAGTTTCCTCATGATTGCCATTCTTTGTCTGGCTCTCATTCGGTTTCTCTCGATCTGACTTCTCTATGTCATGCGCCGACCAAATGAGACTCCCAGGTAGTTTGGGTTGTCGTTTGGCCGCAGGTATTTGCCGTTAAGACTTATTTTGGTGTTCTGGGGTTAATTTGAAAGTAAGAATTTCGTACATGTTGTTTTTTCCTCGTTTATTTTGACCAGCCATGAGTTCGCCCACTCCTCCAGCGATGTTAGGGCCTGCTGCATCCGATTGCTTGCTATAATGAGACTTTTTTTCAGAGGTCCACATAGCCAGATCGTCTGCAAACATGGAGCTGTGGACTCTTCTTGGTATATTCTCTGTGATGTTGTTTATATACACCAGGAAAAGTGTCAGTGACAGTACCCCCCCTTGGGGTACTCCTTGCTCCAGTGTCACCTTTTTGCTCATCTGCCCTTGTACTTGAACTCTGGCTGTTCTGTTTTCTGTTTTGTTCATCATGTACTCCTCTGGTGCCATCTTGATGTTGTCGTGGCTCTTTTGTTCTTCACTAATGTCTGTGTGCCTGTCTGTAGGGACATCAATGTGGTTTGCTCTGGCATAATGTTCTATAAAGGCGTTTGCTGCTTTTTTTCCAGTAAGCATGTTGTCACCCTGCTTGATGGTAATTTGCTTATTTGATGGTGTTTCGTCATTCATGGCTCTGACTAACTTCCATAGTTTGTTCTCTTCTTTATCTAAATTGAGGCTTTCTGTTTTGTTTTTCCAGCTGTCTCTTGTTATTTGGTTTAGTGTTCTTTTGTATTTCGCCGTGATGGCCTTGAGGGCAATATTTGCCTCCATAGATTGCTCTCTCTCTCTCTGCCATGTTCCTAGCATTTGAGACTTCGTCCTCTTCTATCTGCATTTCATCATTCCAACATGGCTTGTAGTTTTTCCTTGCCCCTCTTGGGATGGTTTTGGTGGCTGCTTACATTATTGCTTTGCTTAGGCTTTCCACCATAGGTTTCATATTGTTATTTCGTGTGTTGATGGTTTCACACAGTCCATCTGTCAGCATTGCAAATCTGTCCCAGTCGGCTCGTTTATAGTTCCAACGTGGGAGCGGTTTTATTTCCTGTGGGCCTACTTCCATATCAATTTCTAGCCTAATTGGCCTGTGGTCGCTACCTGCCAATTGGTTGAGCACCTGGCGGTCTATTTAGCGGTGAATTTCCCCCATGGAAAAGGCCAAGTCTGGAGTGGAGGTGGTATGCCATGTTCTAGAATAGAAGCTAGGACTGTCGTCCGGCCTATTGATAAGATAGAGATTTGTGTCTATCTCCCAGTCTTCCACTTCATCACCTCTGTTGTCTGTGTTCCGAATATCCCCATCTCTCCGAGTGGCTGTTGAAGTCTCCAACCACTAGGCAGCTGGAGTCCTTGATTTCCATACTCGAGAGCGACAGGTCTTTGTTGGGTGGGCCATACAGGTTGAAGATGCCGATCTTCGTTTCTTGTATCATTATGTCGACTCCTACAATTTCTGCTTGTCCAGTGTGATTGACAGCTACCGCGCTACTCGGTATGCAGTTACGTATCAGTATCAGGATCCCTCCTTTATGACCTTCTCTATCAAGTCGGAAGGTCTGGTATCCTCTGATTGAGAATCTGTGGTTGTTGTTGAGGTGCGTTTCTTGGATACATGCCACGTCAATCTTACCTTCATGCAGGTGATGTGTTAGGGAAATCTTTTTGTTAATGACTCCCTCCGCATTCCACTGTAATATTCGGAGGGTCTTGAAACCCCAATATGATTACCACAATTTATTCTGGGTTATGATGGCAGAGCATGTAACAAAAGAGAACCAGTCTGAATGATGAGTATAAAATGGGCTTCGAAGATGCAGCACAGTGAATGAGTTAACAGCAGTCAACAACTCATACATGACTGCTTTCCATCAGGGTTAGTGAACCAGAGCTGACCAAGACCTTATTCTGCCTCCAAACGACAGCTCTGTAAAAAGACTGCACTATGTGTAGTCTGGCTAACAGCACAAGGGTTGCTGTGGGAAGGTAAAACCTGTACCCAAAAAAGCCGGCTCAAATTGGATGTGTCAGGCCAAAAAGAGCAGATATTACAGCCTCATTGTAAACTACGCACAACATCCTTTTCTTGACAAATGTAGAAGAAACACGAAATAGAAAATTACATTTCTTTCTAGCGTTCGTCCTGAAAAGGAGGTCGTGACGTTGTCATAGTTTACGAGGCTACAATATCTGTGACATTCGACCTGATGCATCCAGTTTCAGCATGCCATTTTTTAGGACCAGCTATGCTTTCCCTCTTCGATCCCTATTGTCTTTGGACCAGCTTTGCTTTCCCTCTTCAATCCCTATTCTCTTTGGACCAGCTTTGCTTTCCCTCTTCAATACCTATTCTCTTTCGACCAGCTGTGCTTTCTCTTTGGACCAGCTTTGCTTTCATTCTTCAATCCCTATTCTCTTTGGACCAGTTTTGCTTTCCCTCTTCAATACCTATTCTCTTTGGACCAGCTTTGCTTTCCCTCTTTGATCCCTATTCTCTTTGCCAGACTACACAAGTGCAGCCTGTTTCCGGTGCATCCAATAGGAGACTGAAAATGGTCTTGGTCAGTTCTGGTTCACTTATCTGGATTCAAGCAGCCAGCAATGAGTTGCTGATTGTTATCAGCTCATTCATTGCTGCATCTTCTACCTCGGAAACTGAATTTGATGGGACGGGTTTTCTTCTGATCTCAGAAAATGCATCTTTTATCATTATTTCATATGTGGTCGTTGTACTTGTATAGCGGTAGAGCACCTGCTTTTCATGGCAAAAGTGCAGGGTTTAACTCCCGTTACTGGCATGCTCCAGATGACTTTGCTGTAAATGGGTACATGACTTATTACTAGGGAAGGAAAGCCGGCAAGGAAGACAACTTGTCATTCCATTAATAAACAAGTTGTGGCCTCATACAGTGAAGTCTCTAACACTTCATCCCCGACAGCAGTGTCTGTTATGAGACTCTGCCTTTATGTTTACCTTTCCATATATGGGGTAATGTTTCTAGAGCTTTCTTTCGTACCAAAAAAGCCTCTCCATAAACAAGGTTTTTTTATTGAATGCAGTGTGGTGTACAGTGACATGAGTTTGAGAGTCTTCTACCCTAGTGGAGCAGGGGAACTGAGATGCTAGTCCAGTTAGGCACAATATACTGACCAGGATGTTGCATCAGGGTCAGGCACAATACACTGACCAAGACCACAATCTCTCTTCCATGTAGCGTTCCCTGGAAACAGGCTGTTTTCAAGACAGTCTGGCTGAGAAGATGTGGATTGACGTGATCCCTGTATTAGTGAGCGTCACGCAGATGAAGCCAAGCATAGCCCAACTGCCTGGAGGACCGTGATCCACCGCCGTCAGCATGCTCAAGATGTGAGGAAACCTATTACAACCCGCCACTTAACATCCCTTTCAGGGCGCACAAAAGAGTAAACTTACTTATTGTGGGCATTAAACAACAACCATAGAACCCTCTCACAAACCATTTCAGTACAGTGGGCGCGGTAGACATAAGTTAGTATGTCGAGACAGGGTAAGGAAACCAAATACTGAATAATGATGCTTCATGCACATCCCAGCCCACTAAGCAGAGAAATGCACCTACCAGTTACCACCAACTCATACAAGAATTGGTACCTGCACAAGGGCTACTGCCCTTGTAGATGTACAGGCAGAATAAGATTAAGACAGGACACAATGAGAAGTTAATATACTAAACAGAAAGTAAAGCTTTGTTACCCTGAGGGTAGACTGCATAGCCTCCTTGTCTGACCAGGGAAAATCATTTTCATTTTCAGTAGGTTGTACTGAATGGATATGACGTGCTTGCATGGCCATGCCTCTCTGGTCTGTTGGATATAATAAGAAGTTTAACCATACTTTAGATATGACGTGCTTGCATGGCCATGCCTCTCTGGTCTGTTGGATATAATAAGAAATTTAGCCATACTTTAGATCTGATTACATAATGTAACCAACTTTTTAAAAGCACTAATAACATCAAATTTCACAGTGTGGATCCTAGGATGGCAAGTTAGGGTCACCTTATCCTACTATGCATGAGGTATTATACAACTAGGTAGGTTTGTGCATGGAGCTTGCAACCTCGTCATGTAAGACATGGTGTCACAGAAACGACATCTACAAGAGAACATTAAGTGCCCTGGTACAGGCTTCCTACAAAGACGTCAGCTGTAGTGGGTGACCCATGCTTCTTCTTTCTTCTTTGTGTTCAGGATCTTTTGGTCATGCTATATCTGCAGGCCAGTCGCCATGATGAAGTCTGTAGTATCACCAGGTCGGAGCGGCTGCCCCACAGCTTTTGTCTCAGCTCTGCACCCTCTGGCCAGGTCTGGCACTCATCGGTGTGTGAGATCTTCAGTCGGTATAGATGTTCCAGTAGTCTGCAGTGTCCAGTTCTCAGCGAAATAAGGTAGTTTGTTGATTTCTTTTGAGATAGTGAATTGGGTCTGGTGTACTGCTTATGTTTTTGTCTTCTCTCCATTGGTGTATATACTGATTTCTGATGATGTTCTTGATTTCTCTGTATGGTACTCTGTGATTAAATTGTGCCTTTTTGCTGCCATCTTTTGCCAGAGCATCAACTCTCTCGTTTTCCGTGATTCCGCAATGGGAGGGTATCCACTGGAGTGCTATTGTTGTCTCTCTGGAGTTTTCCCAGTTCTGCACTGATTACTGATAACAGTGGTTCATTGTTTGTTTTTTGTATTGTCTCTAATAGTTCTCTGCAGTCCGTGAATGCAGCTATTTTTTGTTGGAGGTTGCCTTTCTGTTTGAAGTATTCTCAGTGCTCACAGGAGGGCCATCGATTCTGCTCTGAGGTTTGTGGACAACTTTCCTGTTTAGAGGGCCTCTTCTGTTATTTCCACTTTTGTGTCTTATGAATATGCCTCCTCCCCCGTTTTGGCCTGCCCCCTCTGCTGAACCATCTGTGTCCATTCCTTGGTATTATAATTCTCCTCAATCATTGTTTGAACTAAAATTTTTAGCTCGTGGATACTGTGTTGGTCTTTTCTTCTTATTCCTGGGATCTCTGTACTTATTTCGATGTTTTTTATGTTGCAGCTTGGCTCTTCATAGTTAAAAAGCATTTCTATTTCTGAAGGTTGGTTGCGAATTAGTTCTCCATATTTTTGGTGTAGGTGGTTTGATATATGAATAAAGCTAGTTCTCTTTAGCCTATTTTTAACTGACCCATGCTCCAAGTGGAGCAAAAGAGAGCACATGATGGTGGTGATATTCGAAGTTGAGTTAACTCTTGATGTTTTATTGACAGCGGGTTACCATAGCACTTCTTACATCACAAGACGTACTGGAGGTAGACTGGAGTCCTCCTGACTGTTGTGTAATGTGAAGCTTCTAAGAAAGCTAACCAATATTGAGATTACAGCGTCAATCACCACCTCCTTGGCCAGGACTGCAGTAACACTGTGTTTCGGCCTGAAAAGGATGTTGTGACATTGTATCATAGCTTACAGCTAGACTGTGTAATCTACACATTTCAGCCCAACATATCAGATTTCAATTGGTATGTTTCACTTGACCCTGATTACTTTTTACTCCAATGATGCTTAGAATGTGAACAAATAACTTAAAAGCTGATGCTTCTTCTTCTGCGTTCGTTCTCAATCTCCTCCTACCAAGCCCTGAAGAGGGCTTCGCAAGTAGCAGGATGTAGTCAGGAGAACAGAATGTGTTGTGTTGCTAGTTTACAGCTTTGCTGAGATATTTGTATCTTTCAGTTCGACATATCCGTCTTCGGCAGAAAAGCTGAAGCTATGAATGTGAACAAATAACTGAAAGGCTGATGCTAAGAATGTGAACAAATAACTGAAAGGCTGAATACTAAGAATTTAAACAAATAGCTTAAAGGCTGAATGCTAAGAATTTGAACAAATAGCTTAAAGGCTATCAAAAGATACCCACCAACTGGAAAAGCATGTACCCATCTCCGTCGATTACTTGTCATTTTAAACTGTAGCCGAGATGGAGCAAAGGGGTTGATGAGAGCTCGGTGAGGCCTGTAATTGTGCAGGCTGTGTGAGTGACCCACTGGTGATCCTGCACTACCCACTACTGGCCGCTGGTGAATGAGCTCATCACTCTCAGATGATTCATATGAATGTCTACTAGCTGCTTTCTCTAGTTAACAGAAAGAATTATTCATACTTCACTTACAAACAAACAATATATTTGATCAACAACAAGCAGATAGCATAAAAATGTATTTAAGGGAAAACACATTGACTATTCTTAACTTAGTCACCTCTCTTCTACACCTGTGAGGACGTGGAAATTGTTCTGTCATTTGTGTCAGCAAACAGGTGAGATTGGTATGTTGTGTCTTTGCATCATGGATAGGATGCCTTTATTTGTCTTCAAGCAGGCCACTGTTATGTAGGAATTTTTCCTGGATAGCAACTAACAGCCTACTTTTTTTAATTTTCAACTGCATTGGTTCTTTTATTTTTCACAACATGTACACTGGACCTCAGGTCTACTGTCCATCTCAGCTCCTTAGATCAGGGGATACTTGAAACTGGTAGGATTCGAACCAACCACCATTTCATAATTTCGTTCATTTTTTGAGAGACAAGTTCCTTACCACTCAGCTATAGCAACTGACCATATTGAACTTGCCTGTGCTGGTTAGAGCTGCGCCTTCTAGTCTACGCATGGTGGCTGCTGCTATTGAGAGGTACGACATTCGTCTATAAAATCGTCAAGACAACGGTGAACAACCTACTCCTACAAGTTTCAAGCAACCCCTGGTCTCGTGGATTGTACGACCTGAATGTCTGCATCTTGAGCTACTTCCAGTTGTCTTGACTGTATGTCTTGCCACTGGTTCCCGGTAACTCAGGAACGAGAGAGTGAGATTGATGTCCAGCGCAGCTTCTTTCTCACTATAATCCAAATTCAATGCAAGTTACATCTTCGCTTGTGATGGGTAACTAACTTATATAGCGGAAACAAATGTATGTTTAGTAAGGGAATTTGTACATTTCAAAATTTTCAACAGAAAATTTAGAACTATTACAATCTACAAGGACATATTTGCTCAATCTGAGATAACAAAAAGTAGATTGCTAATATGTAACAGTTAGTTTATTATTTGATATTT
Source organism: Ariolimax columbianus (assembly GCA_036924085.1). Taxonomy (NCBI): domain Eukaryota; kingdom Metazoa; phylum Mollusca; class Gastropoda; order Stylommatophora; family Arionidae; genus Ariolimax; species Ariolimax columbianus. The sequence goes on along the minus strand of JAVGWX010000015.1, from coordinate 59,910,286 downwards.
ATTTTGTAAACAAATTCCAATAATTAATCACAGTTTACTAATCGCTCTACTTTATTGAGAACTTACACCAGGGCCAGAAAACCATAGCTGACAAATACCCTATTCCATCTCCAAGTGGCAGTCCTGGAAACAGGCTGCACTAGTCTAGTCTGGCCAAGGGATATGGATCACCGTGTAAAGACAAACCCGGTACTAAAAAAAGCCAGCTGAAATAGGATGAGTCGGGTCAAAAGGCGCAGATATCGCAGCAAACTATGTTTAGCAAGACAACAGCCAAAATAGAATTTTGAACTCAAGGCTGTTATTAATCTTTACCTTACCGCAGCTGTGAATTTGCAAAGTGTTCGTTTCTTACCCCGGTCGAAAACCTGCAACAGCTCTAGGGTCATTGCTTTATTGTATATAAACTACTGGATTAGCGCCATGGAAACGGTTGAATATACTTCTCTTTTGATTGAAGAGAGTGCCAACTTCCGTCATGTACGGTTTGATGTCAACATTAGATTTGATGTAAACAAAAATTTGTTTTAGGCGTTTGAAGAGGATTTCTTGTGTTTTTTTGCTTGGAGTTGACAATTCACTCATTATTGAGAATGGGGAAGTTTAGTTTCTGCAACAGATTTTTCGAAGGTAGATCTAATTAGTTTGTTTATCTAGATACAATAATTACGTTTAGTCGAAGTGACAGACATAGCCATTACTGTAAACATCGGTAGTAGGCTTAGTACGGTTTTCTGCGAATTTTTTATTTTTTTTGCTAACCAAGGGACACCGCTTCCCGATGAGTATATATGTTTGTGCTATTTTTCACCACTATCACCTTCATCTTCTTGTATCTCAGAAACTAACATACACACAATAATAACAATAACACCAACAAATTCTTTATTAATATATATCTCTATACACCAACAACAAAAAATTAAACAGCTGCAGGAAATGATTGTAATTTTTTAATCTGGTATGAAAAAGGTTAATACAGTCATGAGAAAGTTCGCAATACTTTACACAAAGGCTCAACACTACTCTTACCATGACTAGGATACCATCCAAAGGAGTAAGACATGTCATCCTGTGAGCCCCCTTTGGCTGGTATCAAAATAGCTGGTGAGATGTCTTTGCCTGAATCTTTGTTGTCATACATGTAGGATGAAATCTCATCTGACGTGTGTCGAGTGCGTGGTCTCACTCTCTGTCTGGCTTCTACAAATGTTTTAGGCAGGGCTGGATTCCGAAAAACTCCAACACTGCTGGTACCTCTTACCGAGCTGTTTCAGAAACGAAGAGCAAACAACATATGCTGTTAAGGGTCCCTTGATACAACATTGAGCATATGTTATTGTAGTTATTCTCAATCTGTGTTCCGCGGAACAGTTCCATGAAAGCTCTTGAGGGGGTTCACAGGATCGTTACTGAATAATAGAAGTTACTTTTCCAAACTCAGCTGGCAGTTGTGGCCATAGAGCAAGCACACAAGCTTGTATGTAAGTGTGTAGTTAATGTTATATTTTATATTCATACTATGTTGACCTATGCATTTCAGCGGCTTAACTGTTCAACAAACATGGATTTATCTATATCCTGTGCAAAGACCAAAGTCCAGGACCTTAGGGAATAGTAGTCCAGTACCAATGAGTTTGCATACCAGGGCAGCACTATTACATCAGACGGTTGCAGCGACCCAGATATGTCAAGGTGGGTCAGGCTCACCACTTCCACAATGAATGAACTTCGTCATGTGTGAAATAACAGCAGGCTCTACCTTCTATCCAAACTATGTATCTGACAGTCATGTGTGATTCCTGTACTCCTGTACGGCTATGAGTCATGGACCCTGTTTAAATGTGACACATCAAGACTCGATGCCTTCAACATGTGAAATCAGAGAACCCGCTGAAATGACTGTCTGAAATGTTGAGGTTACTGCAAAGACAAAACTCCCTCCTGTCTAGGATAACTTGGATTGCCACCGCCTGTACCTATTCTACCATGTTGTTCGCCTGGCTTAGAATGTCCCAGCCCATCAGATTCTCCACAAATCTGTCCTCTGTGTCAACGACAACCCATGCTTCAACAAATGACCGGAAACACGCTTCCCTAAAAGCTGATTAACGTAACCCAAATGCAGTCTTGTACCTATGCTCCACCAAGTGGAAATATGATTCCCACTAACCACACGAGTGGTGAAAAGAATAGGACCAATGTAGAGATCAAGATGCTGAGCAGCGCATGAGCTGCAGTGGTCAGCGATCCATAGCTGACTGCTAGCGTCAGGGCCAGCGAACCAGAGCTGCCAAGACCCTTCTACACCTCCACGCAGTGATCCTGGATAACAGGCTGCAGCAGGGCAGACTGGCTAAGGAGAAGGGATCGAAACAGGGAATGCTAAACCGGGATTCTTCTTCTTCTTCTTCGTACGCTAAACCGAGACTCAAAAAATGGTTGCTGAAGTCGGATGTGTTGGACCGAAAGGTGCAAATATCGCAGTCAAGCTGTAAACTATGACACAACGCATTCCGTTCTCTGGACTACATTCTGCTACTTAAGCCCTTTCAGGGTTTGGTAGAATAAGATTGAGAACGAATGAAGCCAAGCCAGGACCAATCTAATCTACTAGGCATGTCCTAAAAGACAAGAAAAGAAGGCCGTGCATGACGCTATCAACCTCCTCATGTAGAACTGCTATTGAGACTGTCCCTATTAGTTTTCAGATACAGGCTTCCTGTAAAGTGACCTTTGCTTTGTATGGAGCAAAAAGGGATATATAATGATGAATGACTACACTAACACACCTTGATATGTAGATTTTATGTTTTTTGTTTTACCTTTCCACTGTCAAAAACAAAACAGAAACTATCTGCATGGAAGGTCAGGTCAGAAATCTGTTATTACAGTTTTACTAATAAATGCTTGGAATGGGGGAGTTTAGTTATTTGTTGCAATTAAGTGATGAGGACCATTCAGTCAGTATAAATGTGGGTCATCCAATTACTTAAGAGTCCTTGCTCCAAGCTAAAACTCTAAACTTTATAATTTAAGCCCAAACATTTGTAGACCTGTTTTTGTTCTCTATTGTTTTTGTTCTCTATTGTTTTTGTTCTCTATTGTTTTTGTTTTTAGCTAACACCGCTGAAGTTTTTGTCTTCTATTTCTTCTGCGTTTGTTCTCAATCTGTCTTCTTCTTCTTCTGCGTTTGTTCTCAATCTCCTGCTGCCAAGTCCTGAACAGGGCTTTGAAAGTAGCAGGATGTAGTCCGGAGAACGGATTGCGTTGTGTCACTAGTTTACAGCTTGACTGCGATATTTACACCTTTCGGTCCGACACATCCGTCTTCGGCAGAACTGCTGAAGTAAAATAAACAACTTGTTCTTTTTTTCATCATCATGTAGTATGTTCTTTACAGAATATTGTTATCAGTCACTTTGTAATACTCAATCTTTGGCCAGTTCTCCTGCGATCCACTAGTATGATCGGGTCTCAATCGAGAAAGTCCCCTGACAAACAGACCTCAAGTACACTCACCATGCTAAACCATCACCGTTTAGCCATATTTGGACATGTGGCCTGCCTTGCAGAGAACAGCTCCCACCAGCTATTAAAATAGGCCAAAGACAACTAGGATTGGTAATAATCTTTTCCATCCCTGTCAAGACCCTGCGGTTAGGAGAAATTGGAAAGACATTATCCATATTACATGCAGTCTGGGACTCTGCCACTCGTGTTCATAGGCGGTCTGTGTGATGAGCCGTTGTCGCCTAAACGGCTAATTACCTACCAAATGAAGACTAAAACCTCTTACCAATTTCGTAGGCAAGCAAGAGGCTGTTCATTAGCAGATTCAGTTATTACAAGTTTCACAACCGGGTAATTAAGAATTTATTTTCCCATTTTTGTTGGGGAGGAAGACTAACGTCTGGTCAGGCAAAACATACTGATCAGACGTGTTAGTCAGGGTCAGTCAAAATATACTGGCCAAGATCCCCATCTAGACTTCCTTGCAATCCTCGTTTGAAACGGGATGTTATCATGGAAGTTTGGCTAATGAGGTGGGGAATGGATATGACCCCCATAGTAGTGAGCGATATGCAAATGAAGCCAAGCATAGCACAACCGCCTGGAGGACCTGGTCCACCTCCATCCCACAATGAAACAACAACTGTTAATGTTCATTAACTTGTAATGTTAATAATATACAATAACATATGAGCAAGTGTAATGCCAGTTATTTATCTTCAGTAGTAAGCCATTCCTTGTAACATCAAATTGTGACAGCCATCACCTGGTGCTGATGCAATGTGATTTATGTCCACTGTCCAAGTGAAGAAATTTAACTGAGCGTGGGTAAATGGTAGGAGTAACTATGACTCTCTTAAGGCAGCCAAAAGCCTCTTCTAATTAGTGATGTGCATGAAAATCTTACTGGTTCCTTTCCTGAGAGTCAAAGGACCAGGGAAGGTTGTGATAGTGCTGGCAATCTCACTTGCAAAAAAACTATTGCCTACAAAACCTCATCACAATTATACACCCAGGGGTTCTAGGATTAAGCTGGCTAGGCTAAGTCGAAATGTGGTGTTGAAACCAATGCTCCACCAATCAGGGCAAGGTTTATGTATGTATTTTTTAACATATATTTGTGGAATTATTTCTATAGTTTTTTTTCTCAAAACCAGTAGGACTTCTCCGCTCAGCTGGGTCAGCAATGTTAGAGGTGTAAATCTTTCTAACCTTGAGGGGGTTTAACATTACATTATATTGATGTTTGTTGTTGTTTGTGAATGCCCACAATGAATAGGTTACTCTTTTGTGCAATCTGAAAAGGATGTAAAGTGGTGGGTTTCAGTAGCTTTCCTGACATCCCGAGCGTGCTGATGAAGATGAACCTGGGTCCTCCAGGTGATTGTGTTAGACTTCATCTGCGTGTCACTCACTACTACGGTGATCATATCAATCCCTCACCACGTTAGCCAGGCTGCCATGAAAATAGCCCGTTTCCAGGGAAGGCTACTACGAAGCCAAGGTGAGGGTCTTGGCTAGTATATTTTGCCTGACCCTAACATGTCTGATCAGTATATTTTACCTGACGAGACGTTAGTCTTCCTCCCCAACATTGCATTATAAGCATCTTGCTACTCCCCTAGCATATCAGAAGTCGTGCTCATAAACGCTACCACTAAGAAGTAAACACAAATACTTACAAAGTCCTAGGGGCAGTTCCCAATGTCAGTTTGAAAACTTGGGCATCATACTCATCATAGTCAACAAATGGAATATTGTCATCATTAGAATCATCTTTAGAAGGCAGCAAATCTTCAGGGAAGAAATTCAAACATGGATAAAATATACATACAGTACGCTGTGACAGAAAATGTAGGTTTTAGAAAATCTGATAGGAATGCATGTTTTTAAGCAATTAGGGAAACTGAGACGCTAGTATGGTCAGGCACCACATACTGACCAGGACATTGCATCAGTGTCAGGCACAATATACTGACCAAGACAACTATTTCATTTCCATATTGCGTTCTATGGAAACAGGTCGCTTTCAAAGCAGTCTGACTGACGTGATTCCCAGAGTAGTGATCGTCACAAAGATGAAGTCAAAAATAGTACAACCGTCTGGAGGACAGGTGTCCACCTTCATCAGCTTACTCGGGATGTAAGAAAAGCTACTACAACCTGCCACTTAACACCCTTTTCAGGGCACACAAAAACGTAAACTTACTCATTGGGCATTAAATAACAACATCTGGGGACGGCGTGGCCTAGTGACACGGCTCACAATCAGAAGGTGCTGGATTCGATCCCCATCACAGCACCGGCCGTTACCCCGGGGAAGCAAACCCTTAGAAAATGCAGGAGGAAGCAGACCCTTACATAAAATGCATGCTGAAGTCAGATGTACTGGGCCAACAGGCGCAAAATAAAAACGCAATGCAACGCATTGTACACAAGAAAATAAAAATGTTAAAAGTTGTCCAATAGCAGACATCTGGTATAATGAGAGACAAATGCACTAACCATTTTAACAACCACATAAGAGAACCAAAAGGATCCATAGATGAAAAGAAAGGAGCAGCACTGTGGATCTAAACAACAACATTTAAGAGAAGAAGAAGGGTAGTATTAATTTATACGAAGGGTAGTATTTATTTATACGAAGGGTAGTATTAATTTATACGAAGGGTAGTATTAATTTATACTTAAGACTGCTGGACCTGAAAAAAGTGCTTACTTTTCTTTGTTAATTTTGGTCCTTCATCCAGTTCTTTCAGCTGTAATAAAAAAATATATTTAAAAAATACATCTTAAATTAATTCTTCAAAATAAATGTAACTATAAATATAACTACTTCAAGCTTTGAATCAAGATAATTTAACATTAAACACTTACATTTGTTACAGAATCATTGCTTACTAAAATTAATGTTGTAGCCATAGCTAAGAATAGTATAAAATTAAGCTTTTAGAGCAGGTAAAGGTAGACCAATAACAGACACTGCCGAAAGTGATGAAGTATAACACTCGACTTTACGAGGCTATTTTTGTGTGGGAACAATCCATTTCCAAGTATTACTGTGTGTATTACAAAGAATATACATTCTATAGATGTGACTGAATAACTCTATTATCATTCTTAAAACTTCCAGTTCATTATGAAAAATTACTGTGGACTTTCACTACATTGAAATATAATCTTCATTTTCTTCTTCTTATCTGTCCTAAAATGATGTTTTGTTACAGTGTCATACTGTACAGCAAGGCTGGGATATGTGCTTGTCAGCCCAACACATTTGATTTCAGCACAGCACATTTGCTGGTTAAGGTTTGCCTTCCCGCTTTGATCATTATTTTATCAGCCAGATCGTACAGGGTTCACTGTGGAGCCGAGGCCCCTGCCAGCACTGATCATCTCCTCGTCGCTACCGTCTTGCCAAGATACCACAAAAAGACTGCATAAGTTGCCAGATACAACACGGAATCGATGCGTACCAACCCTAATCTGGCAGTCCAATATGCCGCATCCATAGACAGCAAATTCACCGCTCTGGGTACCCTTCCTGATTACTCTAAATCTGCCTGGCTCATCATCGCCCAGGCCATCCACGAAGTTGCCAATGCAGTTTTGGGTCATAGGAAGAAAATCCGGAAAACCTGGCTGACTGTCCACCCTAGCAATCCTAGAGGAAAAGAGCCATTGGGCGAAAACCTGGAACGCGGCGCCCACAAAACAAATTCCGGACTGCCGCCAAGAAACACCTAGAATACCTTTACAAGACCATTGCCGAAAACAAATTCCAGACTGCCGCCAAGAAACACCTTGAATACCATTAAAACACCATAGCCGACAGTGCCGAGGAGGGTCAAGTGCGCAACGACATGAGAGCGACATACCGCGCGATAAAGGCTATCAGCTCTGATCCCTCCCAACGTCCCTCCGGCATCCCCAAATGCCTGAATAAGTACGATGGATCCCCCTGCACCTCAAAGGAGGAAATAGCTAGTAGGTGGGTCGAACATTACAGCACAGCCTTGAACCACCCTCACACCACCCCCTCGACAGATCTACTCCTTGAGTCTTTTACGGCAACTCCTGACACTGACAAAATCCCTAACGCCCCTACCATTGCGGAGGTTAAGGCAGCAATAAAAAAATAAAAAACTGAAAGACAGCAAAGCCGCAGGCCCCGGCAATATTCTCCCTGAGCTTTTAAAGTACGCCCTGGACCCGATAGCCACCGCCCTGGACCCGATGACCACCACCCTGCACCAACTCTCCGCAACAGTATGGAACACTGGCCAAGTGCCTGCGGCATGGCGCGACGGAATAATCATTTCCCTGTACAAGAGAAAGGGTTAGCATCTGCAATTACAAGCCTATTACCCTATTGTCCGTCCCCAGCAAGGTCTTCGCACATGTGCCCCTCTCTAGACTGCAACCAACCCCTGTTAACGAGGCACCGTCGCCACCAACAGTCAGGGTTCACAGCTTCTCGCTCCCCAATTGACGCCATTCTCGCCCTCCACCTCCTCACGGAACTGCACCGCAAGTTTAACCACCCTCTCCACATCACCTACATTGACATACGAGCTGCCTTCAATTCTGTGGACAGACACGACCTGTGGAAAGCCCAACAATACATGGGTAGCCCAAGCACCCTTCTGACCCTAATTGAAGAGCTTCACAGTCACATCAGTGCCAAAATTCGGCTCGGCGGAATCTCACAGAGGAGTTCTCTACATCATCTGGAGTTCGCCAAGGCTGCGTTCTCATCCCTGCACTTTTCTGCTGCGCCATGGACTGAATCCTCACACATTCTTCTGCACACAACCCAGGGGTCCTTGTCGGCGACTCCCAGGTAACCAATCTCGTCTATGCTGATGATGTCGTTGTACCAGGCTACGATTCTCAGGCCCTGGTACACCCCCTAGAGGCACTGGATATATCAGCTACCCACCTAGACTTGCACATCTCCTGGATGAAGACAAAAATTCAAAACCTCGACAGGGGCCAACCTCGACAGCAGACAGTCCTTTGACGCACGCAGCAGTCATGACATCACTCGTAGGATGGGCTAAGCGGCTTCATCCATGCACTCGCTCCGCAAAGTCTGGTCCCATGGAAGGCTCAACCTGGAGAGCAGGCTTCATATTTACTATTGGGCCCTGGTTGCCTAAGCGTACTATTGCATTGTTATTGCTGCATAGACACAGTCTGTTTCAAGGACCACGATTTGGAGGCGGAACAGGGATTTAGACAGCTCTGGTTCACTGACCCTGACACAAGCAAACGGCGGAACAGGATTTTAGACAGCTCTGGTTCACTGACCCTGACACGAGCAAACGGCGGAACAGGATTTTAGACAGCTCTGGTTCACTGACCCTGACACAAGCAAACAGCTTTAAGTTTCTGACTACCGTCATCTCATTACTGCACATTCAATCATCAAATATAATGACACTTGCTGAAAGATACATACCAATGCAGGTGGTGGTTTGATCCGAGGCACAAAAGAAGAGTTCATGTGGTCTTCTATCTGGTTCTTAGACATGTAGAAGCTGAAAAATTGAACAACTTTGACTCTACTGCATTAATTAATATCCCCTATAAATGAGATTTCTTCTTCTCGTTTGCCATGCTTTTTCCTGTTACATCTACACGTGAAGTTTTGTCTTTTGTGTAGACATACAAGAAAAAGGGGTCGGGCGGGTTGCATGGTACCATGGCTGCTAGTGCGCCTCCTGGCCTGGTACCTCTGTCTTCAGCACCTGTTCTGTGGTGGAGTGTGCTCCCCTTCCCCCATCTGGCTGGTTGCTCTGACTTCGTCTTAACCTCGTTTGCTGTTCCATCTTACCTCCCGCTGGGGTTAACAACCAACCTTTGGCAAGATTACTGGATATAACAGGATCCACCAAGACGTAGATGAAGTAGACTTGGGCAGGAGAGGCTATGGGGCAGGAGAGGCTATAGGGCAGGAGAGGCTATAGGGCAGGAGAGGCTATGAGACATACGAGTCTTGTATTCCGCGATGCCCCATTTGGGCCCTAATAACTGACTGACTCCTGGAACAAACAGAATAGCGTCACTGTTTCCTTCACATCATAAGTGGTGACTAAATAGGGTTGTGCATGTGGTTGGCAACCTCACCATGCTTTAAACATTGCTATTATAACCACATTGAAAATAACTGCATTCGGGCTTACTTACTTAGTCGTTTATCTTCTAGTGTGAGGTGTACAGGTTTGCCAGAGAGAACTCCATACTGTTCTATCCGCCGTCTTTCTCCTGGCCCCTTTCCAATCCAGCCCTCGGTCACTTAGGTACTGTCGTATGTGCTGTCTCTCCATTCCGTCCTCATGGATCATTTGATGAGTGTCTTTGCTTAAGGGACTTAACCAGGTGCAGCAAAATCAACAGCTTCCATCACACAACACATACATGTCTTGCCTCATGTATAAAGTACTCAAGTATAATGGCAGAGAACATATATAACATATATTACAGTATGTATGTCTTGATAGTCATAATAAATGACTGTATGCATTTACTTTACATCTTTATTTTAATGTAAACTTTAAAAATAAAAAGTTTGCTGTATAATAGTGTATGCTTCAAGCCATAGGGAGAAACATCCAACCTAATGAACCTTGCGTCTCTTAAGCATTGTTACATCATCTTTTTGTAATTTTCTTTTTAAAAAGCATTACTGTCAAGTACGGCATGGCTCCTTAATGCAATCAAATCTAGCGATAGCAGCAGCAAAAGCCCAACAAGAAAATTGCAATGATAGAATACCAGTGATTTTGGCATGTCGCATTCGACAGTCATGATAATTTATAAAAATAAAGAAAAAATTCTCCAAACTGTTAATGGATCAGAGCCACTGAAAGCTTCAAGGCTGATGAAAATGTGAGAGGAACCTATATCATATATATGCAACAATTTCTAATGACCTGGATTGAGTACCAAACAAAGAAGTGAATTCCTCTCAGTAAATTGCTGATCACTGCTACAAACATGAATCTTAATGAAAAAGCAGACTCAGACTACAATATCCAATTTAGTACTAGTTATGGGTGGTTCAAGCGCTTCGAGCAATGTTTTTCAATAATTTATAATGTAAAAGTGAGTGGTGAGTCAGCGAGCAGTGATGCTAAGGCAGCAGTCGAGACCCTAGATAAACTAATTTTAGTATAGTACCTTAGCAACTGACTAATGAAAAGTTGCCGGAGCTAGAACAAGAGAAAATAGCTGAAGAAGAAGCAAAGGAAATAGAAACTGCTGAAGGAGAAGAGGAAAAAGTGCACAAAAGGTTCACTGTTAGAGGGATTAGAAAATGTATTTCATGACCTTTACAGCTTGCTGAAAAGATCAATCCAAACACTGACTGGTTTTCATCCATAGAGAAGACTGATCATGTAGTGTTTGCTGCATATAAAGAAATGTACCAGAACTATACATACAACAGACTTCCCCAAATCTATGTTAGCCCTGCAAGCTCCGTGGTAAGTACACATCACATGTTAGTACATGAACAGTACACAGTATTTTACATTACTTTTGTACTTATCCCATATACTGTACAGTATTACCTTCCCAGATAGGGGCAGGAGACTAAAGTCTGGTCAGGCAAAACATACTGATCAGACAATGTTAGTCAGGGTTATGTGAAATATACTGATCAGACAATGTTAGTCAGGGTCATGTGAAATATACTGATCAGACAATGTTAGTCAGGGTCATGTTGTTTTTTTTTGCGTTCGCCTTATTTATCTATTCCCCAAGGCGTGTGTGCGTTACACTGTGGTTTTTATTTTTGTGCCTGTCGGCCCAGTGCATCCGACTCCAGCATGCATTTTTATGTAAGGGTCTGCTTCCTCCTGCATTTTCTAAGGGTTTTCTTCCCCGGGGTAATGGCCGGTGCTGTGATGGGGATCGAACCCAGCACCTTCTGGTTGTGAGCCGTGCCACTTAACCACTAGGCCACGCCGTCCCCAGTCAGGGTCATGTGAAATATACTGATCAAGGCCAAACCTCCGTTCTATACAGTTTTCCATGCAGGTAAACAGTATCTCACTTAACATTGCTAAGAATATAGTATGATGGTCACACAATTTCCATATCACATAACATTCTATTTGACAGAACATATTGTGGCAATGCACATCTGTAATTATATATAAATACTTACAATTAAGAATTCCTAATGGAACGAAGAATACAGTCTACTAAACAAACTTTACATAATTTATTATTTTTGCACACAAATAAATGTGTTTTTTTCTAAAAAAGTGTCGTATGACATTGCTGGGGTAGTCGTGAGGTTTTTAGACTGAGGCCGTTTTGGCACGTAGTGTGCTGGCTATGTTTGTTTATTTAACCCCCAACAGAAGAACAGCATATTTTTTACTGAGGGGAGATATATATATATGGTCCAAACTTGAAAATATGTTACACAGTTTAACAACAAGTATATAGTTTCCCACCCCGAGGTGGTTCCCCGGGGTCTTTATGTATGACAAAGACAAGAATAGCAAAACTGTCCCACAAAGAGCACATTGTAAAAGACAGCTGTGTGACATGGAATAACACCGGCCATGGTTAGGTGGTTTGTTAAGAGCAGAATAAATTGTGCTTAACAGACTGCAGGTCTACTTAGCTCTAGTGATTGAGTCTATTAAGATGAACTCGCATATATGTTAAACACCCTCCACAGCACTTGTCCCAACGCTGCGGAGTAATAAGCTGCTTGAGCCTAGCCCTCTAAGCAAGAAATCCTCCTCTTAGTTACATCCACCTCCTGCCAGAGCTGGGACCTGTACATGGGCATCCCCCTGTGAAAGTATAGGTCAACTAAGACTAAGAAAGATATAGTTTCACACTATTGAATAGTGGCTAACATACCTGTGGTTCATCCAGTGTGGAATATTATAGTCATCTCCTACCTCAATGGACTTGTGGCTGCTCTTGCTGTGGAACTGGTCAGTAGATAGAAATAAATAATGTCTCAAATTCAGAACAAACTAACGTCATATTCAAACAATGGATACACAAAATACACACAGATAGGATGGATTGGTGAAAGGACAGAGCTGCGTACGAAGAAGAAGAAGAAGAAGAAGAAGAAGGAAGGACAGAGAATTTAACTAGCGATGTCTTATCTACTTTATTTTCAACTCTGGCTGAAGCTCATGCAAGTTGAAAATGGTTTGATATGGGAAACTATTTGATATTTGCTTGTATTTTATGCATTACTAGTGAGTTTGCTCCACCAACTTCAACTTCTGACCATTGATAGTGATAGATGGCTCCCTGTGCACAGTTCTTGGGGCTGCTTAGTGCAGCACTTCAGTCAATATTCTGGGGAGGCAGCTAAACAAAAAATGGCAAGATAGGATCACAGATGTAGAGGTTCTTTCACGGGCTGGCATGAAAAGTGTCCACAGAGCTCTGCGTAAATTGCAGCTTAGATGGACTGGCCATGTTGTGCGCATGTCAGATCAGTGGCTTCCAAAGAAAATATTCTATGGCAAGCTTGAGTCAGGCAAACTAGCTCAAGGTGGTCAAATAAAACGTTGCAAAGACACTCTGAAAGCCTCACTGAAGAACTGCGACATTGACACTGATAATTGGGAGAACATTGCCGCTGATCGTCCTGCCTGGCGTAGTAAAATCTCTTCTGGCACGACACATATGGAGCAGACAAGAATCAAGGAAGCTGCACGGAGATGAGTGATACGAAAGGCAAGAGACGAGTTGTCCCTGTCTGATGGTCAGAAAGTGTTTCTGTCCTCAGTGTGACAGACACTTTCGGGCTCAGATTGGTTTGACTAGTCACCTACGAAACCACTCCAGGATTGACATATGACAATGTGGTCCTCTTCAGAAATTATGGACAAAAAACAAATGAGTTTGAGCAGTCCCTCAAATGTTCCAATTATTTGTCTTAACATTGTGGTCCCTGAATGCTGTAGATGAGCTGAATTATCTTACGAATACTTTATGATAAATGGTAGATGTAGTGCTATAGCAGACACTGCTGTAGGGGATGACATGACGTGTTAGAGATTTCTTTGTACTAGGTCACAGTTTCCTTGCCTAACAGTTTATCAGGTTATCCCATTTACAGATGGGTCACTTGAGCATGCCAGTAACAAGAGCTGAACCCTGTACCTTTGTTTTGTAAAGAGAGTGCTCTACCACTATGCTAATCAGATGCTCATTTATGTTAGATGATAAATGAACAAGTTTGCTATCAAGATCAACAACATACCTTAAATAATGGAGCAGCATGCAGCGGTTGTTCCCCCATGCAGACTAAGTCACTCCCAACACCTGTTTCAACAAGAGTTCAATATCTCAAGTTAATCATGACAGCATCAGACACAAATATTGTCTCACACATCTTCTTAGTATTTTTAGACATTGTCTTCTTCTTTTGTTGTCTCATTTTCTACCAGGTTGTAGCCCAGTGTTATGTATTTGTCTTTCGCCTCTTCTGTGGCCCGAGTGACACTTATCCCCACTTTACGGCAGGTCTCGTTCATGCTGTCTATCCAACTTTTCCCTCGATCTACCTCTCGCCCTTCTTCCTGATGTTCTCCCATAGAAGGTTGTATGAACAATGTGGTCAAACCATTTCATTCCATGTTACTCGATGTAATTCAAGCAGGGGATTGTTCCAACCTTCTCCCGAATATTTGTATTTGTGATTCTGTCTCTTCTGGTGTTGTTAGTGACCTTTAATAGGCACCGCATTTCGCAGGTGACTTACTTTCGTTCCTGAGCTCTATTCAATGCACATGTCTGGCACTGGTAGAACAGGGTAAGGATGAAGGTACTATTTATCATGCTTTTCTGCTTGGAGAGAAATCTTGGGATGACAGTAGTGGGGAGCGGGTAAGTGATAGTCTTTGCCCTCTGCACTCTCATCTATATCTATCAAGTCTGCAGTAAAAAGCAGTTCCTAAATATCTAATCAACTGGATTATATCTAAAAATGTAGTGGTCAGTCTGAGGTGATTAATATCACCACAAAGCTTGTCCAGGTACTGTTAACCCTACCAGACGGCTGTCCCCATTTTTAGGTAATTTCCTTAACTGCCGCTAAACCGCTGGACCTATTTTTTGGTAATTTGGATAGTACGTCATAAAATGCGTCAGAATCTAAAAATAACCAACCAATCGTGGTCAATCCTCGTGATTAGTCATTGCAAATGGCTGCCCCCATGTTTGAATTGATTTTGTGGGGTTTAACGTACGTGAACAAATTCGGAAAATTGACAATGAAACGAACGGCTGATGAACCAAGCACTTCAACAGGAAAGCAAAGTAAGTCTAGGCTTATGACAGTCCAACAGGTGATCAATAATTTGGTTGATTCAGACTCTGTTCAAGTGAAACAGACAGTGAGAGCTCGAGTGATGAGATGAAGGCTTTTCTTGGACTGAGGATCTAAATGGAATACTCATGTATAAAGCCCAGCTATCAGGATTATTGGACAAATGAGGGCTCTTTGTTGTGTTTACTCCCAGATTTCAAAATGTTTTATGACTCGAGACAGATTCTTTGCCTTTTGCTGGATGGATTGGCACACAAAGGTGGAATATTGATGGAATATTTTCTACAATGTCTCCAAGTTACATCTTATTCTAACCACTTGTTTGCATGTAACTAACATTTTTCTATACCATGTTGGTTTTTTTCTCTTTAATGCTCTGGAACCCAGGAATGGGGGACAGTTGGGTTCAGGACCTCGGGTCTGGTAGGGTTAATGGCCATATCTGCTTTATTTGTTCCTTATATATTGAACACCTTTTGTAGCAGATTTTCAGCAGATGACACATTCTTAAGTAATTTCTATCTTTAGTTTGCTGAATGTTAAACAGAAGAGAGCAGGTGGTGGTCTTCAGACTCCGCACAGGCCACAACAGACTGAGTTACCATCTATTCAAACTGAAGATAGGTGCTACTAACGAATGCAACTGTGGTACTGGGAAAATGAACCCTGAACATCTGCTGTACAATTGCCCGACATAGAGGACCAGAGAAAGCGCATGTTGATCATCACCAGCCAACACTAGACAAGCTCTATGGCTGTGTAAACAGCCTCAGGATGATCCCTGCTTTCTTTGAACACATTCAAGTCGATGTCTGACAGCGTACAAAGAAGAAGTTTGTTTAATAGATGGTACATCAATCAGTTCTTCTTCTTCTTTCGTTCGCTTGGAGTATGTCTACATCTGCAAAGTTATCTCTTGTATGAACCTCACTGCCTCATGCAGATCACACATAGGTCCATTTAGTTTCCCTTTCAGTGTTGTTTCTCTTGGCCAGTATGTCCGCCTTAGTATCTCATACTCTGTGCAGTCCTAAAGTATATGCTCCGCAGTCTGGGGTGCCTGTCCACGAGTGCACATATTTGAGCTGCCAATCCTAAATTATGTATTTATAAATTATGGTTGCGGAGTCGGTGTCCTGTTCTGAGGCACAGTATGACAACGTCTTGCCTGTTTATAGTACGATTAATCAGTTGTGACCTGTACAGAGTAATGTTTACCACCTGCTCACCTGTGCTGAGCTGGTGATATGCATCATTTAGTTGTTAGCCTGTGTGTTCTGCTTCACACTTGTTTCTGTATCTACACCTGGTAAGCCACTTGGCTACTTCATAAGATATACTTGTATTAGGTCGAGATAGCACTCCCCTATCTCTCGAGTCTATCAGCTTCTTCAGTGCCAAGAATGTTGCAATGAGATGGAATGCACTATATCATAAATCTGTCTCACTTCTTCTTTGGCATTCATCCTGAAAAGGATACTGTACTGTAGTTTACAGTGAGGCTGTGATATCCGCGCCTTTCAGCTCGACACATTCGATTCCAGCTGGCGTTTCAGATATAGGGTTTGCCTTCCCATTGTGGTCGCTATTCTCTTAGACTAGCGCAGTCAGCTTCCAGGACCGCTACCTTATTTCTCTATTTCCCAAGGCCTTGTTAAAACCATGTTTTTATTTTGCGACTGTTGGCCCAGTGCATTTAACTTCGGCATGCATTTTATGTAAGGGTTTGCTTTCTCCTGCATTTTCTAAGTGTTTGCTTCCCCGGGATAACGGCCGGTGCTGTGATAATATGTTTTAGAACATGAACTTCGTCACTCACCGCAATCAATAGTTCTCTGTTTAGTGATGTTTGCCAATTGTCTGTCCACTTCAAACACTCCTGGGCCAGGTGTGATAACTACTGACACCTTGCCTGTCCTGTCAAAATTGCGGTCAAGGTAATAGTTCTCAAACACTGAAAAGAAAATGAGTTAATAAAATGTGAAAAATTGTTGTACAATGGCTAACTTAATCATTTAAACAAAATATATGGAGCCAATGATACAGTTAATAAGTTTGACAGTTTTCTGCAATTTATAGCTGGCTGCTTGAAATCAGTATCCGCAAATCAGAGCTGATCAAGATCACTTCCCGTCTACAAGTGGAAACAAGACTTCGGCTTCATCGATTTCAAAACTGGTCCAAAAATGAAGTGCTGAAACTGAATGTGTCTGGCCAAAACTTACAGATATTGCAGCCTCGCTGTAAACTACGATACAGCGTAATAAGTCATCCTTTTCAAGATGAACTAGGAAGAGAAAACAAATGATATTTACTATAATATAAACACAGATTCTTACAAACATTTCCAATAATTTTACTCCTGTTTCCTATTGTTGCATTTCAAATTGATTATTTTGAGGACAGAGTGGGCTAGTGGTTAAGTGACACTACTCACAACCAAAAAGGGCTGGGTTTGCTCCCCAATCACAGCACCAGCCGTTACCCAGGGGAAGCAAATCCTTAGAAAATGCAGGAGGAAGCAGACCCTTACATAAAACGCATGCCGAAGTCGGATGCACTGGGCCAACAGGCACAAAATAAAAACAGTGCAATACACACCGCCTTCTGGAATTGAGAAATAAGGCAAACGAAGGGGAAAAAAATATTTTAAAAATCAGTATTTCAGTTATTGTTTGGTCAGATCTTCACATCGAAGGTCAGCTGCAATAGATCTCCACTATCTTCTGTCGCTTGACTTTATGGTGAAATCTGACAGACTTTGTGTCTATCTTCTATGTTCTCCTTCCAATTATAACACCGTCTTCCTCTTGGATTTTTACCCTCAACTTTGGGGAACTGAGACGCTAGTCCAGTCAGGCACAACATACTGATCGGGACGTCACGTTAGATTCAGGCACAATACACCGACCAAGACCACAATCTCTCTTCTGTGTAGCGTTCTCTGGAAACAGGCTGTTTTCAAGGCTGATGAGATGTTGATCGATGTGATCCCTGTAGCAGTGAGCGCCACGAAGATGAAACCAAGCATAGCACAACTGCCTGGAGGACGACGGTACACCTTCATCAACATGTTCTGGATGTGAGGAAAGCTACTACAACCAGCAACTTAACGTCCTTTTCAGGGCGCACAAAAAAGTAAACTTACTCATTGTGGGCATTAAACAACAACCCTCAACCTTTCCTTTCAATATGGTTTTCAGCAAGTCCTGCCATGACCAAAATATTTTAACTATTATTTTCTTTTTAACCCTCCAACTGTCATAACGGCCAACATTCGAAGCAGAAGATGAGTTGCACAATTTTACTCACCACATACATAACAAAGTCAATGTACGTAATGCACAAACATACTAAATTCATACCATAAATGTTCCTTGTCAAATATCCTTTCAGAAAATGTATATTTATATGGACCTCTTATTTCCTTTTCTATGTGATTCTGGTATATTAGTGGAACATATCCTCAAAAATGCCTTGGTACCACAGAACAAATGCACTTGACAGTTGTAGAGTTAAAAAAAGGAAACAAATAGTTCTTTAGCACAGTTAATAAAACATATAGGTAATAGCTCAGCAACCCCACCTGGACAAAAGCAAAAAAGCAAAAGACACCGACATTACAGCCACAAAGTTTTCAACAGGGACAAAAAAGAACAAAAACTATCAAATCACAACAAAAAAACAAGATGATGTTAAAGAAAGTTCATTGTTGTATTTTATGTTAGTTGTTTTCGTTCATTCTTTCCCTGATGAAGGCATTGTGGCTGTAACATAGGTGTAATTTTGTTTTTATCCTTGTGCAGTCACTGAGCCATTACTTATGTTTGTATAGACTTTTGACCTCCAGTGCCGCTGCAGATTCGATTTCTTTCTTTCTTTAGCACATACTGCCATTGGTCATGTTCTTCTTCTTTTGTGTTCATTATCAACCTCCCGTTACCAAGCCCTGAACAGGGCTTTGCAAGTAGCAGGATGTAGTCCGGAGAACGGAATTCGTTATGTCACTAGTTTACAGCTTAACTGCGATATTTGAACCTTTCTGTCTGACACCACTGTCTTCAGCAGATTGGTGATGTGTTAGTGACTTCACAGCAATAGACCAGCTTTTTGTGAGCTGGTTGTGTGTGACCAGGTTCCTTCCTCGTGGCCTTACCTTTCCTTACAAGTGACAGCTGGGTACCAAACTTAAGTATGCTGCTACTGAGAAGTAAACCTGGTTTCCTGTCATAAGAAGTAGCACTCTAACCTTTTGACACTCAGATAATGTTATTTACTCATACTTCTTATGTCCTTCTGCTCTTGCCTTGCGACATTACAGAGAGGAGTTATGCGTAGACTTCTAGTCTGCGTTAGGTGGGAGGTTTGTGCTGCTGACATGTTGAACTATAGGAGTGTTACTTTGATCCCTTCTATTCATTGTTGCCGGTTACGATCTCTTGCTCCTGGCTCTGAACCTATTTTTCTTCTGCATTCATTCTCAATCTCCCGCTACCAGACCTAAGAGGACTTTGTAAGCAGCAGGATGTAGTCTGGAGAACGAAATGCGTTGTGTCGCTAGCTTACAGCTTGACTGCGATATTTCCACCTTTTGGTCCAACACATCTGTCTTCAGCGGCTCTGTGCTTCAATATAGCAATCAACCGATATAGTACCCACCATCTCCCTCAACATTATTTACTACAAAAGTATAAAAACCACAAATACAAAGAGTGTTTCAGATAAATATTTCTTTTAAACTCACAGTTCAATGACATGTTCAATGTCTCCAAAAAATTGCCTTGTGAAGCCACAGACAAGCTGGCTTTGGGCATCTTCAAGCCTTGCTGACTATGCTCATGAAAATGAAGTACTAGGTCTTGATACTCATTGAAAAGTATTCGCAACTGGCGTAAGACTGGTGTCCACTCCTCATAACGCTCATTCTGCACAATAACTCTGTTGATATTTATGTTATATTATTAACAATTCACTAGATTATAACTTAACTTAACATCTTTATACTGGTTTAGAAGACCCTGTAGAGTCTGTATACAACCAGTTACATTTACATCACCTTGCTCTAAAAGCTACGTGCATCCAGTTTATTCTTAAATGCATTAACTGTCCCTGCCTCCACTACCTCCCCTGGCAATGCATTCCAAGCAGACACCACTCTCTGACTAAAAAAATATTTCCTAATATCTAACCTGGACCTCTCTTTAGTCAGCTTGTAGCTATGCCCTCATGTTATTGTAGGTGGCTGTATTTTAAAAAACTTGTTATAGTTTAATTTATCGATTCCTCTGATCATCTTATAAACCTGTATTAAGTCACCACGAATTCTTCTCTCTTCGAGACACTGTAGGCCGGTTTTTCTGAGTCGTTCCTCATAACTGTAATTCTGGAATCCCACTATCATCTTTGTCGCTCTTTTTTGTATTCTTTCTAGCATGTTTATGTCCCTTCTATGATAAGGACTCCACACCTGTACACAGTACTCCAATCTAGGTCTAACTAAAGCTTTATACAGTTTGACGATCACTTCCTGGCTCCTATGTTTAATATTTCTTTTTATCATACCTAACATTGCATTTGCCTTTTTCACTGCTACCTTAACTTGCTCCCTCACCTTTCCTGTATGATCTATTATAACCCCTAGGTCCCTTTCCTTATCTATCTTTCTAATATTGTTTTCTCCCATTCTGTAATTATGTTCCATATTGGATCTACCCATTATGAAAGACAAATATGTTCTCTTCCGTCAATCAAAACCTTTGAGCTCCCTGTTCAGCACAGGTCATCAATAAATGCACACCACCTTTCCCGGGTTGTACTTTCCGACTCTGACCACGCCTTCCACATTTCTTTTAACTTAACTAAATGTCTTTATACTGGTTTAGAAGACACTACAGAGTCTGTATACAACCAGTTTCATTGACATTACCTTGCTCTAAAAGTTATACAGATCTAATATATTCTTAATCTTTAGCACACCCTTGTAACACCCTAGCAGACCAACTCGGCCTACAAAAACGGTGTGCGGAAAAAAAATATTTTTTTAACGGAGCCACTCCTGACAGCCATTTTTTAAATGCTGAATACGTCACCATATATACACAGCATTTTGCCGGTTAAAGTATCGTATGTTAGATTACAAATGGCTTTTGAACAGTTTGAATTTTTATATACGCCATTTGGAGCAAGCCGACTTTTTGCGAAAGGTGAAGTAGGTTGTTGGGAACGATCTTTATCGAGTAGATCTGTTTATTTTGTTTGTTTAGATGAAACTACGTTTAAATTTGAAACTAACAGTTGTGTTGATATTGTAAACACAGTATCGATACATTGTTGTGGTTTCCATGGTTTTCTATCGGAGTGACTAGGCCTAGCGGTCGAGTCCAAATTTTTTTCGGGATTTTCATAAATTTTCAAATTCATCTTTTTGTATCTCCGAAACTAACAAACACACAACAAAAACAATAACACCCACATGTTCGTTATTCAATTGTGTCTCTACATACAAGAAAATCATATTTGTTGACAAACAAGAAGAAAAGTTACAAATTTTAAAAGTCGACTACCATAGCGAGAAATAAAGTAAATTAATTAGGTCAAATTTTCGTCAAAAATTGTGTGGTGCGTTAAAGGTTAAATGCATTAATTGTCCCTGCCTCCACTACTTCCTGTGGCAATGCATTCCAAGCAGTCACCACTCTCTTGACTAAAAAAAAATATTTTCTAACATTTAATCTGGACCTTTCTTTAGTTAATTTGTTGCTATGTCCTTTTGTTCTTGTAGGTGGTTGTATTTTGAAAAACGTGTTATAGTCTAATTTATCCGTTCCTTTGATTATCTTATAACCCTGTATTAAGTCGCCTCTAATTCTTCTCTTTTCTCGACACTGCAGACCTGTTTTTCTGAGTCTTTCCGCATAACTGTAATTCTGGAATCCCACTATCAGTTTTGTTGCTCTTTTTTGTATCCTTTCAAGCGTGTTTATATCCCTTCTATGATAAGGACTCCACACCTGTACACAGTACTCCAATCTAGGTCTAACTAATGCTTTATACAGTTTGACTGTCACTTCCTTGCTCCTATGTTTAATATTTCTTTTTATCATACCTAACATTGCATTTGCCTTTTTTCACTGCTACCTGGAATTGCTCAACCTATTTGCTTTGTTATGAGAGACACATAGTCCAACCACTCCGCCATTCAAGAATGGTTAAGAATACGGAAACAATGAAGCTCAATGACTCCAACTGTGATGAAACAAATCTTCACACTTTCATGAAAACCAAAACACAAACCTGTAAAAGTCCTCATAAATTCTTGCCCTTGAATCTGTCTGAAGGCACTCTCTCACAGAAGCTGGGAAGTCATCTGATAATCATGAAAATTGAACACCGTTTGTTAGAATATTTATTTTAGGATAATAATTTATTAATGGTCAATAAAAACTTTATGATTATATAAAAGTCTTAAAACAAATAAAAATGCCAAAATATTTATCCGTTTGGTTTCCCTTCAGAGCACAGGACTGTAACTGATGCACACCCATATGCTCCCATTATATGCAGTCTTCTTGAATTCTGCCTATGAGACCATTCACTGCTAGGTGTTCCTTGGTCTTCTCACTCATCTCTTTCCCTGTGGGTTGCAGTCCTGTGCACATCTGATTATGCTGTCGTGACTTCTTTCTCAGAGTGTGTTTTATGCATCTACACTTTCTTATCACAATTTCTTGCTGTACTGGTTGTTGCCAAGTTCTTTCTTACAGGTCTGTACTAGCTGTTACCGCTGGCATCTAAAACAAAGTTTGCAATGAAGTCACTTTTTAAAGAGGACCTGCAGTCTAGATGTTTTTTTTTTGGTTGCGTTCGCTTTATTTCACTATTCCCCATGGCGTTGTGCTTTGCACTATGTTTTTATTTTGCGTCTGTCGGCAGAGTGCATCCGACTTTGGCATGCATTTTATGTTAGGGTCTGCTTCCTCCTGCATTTCTAAGGGTTTGCTTTTCCGGGATAACTGTATCACAGTAAAGAAAGTTTTCTTCCTATTCTTATTCTCCATAACCCGTAAGGTTGTTTGGACATCCCATTTAACTGTATTATGAACTGTCTGTTACTTGGCAAACGCTTGTTTCAGCTTCCTATTTCTTTTCTCATTTATCCAGTGACAGTACCAACTTTCCTCATCATGCGTTGGGTCATAGTGGTGACTTACATTATACTCTTTTAGTACAGCTATTGTTTAAAGACAAATTAAGTATTTAATTTTTAATTTAACTGTGTCTACAAATATAAACTCTTTATTCAGAAAAGCATTTATCCTCATGCGAGGCGATCTTTTTTTTTTCTTTAATTTTTTTTTAAACACTACGTAATTTTTCTAAAAGTTCATCTGACACTCTTTCTAGTTAACCCTCTGCTCACAAAGATAGATGAGAAACGACTAAGTAAAGTATGTAGGTACCTGTGTTATGATTTAGAAATAAATATGCCATTACCATAATATAATTATTTCATTGACTTCTGTGATTATCATTTATTAGAATAATGCTAGGAGGATCCAGTGGTCTCGAGGTAAGGGTGTTCGCCTCAGGTGCTGGAGGTCGCAGGTTCAAATCATGGTGGTGACCGGGATTTTTCACATGGACCATCCGGATCAAATTTCCCCTTATCTCTCAGTAGTGAGATCAGTCACCCGAGTGCAGTGGCATTAAAAATCCCTTAGCAGTTGGAAATCGAAAAGAGTAGGCTTAACAGCCGCTGCTCGGGCAAAATCAAAGTTTTAAAAAATCTACTCAAATTATTCTAGGGTTTCTTGCCCCACAGAGAATATGTCACAAAAAAGGGGACTGTGTGGCATTAACATCAGATCTTGATTATGTGGTTACAGGAGCGGCATAGATGGTGCCTGACAGGTTGCAGGTCTACCTTGCACTAATTTACTCTTTCACCTCCAACCCCAAAAATAGGCGATTGTATATTCCAGGCACTTCAATTTAACGGGTGGTAACAGATAATGGGATTGACCTGGCTTTTTCGCTTGCCAAAGAAAATATGAAACAAAGGAGGTCACACCTCACCACAACGTCTTACAACACAAGTAGACTTAAGTAGAGTAGATAGAATAATACTTCTTTGTTCTCAATCTCCCACTACCAAACCCTGAAAGGGTAAGTAGCAGAATGTAGTCCAGAGAACGGAATGCATTGTGTCGTAGTTTACAGCACGGATTTGGTATTTGCACCTTTCGGTCCAACACTCCAACTTCAGCAAGCATTTTTTTAGAACCGGGTTAGCATTCCCTCATCGATCCCTTCTACTTAGCCAGTCTGCCCTGCTGCAGCCTATTATCCACGATCACCGCGTGTAGGTGTAGAAGGGTCTTGGCAGTTATGATTTGCTGGCTCTGACGCTAGCAGTCAGCTTTGGGTCGCTGACCACTGCAGCCATGTGCTTCTCAGCATCTTGATCCCAGAATAATGCTAATATGATAAACAAAGAGACAGTATTGAAACAAATGATGGACTTAAACCCTGAATCCAGTTACCTATAGACTGGGCTTCATAAAATATTCTGGAGAACAGGACGATGGTCACATCATGCACACAGTTCTGGTCCTGTAAACCAGAAGAGATCAACTTAAGGAGCACCAGAGTATGTATTTGTGCAGCAGTTTGTATATCATGAAACTACAGTAAAGTTAAATAACACGAATGAACGGATAAACTAAAATGTATTCTTATTTTTTTCTTCTTCGCTCGTTTTCAATCTCCCGCTACCAAGTCCTAAAAGTGATTTGCAAGTAGCAGGACTGCAATATTTGCACCTTTTGGTCCGATACATCTGACTTCAGCAGGCATTTTTTAGTACTGGGTTGCCTTCCCTCTTCGATCCCTTTTACTTAGCCAGACTGCTCTGTTGCAGCCTGTTATTAGGGATCACAGCATGGAGGTGTAGAAGGGTCTTGGCAGCTATGGTTCGCTGGCTCTGACACGAGCAGTCAGCTATGTGTCGTTGATGCACTGCTCAATGTATCGATCCCAAAGGTATTCAAAAAATGCTCATTCATCATTCATTATTTGAAGTTGTGTATTAGCTGGAGTCTCTGCTAACATTGTAGTAATTAAACACAAAAGTAAATAAATCAAAGCTGTGGCCGTACTGAAGGTCAAAAGTCGATCAAAAACAAACAGGTATAGCTCAGTTGCTGCACCGAAACAGAAGCAAAATTAAACTCACGTTACAGCCTTCATTAGAGACAAAGAATGCACTAAAACAACAAATAATAATTAATGTAACAGATACAATGCAACTGTCATATTGTTTCCATTCTCATTGTTTTTGTTGTTAATCGTTAACTGCTTTGGTTTGTTCTTTGTCCCTGCCTTCGGCCACAATGTGGGTTTAATTTTGTTTCTGTCCTGGTGCTGTAACTGTCTCATGGAATAACAAAAATATGACAATGTCTCAAGGTCTATTATAATACGAGGCGTGTTCAAATTAAACCGGACCTAACTGCAACAAGTGAACATGCGAACGATGACGTCACTTCAGGTGTAAACAGCACATACCAACCGTCAAGTTTGTAAAATTTCATTATTCTCCGACTCATAGTTTCCTCAGCAGACTATTGAAAACATGGTGTGTGTGATACGAATTCCGTCCAGAGTTGATTAGCGACAGGTGATTCGGTTTCTAACAGCTGAAGGATGTTGACCAGTTGACAGTCATCGCAGAATGCAGACAGTGTATGGTGATAAAAGTGTGGTGAACATAAGCTATGGTGACAGTCCACCCGAATTGCTGCATCAATTTTGTCGATGGCATCTTCTGATGCAACAATATGCACCTGACATGGTCTCGGAAGATCTTTCGTTAACTCACGTTCTTCTTTAAACATCGTTGTCCAATTTTTCACTGTTGTCTTCGACACACTTTTGTCACCAATACACTGCCTGCATTCTGTGATGAATGTCAATGGGTCGACATCCTTCAGCTGTTAGAAACCGAATCACTACTCGCTGATCAACTCTAGATGGATTCCGTATTACACCCGTCTTGTTTGCAACAGTCTGCTGAGGAAACTATGAGTCGGAGGATAATTAAATTTTGCAAACTTGACAGTTGGTATGTGCTGTTTACATCAGAAGTGGCATCATATCTCAATAATTGAAAAAAATGTGATAATATTGTAAGTGACTAATTTCATCCCTTGTCTGGATCTCATGGTCCCTTCCTGGGAAGGTAATAATAAGGCAACTATAGCCTGTACATGTCAACTAAAGAGGATTGTACATGAGTCTATCAACCTCATCATTCACAACAAATTGCTACAGAAACCACTATGGCAAAAGCACACAAAGTGCTTGGGTGCAGACTTCATGTAAGGAGCCACCCACAATGGTAACCATATGCTTCATAGAAAGCAAAATGAAGAATTGACCGTGTAATCATTATTTATCCATCTAGTCTCCCTTGGAACAAATGGCTGCAACTTCATGTTATTCTGTCCAGGACTTGTTTATTATTAAATTTGTCATTTCAATTTGTGGAGCATAGGTAGAACACTAAATTTGGATTTACCTTTTCCAGCTTATAAGCAATCCTGGATCCATTTGTTTGTTGTGTGGGTTTATTGGCGATGGTATTTATGTAAATGAGGTTGCCGGCCCCAACACAACCTTCCTGGAAGGGAACAGTGACACATCTCATGAACCAATGGGATTCCAAAGCATATCTGCTGAGAGACGATCAACAGCATCTGTGGATCGCTGAGATGATTGTCTGCTGTGCAAACAAATCTCTTACCCCTGCTGACACTCAGCATCAGGGCCAGCGAACCAGAGCTGCCAAGACCCTTCTACACCTCCACGCAGTGATCCTGGACAACAGGCTGCAGCAGGACAGACTGGCTAAGGAGAAGGGATCGAAGAGGGAATGCTAACCCGGTACTCAAAAAATGCTTGCTGAAGTCAAATGTGCAAATATTGCAGTCAAGCTGTAAACTATGACACAACGCATTCCATTCTCTGGACTACATTCTGCTACTTAAGCCCTTTTAGGGTTTGGTGGTGGGAGATTGAGAACGAACCAAGCCACTCAACAGAACACTTCAACAATGAGACATTAGCTACAGCCATCAAAATCTGTTACCCTCGTATTGACACTTGACCCTTTTAGTACTATCAACTAGATATTTACACTTTGATTCTAACAGATGATATTGCATTTTAAAAATGCTGCTTACACACTTTATTTCAATTATCTAATCTCTTGGTTCTGCAGTAGATTTCCAAATGTATGTACAAAACATACAGGTCAAAGCACCTAATAATACATGAAGCATTTTTTGGGTAAATGAAAAAATATTAAGCTGTCAACTGCACAAATTATATGCTAGTTATACAGGTCCTGATACATTTTTTTTTTTAACTTACCTTCCATTTGTCAAACAGATCTGTGAGAAAGCCATTAACAGCTTTTTCAAAATAGAGGTCACCATGAAGGTCAAAATCCCACATTTCAGCACTCATCTGGATGAAAATCTGTACAACAGCTGTTGGTGACCTGAATACAATCTAGACAAAAAAAAAGTATCAAAATAATATTCATACCATTCTATTACAAATTGAAGTAAATCATGCCTCCCTGTTTCTTCTTCTTCTTCGTTCGTTCTCAATCTCCCACTACCAAACCCTGAAAGGGCTTAAGTAGCAGAATGTAGTCCAGAGAACGGAATGCATTGTGTCGTAGTTTACAGCTTGGGTGCGATATTTGCACCTTTCGGTCCAACACATCCGACTCCAGCAAGCATTTTTTGAGTACCGAGTTAGCATTCCCTCTTCGATCCCTTCTCCTTAGCCAGTCTGCCCTGCTGCAGCCTGTTATCCAGGATTACCGCGTGGAGGTGTAGAAGGGTCTTGGAAGCTATGGTTCGCTGGCCCTGACGCTCATGTGCTGCTCAGCATCTTGATCCCCCTCCCTGTTTAATACCATTGGATATCACACCTCACTCTATCTAAAGATAGAGGCATAGACTTCATTACTTGCATTTTTCATAACTGGCATTTCATGACACACATTCCTTGCCATGTCCTGGTAACTGCTGCCAATTCAAACCATATTGTATCTCCGTCATACATCAAGCTGTGTTTTTTTGTTTTTTTCATATGTTCTTTCTATGAAAGCGTTGTGGTCGTAACATGGGTTCCATTTTGTTTTTGTCCTGGTGCGGTTACAGTGGCTTAGCTTGGCTTCGTTCGTTATCAATCTCCCGCTACTAAACCCCGAAAAGCACTTAAGTAACAGAATGTAGTCCAGAGAACAGAATGTGTTGTCGTAGTTTAGTTTGACTGCGATATTTGCACCTTTAGGTCTAACACATCCAACATCAACAAGCTGAACGGAATGCATTGTGTCGTAGTTTACAGCAAGGCTGCGATATCTGCACCTTTCGACCCAACACAGCCAATTTCAGAATGGCATTTTTGAGACCATGTTTGCCTTTCCTCTTCGATCCCTAATCGCTTAGTCAGAGTGTGTGATTGCAGTCTGTTTCCAAGGTTGCCTCTTGAAGGTGGAATAGAGTCTTGGTCAGTTATGGGTTACTGACCCTGAGGCTATGAGTCGCTGACTTCTGCCAGCTCGTTCACTGTTGCATCTTTGGCCCTCAAACATGGAAATCAAATAAGACATATCCAAACCATGGATAGTCACCAAGAGACATACATCTACATTGTACCACCATATCAAATGGCTATCTGTAACATATGATAATAAAGGCCAATGGAGGCAAATAAGACACACCAATCCATCTGAAGGTTGAAGAGAGAAGCTAAAAATTGTAAGAACAGAACAATCTCAGGAAACAACCAACTAATGCAATCACATGCTCTTAAATGGAACAACTGTCCAGGACTGAAAGAAAACTTGGAAAAGAATGACAGAAGTAGAAGTCAAAGGTGTGGAGATAAAGAAAAGTGTAGAAGTTAGTGGATAGCAGGAACTGCAACATTATGTTCCACAGAGAATATCAAGGACGTATTCATATCACAGAGTCAGATAAAAAATAGTAACTAATAAACAAAACAAAACACATTTTCACAAACAATGACAAACTCAAAGGGAGAAAAAAAACCTACTCTGGTGTCGTCTGTGATAAAT
This sequence comes from Ariolimax columbianus, assembly GCA_036924085.1. Lineage (NCBI taxonomy): Eukaryota > Metazoa > Mollusca > Gastropoda > Stylommatophora > Arionidae > Ariolimax > Ariolimax columbianus. The sequence continues at coordinate 59,881,289 of JAVGWX010000015.1, read as the reverse complement.
CCAGATGTGACGTTTTCTCCCCTTGCCCACAACTCATTGATGCTTGTGCTGAAATGGAACCTTTAGATTTATACAATATCAAGAGCCCCATCTGAGAATGATATTTAAACAGTACACAAACAATATTCACCTTTTATTATTTATTTAAATGCATATACTTCTGCACTTTCAAGAAAAACATCATGTATATACTAAATCTGAACAAAAAACAAATGACTTTCATATCGCCATCTGGCAAAAGAAGGTGCAAAACTACCACAAACAGATACCAGTATGACGTACGAAGAGTCAAAACGGCTTATCAAAGCCAGATACATGACCAAATGGGAAACCGAACATACTGGTTACACCAAAAACGATGCCTATTACCAGTTGAACCGAAGAGAGCAGGTCGTTGTCTTCAGACTTCGCACTGGCCACAATAGACTGAGGTACCACCTATTCAACAAATTGAAGATAGGGTGTACCGACGAATGCCCGTGCGGTACTGGTAAAATGACCGCTGAACATCTGCTGCAGAACTGCCCGACATACGAGGATCAGAGAGAGCAGATGTGGCCATCACCAGTGGAACTGCAAGACAAGCTCTATGGCAGTGGCGACAGCCTCAGGATGACCGCCGCTTTTTTCTAAAAAATAATGGTTACTGTCTGACTGCGTACGAAGAAGAAGAAGATATCGCCATCTGTAATATCTTAATGTTGATAGTGGATTGAAACATTACCACAGTGCAGAACATTTTTTAACATAAATTGGAACTTACCGCATTTCAGCAAACTCTACTTGTTTCTTTAGATACACACAAGTATTGACCTGTTGTGTGGGGGAGGGGGAGTATGTCAGTATTAAAGCATATTAACAAAATGGTGGTCATCAACATCTCAAATCCTATTCTTCTGCATTTCTTTTAACTTAAAGACTTTGTTTTTATCATATATCTTCATTGTACACACAAATTGAACCAAATTAAATCCTCAAATTTATAGTCACGCTTTTAGAAACATTAGCAATTGTTATACAGTTCTGAGTATATACGAGGGGGCTTCAAATATAAACCTTAAAAGGGAGATAGAAATTAGAAAAATTATGCTTCTGTATTGTAGCTTGTTAATATGGTTGTAAGGATGTCAAGAGTGTCCTGCAAGTGCCATCCCGGTGCAGATGAACAACATGACATCATAATTACAGTTAAAAGATGGCCGCTCAACTATTGACTTGCACCAAAGAGGAGCAGCTTTCTGTTATCCGTTTATTAGCAGCAAAGGGGGGAAATCTATAGACATTCATCAGTGAATGATGATCCAGTACGGTGATGCATGCCTTTCCTTCACACTCAATCTGCGATTTTCCTTTATGAGGCTGTCAACGGCTGCAATCGACAATCAACTCTGGGGTCACTATTCGGTGTGCCTGACCCGGATGTGAACAGTCTGTCACAGAACTCAAACTGTTCTGGAACTTCCTACTATACTCATACACTTGCAGTAGTTCTTCTTCTGCGTTCATTCTCAATCTCCAGCTACCAAGTCCTGAACAGAGCTTTGCAAGTAGCAGGATGTCGTCCGGAGAACAGAATGTGTTTTGTCGCTAGTTTACAGTTTGACAGCGATATTTGCACCTTTCGGTCCGACACATCTGCCTTCAGCAGGACTTGCAGTAGTGAAAGGCATACATCACCGTACTGAACATTCATTCACTGATGAATTTTCGTTGTTTTTATTTTAGTGTTCGTCTTATTTTTATATTCCCCAAAGCGGGGATGGCGTGGCCTAGTGGTTAAGTGGAGCGACTCACAATCCGAAGGTGCTGGGTTCAATCCCCATCACAGCACCGGCCGTCATCCTGGGGAAGCAAACCCTGAGAAAATGCTGGAGGAAGCAGACCCTTACATAAAATGCATGCTGAAGTCGGATGCACTGGGCCGACAGGTGCAAAATAAAAACCACAGTGCAATGCACACCCCCTTGGGGATTAGAGAAAATAAGGCGAACGCAACAACAACAACATTTTTTTTAATTCCCCAAAGCGATGTGCATTGCACTATGTTTTTATTTTGCACCTATCGGCCCAGTTGATCTGACTTCAGCATGCATTTTATGTAACGGTCTGCTTCCTCCATACCCGGGTAACGATCGGTGCTGTGATGGGGAGCGAACCCAGCACCTTCGGATTGTGAGCCGTGTCACTTAACCACTAGGCCACGCCATCCAAGCTTTGGCGAATATAAAAATAAGACGAACACTAATTTCTATAGGTTCCACCCCTTCACTGCTCAAAAAACGGATAACAGAACGCTGCTCTTCTTTTGTGCATATCAATACTGGGGCGGCCATCTTTAAACTGCAATTATGAGGTCATGTTGTTCGTCTGCTCCGTGATGACACATGCAGTACACTATTGACATCCTTAGCAACCCTATTAACAAGTTACAATCCAAAGGCATGGTTTTTCTCATTTCTATCCCACTTTTAAGGTTTTCATTTTGAAGCCCCCTCATATAAGCTCAAAGGCATTGTTTGGCTTTTATTACAACACCATAATTAGTAATTACACAGGCTGTTACTTCTTAATGTGCTCTTAAATAGCTACGTTTATCTCTCTTCTATAATAAGTAGCCTGTCTCAAGCTTATCTAGCTATCAGTTTCTCTCTGAAATGAGATGGTGATAGCTCATTTTATGAGCCTGCTTCTCCTGTGAAAGTGATATTCCTCAAGCAACATGTTCAACTGTGCGGTATTGTTCCCCATATGGACATATATGAAGCAATTTTATAACATTGACAAAAGTGCAAAATATATTTTTTTCTGTCTTATTTTTCAATATAGTCCCCGTGCCTGGCAACACACTTTGTCCACCTGTCCACTAGCTTGTGGATGTCATCTAAAAAAGTCTGTTGGTATGACCTTTAACCAATTTTGTAATGCCTCCATTACTTCATTGTCAGCTGCCTTAGAACCCATCTGCTACACACTTTCCTATAACCGAGGTCATCATAGACGATTTTGTGTGCAGCGCCATGACTCATGTTGAAATCTACGGCTATTTCATCAATAGTGACAAGCCTGTTGCCACGGACTAGCTGGTCGATCTGCTGTTTCACTGTGTCAGTTGCCACACTTGCTGGTCTCCCCTGCCATGGTTCATCAATGATGTTTCGCCTTCCATTTTAAATCTTTCTACCCATTCATACACTCTCCTCTAACTAACAACTGTCTTGTACATACTCTTCCATGCACTTTATCGTAAAATTGCTGTTACTTAATTTTCTTCTTCTTCCAATGTCTTCAGATTTTAATTTGACTATAAAGAAAGCAATAGTCAGGCTGAGTTATCGGCTTCTCCAAAGAACTGGTCCATGAATGATGCTGGTCATGTGTTTTCTCTGTTCCTCGTATGTCAGACACCTTTGCAGATATTCGGCAATCATTTTATCTGTACCAGTTTAATTCATTTCTAGTTCCTATCATTAGTTGTTTAATAGAATATATCTTTATCTGTTGTAGCCGGTGTGAAGTTTGAAGATGGTAGCCTGTGTGAAGTCTGAAGATGGTAGCCAGTGTGAATTCTGAAGATGGTAGCCTGTGTGAGTCTGAGATGGTAGTCAGTGTGAAGTCTAAAGATGGTAGCCAGTGTGAATTCTGAAGATGGTAGCCAGTGTGAAGTCTGAAGATGGTAGCCTGTGTGAGTCTGAGATGGTAGTCAGTGTGAAGTCTGAAGATGGTAGCCAGTGTGAAGTCTGAAGATGGTAGCCAGTGTGAAGTCTGAAAATGGTAGCCAGTGTGAAGTCTGAAGATGGTAGCCAGTGCAAAGATGGTAGCCAGTGTGAAGTCTGAAGATGGTAGCCAGTGTGAAGTCTGAAGATGGTAGCCAGTGTGAAGTCTGAAGATGGTAGCCAGTGCGAAGATGGTAGCCAGTGTGAAGTCTGAAGATGGTAGCCAGTGTGAAGTCTGAAGATGGTAGCCAGTGTGAAGTCTGAAGATGGTAACCAGTGTGAAGTCTGAAGATGGTAGCCAGTGTGAAGCCTGAAGATGGTAGCCAGTCTGAAGATGGTAGCCAGTCTGAAGATGGTAGCCAGTGTGAAATCTGAAGATGGTAGCCAGTGTGAAGCCTCAAGATTGTAGCCAGTGTGAAGTCTGAAGATGGTAGCCAGTGTGAAGCCTGAAGATGGTAGCCGGTATGTGAAGCCTGAAGATGGTAGCCAGTGTGAAGTGTGGTGAAGTCTGAAAATTGTAGCCAGTGTGAAGTCTGAAGATGGTAGCATGTGTGAAGTCTGAAGATTGTAGTCAGTATGAAGTCTGAAGATAGTAGCCAATGAGAAGTCTAAAGATAGTAGACAGTGTGAAGTCTGAAGATGGTAGTGAGTGTGAAGCCTGAAGATGGTAGCCAGTCTGAAGATTGTAGCCAGTGACAAGTCTGAAGATGTAATCCAGTCTGAAGATGGTAGCCAGTGTGAAATCTGAAGATGGTAGCCAGTGTGAAGATGGTAGCCAGTGTGAAGATGGTAGCCAGTGTGAAGCCTGACGATGGTAGCCAGTGTGAAGCCTGAAGATGGTAGCCAGTGTGAAGTCTGAAGATGGTAGCGAGTGTGAATTCTGAAGATGGTAGCGAGTTTAATTCTGAAGATGGTAGCGAGTGTGAATTCTGAAGATGGTAGCGAGTGTGAAGTCTGAAGATGGTAGCGAGTATGAATTCTGAAGATGGTAGCGAGTGTGAAGTCTGAAGATAACCACTTGTTAATTTCTGTTGAGCTTTGAATACAAAACATAACCTGTCACAACACTGCTGCCTATGAGTTTATTACCTGTCAAATGTCACAGGCAGACAGATAGGAACACTTCACTCGGGAGCTCAAATCTCCTCACAAACTCAATTAATACAATTTAATAATGCTTTCCCAACCATGTTTCCCCTGACCTGGCCCACAGCAGAAATGTTTCCTCGTTACTTTTATATGCTTTGGAAACCTCATATGTGATGAGATGTCACTCAAGAAGCAATATGTACATGGTTTTAGTATCAAATAAAAGGTAAATCAACTATGTTCAGATTATTACAACCATATAGTCTGGCATGTCTGACAACTAATTTAAATGTCTTTTCCTAAGAGAATGTACGTATGCCCACATGTACTGTCATCTTTCCTATCTGCTGCAGTTCACTAAACTGAAATTTAAAAGCTTACTGAAATGTTGAAATGTCAATTATTTTTAATATACTTACTTAGTTGCTCCTCTTCTACCCTGATATGTAGAGGTGTATAATATAATATTTGAAAATATAAAAATTAAATTCTAGCATGTAGCTTACTAGAGTTTTACAAAGCCTCCACATGTCCGATCGTCCAAAGTATTGATCTTTAAATAGTAACTCCACCAGGTCCAAACTGACACTCTGAAATGTAATTGAATTACTTATTAAATGTGATCATCGTCATCATCTGTCTGATCAGTCCTGAGGTCCAGCCTTATTTGAAAAAAATGTCTTGTCATTCCTCCTCATATAAAGGTCAGAAGGCAAAGATGCAGCACAGTAAATGAGCTGACAGCAGTCAGTGATTCATAGTTAACTGCTTGCATCATTGTCATCAAACTAGAGCTGACCAAGACCCTAATCCGCTTGCAAGCGGTGGTCCTGGAAACAGGCTGCACTAATGAAGTCTGGCTAAGAGAATAGGAATCACAGTGGGAAGGAAAACTGGGTACCAAAAAAAAAGTCAGCTGAAACTGGATATGTTCGGCTGAAAGGCATATTATTCTTCTTCTGCGTTCATTCTCAATCTCCGGCTACTAAGCCCTGAACAGGGCTTTGCAAGTAGCAGGATGTAGTCCGGAGAACGGCATGCGTTTTGTCACTAGTTTACAGTTTGACTGCGATATTTGCAACTTTCAGTCCGACACATCCGTCTTCGGCAGAGCTGAAAGGCATAGATATCGCAGCATCACTGTAAATTACGACACAACGCCCTTTGAAGGACAAACACCAAAATAGAAGATATCAAGGTCTCAGTTTCTCTTACAAAGACCACCATTGTTGTTAAGACTTTCTGGTTTGCCTTCACACAGCTTCCGTATCTCATCTCTTTCTGTGTGAACCTATAACTTTTGCAAAAATGTGTTCTATAGTCATAGTATGCTTCCCACATGGGCACCTGTCATCTGTCCTAATCTTTGTTGTAAAGATTATCTTTAATCTATTATGTCCAGTTTTCAATCTGAAAATGACTTGCTCAAATAACATAAAGCACTTTAGGAAAGGTACATTAAAAACATAGCAGAAACAGATCCAAAGATGGAATTTGCATTAGAAGATCTTCAAAACCTATGAGGACTTGTGTGGATATGCTGTTCAGGTCATGCTCAGATTCATGGCACGAACAGTGGGAACATTTGATATGGACGACATTATGAGGTTGATGAATGACCGTCACGTTGATGTTGACAGTGCAATAAAAAAACTTGCAATCTATGGCATAATTTTGAAATCATTTGTGGGAAAACAACAACGGAGAGGACAGAGAAAATGTGTATACAATCAGCAGGCTACTGAAACCATCAGTTTCCCCACTCTTTGCTGAGGGAAATAAGCAGTGATGGGTTTACCAAGTGTGTAATGATGCCGATCTCGACAGAATAGAATAGAACCAACAAGTACCACTCAACAGGTATTATTCTCATGTTACAAATTGAAAATGTTTGAGGAAGGCAACAAAGCATATAGAAAAGATCTGTATAGATCAGAGACTGCAGAAATGCCTTATAGGTGAACTATGCCTCACACACACTGAAAGAATTTAATAGCAAACTGTTGTCCAGATCATGTATAAATAATTGGGGAATAACTAAATATCAATGTATTCAAAAGTCTGGAGATGGTGTGGGCTAGTGGTTAAGTGACACGGCTCACAATCCAAAGGTGCTGGGTTCGCTGTCCATCACAGCGAAGTCGCTACCCTGGGGAAGCAAACCCTTAGGAGAAAGCAGACCTTTACATAAAATGCATGCTGAAGTCAGATGCACTGGGCCGACAAATGCAAAATAAAAACAGTACAATGCACACCGCCTTGGGGAATTTAGAAATATGTTGAACGCAACAAAAAAAACATCACTACTGATAAACAAATTATACATGATGCAGACACACACCTGTGGATCCACTTTGTTGACAACAATGTCTTTATAGAGTCTCAGACTGAAGGCATTGACTATGCCTTGTTCAATACTGACAGCATCTGAAACAAACAAAAATATATGCCATTTATTAAGAGGTGGAATAAAAAATTATGGATGTTGATGCTGTAGTTATAATTGCAAAACGTATGCACATACTCTCATACTTTCCCCACAAACACATATCATCGTCAGTGCTATAACCTAGTTGAGGCACCATTATTGCAGTCTGTTGAACTAGTTCCTGCCATTGGTCTCGATTTTTCGCCAGGGTATTAGCTTTAGCTATAGACCTTCCAATCCACTTTTATATTGTCCTCTCATCTATTTTTTTGGTCTCCCTCTCCCACGCTTCCCAGGCACAGTGCCTTGCAGGACGGTCTTGGTCAGCCCACCGAACGTGATTTATGTCCATACCATGTAAATTTTCATGTTTTTACTACAGTCAATATGTTTTTATATAGACCTAAATCCTTCCTAACAATTTCAAGAACACTCTCATTTGTAACGCGATCCAAATCTGAAATGCCAAGAATTCTTCGCAAGCATCTCATATGCATACATTATATCTTAAAATTCTAGAGCCAATTAGTTGTCAGTAAAAAGGTTGCACCAATAGCTATTATTTGCTTGTACATATCTGGTGGCCAATCTGAAAGTAGCTTCTAGTAATTTTGTTGAGTTCATCAAAAGGCCATGCATGACTAGCCGTCATGGATACTACATCTGACTGGAGGTCAGGCTGCCAAACCATCAGTTTCTTAGAAATAAAAGCTGACATGGCAGTGGGTCTCATACCAATATAATTTACTGACAATTTACTATGGTGTAAGTTGCATTAAAAGAATGAAAAAAGGAAAACTTTTTACCTGAAAATGTGTTTCAGGAAAGAAAGCTGGAAAGAAGGGAGAGCAATAGGTGATCGGAACAATGTTCACTTTCAGTGTGATAGAAGGTTTTGTGACCATTTGACAGTGCTGAATTGCCTGACAATCACACAAGCCTTTTTTTTAAGCTATATCAAGCAACAGTCTTATGAGATGTAACAGTGCTATCAGAACTAAAGACTGTTTGCCTCCTTTACATTTTATGGTAGAATTCTCTTTAAATTATGGCATTGCGCACATTACCACTATCACAGATCAAAAGCCTGAAGAGTACAGAGTATCTTTCTAGTTTTTAAAACAAGCTCTAGAAAAAAAATTTCTCAAATTTGACAAAAGAAATAGTGTAGTGAAAACTAACTTTCCAGGTGAGGGAAGACGAGACAAAAATATAGTCCAAGAAATCTTGTTTCACATAATAATGTATTTACCTCGCTGCTGAAAATCTTCTGGTAAGTTTTTTACTTGCAACAGTAGACGACTGAAAAGAAAATATAATAGCAGGAATTGTGTTTTTGTAATTTGAAATTAAATGATTAAATAACACTATGGACAGTAACTGGCTTTCCGTCCTGAAAAGGACATTGTGTCGTAGTGTACAACGAGGCGGCGATATATATGCCTTTCAACCCAACATCAAGTTTCAGCTAACTTTTTTAGGTACTTACACCATAGTTGGTATTCTCAGCACAGCAAAGGTTACACTGACTGAAGGTGGACTCAATCCAGAGGTCTTGGGGGTGGGGTGGGGTGGGGGGTGAAACACAAAAACAGGGAGTCAGACACGGACAGACACAGGAAGCCTGACACAAACATTGGTAGAACACATACTCCTTGCGGCCCTGAATCCCGAGCCAGCGGAGAACTCGGCTCCACCTGGGGAGTCTGTAGGGATTTCGGTCGACGCGCTATGCATGAACACAGCCTCGGCAGTTGGACATGGTAGTGGTCATTCGACACAACGGGCCTTTGACGCCTAAGCGAACATAATTATTTATTAAGTTTGCCTTCCCACTGTGATTCCTATTCGCTTAGCCAGACTGAACTAGTGCAACTGTGACAGACCCACCCACGGGACACAATTATATTATCAAGTCGTTTTTTTTGTTTGTTTTTTTTGCGTTCGCCTTATTTATCTATTCCCCAAGGCGTGTGTGCGTTACACTGTGGTTTTTATTTTGCGCCTGTCGGCCCAGTGCATCCGACTTCAGCATGCATTTTATGTAAGGGTCTGCTTCCTCCTGCATTTTCTAAGGGTTTGCTTCCCCGGGGTAACGGCCGGTGCTGTGATGGGGATCGAACCCAGCACCTTCTGGTTGTGAGCCGTGCCACTTAACCACTAGGCCACGCGGTCCCTGTATCAAGTCGTTTGAGAATCATGAAAATAATAATAGGGATGGTTCCCCCCCCCCCCCCCCCCCCCCCCCCCCCCCCATACGGTTTTAGAACCTTTAACTAGACTGAAAACCAAACCACTTCATCTTTAAAAAATACTGTACTCCCAAGTTAAAATCTAGGCCGAAACAAATTAACTAAATTTTTAAATACTCAGCAACACTCCAACGCAGGCTGACCATTTGTCAGACATTCAAACTGGAAGAAAGATTGACCAAGAAAAAAACATTCAAGCAGAAAAAGCTGGATGCAAAAAATATCATGCCGGCCAGAGACATGTCAGGGGTGGGTGCCAATATTAAGACTGAGGCTTAGTGGTCACAAGCATTTAGCGAGAGGACGTCGAGGTGAAAACATTGAACAAAGGCCTAAACGACAGCAACTGACAGAGAGACATTGACTGACATATCAGGACTCCGTGAAAACCGTGGCAAATATAATTTGGCTGTTTGCAAGACTGCACCAAAGAGCTAGTCCAGAGTCAGTGGAAAACAGTTTAAATATCAGAGAATTACAAGACTGTGTCAAAGAGCTAGTCCAGAGTCAGTGGAAAGCAGTTTAAATATCAGAGAATTACAAGACTGTGTCAAGATGCAAGTTCCAGTCCTTCTTCCTTCATTCTTAATCTCCTACTACCGAGCACTGAAAAGGGCTTTGGAAGTAACAGGATGTAGTGCGGAGAACGGAATGCGCTGTGTGGTATTTTACAGCTTGACTGTGATATTTGCACATTTCAGTCTGACACATTCGACTTAGCAAGCATTTTTTAGTACTGGGTTGCCTTCCCTCTTCGATCCCTTCTCCTTAGCCAGTCTGCTCTAGTGCAGCCTGTTATCCAGGATCACAGCAGGGAGGTGTAGAAGGGTCTTGGCAGCTCTGGTTCGGAGGCCCTGATGTTAGCAGTCAGCTATGGGTCGCCAACTGCTGCAGCTCATGCGCTGCTCAGCGTCTTGATCCCTAAGTTCCAGTAGTTCAAATAGCACCATGTAAAGATATCAATTTAACGCTTACAAATCAATGTGAAAAAAAGAGAAATGAAATCATATTCTGTCTGTTTACAAGACTGTGTGAAAATGGAAGTGGTAGTCTATTGTAGTTATTCAGTTAGAAGTCAATAGAAAGCAGTTCAAATATCTACATCTAAAGATATCACTCAACATCTACGAAATCGGCAGAGAAGAGTGCTAGGAAACTCAATTTGACCCATATCAATTTCTCCATATCTGCAATTGAGTTGCCCGCTCTGAAAGTTGTGTAATAATCCTTAGTTAGTCACCAGTCTGGAAAAAGATGGAATGGTTAGGAATTCTGTTTGTACAAGTGATTTTAGAAAGAACCTGGGATCCTTAAGGCGGACTGTCCATCCCTGCTTGTGCACGAAACGTCCGGTATAGTGGTTAGGTAGTTTAGAGCCAAATATTATTATTCCTATAGTGCGTTGGTCAGCACTGTTTTGCTCACCATGATGCAACTGGCCAGCTATGCATCACTGGCTGCTCTCAGCTCACTCACTGTGCTGCATCTTCAACCCCAATTACATAAGGAAAGGTACAAAGAGCATAAAGAGATAATTGCCAATCTTCTGAAGTCAATGTAGAAATAAAACTACAGTGTTTATACATCAACATATGCAGCATTCTTTGTATTGAAAAAGTTGGAGATGAAGGAGAAAAAGTGTGGATGGATGGGTCTCACACTCAGATGGAAACCCAACAATATAACCAAACATGCAAGTTAAGAAGAGTGGGAAGGCCACAGATAACTTGGCTATAAACTGGAAGCCAATGCAACAGCGAGTCTTGTGGGCAGAGCTCAAGAAGATGACCAAAAATAAGAATTAGTGAAGAGTGACCTTCTCAGCCATATGTTCCTACGGGACCTAAAAGGAATAATGGTTAAAAGCTACAACAAAATATTTAGATAGCTAAAACAAAACAGAGGTTAGTTATGAGGATTTTAAAAATCAACTCTGAGGTTAAGTCATTAAGTAGGTCACAAACTGGTATGGGATAACTGAAAAATGTAGTTGGTAGTTTCTAAAGGCGTCACTGGATGGCAGCAATATCCAGACAACTGAACGACAAACACAAAATCAACCAAATGGGTCTAACTGTAAAACACATAGAGAATCACTACCCAAGCAACATCTGGACCAATGTATATACAGATTAGCATCAAATGCAACAGAGAAAGGAGGTGGAGGGATCTTTCTGAGCCTAAAAAGCAGTACACAAAGACAGCTATCAGTGACAACTGAAAGTTGTCAAGTAATTTCAGAACAGATGCATAGTCCTTGAAAACTGCAGCATAAACACTAATGACAGATGAAAACACAGAGAGACAAGTTGTACCCTTCACATACTGTCGGTGGTTGCGGCACTGAGACGCCAGAAAAATACAGACCTAAAGAAACTAAGTGTGATACTCTATAAACTATATCCCCATTTCAAGAGAGTTGTGTTACAGTGGATTCCATCTCATTGCAATATTTTTGGCAATGAAGAGACAGACAGCTGTCATCAACCCAATGATGCATATTACCAGCTCAACAGAGGTGAGCAGGAAGTAATCTTTAGACTCCGCACAGGCCACAACAGACAGATACCATCAGTTCAAAAAACAAAAAACAGGACATACAGATAAATGTGTCTGCAGCACTGATAAAATGGCGGCTGAGCATTTGCTTCACAGGTGTCCAAAATAAAGAGTAATAGAGAAAGCACGATTGGCCTTCACCAATACCATTCCTGGACAAGCTCTATGGAGATACCAATAGTTGCAGGCTAACCGCTGCTTTCTTTCCATATATTCAAGTTGACGATTGAAAGCGTACGATGAAGAAGAACCAAACGGGCCTGTCCTTGCACTGATAAAGCAATGGGATGAGTGTATGGGATCAAGATGCTGAGCAGTGCCTGAACTGCAGCGGTCAGTGACCCAAAGCCGACTGCTAGCGTCATGGCCAGCGACCCATAAATTCCAAGACCATTCTGCACTCTCACGTGGTAATTATGGATAACAGGCAGCAATAAGGCAGACTAAAGAGAAGGGATCAAAGAGGGAAGGCTAACAAGGTACCCAAAGATGCTAGCTGAGGTGAGGTCAGATGTGTCAGACCAAAAGGTGCAAATATCGCAGTCAATATGTGAACTACAACAACACATTCCATTCTCTAGGCCAGTGTTTTCCAACGTTTTTACCCTCGCAGACTGGTGAAAATAGGAAAAATTGTTCACAAACCTGTAAATATAGGAAAATATTTTGAGGATGGGTGGAAATATTCTTCGAGGACCCCTCAGACAGAAAATAAATCCCATTATTTATACAGTATTTTGTCTATTAGTTGTTAAACTAATATTATAAAATGAAAATCTCTAGCCATTTAAAATTACCAGAATTCAAGCAGTAAATAGATAATGTGTTTAGCAGCAGGTGTTCTACTTTTTCGCGGACTGACAGCGGTCTGAGGAAGGGTGGTTGGGAATCACTGCTCTAGATAACGTCCTGCTACTTGCAAAGCCCTTTTCAGGGCTTAGTTGTAGGAAATTGTGCACAAATGATAAAGAAGGATGTATCAATGTTGGTGGAAATTATGTTGATAAATAAGGAACAATGTAAGTGCAATAATAAATGGTTCTCAAGTTTGTATATCCTTTAGTTTTTGCTTTCTTTTTAATAGCCATTGTGACTTATTCACTGACTTGTTCTTGTATATTTCATACAATATGGCTCCCATACAAACACACGTCTTAAAACTTACTTCCACTCATCATCTGGATGATACAACTCCAACACATCACCAATTTTCACATCTGCAAAATCTTTTGAAGAAATCAGAATCTCTTGGTCTGAAAAAAGAGCATCCGAATATCAGAACAAATTAAGGAGTGCAACAAAACAACAAAAATATATATGCTGTTCTCATAAATAAAAACTTTATTCATTGCAATGAGATGCTTTTATCTACAAGTAGACAACAGTGAAAAGGAACTCATTTTTACTCATCTGAGGTTCGCTAATGACATAGTCATCCTCAGCCACGACTTCAAAGAAACGGAGAAAAGCCTGAATGAGCTTAGCAGAGCAAGCAGTTAGCTTACAAATGAATAGAAAGAAAACCCAGTTCACGCTCAACACCTTCTGCCCAAAAGGAGATATGCGCCTAGGAGACTGTCCCGTATGAAAACGTACAATCTTTAAATCTACTTGGGCCAACAGATCACGAACTCCTATTCAATAAATCGAGAGATCTCATTGAGGATAACAGCGGGCTGGCTCAGCTTCAACTGTATTAAACCTATACTGCAACAGATGCGAAACAATGCTAGGGCTCACAACTTCAACAGTGTGGTTATTCCAGCCATGGCTGCAAGGTGTGGAACCTGCGGAAAGCTAATGCAGATAGACTACGCATTACCTAACGAGCAATGGAGCAAAGAACATTGAAGATCTCCATACAAGACCAAATCTGCAACACAGAGATCAGACGACTGAACATCCTTCAATGACATCATAGATATCATGCTGTTACATATAGATGGGCCGGCAATGTTGTGCACAAGCCGGATAACAGATTGATACGTAAAGTGACACTGTGGTAGCTATACATCTTAGCCGCACTCGCAGGTGACCGAGACTGAGGTGGAGAGATGGCCTGAACAAGGCCCTGAGCCCAACATGGTACACCAAGACCAAAGGCCGAAATGAGTTTACTCAACATTTGGCTACCTGGCATGAGACACGTGTATCTGATTAAATAACAGGATTAAGAAATTAGAGAAATCAGTACTCAATTCAAGGTTCCATATTATGTTTGTAATAGCGAACGTCAAACAAATTTGCACTCTTAAGAAACATACTAAGAATGATATGTGTGACTGATATTATGCTATGCTAGAATTAATTAATTCTGCAATGAGATGGAAATTATAACAAGGATTGCATTGACAAAAAAGGCCTTAAGAGAAAAACAGAAAAGGCTAAACCTCAAAGAATACCTAGATAGGAATGAGAAAAAGAAAAATCACTACTCATATATGGTCAGTTGCACTGCATGCAGCTGAAACATGGACTAGGGCAAAGAAGACTGAAAAAAAGTGTTTTAAATGTGGTGTTAACGTAGAATGCAAAGAGGTGGACAGAAAGAAGATACAATGACAATGTCCTCACTGAAGTGGATGAACAAAGACAAATATTGAAAAAGATATAAAAATGAAGATTAGGTTGGCCGGGACACAATATGTAAAATGTAAATCTTTTACAGAAGATACTAGAGGGCAAGATCCAGGGGAAAAGGATGACCAAGACTCACCTTTACATCTCATGTATGCACAGACAAAGAGCAAATCTATGCTTAAATTAAGACAACTAGACAACTGCAGAGGATAGGATCAGATTGAGAGATACGATCAAACAATAATACAACCAGTCTTAGGTCTGATCAACTAGATGATGAAAATTAATTTTATAATATACAGAAATCCAAGAAATCCATTTTTTATTGTTTGCGGCCGCCTTATTTCTCTAATCTACAAGGCGGTGTGCGTTGCACTGTGGTTTTTATTTTGTGCCTGTCGGTCCAGTGCATCCGACTTCAGCATGCATTTTATGTAAGGATCTTTTCCTCCTGCATTTTCTAAGGGTTTGCTTCCCCGGGGTAACGGCCGGTGCTGTGATGCGGATCAAACTCAGCACCACTGGTTGTGAGCCGTGTCACTTAACCACTAGCCCACGCCATCCCCAGCCTGTCCTATGAGGTGTATCATGTTGTCGATGGCTGAATGGCCTCTATAATAGAAGTTAGCTGTCAATATTTAATAGACATCCAGGAAACAGAAAAAGTTGCCTGCATGGAAGCAGACACATCATCTTGCAATAACACAATCACCTGTTTGTCTACAAACTAGATTACAATAATACACAGAAGGAAATGCGGATAGACTTTATAGATTAGTCTTAGAGTGAAAAGACGAATCATCATATTATATAGACTATACCATGGACTATACCAAAGACTATGGTCTATTATAGACTCTAGATAATTTGATGATTTGAAGCAAACTTAAGCAAAGGTAAGTGTTGCTGTTGGTTATTCCATCCACCACTTAAAATTAAGAGATGTGCTTTAAAGTGTAACTTATAAGAATTTCGAATGCAGCTCTAAATGAGTTTTCTACTTTAGCCCGTTATTTAAAAAATACTATTAAAATGTAAATGTCTTTTTCAATACGTTCATAGCTAAGTAGCACAACTGCAAAATCAATTCAAATACTGAAATAGCGAGTCCTACTTACTTATTACTAGTTTGAACTTTTGTTTAATCAAGTAAGTATTTTAATTGTAATTTGCAACTATTACAATTATATCACTAATGAATTTAATTAATGCATTGCAACAACAAAAATATTACTTTTGTTGGGTTTATTGTGGCAGGTTAATCTGCAAGTTTTCATAATGCTAAGCAATTTGATCACATCAAATCGCCAATTTTCTTTCTCCACTAGTCGTCTGATACTTTCACAACAGTGGGCAGTCCAAAACACGTGAACGGTGATTACACATTTGTAAGACCGTACGGAATAGTCGCTGGGTAAACAGTTTTGTGTCGTTTACTTGAAAATCATAACTCACCCGTCGGCGTCGATGAGGACCACCAACATAATTTTAACATAACTTAACGTCTTTATACTGGCTTAGAAGACTCTGCAGATTCTGTATACAACAAATTACATTTGCATTACGTTGCTCTAAAAACTGTGCGCATCCAATCTATTCTCAAATGCATTAACTGTTCCTGCTTCCACTACTTCCTGCGACAATGCATTCCAAGCATTCACCACTCTCTAACTAAAAAAATGTTTCCTAACATTTAATCAGGACCTTTCTTTAGTTAATATGTAGCTATACCCTTTCGTTCTTGTTGGTGGTTGTATTTGGAAAAAACTTGTTATAATCTAATTTAACCTTTCCTGTGATTGGAAAGATGCGGGAGTGATCCTCTCATTCAAAAAGGGCAAAAAAGCAGATCCAGCAAACTATAGACCTGTGAGCTTAACGAGCATAGTTTGTAAATTGTTAGAGTCAATAATCAAAGAAAACATTGTAATGCATTTAGATAAATTTAATCTAATTAGAAATAGTCAGCATGGGTTTACCAGAGGGAGATCATGCTTAACAAATCTACTAAAATTCATGGAGGAGGTTACCAAAATGTTAGATAAAGGGAGCCAGTGGACGTTATTTATCTGGATTTTGCAAAGACCTTTGATAAAGTACCTCATCAAAGATTATTTCGAAATCACATGGAATAGGTGAGGAAGTTGCCAAGTGGATTGAAAATTGGTTAACGGGAAGAAGGCAAATGGTGGGTATAAATAAGGAGTACTCTGAGTGGTGTGAAGTGAAAAGTGGAGTGCCACAGGGCTCGGTTTTGGGACCAATTTTATTCTTTATATATATAAATGATTTGGACATAGGTATTGGATCCATTATTGCAAAATTTGCTGATGACACAAAACTATGCAGTAGTGTCTCATCTAAAGCAGAAGTGGATATATTGAGGTCAGATTTAGATAAAATTCGAGAATGGTCTGTAATCTGGCAAATGGAGTTTAATGTAGATAAATGTACAGTCATGCACATGGGTAGATCCAATATGGAACATAATTACAGAATGGGAGAGAACAATATTAGAAAGCTAGATAAAGAAAGAAACTTAGGGGTTATAATAGATCATACATGTAAGGTGAGGGAGCAAGTTCGGGTAGCAGTAAAAAAAAGGCAAATGCAATGTTAGGGATGATAAAAAGAAATATTAAACATAGGAGCAAGGAGGTGATAGTCAAACTGTATAAAGCATTAGTTAGACCTAGATTGGAGTACTGTGTACAGGTGTGGAGTCCTTATCAGAGAGGGGATATAGACATGCTGGAGAGAATACAAAAAAGAGCGACAAAGCTGATAGTGGGATTCCAGCCAGAATTACAGTTATGAGGAAAGATTAAAAAGAATCGGCCTACAGTGTCTAGAAGAGAGAAGAATTCGTGGTGACTTAATACAGGTGTATAAGATGATCAGAGGAATGGATAAAGTAGACTATAACAAGTTTTTTAAAGTACAACCACCAACAAGAACAAGAGGGCACAGCTACAAGTTTACTAAGGAGAGGTCCAGATTAGATATTATGAAGTATTTCTTTAGCCAGATAGTTGTGAATGCTTGGAATGCATTGCCAAGTGAGGTGGTAGAGGCTGGGACGGTCAATGCATTTAAGAATAGATTGGATGCGTACAGCTTTTAGAGCAAGATGATGTAATTGGAAATGATTGTATACAGACTCTGCAGAGTCTTCTAAACCAGTATAAAGTTGTTAAGTTAAGTGTTTCTCTTATAAACACGTAGTAAGTCACCTCGAATTCTTCTCCTTTCTAGACACTACTGTAGGATGGTTTTTCTGAGTTTTTCCTCATAACTGTAATTCTGGAATCCCACTATCAGTTTTGTCGCTCTTCTTTGTATCCTTTCCAGCATGTTTATATCTCTTCTACGATAAGGATTCCACACCTGTACACAGTACTCAAATCTAGTCTAACCAATGCTTTAAACAGTTTGACTATCACTTCCTTGCTACTATGTTTAATATTCCTTTTTATCATACCTAACATTGCATTTGCCTTTTTCACTGCTATCTGGACTTGCTCACTCACTTTACCTAAATGATCTATTATAACCTAGGTCCCTTTCCTTATCTATCATTCTAGTATTGTTCTCGCCCATTCTGTAATTATGTTCCATATTGGATTTACCCATGGGGATGACTGTACATTTATCTACATTAAACTGCATTTGCCAGCTTAAACCTGTCTATATGCAATACAATGTTTTCTTTGATTATTGATTCTAACAATTTACATACTATGCTCCTTAAACTCACCTGTCTATAATTTGCTGGATCTAATTATTTGCCCTTTTTGAATAAAGGGATCACTCCTGCATCTTTCGAATATCTCGGAACATTGCCTTTTGCAAGCGATTTGGAACATAATGTAGCCAATGGTTTTGCTAGTCGGTCTCTAATTTCAAACAACAATTTTGGATGAATACCATCTTGACCTGGACATCTATCCACTTTTAATCCCTCCAAATTAAAAAACAACATTTCCTCCAAAAAAAATTGATTTTAATCGCACTATATCCATGTCACATTTGAAAATATCTATTGGATCTGGTTTATTTTTCTGGATTATGATCATGTGTTGTTTATAGCTTGATACGCTAAGTAATGTAACTTCTTCTGCGTTCGTTCCCAATCTCCCGCCACCAAATCCCGAACAGGACTTTGCAAGTAGCAGGATGTTGTCCGGAGAACGGAATGCGATGTGTCGCTAGTTTACAGCTAGACTGTGATATTTGCACTTTTCTATCCGACACATCCGTCTTCGGCAACGCAATGTAACTATTGTTATTTATGTAAATAGAAAAGGGGATGGAGGAATGGCAAATAGTTACCTTGTCTAGGACACAAAGTAACATGGCACCGGTAAAGGCCTTGACACTAAACCAGGAATCGGCATCTGGGTTGGATCACGCAGTTGGATCAAATATCGCAGCCAAGCTGTAAACTACGACACAACGCATTCCGTTCTCCGGACTACATCCTGCTACTTGCAAAGCCCTGTTCAGGGCGTGGTATTGAGAGATTGAGAACGAACGCAGAAGAACAAGATGAGAAAACTAACAGACTACATCATGCTATACCGCCGTCTAATATATGTTCCCATAGCGAGAGAAGTCCGACAAGGCATGGACAAGGCGACAGCATTTTCCCCAAAGCTGTGTAGAGGGGCTCTCGACGAGATTTTTCAACAATTATATTGGATCAACAGAGACGTAAATATAGAGGGCGAGTGGCTCACCAATTTACGATTTGCAGATTACACCGTGCTCCCCATTGAGGAAGCCCAACTATCGTTGAGCGACCTCAATGGGGTCAGCAGAGGCTGGTCTGAAGATAAATAAAAGTAAAACACAATGCCTCAGAAACCATTTAATGCCTAAAACACGACATCAAGTTAAGCGAGGAAACCATCAAGGATGTTAACTCCCATATCTACCTAGGATAAGAGATAAATGTCAACCACAAAATCTCTGGACAACGTACAGCAACTTGGTATTCCTAAATAACTAAGCCAATACTCCAAACATAGCAATAGCACACATTTTCAATTCCCTGGTCGTTTCAGCAATGATTTACTGATGCGAAGTGTGAAACTTGCGCAAAACATATGCCGAGAAGCTCAGAGAGCAATGGTACGGCGCCGAGTACTAAAGGTTTACGGCACCTAAAATAAATTCGACATCAAACTTTGTTTCGAGACTGTGGAAGCAGCGATATAACACAAACATCGTTGGTCTGGTAATATGGTACGTACGCCTGACAACAGATGGACACGTAGAACACCGTTTTGGTGGCCTTATGCCTGTACACGTCTACGGGGTCGCCCACATATGTGATAGCGAGATGGACTGACCAAAGACTTAGGCCCACATTGGTACAGCGTTGCAAAAGATTGGGACATACAAAACGCATACATAATATTGTTGGCTTCCTCGCATATCTGCCGGACTGACGCTGCGGATAATGTGAGAGCAAGTCTTCGTGTTCCGACTTGCAAATTGGCATAAGAGACTCAAGGGCAATCTTTGCAATACATTAAGAATTGGGTCACATGGCAAGTATCCACGTGAGTAGTGTACCCTGATCATACAACACATCTTACAAAGCTGCACGACCACACGTGAAAAAAAGAGCGAGAGAACATTACTGAGACAGATGAGCAACAAAAGAAGCGGAGATAAAACAATTTTACAATCATAAGAGAAACCCGGACCTTGATCTGAGGATGAACGAAGAAAAAAAAGAACACTATTATTGTAACTGTTAAAACAATAGTTTTAAAAAAGGGGGATTTCTTCGCGGAAGAGTGCAGTAGTGAAGGAAAAATATTAGATTTTAAAAAATACAAGCATTAATTCACAAGGTAACGTACATAAAACAACCTTTTCCAACGTAAAACCAAATACAAAACAAGTAAAGCAAATAACACATTACCGAAAATCTGAAGTATGTGTTATTTTTAAAGAACAAGGCGATGATTAGAGAAACAACAATTATATAATCACTAATTATGTAATACTTACTTACTTTCTTTTCCCGGTAACCTCACATAATCTTCGCCCAAAAACCAACCACTATCTTTCATTTTCCGCCAGGGGATCAAGATGCTGCAGTGGTCAGCGACCCATAGCTGACTGCTAGCGTCAGGGCCAGCGAACCATAGCTGCCAAGACCCTTCTACACCTCCACGTGGTGATCCTGGATAACAGGCTGCAGCAGGGCAGACTGGCTAAGGAGAAGGGATCGAAGAGGGAATGCTAACCCGGTACTCAAAAAATGCTTGCTGAAGTCGGATGTGTTGGACCGAAAGGTGCAAATATCGCAGCCAAGCTATAAACTACGACACAACGCATTTCGTTCTCTGGACTACATTCTGCCACTTAAGCTCTTTCGGGGTTTGGTAGTGGGAGATTGAGAACGAAGAAGAAGATTTTCCGCCAGCAGGTCCTCCAATGCACAAGATTCCTACTTAGGACATATAATCAGGTGTTCCGGGTTCTGGAAGACGCCCCCCAACCCCCCCCCCCCCCGCATTCGCAATATTCATCGTCTGCATATCCCCCACTTTTTCAGGTTTGACCCATAGCTGAAAACACCTGTTCTTAACCTATTCAATGATCTCCACGTAGCATATGGCAAATCATGTCCTGGTGCAGATTCTTCTTTGATCTCTATTCATCCTTCATCATTCTTTTGGCGCCACTTTTCTATAGTTTCTCTTGGGGATCTGTTCTGTGGGTTGTACAGTCAGCAGAAAACTTTTCATTGATTTCAGTCGCAATCTTTCTGATATATGTCCAAAAAAGAGGGTATCTTTCCTCCTATCAGGACTGCTTTTGTCTCTCAATTTCAAATGCGACATGTCTTCTAATATCTGGAGATGCAATATCAGCGATTGCATATACTTTTTCCGTTGATGTCGGTTAAATGCTCCCCATGCAGTGTTTGTCAGGTTGTGAATTATGTTATCTCTTGCACTTTGTATTACCGCATTCCAATGTGTCTTGTACGATAGTGTGCGGTCCATTACAATGTGCCTTGTACGATAGTGTACGGTCCATTACAATGCCTAAACACTTGGGTGTATCGCTATGTTCAAGTACCTGTCCTTGCCATTTAATATGAAGTTGTCGTCTCTCTTCTCTGTTCTTCAAATGGAAAGCACATACTTGTGTTTTACTGGGATTGACTTTGAGGTGGTTTTGTTTATAGTATTCTGCCATTCTGTCTAGAGCTTGTGTAAGTCCGAGCATCACTTCCTTAAAACGGTTTCCCTGTGCAGCTATTGCAGTCTCATCTGCATATATGAACTGTCTTGTTCTGGGGCTAACCGATTGCTCCTCTGTGTATACATTATATAGCATATGAGGCAGCACACTTCCTTGTGCAAGACCGTTCTTATGGTTGCACCATCTACTGTCTTTATTTTTTCAAAGTCACATAGAAACGTCAATTCTGTAGAAAACATTTGATTACACTAGTTAGGCGCCAGTCCTTAGAGACTTTTATATATTTTTGTTGTCAGTAGTAGATGGTTTACTGTATCATTTGCTCTGTTGCAGCCTGTTATCCAGGGTCACCGCGTGGAGGTGTAGAAGGGTCTTGGTCAGCTATGGGTCGCTGACCGCTGCAACTCATCGTCTTGTTGATTGGTAGTTGAGAGAGAAAACTGTAATGAATCAAATGACAGATAGAGAAAACAGTAATGAATGAAATGACAGATATTGATAATTGTAATGTGGCCATAAGCTGGTGAATAAAATTGAGTTGTCACATTGTTAGCAAAAAATCTGGCAACATTACCGGTAACGCGTCCGTCAGCATCAAGATGGCCGATGTATTTGGTGATTTAGATTTATTTTCAGAGTTTGATAAGGATCGAGAGTCACAAGGAAGCTTTATACATTATGATGAAGACACCGTAAGATCCAGAATTGTGTTTGAGGATTTTGCGGATGAGGAGGAAAGCGAGTCTGAAGATGAATTCCAAACTGAGGAGATTAAAGAAGTGTTTGTTGCCTCTGACAAGACCGCCGGAAAACATGGAGCAGAAGCACAGATAGACAAAGTTGTTACGGGACACCAGAAAGAAAATGTGGAATACGCGGTTAAGATTGAAAATGAGGACAATAGTTCCTCTGTTAATGAAAGTCAGGTTGTGACAGAAAGTGATAGATTAGAAAAGCAGTCCAAAGTACACTCTGAGAAGGAAACTGAAGTACCAGCGTCAACAAATGGTGCCCCAGTAGGTTCTGCAGATAAAAAGGTAGATGAACTGCAATTGACAACAGAAGATGCAGAAAGAGCAGCATGGCTGAATGAGCAATTATATGCTGAGGCAGCAGAAGAGGCAAAGAACATCAGCACCAGCGCACAACAACTCATTTATGAGCGTATCCTTTGAAACTATTTCAAATTATGATATCACTTTACATTAAATTAATAAATTGTCATTGTCATTGTGTAGCACACTTTAGTGTACACATTAACCTGTTACTCTCATTGTTTTATGTGTACGGTGAAGTGATATTAGTGGAATAAAGTAAAAATTGCATGTTGGCCAACAACACACAATACATTAGACTAGACTATGCTCACTATGGGCGGATCAGGCGTATGGCTATACTGGTCTACAGTTACTGAATACTTTTGACGTAAAATATAAATAATGAGTGTTATACATTTACTGACAAAAATGTGTTAAATGTATTTAACATTCATGTTTAGATGTATGATTCTGAGTCCTTGTTCTTACCAGTCCAATATCAGAGAACATTGTTGACTTGATCAGGTCAGTTCATCCTGTGACCTCTTGAGATCGTTGGCGCACCCCTGCTGACACATTCCTGCGCCATCCCTCTCTGTCTGTGGTTGATTTTTGTGCCTCTTCGGTGTAGTTTAGTCCATTCATGAATGTTGTCTTCCTATCGTTTTCTTGGACTCCTAGCCTTCCCTTGCCCTGTAGTATGGTATTTGCAAGGCCCTTGTACCTTGAGACGTGGCCAACCAAGTTAGCTTTTGATCATTATGAGGAGGTCATCGTACAGTCCACTTATATTCTCGAGTTTTCGTCGTACTTCATCATTTGTGAAACAGTTTTTGTAGGTGATATTTAGAAGTCTTCTAAAACATCTCATCTCCATGGCCAGGATTCGTCTCTGGGGGTCTGCTGTAATGGTCCATGTTTTGCATGTGTGAAGGAATATAGAAAGAACCAGTGAGCGCATTAGTCTGACCTTAATGGTGAGGGAGAGTCGTTTATCTTTCCAAATAAGATTCAGTTGTGCTATTCTGGCCAAGATGTATGGTTTTGATCCCTCATCACTGATTGTTGAGCCCAGATACTTCAAGTGGTTCACTGTTCCAAGCTCATGTCCATTTGCTTTCATCACAGCATTGATTCCTTAAGTGTTCTTGGTCATCAGCTTTTGTCTTCTGCATTTATCATCTCTATGCCATAAACCTGCGCTATTACATCAAGTCTTCGGGTCAATTCCCAAAGTTCTGTCTCAGTCATTGCCAGCCCGCCAATATCATCTGCAAAGCGTAAGTTGTTAATCGTTCTATCCAGGGATCAAGATGCTGGGCAGCGACCCATAGCTGACTGCTAGTGTCAGGGTCAGCGAACCAGAGCTGCCAAGACCCTTCTACACCTCCACGCGGTGATCCTGGATAACAGGCTGCAGCAGGGCAGACTGGCTAAGGAGAAGGGATTGAAGAGGGAATGCTAACCGGTACTAAAAAAATGCTTGCTGAAGTCGGATGTGTTAGACCGAAAGGTGCAAATATCGCAGTCAAGCTGTAAACTACGACACAACGTATTCTGTTCTCTGGACTACATTCTGCTACTTAAGCCCTTTCAGTGTTTGGTAGTGGGAGATTGAGAATGAACGAAGCCAAGCCAAGCCATATCCTCAATGTTGACCGTAGAACATCATGCCAAACTCTATAAAACGTCTTTTTAAAGTCAGTAAACACATGGCATAAGTGTTGTTGGTGTTCCAAATACTTCTCGTTTAGTATTCATAGATTGAAGATCTGCTTAGTGGTGCTTCTTTTTCCGGTTCAAAAACCTGCCTGTTCTTCTGCAAAGATGTTCTCGGCTTGAGGTTTCAGTCTGTCAAGGATTATTCTGAGCAAAACTTTGCTAGGCTGGCTAATGAGGCTGAATGTTCTGTAGTTTTGACACAGCTTTAAGTTTCCTGACTTAAGTATTGGCAGGACCATCGATTTTTTGCCAGGTTGCCGGCCATTTTCCTGTCATATTCTATTGCAGATGGATTTAAGGAAGTCAATTATTGCATCACAACCCGCCTGTAAGAGCTCTTTCGGGATATTATACACTCCCGCAGTTTTTCCCTTTTTCAGCGTCTTCACAACTGCAGCGACCTATTCTTTTGTTATCGGTTGATCTTAATTAATTCCAGAAGGTAAGGAGGAGATTTGTAGTTTTTTTTTGGTCATTTGTGATTGTATAATTCTGAGCAGCTGTCCATCCATACGTGTTTTCTGTAAGGCATTTTCCCATTCCTCTTGTTTTATCATACTGCGACCTTGAATAGGCCTTATTAGATCTTTGACAATATTATATGCTTCTTTTTTCATAATTTCTGCCCAGTTTATGCTCCATATCTTTATACTGTTCAGCGATCCAGGCCTCTTTTGTCTCTTTCATCTTGGGCCTTATTTCTCCATTACGAAACCTGGACCCTTCTGGTGTGTTCTATAAGCTCTTCAATTTCCTTCTCTTATCGCACAGATCAAGTATTTCCTTTGTGGCTTCTTTTTTATCTGCTGCTTACATAGGATATCTTGCAATGTCTATTATCGCTACATTAAAAGCGTCTGTAATCATATCTATATCTGTGGAACGTCATGGGTTAGTGGTTAAGTGACACGGCTCACAAGTCAATGGTGCTAGGTTCACTCCCCATCACAGCACCGACCATTAGCCCGAGGAAGCAAGCCCTTAGAAAATGCAGCAGGAAGCAGTCCCTTACATAAAATGCATACCGAAGTCGGATTCACTGGGCCGGCATGTGCAAAATAAAAAGACAGTGCAATGCACACTGCCTTGGGGAATAGAGAAATAAGGTGAACGCAAACGACAAAAAAATCTATATCTGGGTCTTCCTGTAGGACAGTAAGCAGTGCAAATCTTCCTCCTATCATGACACTAAACGTTTCTATAATTTCCGGGTGTTTCAATTTATCAAGGTCGAATCTTATTCTATTGATATGAAATTAAAACACCAGTCTAGCATTATTATCACTACATGTGCCAGAAAGTAGGCTGCATCATTTTCAAAGTATTTTCTTGACAATTGACGCAAAATTTTATTAATGTAGTGACAACTGAACATTTAAAAAATCAGTGTCAAGAAATTGTAAGTTAAATGCAACAATAGACTAAGAGATGCTTTAGAAATTCTTAGCAACATATATGCTTCATACTGAATCATTGTAAATAATGTTTTCAATTCTTATCAAATAATGTTTTCAATTCTTATCAAATAATGTTTTCAATTTTTATTAAATAATGTTTTCAATTCTTATCAAATAATGTTTTCAATTCTTATCAAATAATGTTTTCAATTCTTATCAAATAATGTTTTCAATTCTTATCCACTTTAATTCCATAAGAAATATTTGACCAAGACTGCAATTCATCTTTTAACAGCAATTCCTTGCCGTATCATTTGTTAGCTATTGTATACTGTTGTATTTTATTTTAAGAACGGTTATCAACATTTTAATGTGTAAATGCTTTATTTGTGGAAAGACGGGATCAAGATGATGAGCAGCGCATGAGCTGCAGTGGTCAGCGACTCATCGCTGACTGCTCGTGTCAGGGTCAGCGAATCAAAACTGCCAAGACCCTTCTACACATCCACTCGGTGATCCTGGACAACAGGCTGCAGCAGGGCAGACTGGCTAAGGAGAAGGGATCAAAGAGGGAATGCTAACTCAGTACTCAAAAAATGCTTGCTGAAGTCGGATGTGTTGGACCGAAAGGTGCAAATATTGCAGTCAAGCTGTAAATTACGACACAACGCATTCCGTTCTCTGGACTACATTCTGCTACTTAAGCCTTTCAGTGTTTGGTAGTGGGAGATTGAGAATGAACGAAGCCAAGCCATTTGTGGAAAGACACAACAGAGGCTAATCGTCTGTTTGTCTGCACAATGATTTCAAGTATAAAAAAAACCTCTAATAAAAATAGCTGTTATCGCAAGCGATGATGGCAACAGCAGTCAGACTTGTTGTGCTACGCATCACCGGTGAGTTCAGAGGTGGTTGTATAGTCCAATTCTGGAACGGAAAATCCTTCCACATGCGTAGCATTTAATGTCAGAATTGGACATGTGAATGTCAGCTGTTTTGTCTTTACGCAAAGTTCGTTTTCTCTGTGCTTCAGTCCAGCGCTCTTCAGCAATGGAGGTGCCTCTGATGGTGATTCTACGCCATGTCTTGCGGTCCTGTGCGAGACATTCCCATGCACATTCAATGTTGAAGCGTGTAAGAGATACTTTGAGGGAGTTTTTGAAATGCTTGACGCAGGCCATCTTTCAACTCACCATACATTAGTTGTTTTGGGATGCGGCTGTCTGACATGCACATGACGTGGTCGGCCCACCTGATCTGGGTCTTCTGCAACAGTGTGTAAATGCTCGTAATTTTGCCTTCATGAGGATCTCGATGTCTGGTATCCTATCCTGCCACTTTATTTTGAACAAATCTACGGAGGCACCTTGTGTGGAAGTGGTTTATTTTCCTAGAATGTCTGCTGTACACAGTCTACGTCTCACTGACATACATAAGGGTGGGGAGCACTACAGCTCGGTAGAGTTTCGTATCAAGCCTAAGACCGCTCCGGTTCCAGACACTGTTGCGCAGCCTCCCAAAGGCAGCACTGGCCTTGGAGATTCTGTTACTGACCTCGCAGTCAATAGTAGTTTTCCTGGAAAGAGTGCTACTAGGGTACATGAAGCTGTCTATCGATTCGAGGCGCTCATTCTTGACCCTGATATCTTGGTCGTGATATGTGTTACTCGAGACAGGCTGAAACATTACTTTGGTTTTTTTTGGTATTGTAAAACCGAACATGTCGCAAGCTGCTGAGAACTTGTTTTAAAAAATGTAACATTAAAAAAAACATCTACATCCCCAATGATGTAGAAGAGGAGTGAGTACGTTAAGTGAAGATTTAGGAAAAGTCATTTATGAAATTGTCATACAAATTTACCTTAACATACAACAGGAAATAAATATCGTCGTTATGCCAAGATACTGGATTCTACAAGGCAAGTTGTCTGGTTCTGGTTCAGATGTTTATGTGGAATATTGTTAGAGAAATGTTGTAATGAATTTTCAACAGTTATCCATAATATAATATGTTTTTACAAGAATTTCTTGTTTTTTGTCATATTTCTTATGTGTATGGTTTTAATGTCGCATGAGTGATATTCAAGTTGTAGCATTCCAAGTATGTTGTAAAAGGGGGCTGAAAAACTTTGTCCATGGGGTTTGCAGGATTATTATCATGTAAAACCATTGCTATTTAAACTGCAAATGCTTGGATAATGCTTTCTATAAAGGAGCCAGCTGTATGCTTTACCCAGAGTGAAAAAAAACAATCATTTTATGTGGATAACACAATCTATTTTTGTTTTCTTTTAATTTGTCATTGTACTTGTCAAAGGTATGTTCCTGATGAAGACAGCCCAGCTGTGCAGCTCATCTTTAACAATAATTCCTTTGCTCGTAAATATCGACAACAAATAGAACAGTTCATTAAAAGTCTGTTGTGGGAAGAACTGAATTCTGCCAGTCAAGACACCTCGACAGAGATTGCTGTTAAGGTAAATACTCTTGATTAAAATTGTATTTTATTTATTGACACACATGTTCTTTCCACAATGAGTACTTGTTGGTGTTGTGTCTCTTTGACTTTAATGACATTGAAACAAACATACATCTTCAGATTGCAGTGCTTTTGCTTTATTAACTCATATAGCCCAAAAATGTTACATGTGCTAGCTAGTTTGGACTTTTAGCCAGTCATTGAGAGACACAGCTGCAGCAAGCACTGATGGAGTTTTGCTGGCAGAGGGTGAGAGCAAGGGAGAAGTGGTGAAGAATAAAGCACTTTGCATAAACAAATGATGAGTTTTTTGTTACTTGTTTTTTTTCCTTCATCTAAATACATTTTCTGATAGTGAACTGCTTTAGTTTATTATTTGATAATTGTTTTTAGTCTTATTTCAGTAATGTTCTGAAAAATATGTCTTCATGAGTGCTGAAGTTTTACAAGTTTACACATGTGGAAGAGAATTAATGAAAAGGTTAAGAACTTTTTAATGACACCTTATTTTCATCATCGCAGACCGATACAGTGGTCTGAGAAGGATTTCCTCTCACCACCTTGTACTGCTCAAGTGAAACGGTGCCACATCTATTGATGCAATGTGGGTGGTTAGTGAGTGTAAAACGTAAATATTTTACATCAGCTGCAAACATTGTCTAGCTAGTCAAGGAAAGTATGGCCTCACAGGTGACAGTGATTTTAACTTTTGGAAGTGGAGGTGATGGACATATGTTTAATCTCATTTTGGCAGAGTTGGTGATGATTAAAATAAGAAGGAATGTGAAATTCAAGTGATGCAGTTTTGCGAATCTTCTGTGACTTTCAGAATTGGGTGGTAAGGCTTGATTAGTTGATTGGATATAATTAAGGTGTGTGTGAAAGGGACTGGTCAGATAAAACAGAAGTGGAATGGGAGTGGTTTATTACTTTCAGCTTTTAGAATGTTTTAATGAACATGTCAGGAAACTGGGCTTGAACATGCATTATGATTTTTGTGACCATTTTTCAGCCTGGTGTTCCATCTTGCATTGATATCAACAGCCGCCTTGCTCTTGAGAAAAAAACTGAAAGGATGCGTCAGAAACATGCAGTAAGTACATTTGGAACTTATAATTCCTGCCGAAGACGGATGTGTCGGACCGGACGGAAAGGTGCAAATATCGCAGTCAAACTAAACTAGCGACACAACGCAAATCTGTTCTCCGGACTACATCCTGCTACTTGCAAAGCCCTGTTCAGGGATTGGTAGCTGGAGATCGAGAATGAACGCAGCAGAAGAAAAACAACAACGTATAATATTTTCTTGGCAACATGTCATTGTCTTGCTGGGGCCCTGAAAGAATGGTAAAACTGTAACCTGCCAGGCATGTTGATTGAGGCAAATGAAGGGTGGGCATGGCGCTTGCCGTTGGTGATATTTTATGGCAACTTTTTGTAAGCCTTGAATTTGGGACTCTATTTGTATTCTTTACTGCTGTGAGATTGCTGGAACAATGGTTTGTTATAAGTACAATAGTTTTAAAAAATGTGTTTCTTTGCTTGTATTTCATATAGATCATTGGCAATAGTCAGTTCCACAAACAGTTTCTTATTGACTTCTTGGGATGGCCCTACACAGTCTCAGAACCAACTAGGTGTAATGTCAACTGGGAGATACCTTTGTATCCTTTTGATTCAAATTTAAATTAGCTTATCCAGAGAAAAATTGTGATTCTTTTGCAGTACAAAGAAAACAATTCATTTGGAAATCTCTAGTCTTGATTTTAATGGTTTTGTAATTTAGTTTTAACAAGTCAATATGACTACAGCAGCTTTTGTAGGTGGTCCTCAGACCTACAGAACATTTGAGGCCTTGAAAAATATGGTCATTGATATTTTTAATTAGACGATTGCACGTCTCAACATCCTTATTTGTAGAGCCTGTTAATTTAAAATTTACATTTTAACCCTTTAAAGCTCGTGGCCCCCGAAATCTAAAATTACCCCCAACATTTTCTCTCCAATTTCTGGCTCCATTTTAATGCAATTTAATGTTGCATACTAATATATAATCTTTATTATGAATACTTTATGTCATAGACAGTTTAATTATGTGTCTTCTGATGTTTAGATCGTAATTTTAATTCAAGAACAGAAACTCATGGCCGAATGGCCTGCCAACAAGGAGGGCATTGGTTTGAATCCCCAGAGCGGCATATGTTGTTTTTCTGTTGAGTGTGAAATAAACAAACATAGCCAGCACACAACGTGAGGAAGCGGCTTGTAGTCCTCAGCTTTAAAACCCCTCAACTAGCCCAGCAATAGGAAAAAATTGTAGCACCGTTTTTTTATTTATTTAACTCAATCTTTTAAAAAATAATGACTTATTTTTTGCATAAAACTTTGGCGCATGGAATTTTAAATTTGACTTGGCGAAAGCTACAAATTATAAAAATTAACATGGGCTGATAAACGTTAAAAGAAAAACTACAAAAATTTCAAAATACAACTTCAAATATGTCTAATTCTGCTACAGTAAATTTGATAAATTTTGTAGTCATTTGTAAACAGTTTATTTTTTGCTCAGTGAAGAGCTCTTTTAATCCTCAAAGGGGTGGAATCATTCAAATTTGATTTGATCGTAGTACTCTTAAAATGGTAATAGCTAAGTAAAGTAAAGAAATCATTAGCACACCATTGTGACACTATAGTGTTAGTCCCATATTTGTCTTGACGACCACCGGCATACTAAGGGAGTTGTGGTCAACTTCACGCCTGCCGCATTTACTTTTCAACATTATTCTGGTACCGGATTTTTAAGATTTGAGCTGTTTTGTCATTGGAAAAATCCAGCACTAGCCATTATGCTACCTCGGCTTCTGGTAGTAGCTAAGGGTTCATTGTATTGGTTAAATAAGAAATTGGATAATGGAAAGAGCAACAAAAAAATTATTTATTTATTGTTATTTATTACTTGTTTTTAAAAAAATGGTGGGGACAAAAAAATGCACTAATAGTGAACTCTTCTGTCTCAAACAGCATATTGTTTGTAAGTTTAGCCTTCTTCACACCAGATTATTTTTGAAAAAAAATTTGACCTAATTCATTTTCTGAATTTGTCGCTATGGTAGTGTCTTTCAAAATTTGTAACTTTTATGTTTGTTTGTCAATAAATATGATTTTCTTGCGTGTAGACACACAATTGCATAACGAACATGTGGATGTTATTGTTTTTGTTGTGTGTTTGTTAGTTTTTGAGATACAAAAAGATGAAGTTGAAATTTATGAAAATCTCGGAAAAAATTTGGGCTCGATCACTAGGCCTAGTCGCTTCGATAGAAAACCATGGAAACCACAACAACGTATCGATACTGTGTTTACAATATCGACACAACTGTTAGTTTCCAATTCAAACGTAGTTCTTTCATTTAAACAAACAAAATAAACAGATCTACTCGATAAAAATCTTTCCTAACAACCTACTTCCCCTTTCGCAAAAAGTCGGCTTGGTCCAAACGGCGTATACAAAATTAAAACTGTTCAGAAGCCATTTGTAATCGCACATATGATACTTTAACCGGCAAAATATTGTGTATATATGGAGTATGTATTCAGCAGTAAAAAATGGCTGTCGGGAGTGACTCCGTTCAATAAATAAAAATTTTTACCGTACACCGTTTTTGTAGGCCGAGTGTGTCAAGATGATCTGGACTGGGGCGTGCTGCAGGTTAGTTCAGAATAAACAGATTGTTATTAATTCATTGGACTGTTCAGAAAAGACATTCACGTTTCTTGGGATATCTACCTTATATATTGGTTTATTACAGCATCAAGTGGCTCTTAAGAATAAGTATAGTGAAGTGGAAATTCTCAGACAAAAGTGTTTCAAATATTTGTCCCTCTCTTTTGATAAATTTCAGGCTTCCATTTATATAATAGTGAGTTAACATTGCCTAGAGGTGAAATGTCCATTTTACAATACCAGCTCACCAGATTCAAATTCCATTGTGGGGACGGCGTGGTTAAGTGGCACGGCTCATAATCAATCCGAAGGTGCTGGGTTCGATCCCCATCACAGCACCGACCATTACCCCGGGGAAGCAAACCCTTAGAAAATGCAGGAAGAAGCAGACCGTTACATACAATGCATGCTGAAGTCGGATGCACTGGGCCGACAGGTGCAAAATAAAAACCACAGTGCAACGCACACTGCCTTGAGGATTAGAGACAATAAGGCGAACGCAAAAACAAAAACAAAATTCCATTGTGTCCAGTTTGGCAGACATGGATTTTTTCGATTTTCTTCCACACATGGAAAGTAATGGCAACCTGCCAAGAAACATATAACAGGCAAATAGGTTGGCGGTTGTAGGAATCACATTTGACACAGAACATTTCAAATAAATTATATAGTTCAGGTTGATGTCATTTGCCAGTTAGATCTTAAAACAGTAAAAACCATTTAGTGTTCTACTGGGCAATGTAAAGGATATTTAATTGTCATAACTCAATGACCACTTTTCATTTTTCATTGTTGTTTCAATGCAAGTCTAGTTTTGTACTCTGTGTACATTTATATCCGTTATTTACTTATTTTTTCTTCCGCAAAATATATTTGTGAGTCATGTTTGTATCCTCATTCACCTATTTATTATAAACAAGAACTTAACCACTGTAACAGATATGGCCAGGTTTTTAATGAGGTATATGCAGATCCAACAAATAAATTGAAAAAGTCATCCACGAAAAAGTAAGTAGTATTCATAAATAAATAACTTTCTTTATTTGTAGATTATTGCTCACAAAACCATGGTGTTTCATTTAACCCACAAGTTAATGATTGTCATAAGTTTTGCCACTGCTTTGCAAGTTACCTGTTTGCGGGAAAGGCTTTTGTAGTAAGAGCTGAGGAAAAATGTGCACCCGTAGCTTTTTTATTTCGTTCACTTGAAAATGATCTTCTCTTCTTCTTTCGTTCACTTGAAAATATATCTATATCTGCAATGTTGTCTCATGTATAAATTTCACTATCTTTTGTAGTTCACATACAGGTCCATAAAGTGTCTCTTTCAGTGTTGTTTCTATGGACTAGTAGGTTTGTCTCTGTTTATCATATTCGAGACAGTTCTGTAGTATGTGCCCTGCAGTCTGGGATGCCTGTCCTCATGTACAAATAGCTGAGTTGCAAATCTTCAATTTTGTGAACATGTGACGTAAAGTAAAGTGGAAATTAAGCAGAATTAACCACTGGTTGGAAATTGAATTTTGGAAGACTCCATTGTACTAAGCCGCAGCCTGTGAGAGGTGGAGTGGCCAGTGCCCTTCCTTGCTGTTTATACTTTCCCCAACTCATGCTGGGTTGACTGGAGAAACGGTCGTCGTTTAAAATCACGACACAGATTTTTTTTGGTTAATCTCCGGACACGAGATTTGAACTGAGGCAAACTGTTAACACAGAAAATATCAAATTGCTCGCTATGAACTGAGCTAACACGCCAATTGTGACAACAGTCTAATGTGTCCTGTTTAAAGGCACAACACACCAGTTTGCTCTTGTCTATCTTATTATAATCACTTTGTGATAATGTTGGTGGCTTTCTGATTGATTTGATCATCCTTTTCTTCTGTAACTGGTTGATTTTGTGTGAATTGATGAATATATTGCTTGGAAAAAAAGTCTACCATTGAAAATAATCATGGCTTCAACACATGAATGTCTGTCAGACTTGTAAACAGAAGAACTATTAGCTTCTAGAACACGGACAGGACCAATAGATTAAGTGAAAACCTTCAATATTTAATTCTGTTAATCCCGTCATACCAGGCTCAGGCTCATTACCAACGGTCTTAACTTCGATATCTTTATCAGGATCTCCATCACGTCAACATTTTTTATAACAATAACATCGATTCCTTTTCTGGCCAAGATCGCAGCAGCCAGTGACACATAGCTGGCTGCTTGTATCAGTGTAACCAAACCATAGCTGACCAAGACCCTATTCCACCTTCATGTGGCGGCACATATTCACTAGTGTAGCCTGGCCAAGGCATAGGGACTGCTGGGAAAGCAAATCTGGTACTAAAAAAAGGAAATTGAATGTGTAGGGCTGAAAGCCTTGCTGTAAACTGCCGCACAACGTTTTTTAGAAAAACACAACTGTTTAGAATCACTGATGGGACTTCTGCCATTAGTATATTTCTCCTATTCTTAGCCATTCGATGAAAAAACAGAAGTAACGATTTTCACAGATTATAGACGAACTTCGAAAACTTGTAAATGTCATTTAGGAATATACAAAAATAAACATAGCAATGAGCAATGTTCAACTCTTTAAACACTAGTATTTAGTTGGTTACATGTAGGGGCAAACGAGGAGGAGAAAATCAAGAAGTACACGAAGAAGAATACATGTGACATTTCTTCATTTGTTTTTTGTTTTCAATCTCCCGCTACCAAGCCCTGAAAAGGACTTTGCAAGTAGCAGGCTGTTGTCCAGAGAATGGAATGCGTTGTCTTACAGTTTACAGCTTGACTGCGATATTTGCACTTTTGGTCAGACACATCTGAATTCAGCAGAGATTTTTGAGTGCCTGGTTAGCCATCCCTCTTCGATCCTTTCTCCTTAGCCTGCAGCCACTTATCCAGGATCACCACGTGATGTAGAAGGGTCTTGGCAGCTCTGACTGCTGTAGCTCATGCACTGCTCAACAGCTTGATCCTATGTGGCAACTGAAGGTGGATAATCTAGGTAGAGATGAAAAAGGTGGTGGACCGCACACTAGGGATCCAGGGCATCAAATTATTGATTGCTTACTAGTATTGATTATAAAATTGATATTGATGGCAGAAATGAGAATCCATTTTTCTCCATATGAAGCGCAGGACCCTCCAATGTAAATGACTTGATCCAGAAAGCTGTATTACGAGCTTAGTGTGCTCTTGCAATGGGGATTTCTGTAGCAATTCTTTTGATTTGATGAGGTTGCTAACCCCATACATTGAAGTGCAGATATCTACGCTTTCCTTCCCAGTAAAGTGCTTCTGTGTCTAAACAAATTGAGAGGAATTTTGAAAATGAAATAATTATAACACATGTATTTTGATGACTTTCTTTTTAACACAACTTGCAAAATAGCTCGTGAAATTCATGAAATATGTTTATAAAAAACTTCCTTAGGCAAAAGTCATCTTGTTGGAATTGTGGTGAGGAGAACCATGCAGTGAGCGAATGCAAGCTTCCCAGAAATCCAGCAAAGATTTCTGCAAATCGGAGAGAGTTTATGGCCCAGCAGCAGCAAAATCAAGGAAGCTTCGAGCCAAAGTTCACGTAATAATTTATATTAAAAAATGTATCAAATTGTGCATAATGATTTACCATTTCGGGGCCATCCATTTTTACTTTCTTTGTCACTCCTATCTGCTCTGCTGCCTTTTTCATTGCCTGATTCCAGTCTTGTCCTTAGTCTCTCATGGAGTATCTTTTGTTGTGACTCAGCAGTCTTAGGGGTCATCCTAGAGATTAATCACTGGCTATAAGCCTCCAATTATTGTTGCGATAGGTGGTCTTCTTTCATTCTGCAAGTATAGTAAAACGAGTTTGCAGGGGCTGGGTTTCAAGATTGTGACTTATAAGATAACATGCTTTAACCTTTAGCACTCCAATATATTTTGGGAAAAAAATGTCAGTCTTTTGTGACCTAATTCATTTTCTTAATTAGTCGCTATGGTAGTCGTCTTACAAAATTTGTAACTTTTATGTTTGTTTGTCAATAAATATGATTTTCTGGCGTGTAGATACACAATAGCATAATGAACATGTGGGTGTTATTGTTTTTGTTGTGTGTTTGTTAGTTTTTGAGATTCAAAAAGATGAAGTTTAAAATTTATGAAAATCTCGGGAAAAATTTGGACTCGACCACTAGGCCTAGTCGCTCCGATAGAAAACCATGGAAACCACAACGTATCGATACTGTGTTTACAATATCGCCACATCTGTTAGTTTCCAATTCAAACGTAGTTCTTTCATTTAAACAAACAAAATAAACAGATCTACACGATCAAAATCTTTCCCAACAATCTACTTCCCCTTTCGCAAAAGTCGGCTTGCTCCAACCGGCATATACAAAATTAAAACTGTTGAAAAGCCATTTGTAATCGAACATACGATACTTTAACCGGCAAAATATTGTGTATATATGGAGGACGTATTCAGCAGTAAAAAATGGCTGTCGGGAGTGACTCCGTTCAACAACAACAACAAAATTTTCCGCACACCGTTTTTGTTGGCCAGGAAGGGTGGTTTTCTTCTAATATTAGCGTACTAAAGGTTAAGTAGCAACTCAATTGACAGAGTGATTGCAAAATTCATACAAATGCCATCAGGATAACACATACTTTAAGAAGTAGCCTTTCCAATTATGTCTTTGTGGATAATATTTTTCCCTAATTTTCAACATTCACAAGTGTAATCAGATAGTGGCAAGTGATTTAATGAGCTCACTCACTACACATTTTGTGTTATGTTCCATCCTTAAATGTACACATTTCACACAAGTAGGTGGGTACTTTTCTTCTGGCCAAGTAAATATGCGTTCAAAACCTCAGGGGGGGGAATACATTTTATTCTGTACGGTACACGTTTTATTCTGTACGGTATACATTTGATTTGTATCTGCAAAATTAAAATCTAGTCTATACACTATGGGACAACTGCAAGTGCAAATGGCCATTATTCCTCTGGTCTATAAATCCTCTCACCGTACTCCAGCAATTGGATTATACACTGATAGTTTTTTAAAAATTTCTTTCGATGCAGTAAATATGTGATATTCTATCCTTATTATCAATGCTTATCGCTGAAATTGTGAAAAATGTTGTTAAGCTGCAGTTCAGTGAAAAACTTAGATCTCTTATCAAACCACATTTTAACATGCTACAGCTAAACGATAGTTACTCAATCTACAAATTAGAAATTTAAAAAAAAAGATTTTTTTGGGGGATGGAGACATTTTTAAACGCTGAATACGTCACGTCCATCTAAACAGGTTTTTTTGCTAGTAAAAGTATTGTATGTTAGATTACAAATGGATTTTGAATGATTTATCTTATTGCGCTGATTGGAGCAGGCCGATGTTTTTAGAAAGGTGAAGTAGGTTGTTGGGAAAGATCTTAATCGTTTATTGTAATAACTACGTTTGAATTAGAAACTAACAGTTGTGTCAATATTATAAACACAGTATTGATACGTTGCCTGTGGTTTCCATGGATTTCTATCAGAGCGACTAGGCCTAGCGGTCGAGTTTTTTGTTTTTCAATCAATTTTTACCTTCATCTTTTTGTATCTCAGGAACTTACAAACACACAACAAAAACAATGACACCAAGTTCTTTATTCAATTGTGTCTTTACACACAAGAAAATCATATTTATTGATCAACAAACAGAAAAGTTGCAAACTTTGAAAGCCAACTACCATAGCAAAATATAAAGTCGCAAAATTTTGTTGCAAAAAAAAATTTTTCCTGCCTGATGAAGATCTTAAAATGTTTAATTTTAAAACTGAAACTACAATTTTCACAGAGGTCCATCTCGTTACCACTTAGACCCAGAGTTGGCTTCTGAGTTTTTAAAGTTCAAGCCAGGAGTTGTAAGGTAATTAATTAATTTCAGAGATGTGTATGTTCAATTTCACACAAAAACGCCTATTAAATTCTAATACTTTGTGCATTACTTTTGTGTGTGTATAGGAACACTGTCTGCTTATAGAAATGGTAAGTAGAAGAAAAAAAATACCTTTGCTCTCTATACTTCAAGTGCAGCAACTAAGTCAATTTAATCCGTTATGAAAATGTTAGTGTACAATACATGCACAGTTGGTGACCTACTTTGGTAAGTTTTGACGAACTATTCAATTTGAGATCTATCACATTTGCTCTACCTTGAGCAGGCAGGACAGTCCTTGGATGATCCGGGGAGCTATGTTGGTGGGAATCACCAGGAGAGAGGCCGGACTGAATGTGCACAACCATTTGCCATGTTGGACATTTGAGTTCAAATCAAACTCAGGAAAATTTTTTTACAGAAACTGCAACAGATAATCAATAAATGGAGGTCATCTATGATGGCCACTTGTTCCAATGCAAACCTGACAAAAATTATTCAATTTGTG
The DNA here is from genome assembly GCA_036924085.1 of Ariolimax columbianus. Lineage (NCBI taxonomy): Eukaryota > Metazoa > Mollusca > Gastropoda > Stylommatophora > Arionidae > Ariolimax > Ariolimax columbianus. The sequence continues at coordinate 59,842,653 of JAVGWX010000015.1, read as the reverse complement.
ATAGATTGGCTAGAACACGTGTGTATTTGATGCTCATTGGATAGTGGCCGGTATTTTGACCGAGGGGTACATCCCCACCACCACCAAACCACAAAAACAAACAAACTGGCAGTGGGGACGGCGTGGACTAGTGGTTAAGTGACATGACTCACAACTCCAATCACAGCACCGGCCGTTACCTCGTGGAAGCAGACCCTTACATAAAATGCATGATGAAGTCAGATGCACTGGACCAACAGAAACAAAATAAAAACAATGCAACGCACACCACCTTGGGGAATAGAGAAATAAGGCAAATGCAAAAAAAAAACTGCCTTTGTAGTTAGAACACAGAAACTTCAAACAACTATGGGTGAGTCAGTCTCACTAGAAAAGATACAATGATAGAAGAGACACTTATCAATTAAAATATTAAATAAACCAGATTTCACACTCATGGTGAGTTGTTTTTTTTTTATCAGAAGAGGTATTGTGTCTAGATCATTCTTTTTAACCCAGAGACTATACACTCATCTGGCTTTTGGCCTATATGGATGTACAATACCACGTTGAGAGTCTTTTACCCAGAGCAGCTATACAACATGAGTACAGCACATATTTGATTGTAGTCTAAGTTCATTACGACTCAAAAATCTGAATTTTCTGCAGAATCCCTGTTTTTCATAATTGTTCATATTTTGTCTGGCAGATTGCATCTAATGGTATGGTTTTTCATATTCTTCACTTACGATCAGTTGTTAGGTTCAGTCGCATAATTATATTAAATATTCCGCAAGTCATTTGTATCCTATATTTAGTACATTGATTTTGCCTTTCTCAGCGAAGCTCTTCGGCAAGCCTTGGGATTAACACAAGATCAGCTGCCACAACACATATATAAAATGCGTTTGTTTGGCTATCCACCTGGTTGGCTCGCAGGGGCCAGACAAGTTCAGTCAGGAGTTAACATTTTTGATAAAAATGGAAGAGGTAAGCGTAACACTTGTCTTGTATGCTCATGTTGATAGAGTATGACAGCTTGTCTGCTTTATCATGATTTAAGGTGAAGGTGGCTTTTTGCATATCTCCTCTATGTTCTTAGTCATCCTCTTCTACCCTGACAGTGTAGAGGTTCTATTGTGTATACTTACAATCGGGTGGACAGACAAACAGATGATTGTCATGTTGTCTTTGCATTTGAGACCCACAACACCTGAAACATTTTGAAATTTGAGTATCTGGATGGCAGGTTTAAATAAGCTGAAAGCCATTGAGGAATTGATCAGACAAAGTGAGAAAAATGGACCTATCACGGCACGGCAAAGTAGTGGGATTCAGTTTCACTTGCCAGTAACCCCAGCTATAAATGGGTACCTGGCTTACTTTTAGGGAAGGAAAAGCAGCAAGGAAGGTAACTGGTCGGTCAATCACATGAACAAACTGTATGGCCCTGAACATTGCAGTCTTTGACACTTCATCCTCAGCAGTGTCTGCTATGGGACCATCTTTAACTGTAATAACTTGGAAAAGCAAAACTGTTAAAGACACTGCACCAAAGATATAAGTAAGAGCAAGAATTGCAAAAAGATGTTTAGAGAGAAATAGAGAATACGTACTGCAACAAGTACCAAGATCTCCCTACATGAAAGTACTGTGGAACCGTGGGGTTTAGAGACATGGACTATAAACAGAGAGAAGAGAATGTGTGGAGGCTTTATAGATGTGATGTTATCAAAGGATGGAAAAGGTCGGCTAGACAGAAATTCAAATAAAATGTTTACTTGCAGATTTAAAAAAAAGGACAAGAGAGACAGAACAGCCAAAGAATACCTTCATTACATATGTTTTGGCAGGGCAAGAGCTGCAGTGGTCAGCGACCAATAGCTGACTGCTACCGTCAGAGCCAGCGAACCAGAACTGCCAAGACCCTTCTACACCTCCACGAGTGATTCTGGATAACAGGCTGCAGCAGGGCAGACTGGCTAAGGAGAAGGGATCGAAGAGGGAATGCTAACCAGGTACTCAAAAAAATGCTTGCTGAAGTCGGATGTGGTGGACCGAAAGGTGCAAATATCGCAGTCAAGCTATAAACTATGACAGAACGCATTCCGTTCTCTGGACTACATTCTGCTACTTAAGCCCTTTCAGGGTTTGGTAGTGGGAGATTGAGAACGAACGAAGCCGAGCCATTACACGTTTGATAAAAATGGGGCAGTAAAATCCTGTGCTGAACTCAGAACCCGGGACTGAAAAACCAAGATGTCTAATTAAATCACAGTTGGTTAAATGATAAAAATAACTGACAAATCTTGGAAGACTGTTATATGCTTAGCCAATTGCTAATGCTGTTTGGAAGCCTTGAAGAGCTCTCCACTACAGCAACCTATATCTAGAGAAATGAATTTCACGTGTAGGCCTTAACAAGAAAAAGCATGGCGAACGAGAATAAGAAGAAGACTGACACATCTTCAAAATGGTGAGCTACTTGAGATAAAGATGAGACAATTTAAGATTACAGAAGTTCTGGTGTTCATAGAAGGTGATGGCAAATAATTGAAGTAAATGTGGTTTTTAAGGCACTAATGTCTGCATGTGCGGACAATTAAAACTATTCCCAGTCCACCTAAACGGACACGCGATAAGAAAATTTGCCGATCGTCATAAAAAAATTATTCTAGAGCATTGCCGTGTGTTAACACCGGTTGAAATATGGCCATTTTGCATCTAAATATAGGGATGCTGTCATTGCACATGTAAACAACAAAGATGGAAAATAGTTAGTTTGAAAACGATGTGTTTACTTTTTCGGGACGACTTGTGGATTATTCCATTATTGCGGGTGATAAAGGTAAGTTGTTGCGACATATTTTTTGGAGCTCGATCTGTTTAATTTATAAGGGAAAATAGCAGATTTGACGATCTTGTAAGAAACACTATCTGTGTTCTGACACACACACATTAAAAACAATAACACCAAGTAGTTCTTTATTCATTTATGTCTCTACACACAAACAAATCATATTTATACAACAACAAACAAACAAAAATACAGATTTTCAAAGTGAACAACCTAGAAAAACGTGACGTGCTGAAAAATAATTCAGTGGCTGTGGGAACTTCCGTACTTTTATAATTCAGGGCCCTAAAGGTTAACCTTTAGCATGCTACATCTTTTTTTACCAAAAATTTGCATCTCGCTATTGGTAGTCAACTTTCAAAAATTTTAACTTTTCTGTCAATAAATATGATTTTCTTGTGTGTAGAGACACAATTGAATAAAGAACTTGTGGGTGTTATTGTTTTTTTGTGTGTGTTTGTTAGTTTTTGAGTTACAAAAAGATAAAGTTGAAAATTTATGAAAATCTCAGAAAAATTTGGACTTGACCGCTAGGCCTAGTCACTCTGATAGAAAACCATGGAAACCACAACAACGTATCGATACTGTGTTTACAATATCGACACAACTGTTAGTTTCCAATTCAAACGTAGTTCTTTCATCTAAACAAACAAAATAAACAGATCTACTCTATAAAGATCTTTCCCAACAACCTACTTCAACTTTCGCAAAAAGTCGGCTTGCTCCAAACGGCGCATACAAAATTAAAACTGTTCAAAAGCCATTTGTAATCTAACTTACGATACTGTAACCGGCAAAATATTGTGTACATATGGATGACATATCCAGCATTAAAAAAATGGCTGTCGGGAGTGTCTCCGTAAAAATAAAAAATTTTTTTCCCGAACACCGTTTATTGTGAATGGAGCGTAAATCTAGACATTCTTGACCAGTGCGCGCTGAAGGTTAATAATGTGCATATATGGCTCCTTTATAGTGTTTTATGTGATCCCATGCAAGAGAGTTAATTAATCTCATGGAACTCTGTTCAGAACGAAAAAAGTTATGGTTCTTGGACCTTGCAGGGGCAAGATGAAATGAGTCACGGAACACTTATGGAACAGAAAAAGTGGGGAGGTTAAAGAACGCCTGGTCAAGAATGTTGAAAGTGTTGACCAAGGATGCTGGAATATCATGGGTGGTGCTGAGGAAGATGATCTGAAATTAGAATCAGCATAAAGCATAGACTGTAACCTATCTTCCAAAGGGGAAACAGAAGTATTGAGTTGAGTAAGTCAAGTAAATAATTAAATGCAGCATGTATTTTCGTCTTTGCTCTTTTTTTCAGTAACATTAATAACAGGGGAGTGCCTTGAAGATGGTGAGCTGGCAGAGGAAGAGGGAGCTGAAAAAAAAGCAGGTTAGAACTTCAGAATCTTTCATTGTTTCGTAATTAATGTGCAACTTATCCTCCTTCAGTTTTTATTTCTCGTGCTAGACTGTATTATTATATGTGATGAAATTATCCTAACATGTGGGTCCAGTTTAATTTCGCTCCTTGTGAAGCATAGAGACATCACTAGGTGGCTCCTTTAAGGAAACCTTGAACCCAAAATGCTTTGCTTGTTCTTGTCTTGCAGTGGTGGTTTATGTAGCAATCTCATTTACATGATGGGGTTGCCTGTCTCATTACAAACTTTTGTTAGTTGTCTTTTACATAATGCAAGTAGGTAGGACAGCTGTCCAATTCTTTCATGCACAAAAAGGAGTCCCAAGATCTATACTGAGAGTGTGTAGCTTGATGTCTTTAACAATCAAATTTGCATTTATCAACACTCATAATTTTATGTTTGCTACACTGTATTGTGAGATCCTCAGCATCCGATCATGTCGCCAGTATTCATTCTAAAGAGGACGCATTTCCCATTTACATAGGGACCAGTCTTGTTCAGTTCAGCAAAGGTGGCGCTGTACCAGCTGCGGGTCTACATTGCTCTGGCGTTTTAGTTCATTATGTGTGCCGCTAGGCCACAGATTTACCTGAAATTTACACTAGTCGACGACTTACACATGTGGTTCTTGGAAACGTGTCATTTTCCATTTGAACTAATTCGTTAATTTGTGTTTTCTTCCCTCCGATTATCCTGGAATGGACATTGGCTATATGAATTAGCACTACGCTTAAACCTGTGTCGTATTTTCACGGTCTAGTGCACACGGCTGTACTTCATGGGATTGGCATCTTTCGCCATAGCTTCAGTGTTGGTTTTGGTGTGACTGAAATTTAGACACGACTATAATGGACTAGAACACAGCCCGGGGGAGATGCCCAACACATCACTCACGCTGAGTCATGTCCATACGACCTCTTTCGGTTATGGGAAAGGTAAGACACACAGCGATAGATGCCATCACCCCTGTTTACGGGAAAGTCTTCGGGAGTAAACCCTAAGAAAAAATGTGTTATCTCCAGTCGTCTCGATAAATATCTTGCCACTGGCCAAAGGTAGCTCAGGACGAGAGAGTGAGGTTGACAAAAGGTGTAATTTCTTTCTCACTTAATCCAAATCACAGCGGAAGTCACCCATTTCAGCGGACAGCAAGGGAAAAGACTTTCTACACGACTGTGAACAAAGAGAGTGGTCTTCATCACATGTGATGGATGAACATCTAAGACAAATTTATGCCGAATATAAAAGGGTAAAATAAGAATATTGGAACAGAAATGACATTGGAACAATATGGGTGAGTGGACAAAAATACATTTCTGACAATGTTATAGAGACAGAGGAGAATTAATGAACTACAAATCACCTCAAAGAGATCAAACATGAAGATGATATTTATCTCTGAGGTAAAAATTGAATAATTTTGATGATTTCGATAAAAGTATATTCTGTGTAAATAAAATCACACGTGATAAATCTGAGGTATTTTTCAGAGTATGATGTAAATAAAATAATTGAGTATCATGGCTTCACTGTACCTGTTCCTCTTGGATTTACTGATGTAAGTAATTGATTTCTTATCCTATTTGTAGTTGCCAGTTTGAATTTGAATTTCTTATCTTGCATGTGACCTTTCATACGTGTATTGCCTAGTAAGGGGAAAATGCAGTTTCTAATGCCAACATATTAAGAACACATTTTTAAAGATGTATTTTATAGAGCATATGCTCAAGAATCATTCATTATATATTTTTTATATTTTAGCAAATGATATTCCAAACACACACTTGATTTAGTTTTGTGCCAGTTTTTGCAATAATTATCTTCTCTTTGCCACTGCTCTTCAATCCTAGCAGATATAGAGGACCCCTTTTTAAAAGACTACTATTGGATAGGAATTTCATTACAATTTTTGAATTTGTGCTCAGACATAGAATAAGAGCCTTTGATTTTCAACTGCCAAGGGTTATTTACATTCAATGGAAATCAAGGACTCCAGCTGCCTAGTGGTTGGAGACTTCAACAGCCACTCGGAGAGATGGGGATATTCGGAACACAGACAACAGACGTGATGAAGTGGAAGACTGGGAGATAGACACAAATCTCTATCTTATCAATAGGCCGGAGGACAGCCCTAGCTTCTATTCTAGAACATGGCATACCACCTCCACTCCAGACTTGGCCTTTTCCACAGGGGATATTAACCACAAAATAGACCGCCAGGTGCTCAACCAATTGGCAGGTAGCGACCACAGGCCAATTAGGCTCAAAATTTATATGGAAGTAGGCCCACAGGAAATAAAACCGCTTCCATGTTGGAACTATAAACGAGCCGACTGGGACAGATTTGCAATGCTGACAGATGGACTGTGTGAAACCATCAACACACGAAATAACAATATGAAACCTATGGTGGAAAGCCTAAGCAAAGCAATAATGCAAGCAGCCACCGAAATCATCCCAAGAGGGGCAAGGAAAAACTAAAAGCCATATTGGAATGATGAACTGCAGAAAGCGGAGGATGAAGTCTCAAATGCTAGGAACATGGCAGAGAGAGAGCAATCTATGGAGGCAAATATTGCCCTCAAGGCCATCACAGCGAAATACAAAAGAACACTAAACCAAATAACAAGAGACAGCTGGAAAAACAAAACAGAAAGCCTCAATTTAGATAAAGAAGGGAACAAACTATGGAATTTAGTCAGAGCCATATGACGAAACACCATCAAATAAACAAATTACCATCAAGCAGGGAGACAACATGCTTACTGGAAAAAAAGCAGCAAATGCCTTTATAGAACATTATGCCATAGCAAACCACATTGATGTCCCTACAGACAGGCATACAGACATTAGTGAAGAACAAAAGAGCCACGACAACATCAAGATGGCACCAGAGGAGCACATGATGGCAAAACTAACAATGAATGAAATGGAAGAGGCCATGAAAACTTTAAAGAAAAAGAAATCGCCCGGAAAAGATGGGGTAACAAACGAAATACTGATGGGGTTGGGCCAAACAGCAAAGAGGAAGTTACTATCAGTCCTGAACCAAAGCTGGAAAAGGGGAATTGTACCACAGGCATGAAAAAAGGCTGTACTTATACCAGTACCAAAGAAAGAAAAAGATAGAGCAGATCCAAATGGATACAAGCCTATGAGTCTACTGAGCTGTGTAGGTAAACTGATGGAGCGTATGATAAACACCAGACTGATGTGGCACCTGGAAGAAAAACACATACTAATTCCACAGCAAGCAGGATTTAGACAACACAGATCCACTGAGGACCAGATCACTCTCATAGTACAGGAAATAGAGGATGCTTACCAAAAGAAAAAACATACAGTAGCGGTTTGGGTGGAACTAGAGAAGGCATTTGACAAGGTGTGGAAAGAGGGACTTAAAGTCAAGCTACGAAGAAGTGAAGTATGCGGGAAAATGTACAGATGGATCAGCCACTTCCTCGAAAACAGAACAGCCAGAGTTCAAGTACAAAGGCAGATGAGCAAAAAGGTGACACTTGAGCAAGGAGTACCCCACGTGGAGGTACTGTCACCGACTCTTTTCCTGGTGTATATAAACAATATCACAGAGAATATACCAAGCAGAATCCACAGCTCCATGTTTGCAGATGATCTGGCTATGTGGACCTCTGAAAAAAATCTCACTGTAGCAAGCAATCGGATGCAGCAGGCCCTAACATCGCTGGAGGAGTGGGCGAACTCATGGCTGGTCAAAATAAACGAGGAAAAAACATGTACGACATTCTCGCTTTCAAATAAACCCCAGAACACCAAAATAAGTCTTAACAGCAAATACCTGCGGCCAAACGACAACCCAAACTACTTGGGAGTCACATTTGATCGGCGATGACATGGAAAAGTCAGATCAAGAGAAACGGAATGAGAGCCAGACAAAGAATGGCAATCATGAGGAAACTTGCTGGCGCAAGCTGAGGATCAGACGAAAGAATACTAAAGAAACTGTACACTGGAAGAGTGAGACCAGTTCTCAAGTATGGCATTGCGGCATGGACAATAGCAGCAAAGGTGAACTTTGATAAAATTAGCAAACTTCAAAACCAAGCCATGAGAGTTATAACAGGAGGCATGAAGTCAACGCCAATTGTAGAACTTGAAAAGATTACAAATCTGCAATCCATGACCGACAGAAGAGACTGCAGAGCCCAGCAGCAAGCAGAGAGAAGACAGACAGACCATCCAATGCATCAGAGACTAAACAATTTTGGAAATGGGAAACTAAAGCGGAGAAACTTTGCAGAAATAGCCAAAGCAAAGATGAGCGAAGACCCTATGAACACAGTAACAATACCAAAGCCCATCCCCACTGTACACAAACCTACCTGGAAGCAGCATATCATTCCGGAGGTGGTAGAAAATATACCAGGTATTGGAAACAAGAACAGCCAGACTGAAAAAGAAAGAAGAGACATAACCCTGAGGTACATAACGGAAAACTACCCAAGCATGGACTGGACCCATGCATACACCGACGGTTCTGTAACAAACACAACACAGAACGGAGGGGCAGGGGTATTCCTGAGCCTACCAAATGGTAGAAAAATAACACTGTCAGTGGCAACTGGAAAATTCTCAAGCAATTTCAGAGCTGAGGCAGGGACACTGAGGGTTGCGGTAGAAATAATGCTGACAGGCAAAAGCAATGAAAGCCAGATAGTCCTGTTTACAGATGCCCTGGCCGTAGTCACAGCACTAAAATGTCAGAAAAATACTGAACTTGATGATTTAAGAGCAGTATTCTGTCAATTATGCCAGCAGACCGCACCAAAAAGAGTAGTGGTACAGTGGGTTCCATCCCACTGTAACATCCAAGGCAACGAGGAGGCAGACAGACTGGCAAAAGAAGGTGCAAGACTACCACAACTAGATTCTAGTGTGACCTATGCTGAGTCCAAAAGGCTTATTAGGGCCAGATACATGGCCAAATGGGAAACAGAACATACTGGCTAAACAAAAAATTATGCCTATTACCAGTTTAACAGAAGAGAGCAGGTCGTGGTCTTCAGACTCCGCACAGGCCACAACAGACTTGAGGTACCACCTATTCAATAAACTGAGGATAGGTGGCACTGACGAATGCACTTGTGGTACCGGGAAAATGACCGCTGAACATCTGATGCAAAACTGCCCGACATACGAGGACCAGAGAAAGCACATGTGGCCATCACCAGTGGCAACACTAGACAAGCACTATGGCAGTGTCGACAGCCTCATGATGGCCGCTGCTTTTTTTGAAAAAATACAGGTTGACGTTTGACAGCTTACAAAGAAGAAGATTTACATTCAGTCTACACAGTTTTTCATCCATCTCCATTAAGACTAAGTGCCGATTCCACCTTCCTTGAGACCATGATGCTTGAAACTTGTGGGATTTTACACCGTTTCATGCGTTAGTTCATTCATTTCTTGATAAATATGTGCATTTTCTCTCAGCTATAGCGAGAGACACACACCCTTTTTTTTAAATAAAGGAGGAAAGACTAGAAATATTTTTCATTAGTTATATTTGATGTCTTATCTTGTCCCTTTTATCACCTCAGTCAGAGTATAGGGCAAATACTACAGTTGACCCTCTTTATGATATCTGTGGCGAAGCTCTTTATATGCTTTTGTAGAGGTGGTTTCTGTAGCAATTTGTTTGACACAATGAAGTTGTTAATCCCATGCACAACTCTTTTACAACATGCATGGGGTACAGTGGGCCTATTCTTTCCTCCCCAGTAAGGGTCTGGGAATTTGATGGATTGTGCACTAGTTTATTTTACCGTTGTCGACCACTGTATATTATATGGTGCACTCAATATTTCTGTTTGTTTTCCTTCACATTTAGGAGCATTCTGTCTTTAAGATGCCACCCATACAACAGCACCAGCTCAAGAAGACTTTGATGACACAGAATACAGATAAGGTAGAGCTTTCTAATGTTCTTGAATGCTAGCCATCCTTGTTTGCCAAGAAAGTACTTTTTATGGTAAAATTAGTGGTTCCTTGGTCAAACACTATTTCCACTGTTTCCTTACTTGCATTTCATAAGAAGTGACTAAAGAGTATTGTGCATGAAGTCGGCAAACCCACCATGTAAAACCATTTCCATAAAACCGCATTGCTAATGATGAACCAGGCTTTCCTAAAAGCTGATTAACAGAACCAGATGTAGTGTTGAACCTATGCTTCAACAAATGGAGAGATGAGGGAAGTAAAGATACATTGTGCTACATTTTACTCTTGCTGTCAGATACTATGTGTTGTGGGCTCTTGCTGTCAGATACTATGTGTTGTGGGTTCTTGCTGTCAGAGGCTATGTGTTGTGGGCTCTAGCTGGCAGAGGCTATGTGTTGTGGGCTCAAGCTGTCAGAGGCTATGTGTTGTGGGCTCTAGCTGTCAGAGGCTATGTGTTGTGGGCTCTAGCTGTCAGAGGCTATGTGTTGTGGGCTCTAGCTGTCAGAGGCTATGTGTTGTGGGCTCTAGCTGTCAGATACTATGTGTTGTGGGCTCTAGCTGTCAGAGGCAATGTGTTGTCGGCTCTAGCTGTCAGAGGCTATGTGTTGTGGGCTATTGCTATCAGAGGATATGTTTTGTGGGCTCTAGCTGTCAGATACTATGTGTTGTGGGCTATTGCTATCAGAGGCAATGTGTTATGGGCTCTTACTGTCAGAGGCTATGTGTTGTGAGCTCTTGGTGTCAGATCCTATATATTGTGCTTGCTTTGGGAGCATTTAATTAGAATAAGTAACTTGTACTCAGTTCCTCTCCTGACTATAATCATGTTTGACACAATGTCTCTTTTGGAAAGTATGATCATCTACAAGACATGTTGCCTCTAGATGTACAAGTTGACTGAGCTGTCATATGGACTGAATGTAATTAAAGCACTGTTCTCTTATACACTATATTTCTTGCCCGTTGAAACAATAGATCATTGTAGGCTCAATGTTTTTGTTATAGTGAACCCTCTGCATTTTTTATCAATTCATTTGCTCTGTTTTTTTCTACAAGACTGTCTCCAAGAAGAGGAAGAGAGAAAAGGAACCAGATGAGAATGACGAGACTAAGAAAGTTAAAACTGATGAGCCTGTCCAGGAGGATGGAGAAGGTAAGAATCTGCGTAATAATATTTTTAAAAAAATACTTTTCTAATTTTGTTGATTGGGAGATCTATGGTTACTAAACAACTTTCGCTGAATAATTAAACAAAATTCGTTTTGTAAGTATTAAATATCAATCCAGTTCGATTGGAAAGTTACGGTTCACATAAAAGATTGTTGATGATTCTCTGTAATTTTGATGGTACTTTAATTTTCATTGTTTATGTATATTCAGCTCGACATCGTTATAAGGCGGTGTTCGAGGTACAAAGCGTTACATGGCAATATTTTTCTTCATCTAACTCCTTCGTCCTCCTATCAAACCTGCATGCCTCACGTTTTTCTGTATGCGATAATTGCAGTACTATAGAATAACAATATACAAATTGTGTTTTGATCTATATTTACACATTGTACAATATAGTATTTGTGCAGAAAAGTTGAGACAATTTCCTAAAGGGTAAACTCACCACAGCAGTAATTTAACATGCAGTAAACATACAACAAACTATGAAGGCAAGGACTTTAAAAAAAATAACAATGGACACACTGAAAAATGATCCTTAGGATTAGAACCATCTTGATAAATAAAACAAAATAAACAGCAGCAGATATCACTACATCAACTAAATAAAAACACAAGGATTCTGACATAACTGGATCATTTCTCTCCATACCGAATTCAGTATAAATGTATAAGAGACACTGCATGAAGATCATCTCATCTGAAAAACTGGCCAAAGCAAAGTGCTATCCACAGTAGCGGCATACATATTGCAGCTACAAATAAGAAGTCAGGACTATCATACTTGGGAGTCAAACTTTTGTGCACAAAATGAAAGACAAGCAGACGCCTGAACTTAGTCGTGCATCTTGCAAGTGCCACCCTCAAATATGTGAGGGTAGAAGATGAACCACATCAATAGCTGTCTGCGAAATTGTCAGCCTAGAACTTATGAACCTATGGCGCCCTCGTGCAGTACTTGAGGCTGCAGAATGATATAGAATTATAAAACAAAAACAGACAGCTGATTGAAAATTGGAAGCCAACTAACAGATTTAAACCAAAAGTACCCATTATAAGTAGCAATAACCTTATTGGCAGAACAAAATCATCCCTCACAGATATGCAAACATCTAAAAGATGCAGTCCTTTATCATTGGGAACAAAATATGTGCACAAGTTAGACCCTTAACATGAACCACAACCTGCACCCATCCAAATGAGACAGTACAATATGTGCTGCTCACTTGCCCATGGCTTGCCACAGAAAGAGAATACGTTATTGCCTGGCACACCAACAATCATTAACACCTTATACAGCCCAACTCACCAGCTACAAATAAACTGCAAATTCCTGAACTTGGCATTGACTGCAAAAGAGTGAACAGCTCAGCAGACCAATTTATCAACAATAAAGTTTGCTGTGCACAACAACATCTGCCACGTTACAAGCAAAACATTGCTTTATAAGCAATTCATGTTGTAGTGGATCGATTTATGACTGGGTTGAGATGGCGCCACACTTTTACTTCATTCACACGCTGTTATCTTTCATGCAGGATTACTCAGCCTAAATAGTGAACCAAGTGGCACACATTTGATACCGTGTCCCTTGTCATTCTGATGCGTGGTGTTTGTATAAGTAGCAACATTGGTTAAAAATTGTCATTTTGTCTTGATGTACATATCAAGGTAGAACCCTGATATCATGTTCCACAACAAATGGCAACGTGGTTTGTTATATGGTCAACCAAGTGGCACACATTTGATACCGTGTCCCTTGTCATTCTGATGCGTGGTGTTTGTATAAGTAGCAACATTGGTTAAAAATTGTCATTTTGTCTTGATGTACATATCAAGGTAGAACCCTGATATCATGTTCCACAACAAATGGCAACGTGGTTTGTTATATGGTCAACCAAGTGGCACACATTTGATACCGTGTCCCTTGTCATTCTGATGCGTGGTGTTTGTATAAGTAGCAACATTGGTTAAAAATTGTCATTTTGTCTTGATGTACATATCAAGGTAGAACCCTGATATCATGTTCCACAACAAATGGCAACGTGGTTTGTTATATGGTCAACCAAGTGGCACACATTTGATACCGTGTCCCTTGTCATTCTGATGCGTGGTGTTTGTATAAGTAGCAACATTGGTTAAAAATTGTCATTTTGTCTTGATGTACATATCAAGGTAGAACCCTGATATCATGTTCCACAACAAATGGCAACGTGGTTTGTTATATGGTCAACAAAGAGCCCAACTGACACTGAAGATACAAGTTGAGGTGTGACCAGAACTCTCAGTCATGGGAGTACACGCCAAGCGGCTGCAGCATACACACTGAACACATTCTGGAACACAGTTTCAATTAGCTGGATGAACCAGGTGTGGATACCTGAGAGAGAATTGCCACAGTAAAATAGTGAGGGCCGAAGATGTAGCAGAGTGAAGGAGCTGACTGCAGTAAGTGACTCATAACTGGCTACTTGAATCAGGGTCAGTGAATCGGGACTGACCAAGACCATATTCCACCTCCAAGTGGCAGCCCTGGAAACAGGTTTCACTAGTGTAGTCTTGCTAAGGGAATAGTATCGCAGTGTGAAGGCAAACCTGGTACCCTAGAAAATCATCTGAAATTGGATTATCCATATCGAAAGGCGCAGATATTGCACACGTCATTTTCATAGAGCGCAAATCTGTCTGTGCCGAACAGGACAGTGTTGTCCGCGTAAACGAGATCAGTGAAGATTGACTGATCAAGCTATACCTTCCTGATGCGTGCTGAGTCGGTCAAGAAGGCAGAATAGGTCGGGGGAAAGAACACATCCTTGTCCTGACACTCAAAGTTGTGAGGAATCGGTCAGTGTCACCCAATTGAACTCTGGCGCCGGTGTCCTTGTGTAGCTCCTTGATCAGGTTCAACAGGGGGGCTGGGGTGCCTATTCCCTGGAGGGCTTTCCATAAAGCCAGCCGATCAACCGAGTCGAAGGCGGACTTCACGTCCATGTATCCAGCGTACAAAGGGTTGTAGAACAACCCTGGGTGAGGTCAGACTGTCCTGGGCAACATTTTGTGCTCAAGAAAGGCTTGAGTCTAGCCAGTAGCATGTGGGCAAACACCTTCCCCGGTACCGAGAGTAGTATTATAGGCCTGTAATTACTGCAGTCTTTGCTACTTCCCTTGCCTTTGTACAGGGAGACGACGATTTTATCGTGCCAGTCGGCCGGGATGTGTCCCGTCCTCCATACATGCAGGAATAAATGATGGAGGGTAGAGCTAATTGGGTCGATGGCATGTTTCAACAGCTCAGGTGGGATGTGATCCGGGCCTGCCGCTCGTCCATCTCTGAGTTTCCGAATAGCAGCAAGGACTTCAGCTGCAATGGGGGGGGGGGGGGGGGGGGGGGGGGGGGGGGTGTTCGATATTGGTTTCCGTATCTGTAGAATGATCCGGAGATTAAGCAGTCAGATCTGGGACATGCCGTTGCGGGTGGGTGGTTAAAAGCATAAGTGTAATGCTCCTTCTACCTGTTCGCTACCTCCTTGCATGGCTAGCACATGGAGCCATCCGACTTATTGATGAACTCTGGGCTTTTTTTCTTGTTCTGCTTGCCTCCAAGGCGGAGGAGCCTGAAAAGCGGGTCTGAGACCAGCTTTGACTTCGCCAGCAATTTAGTTGAGAAAGTGTTCCTTGTCTGCCCTGGCGCTGCGCGGAATTTGCCTTTTAGCTGGTGTTGTTCGGTGTGGTCATTGTGAAGCCTGGCTGAGTTCTTCTGAAGTATGATGTCAAACAAGGTATCGGAGAGCCATTGCTGACACTTTAGGGTCCTTGAGCGGGTGACTTTATGACTGCTCATGCTGCGTCTGGGTCATCTGGAAGGGGGCCCGTTACAGCCAGGTTTCCCCTGACATTGGTATATTTCTCTGCGACACTTGGGTTAGCCTTGAGAATCTGGATATTGTACCTTGGGGTCTGCACAGGCTTTGGAGGGGCATATGGGCTTGCATATCAGCAAGCGATGGCCAGTAGCACAGCGAAAGACACGACAGGAAATCACTCGATCGAGACGTCTCACAAGGATGTGGTCAAGTTCCTTACTAGTGCTTCGGTTGTTAGAGATTCATTTGTGGCGGTGGATGTCTGGGTGGCGGTACCATGAGCTGGTAATCTTCAGACTGAATGCTAAGAGAATTGTGAGACACTGGTCTTCTGCTGCGTCAGGGGTTCTTCAATAGCCGTCTTGACCCTGAACGAGAGAGTGAGGCTGACTCTGCGCAAATCTTCCTCAGAATCATTCTCTGGAACCAATAACTATAAAGCAAGTTAGGGAAATAACGACAAACGGGACAAGACAATGACCAATAGAGTTTTTATAATTTATTTGAATTTATGTATTTATTGTTATTATAATGATCATTATTTAATAAATTTAACGCATTGTAGTACGTTGGATATTAGAAAAAAAATTGGCAAGCCCAGAGAACAAAATTAGATTCAGAGGTCAGATAGAAGCAAAGTTTTAATGAAATTCAGATTCCTGGTTATGGGGAGAAAATATAATGATATAAACGCACATTTACATTTGTGTTTATCACTTTAAGTTATTGAATATTTGTTTTATTATGTTCTTGGCGCAGTTCAAGCTACAGTCAATGAAGATGAAGAAGCAAGTGACAATAAACTAGAGACAGAAAATGATTCCGTGGAAACTACAGAGGGCAGCATTGAAATGGCAGCAGAAACATCACCTGACGAAATTCCTGAAGTCAAGACAGCACCCATCTTGCCAAAATCATCATCAACAATATCACTTAGCAGGGACTTTGGTACCCCTGTTCTCGTAAGATTCCGTTATTTCATTTTTGTTGTTGGTATTGTTGAGACCTGAGTAAGTATTTTCTTGAATATAAAATAAAATGTAGAACACACATTTTGTCTGGCATTCACTGTTTGGTGTTTATCCTGGTTATATCAGAATTCTTGCCCACAGTTATACAAACTGCACTACCACATTTTGTCCCTTACAAAGTGCAATTGTGGAATCAGTTCAGAAGGGCGTCCACAATGTGGATCATATCTCACCAAGTCTCTTCCCCGCATGTTTGGAATTAGTCATTAGCCGATGCAACTGGGATACCTTTGACATCCATATTGATGGCGGACGCCTCAATCAACTTCGATTTTCCGGCGACTTAGTGTTCATGACAGAGTCCGCAGCAGAAGCCAACCAAATGATGCAGCTACTCCATGGTGAGATGCAGGAATATGGGACTAGAGATGAATGTCTTGAAGAGACCAAAGTGTTGCGCAATAGCTTCGCCAATTGTGATCCAGTTTTCCTTAGCAGGGTGCAGCTAGAGAATGTCAACGAGTACATCTATAATGTGCTCCTCCTTAATATGGAGAATAACCTGAACTGACAAGACAGTGCGCGCTGGGCAGCCTTCTTGTCCATTAGCACGGCCATCAAGAAGATATAGATTTTTAAGTTGTGTAAGGCGATGTAAATGCGTACAAAACATACCACTTCCATGTACTTTATTTCTCATATTCTCCATTCTATTCTCCAAGTGTTTCCTCCAACCTGTTTTGGGAGAGAGTTACATTTTATTGGTTTTCCCCTTTCCTGCTTGTTCTATTACTGGTACCACAATATACTAGAGATCAAATGGGCCATCCAACCCATGAAACACAATTGTCCTGAGCAAAAAATTATCACAAGCAAGACTAGTTGTTGACAAAACTATGTGCTATGTTTAAGTTATGTCTTAAATAGACTGATTTGATCATCTGCCAACTATCTCCCCCACACGTTGCACATATGTTTCTGTTGTAATCTGAACAGAACGACTAGGCCAGATTTCATCAGCAATATGTTAGCATCCTCGAGATAATTTTTCGTATCAGTTATGCACCGTTTTACATTACAAACACTTCTCACTGCAAACAGGAAACATTTCCTTATGAATATCCTTTGTAGAAAGTCCTTTTACCCTAAGAGAAAACAATATTAGAAAGATAGATAAGGAAAGGGACCTAGGGGTTATAATAGATCATACAGGAAAGGTGAGTGAGCAAGTTAAGGTAGCAGTGAAAAAGGCAAATGCAATGTTAGGTATGATAAAAAGAAATATTAAACATAGGAGCCAGGAAGTGATCGTCAAACTGTATATGTATAAAGCTTTAGTTGACCTAGATTGGAGTACTGTGTACAGGTGTGGAGTACTTATCATAGAGGGGATATAAATATGTTGGAAAGAATACAAAAAAAAGCGACAAAGATGATAGTGGGATTCCAGAATTACAGTTATGAGGAAAGACTCAGAAAAACCGGCCTACAGTGTCTCGAAGAGAGAAGAATTCATGGTGACTTAAAAGTTTATAAGATGATCAGAGGAATGGATAAATTAGACTATAACAAGTTTTTTAAAATACAGCTACCCACAAGAACAAGAGGGCATAACTACAAGCTGACTAAAGAGAGGTCCAGATTAGATATTAGGAAATATTTTTTTAGTCAGAGAGTGGTGTCTGCTTGGAATGCATTGCCAGGGGAGGTAGTGGAGGCAGGGACAGTTAATGCATTTAAGAATAAACTGGATGCGCATAGCTTTTAGAGCAAGGTGATGTAAATGTAACTAGTTGTATACAGACTCTGCAGGGTCTTCTAAACCAGTATAAAGACGTTAAGTTAAAAAAAATCCATAACAGTACGCTGTTCTTCAATTGTATACTCTGTGAGCATGGATGCAATCTTGTATCTGTGCTGCACACGCGCATGTAATACCTAGCATCTGCTACCCAGTGATCACAAGCTTGGTGTTGTTGCCAACTACATTTTTCAGCTATCCCATATCACATTGTGACCTACTTACTGACTTATCCTTGTCTTTCTTGTGGCATGTTCAAAATTAAAGGAGTTTTAACTCTTGTTACAATTATTTATTATACAGCTCGGCAGGAAGTATTGGAAATTAACCAATAAAACAAAAGTTGTTGCATTGTATTCTTCCATGGGCTTGTCCTCCACTCTTCAGATTGTTTCTTTTCACTGCTTGCTAACTTTTTTATTTGTGCTGCTCCTATTTATCTGTTCTATTGAAATATGTTTGTCCTGTACATATGTTGAGGTTATTTTGTTTATTTGTTGAATGGTCATTTTTCTATTAACATCTGATTTGTGTTTTCACTATTACATCAGGAACGTGAGAAATCAGGTCTGCCAGATTCTTCCAAATTTGGGCAAGGCATAGAGGACCACATACCATTTGAGAATCTTCCAAACTCAACAGGAATTTTTGATAAAATGAAGGACCTGATAGACACCATACGCAAAAAAGTAAAAAAATAGGCACAGTCAAGGGTGGGTTCCAGAAGTGAGTGACTGGATCTGGACACAATATACGTATTTTATTAACTGCAGTTGAAGTTGCCACATTTATTGAATGCATTTTCTGTGAAGAGTTCAGCAGCGGTTATTGCCCCTTTGACATATATACTTTAAAGCACACAGAAAAACAATAATTTAAATACATATAAATAAAGCGCAACTTTATTTTTTAAAAACACTTATATAAAAACATCTCAATTTCTTGTTTGTGTATATTTTTTATGTTCCAGAAACATTTTTTTAAGCAAATTGTTGTTATCAAATGTGAATCGTTGACAATATGTTTTGAAATTAGTGAATATTGCTGTATCTTGTAGGTATGCAGACTTACAGCAGTTATATTTTTAATAAAACTTTCCCACACCTAGCCTGCATTATTCTTTTAAAGACTTGGATTACTATCAAAGTTTTAACGTGGCGAATGTGACAAAGGTTTACAAGACTTCACAGTTCCCATTGTAATCCTGTAACATTCAGTTATTGGATACTAACTTTGTATGTTTGGTTCATTGACATTGCTCTAAGTAATTTGGTGAATGTAGTTTGATACTAGCTAGCACAATTTGTACAGAGCCACTTTGTCTTGGTTAGTAAACTACTTTGTGATAAATTACAAGACGAGTTGGGCCGCTCCTCTTCTACACTCGGGCCTAAATGTCTTGTTTTTCTTATGGCTTCTACAGGATGAAGTACCCAACCCTACTAAGTAGTCTTGTCTCACGACATGCCTGGCAGGTTACAGTGTTATTATTCTTTGCTACCCTTTCAGGCCCTAGTAACACAAAGGTGTAACAACTTAGAGCTGAATATGTAATGAAAGAAGAAATTGACTGTCAGCAGACTAAACCACTTTGTAGTAAAAAATATGCACTTGTATTTTTTCATGAAATATATTTGGATAGAATAGAAAATGCTTTTTACAAGGTGATGGGGATTTTCACAAATTGGCACAGCAGGTGCCACAAATAGAGCTGATTTAACATTTGGAACTGACATCACTTTCACCAGTTTGGTCATTATAGTAGAGGTATGTATAATGCAATAATTATCAAACTAGCTAAACGAGCAGCGTATGAGCTGCAGTGGTCAGCGACCCATAGCTGACTGCTAGCGCCAGGGCCAGCAAACCAGAGCTGCCAAGACCCTTCTACACCTCCACGCAGTGATCCTGGATAACAGGCTACAGCAGGCAGACTGGCTAAGGAGAGGGGATCGAAGAAGAAATGCTAAACCGGTACTCAAAAAATGCTTGCTGAAGTCAGATGTGTTGGATCGAAAAGTGCAAATATCAGTCAAGCTGTAAATTACGGCACAACACATTACGTTCTCTGAACTACATTATGCTATTTAAGCCCTTTCAGGGTTTGGTAGCGGGAGATTGAGAACGAACGAAGCCAAGCCAAACTGGCTGAACACATGTCACATAATGACTTAAGAAACCTGCTACTACCACAAAATTTGGCTGATCTATTATGCACTTTAACCTTTGTGAAGCAAGGTATTGCTTACATGATAAATGTTAGACCATAAATTACATTATCTGACATTTGGTGGGAGAAAATGTTTAGTTTCAAAACCACTCCACATAGTTTTGATTAGACATATAAACTTCAATGTTAGTTTTGATTAGACATATAAACTTCAATGTTAGTTTTGATTAGACATATAAACTTCAATGTTAGTTTTGATTAGACATAAACTTCAATGTTAGTTTTGATTAGACATATAAACTTCAATGTTATAAACACAACCCTCATACCTCGCTTAGTTTTGTTATAAACAATGCACCATTTATTTATAGTTGACTCAATTTAGTTAAGTGAAACATAAGTTGCTAAATATTCTCTTAACATTCAAGATTTTGTGTTTAAAAAGTATGTAAAGCCTGATAAAAGGGACACAATCCGAAGGTCTGTTTAAGCTTTGCAGAACCAGCTTTCAAAGATAAGAGAGGTTGTTACTTTTGATAGATTTGTGAGTGATAGTTGTAGAGTGGTTACTGGGGAGGAAAGAATAGGACCTGTGCACCAATTAAGCATGTTGTAAAGGGTGACTACAGTTGTTCATTGGCATGGCTATCCCACAAGGTCAGCTGATGTGGTTACCCCTTGCTTCTCCTATAAAAGACGTATCTCATAACTCCTTCTGTACATATTTAGCATACATTTCATAACTTGTTTCTTAAAATATTCTTCTAATGGGGGAAAATGAGCAAACTCTGGTAACACTGCAAAGAGAATTTATCAGAAAATCAATAAAGAGATAATTGATGGCCAGGCTACAGAATGTTGCCATCTGTTCAATGTCTATTGGTTGAGAGAGTGCCAGCTGTTGACAGTTATTGATTGGCTGCATCATTTTGTTCTTCATCTATTCATAATGTCATCGTTTGTTATTTCGCAGCTGTGTGTTATGACAGAGGACTGTCCAAACAATACATTGCTGTAGAATATTGATTAGCAACTATGATGTACACTTCTACATATGTCACTATCAAGTTAGCATTCATGTATGCGGAAATTCTTTCAGTAGAATAGAATGAATGGCGAAAATGTGAGAGAGATTAAATACTAGGTTAATTGAAATATTAAATTGTTCCGGGAACAGCATGCGCTAGTGGTTAAGCAACACAGCTCACAAACCCGCATGTGCTGAGTTCGCTCCTCAATCACAGCACCAGTCGTTGCCCCAAGGAAGCAAACCCTAAGAAAATGCAGGAGGAAGCAGACCCTTACATAAAATGCAAAATAAAAACAGTGCAACGCACACCGCCTTGGGAAATTGAGAAGAAATAAGCTGAACGTAAAAAAAATGTTTTTACCGTTTTGCTCAAAGTATATAAATGTGAATTGAGAGACAAGCTTGGTCTATGTTTTCTTGTTATCGCTCATTCATTTTTACATAGGCAGATGAGTTATAACTCCTTTAGCTTACAGCTTTGAATTTGTAGTTATTGGGCCAGTGAGTCTCCCTCAACATTGGCAGAAGTTAATATATAGGGCACACACCACCTATTCCCCAATTTGTCATGCCCTGATATATAATTTTTTTTCTAGTTACTGAAGCGCACACTTATCAGGTCTGTAATTTTAGAACAGATGGTACGCTGTAATAAATATTGATTTTCTCAATGACAGATTGTTTCTTGCTATCTGGATTTGAATGTTAGCTCTAGAAACATGGTCCCGAATAACACGCAGGAAATAAAGAGTGAATGAATAACTGACTTTCTAAAAGACGACTCTAAAAATGTACTTGCTGAAGCTTTGAGACTAAATCTGGCTGCTAGAGGAATGAAATGAATCATAGCACTACTAGCAGTGTCCCGATTATGTGATGCACTGATCGAAGACGTTCTGAGCAGTATGGAACAGAACTGTACCCCAACAAGCATTGTGTTGAATGCGACTAAAGAAAGTTGTGCATGAGACTAGCATTTTGTTTAACTGCTACAACAAGCAAGGATAAGATGAACTACCTTCAGTGGTGACCCTGTGCTCTTTATGAAATTACATCAGCAGAAAAAGATGTCTACATGTAATACAGGTGATTTAAAAAAGAAAAGCAACTGATATTTATAAAATAATGAGATATATACAGCTTTCCCATCACCTGTTGCTGCTCACTATACATACACAAATTACAAAACAGAAGTGTCCCATAGCCATATAAAAAGAAGAGAATAGCAGCTATAAATATCTAAGGATGTCATTTAAGTGGGTTTTTTTTTAAACCTGAAGAAAATGTGTGAAAGATTTGAATAATTGACTTACATGACAAGAAATTTGTTACCAAAAAAAAAAAAAAGAGAGAGAGAGAAGTACATCCAAAACCAAAATTTAAGTGCAAAGGTAATTTTTGTAAATAAAACAAAAGTTCAGCTGCTTATAACACAAGAAAACTTTTATTCTGTACCAAAATGTTAAAACAATGTCCACAGAAGGCATATTTTGAGAAATTCAATTCTTTTGTTATAACAGCAAAGAACTGTCACAAAATGCAGTTTCAAACAAATGAATTAGAAAGTTTTTGAAAATATTTTTTTCTTGCACTTAACCTAACTTGTTGCATAAAAATGGGAGTATGCCAAATCTGACCAACTGGCACTCATTGCTCATCTCCAGTTGAAGTAGCTGTACATCAATCTTTACAACCAGAGAGAAAACCCAACACTCTAGTTTACTGACGGTCCAGATGGTGGAGCCCCGGGACCCTCCTGAGGAAGACGAAGGCCATCATCATCAAGATAGAATACAAACATTTGGATATACGAGACGTGTTCAAATGAAACCGGACCAAACTGCAACAAGTGAACATACGTACAATGCGCATGATGACGTCACTTCTGGTGTGAACAGCATACACCAACCATCAAGTTTGCAAAATTTCATTATCCTCAAACTCATAGCTTCTTCGGCAGACCGTTGAAAACATGGCAGGTGTGATATGGAATCCGTGCAGGGTTGATCAGCGAGAGATGATTCGGTTTTTAACAGCTGAAGG
Source organism: Ariolimax columbianus (assembly GCA_036924085.1). Taxonomy (NCBI): domain Eukaryota; kingdom Metazoa; phylum Mollusca; class Gastropoda; order Stylommatophora; family Arionidae; genus Ariolimax; species Ariolimax columbianus. The sequence goes on along the minus strand of JAVGWX010000015.1, from coordinate 59,819,360 downwards.
ATGTTGACCAGTTGACATTCATCACAGAATGCAGGCAGTGTATGGTGACAAAAGTGTGTCGCAGGCAACAGCGGAAGATCTGGACATTGATGTTTAAAGAAGGACGTGAGTTAACGCAACAATATTCACCTGACATGGTCTCGGAAGATCTTTTGTTAACTCACGTTTTCTTTAAACATCGTTGTCCAGTTCTTCACTGTTGACTTCGACACACTTTTGTCACTATACAATGTCTGCATTCTGCAATGAATGTCAACTGGTTGGCATCCTTCAGCTGTTAGAAGCCGAATCGCTGATCAACCTTGGACGGATTCCATATCAACAATCTACTGAGGAAAATGAAGTTTTGCAAACTTGATGGTTGGTATGTGCTGTTTACACCAGAAGTGACATGTGCATCGTACGTATGTTCACTTGGTGCAGTTAGGTCCGGTTTTATTTGAACACGCCTCGTATGTTAAGGTGTAATTGGTTAATAGATAATTTCTCTTTTACTATCATAATCAATTTTTAATGTATAGTTTAATGCCCACGTAAAGCTTTTATACGCAACAGGTTAATCACCTGTTTGTCTGCTTATTCGCTTGCAAGTATAAACAATACCTCTACACCCTTACATGGGGGTAGAAGAGGAGTGACTAAGTAAAGTTGTTATTATCTATCACTTATTACACACTTGGACATACACAACATAAAAAACATAAAGTTTGAGACCCATGTCCTAGTGGTTAGTGACTAGATCTGAACCGCCAACTGAAATTATCTGACCCACAATTCCAAAATTAATATTATATCCACTGAATGTCCTAAACAATTGTACATAAGCATTTAAAAAAAAAAAAAGCTAATTTCAGGTCTGATATAGCAACGCATGATTGGCAGGTTATATTATATATAGTATTGGTAATAAATTCAGGACACGTGTTGTGTTGTATTACCACCTTAGTTTATAATCTACAGATGAATGTGACCTTTGTCCAGATGAAAGATTGATGACCTCTGTCCTAGTGCATGCTTAACCCTTTCTAGTCCTACCAGCAAGAAAGAGTTAAACTGCTGGCTGGACTGGAAAGGGTTAAAGGACATGTAATGAGAGCTGGCAACAAAGAAAGAATTGAATCATACAGAAATGTTATAAAAGTATACTCTCATGTATTCCAAGCTAGAGACAAACTAAGAGTTTGGCTTAGCTTGGGTTGGTTTGTTCTCAATCTCCCGCTACCAAACCCTGACACTGGCCTAAGTAGCAGAATGTAGTGCAGAGAACGGAATGCGTTGTGTCGTAGTTTACAGCTTGACTGCGATATTTGCACCTTTCGGTCCAACACTTCCGACTTCAGCAAGCATTTTTTGAGTACCGAGTTAGCATTCCCTCTTCAATCCCTTCTTCTAAGCCAGTCTGTTATCCAGGATCACTGTGTGGAGGTGTAGAAGGGTCTTGCAGCTTTGGTTCGCTGGCCCTGATGTTAACAGTCAACTGTGGGTCACTGACCACTGCAGCTCATGCGCTCAAACTAAGAGTTTGAACAAAAGGTACGTGGGAACATTCAGAAGAAAATTTCAAGGAGACAAATTAGAATTTATGGAATTTTTACAATTATCTTACTAAGGTTTAGAAACAGAATTAATGTAAAAAAAAAAACCGGCACGGAATCAAATTAAATTCACGATAAGGGCTGTAGGTGCAGCACAGTGAATAAGCTGACAGCAGCCAGTGATATAGCTGGCTGCTTGCATCAGGGTCAGCAAAGCACAGCTGAACAAGACCTTATTCTGCCTTCAAGCAGCGGCCCTGGAAACAGGCTGCACTAGTGTAGTCTGACTAAGAGAATAGGGAGGGCAAACTTTTTTGCCAGATGATACAGATGTGTGTGGTCGAAAGGCACAGATACAGCAGCCTCTCTGTAAACTACAACACAATTATCACAACATCCTTTTCAGGACGAATATATATATAATATCTGTGCCTGTCGACCCGACACATCTGATTTCAGCTGCGTTTTTATTTAGTGTCAGGCTAGCCTTCCCACTGTGATCCCTATCCCTTGGCCAGATTACACTAGTGACTGGTGCATCCTGTTTCCAGCAACATGGAGGTGGAATAGGGTCTTGGTCAGCTATGGCTCACTGGCCCTGATGCTATGAGTCGCTGGCTGCTGTCCGCTCATTTCACTACTGTATCTTGACCCCAGGTTCCCATTCTATGAGTGTCTTCTTTGTTTCTGTTGACTTGATAAAGGCAATTCTCTGTGAAGGAGTAACTTCCTCTTCATGTTCGGAATATATAATGGCTTCTCCTGTTCTTATTCCTTTATCTTTCCATCTTTCCTCTACAAGTTTGGTCTTCGTTATTTTGTTGTTGTTGTGAGTTAGTTTCTTAGGGAGGGCACAGAAATCGTCCTTAGGCACCTCATACAACATGAATGACAGGCTACAATGTCACTATTCAATAAGGAAATATGAGAATAGGGCCTTTTGAAGACCTCTTGGCAATGGTCAAAAGACGGAAACTCGCTTGGTACTGCCACATATCAAGATCAAACGGTCTTGGAAATACAATCTTGTATGGAAGGTGCAAGGCGGACGAAGAAGTCTTCCAAAAAAGAGATAGGGGGAAAACATAAAAGAATGGACCAATCTCCGACCAGGGGCACAGGCAGCGGTCGCTGACAGGGATGTCTTCATGCGCGCCCCAATGACATCACTGGTTATAGGATGACTTGACTTAATCTCCTTTCAGGCCCTAGGAACACATTAGTATCAGGTTTAATACATCAACATGTAATAAATGGAAACATTTACCCCAGATGAAGGGGCTGGTTTTTCATCTCCACGAAGACGCAGAGTCTTGGGCCTCAGCAGATATAACAGCGTTGCTACGACCACCCATCCCAACATCAAGATCATGTAGCCCTCCGTGCAGTTTGGGCTTGATGGATCATTTGGGGCTGTGAAAATCAAACAGGGATAAGAGAATGAATGTAATGAGAAACACTCTTAAAAGATTGTAGCTCACCAAAAGGTGCCAGATCCCAATACATTGAGAAGAATAAAAACAAATGGATGGTAAGACTTAATGAAACAGCCAGGAGAAAAATGGAAAATGAAACAGCCAGGAGAGAAATGAAAAGACAGTTGCTTGTAAGTAGCTTAACAACATGCCAAAGTGATGAAACATTGGTACTGGTTACAATAATAAATACATTTTAAATAGAAAATAAAAACAGTACTGCTCCTGGTGTATAAGAATTAGTAGATCACAAACTGATAAGCAATGGCTATTAAATGTAATTTGTAGTTTCCAAAAATGTCATTAAGTGGCAGCAACATCCAGCGATGTGACTGATGTAATCAGACCAGCTTGCTATTATGTAGTTGATTAATAAGAATATGTTTGTCACAACTGTGCATACATTTTCTCTAGGATGTTTACAAATTTCAGCCGCCCTGGTTGTCCTGTTGCTATCATCCCTACTGCCTACAAGCAGGAAATGAAGCTGGGAGATGACATCACTCAGGATGTCAGCTCCTGCATCTTCCTGGGACATGACATAAATGCAACCCACAATACTGATTGCAAAATCTCTAGGCAGAGAACAACAACTTAGTATAGCTTCAATTGCATAAAGTTTATACTCCAACAGATGAGAGACATTACAGCAAGATCGCACACCTTTAATTTTGTGGTCATTCCAGTCATAATTTATGACTGAAGTGTGGCAATTGCGCAAAGCTGATGCTGAAAAGCTCAGATACTCAACGATTTGTGGAACACTGTGTACTAAATATATAAATATGGGATACGATCCGAAATGAGAAAATTCTATATATTTTGGTATGTCATAGAAACAACATGATCACGCAAATACTGCTGGGTTGGTCATGTTTGACAACGGATGGACACAGCGAACAGTGTTTTGGTATCTGTATGGTTATACGAGTCTGCAGGGCCGCAAACCTATGCAATGGAGGAATGATTTAACAAAAGATCTTGGTCAGCAAAGCAAAGGTATGCATACAAAATGTTGTTGGCTTCTTTGCATTTGGTATATGTGCCAGATTGGAGTGAAGGATAATGTGGTAATATGATGCTATCATTGTATGTGCTTTTAAACAGATGCCCAACAAAATAATCTTTAAAAATGATGCATGGTGAATAAAAATTAAAGATGAAGAGAAAATCTTTCCAGAAAAAAACAATATCATCATAGGCATCTCAGTCTCTATAGACCATGTGCGTGGCACCCTGTAAGTTTTGTCCAGCTCCATCTCAGTCTCTATAGACCATGTGCGTGGCACCCTGTAAGTTTTGTCCAGCTCCGTCTCAGTCTCTATAGACCATGTGCGTGGCACCCTGTAAGTTTTGTCCAGCTCCGTCTCAGTCTCTATAGACCATGTGCGTGGCACCCTGTAAGTTTTGTCCAGCTCCGTCTCAGTCTCTATAGACCATGTGCGTGGCACCCTGTAAGTTTTGTCCAGCTCCGTCTCAGTCTCTATAGACCATGTGCGTGGCACCCTGTAAGTTTTGTCCAGCTCCGTCTCAGTCTCTATAGACCATGTGCGTGGCACCCTGTAAGTTTTGTCCAGCTCCGTCTCAGTCTCTATAGACCATGTGCGTGGCACCCTGTAAGTTTTGTCCAGCTCCGTCTCAGTCTCTATAGACCATGTGCGTGGCACCCTGTAAATTTTGTCCAGCTCCGTCTCAGTCTCTATAGACCATGTGCGTGGCACCCTGTAAGTTTTGTCCAGCTCTGTCTCAGTCTCTATAGACCATGTGCGTGGCACCCTGTAAATTTTGTCCAGCTCTGTCTCAGTCTCTATAGACCATGTGCGTGGCACCCTGTAAATTTTGTCCAGCTCTGTCTCAGTCTCTATAGACCATGTGCGTGGCACCCTGTAAATTTTGTCCAGCTCTGTCTCAGTCTCTATAGACCATGTGCGTGGCACCCTGTAAATTTTGTCCAGCTCTGTCTCAGTGTCCATAGACCATGTGCGTGGCACCCTGTAAATTTTGTCCAGCTCCGTCTCAGTCTCTATAGACCATGTGCGTGGCACCCTGTAAATTTTGTCCAGCTCTGTCTCAGTGTCCATAGACCATGCATGTGGCGTCCTGTAAGTTTTGTCCAGCTCCGTCTCAGTCTCTATAGACCATGCACGTGGCATCTTGTAGATTTTGTTCAACACTGTCACCTGTATTTCGACACTGTCTGCTATGGCTGTAAAGGCTGATCCGCTAGTGACAGTACTTGCCACATATCGTACAACCATACTGAGGAGGCTGGCTTGCCTGGCTGTTCCTTGATATCTTCAGTCTTTCTCTTTTCTCTGCAGCCAGAAGAAGACTACTAGCGTCAACAGTCACTATGCCCCCTCCGACTGACTGTCTCCAGATAGCTCAATCCTGAGCAATTTCTTCCCAGCCCTCGGATGGGATGTTGCATGACATCATGTCCCTCTTGCATACGTCCCTGAATCGCAACCTGGGACGGCCGATTCTTCTAACTCCAATAGCTAGCTGTCCGTAAAGGATATGGCTTGGCTTTGATCGTTCTCAATCTTCCGCTACAAAACCCTGAAAGGGCTTTAGTAGCAGAATGTAGTTCAGAGAACGGAATGCGTTGTGTCGTAGTTTACAGCGTCGTAGTTTACAGCTTAACTGCGATATTTGCACCTTTTGATCCAACTTCAGCAAGCATTTTTTGAGTACCGGGTTAGCATTCCCTCTTCGATCCCTTCTCCTTAGCCAATCTGCCCTGCTGCAGCCTCTTATCCAGGATCACTGCGTAGAGGTGTAAAAGGGTCTTGGTAGCTCTGGTTCGCTGGCCTGACGCTAGCAGTCAGCTATAGGTCGCTGACCGCTGCAGCTCATGCGCTGCTCAGCGTCTTGATCCCCGTAAAGGATATCATTTGGCAGCCTCTCGTCTTCCATGCGATAAACAGAAAAAACAATATAGTCTGACTATATTAAAGGGACAGACCTGATTTACATGTCTAGCAATGTTACTGGAATGAAACCATTTGTTATGAACCACCAGTGGAGATTACACAAAGATGATGACGAAAAGAATCTGAAAAAAAAAGCAAAGAACTGTTTTCTTACATGGTGCAAATAGAGAAATATGTTGACATTTATGGAATTAATTATATTTCCATTTGGGATCAAGATGCTGAGCAGCACATGAGCTGCAGTGGTCAGTGACCCATAGCTGACTGCTAGCGTCAGGGCCAGCGAACCATAGCTGCCAAGACCCTTCTACACCTCCACGCGGTGATCCTGGATAACAGGCTGCAGCAGGGCAGACTGGCTAAGGAGAAGGGATCAAAGAGGGAATGCTAACTCGGTACTCAAAAAATGCTTGCCGAAGTCGGATGTGTTGGGCCGAAAGGTGCAAATATCGCAGCCAAGCTGTAAACTACGACACAACGCATTCCGTTCTCTGGACTTCATTCTGCTACTTAAGCCCTTTCAGGGTTTGGTAGTGGGAGATTGAGAACGAACGAAGAAAAAGAAATTTCCATTTATGTCCAAGATTAAAGGAACTGAGACGTTAGTCCTGTCAGGCAGATCATACTGTTCAGGACAATATACCGACCAAGACCACTACCTCTCTTCCATGTAGCGTTCACTGGAAACAGGCTGTTTGCAAGGCAGTCTGGCCAACGAGATGTGGATCAGCGTGATCCTCGTAGTAGTGAGCATAACACAGATGAAGCCAAGCATAGCACATCTTCCTGGAGGACCAAGGTCCTTGTGATGTGAGGAAATATACTGTAACCCCCCACTTAACGTCCTTTTCAGAGCGCACAAAAGAGGGAACCATTATTCTCATTATGGGCATTCAAAACAACATGTTCGAGACTGAGGCAAAGTAATTTATAAATGAACTATGGGTGCCAAAAAAAACTATACATATATTTAACCTACTTACTGTTTTCACATCCACTGTCTGTGCAAGCATTTTGTGAGTCTCGCAACTGTGATTAAAGGAGATTGTTAATTAATAATAATCTAGACATGTAAGGCACACGACAAGCAAGATAAACAGCGAAGAAGATGGATGGTAGTTGTGAAGAAAAAAAAGATACAGGAGCTGAGAAATACTAAACCTGTTGCAATCTAAAGATAAAAACTATGGGGAAAAGTGGCAAAAGGATTGTTTCCATTTATAAATACCTTCAGCTTAGTCTTAGTCAACCTGTACAGAATCTACAAGGGTGTAAGCCTATGTGCAGGTACCATCTCTGATGCGAGCTGGATGTAGCCCTTCAGCTTAGTCTTAGTCAACCTGTACAGAATCTACAAGGGTGTAAGCCTATGTGCAGGTACCATCTCTGATGCGAGCTGGATGTAGCCCTTCAGCTTAGTCTTAGTCAACCTGTACAGAATCTACAAGGGTGTAAGCCTATGTGCAGGTACCATCTCTGATGCGAGCTAGCTGGATGTAGCCCTTCAGCTTAGTCTTAGTCAACCTGTACAGAATCTACAAGGGTGTAAGCCTATGTGCAGGTACCATCTCTGATGCGAGCTGGATGTAGCCCTTCAGCTTAGTCTTAGTCAACCTGTACAGAATCTACAAGGGTGTAAGCCTATGTGCAGGTACCATCTCTGATGCGAGCTGGATGTAGCCCTTCAGCTTAGTCTTAGTCAACCTGTACAGAATCTACAAGGGTGTAAGCCTATGTGCAGGTACCATCTCTGATGCGAGCTAGCTGGATGTAGCCCTTCAGCTTAGTCTTAGTCAACCTGTACAGAATCTACAAGGGTGTAAGCCTATGTGCAGGTACCATCTCTGATGCGAGCTGGATGTAGCCCTTCAGCTTAGTCTTAGTCAACCTGTACAGAATCTACAAGGGTGTAAGCCTATGTGCAGGTACCATCTCTGATGCGAGCTGGATGTAGCCCTTCAGCTTAGTCTTAGTCAACCTGTACAGAATCTACAAGGGTGTAAGCCTATGTGCAGGTACCATCTCTGATGCGAGCTGGATGTAGCCCTTAAGCTTAGTCTTAGTCAACCTGTACAGAATCTACAAGGGTGTAAGCCTATGTGCAGGTACCATCTCTGATGCGAGCTAGCTGGATGTAGCCCTTCAGCTTAGTCTTAGTCAACCTGTACAGAATCTACAAGGGTGTAAGCCTATGTGCAGGTACCATCTCTGATGTGAGCTGGATGTAGCCCTTCAGCTTAGTCTTAGTCAACCTGTACAGAATCTACAAGGGTGTAAGCCTATGTGCAGGTACCATCTCTGATGCGAGCTGGATGTAGCCCTTCAGCTTAGTCTTAGTGAACCTGTACAGAATCTACAAGGGTGTAAGCCTATGTGCAGGTACCATCTCTGATGCGAGCTGGATGTAGCCCTTCAGCTTAGTCTTAGTCAACCTGTACAGAATCTACAAGGGTGTAAGCCTATGTGCAGGTACCATCTCTGATGCGAGCTGGATGTAGCCCTTAAGCTTAGTCTTAGTCAACCTGTACAGAATCTACAAGGGTGTAAGCCTATGTGCAGGTACCATCTCTGATGCGAGCTAGCTGGATGTAGCCCTTCAGCTTAGTCTTAGTCAACCTGTACAGAATCTACAAGGGTGTAAGCCTATGTGCAGGTACCATCTCTGATGCGAGCTGGATGTAGCCCTTAAGCTTAGTCTTAGTCAACCTGTACAGAATCTACAAGGGTGTAAGCCTATGTGCAGGTACCATCTCTGATGCGAGCTGGATGTAGCCCTTCAGCTTAGTCTTAGTCAACCTGTACAGAATCTACAAGGGTGTAAGCCTATGTGCAGGTACCATCTCTGATGTGAGCTGGATGTAGCCCTTCAGCTTAGTCTTAGTCAACCTGTACAGAATCTACAAGGGTGTAAGCCTATGTGCAGGTACCATCTCTGATGCGAGCTGGATGTAGCCCTTCAGCTTAGTCTTAGTCAACCTGTACAGAATCTACAAGGGTGTAAGCCTATGTGCAGGTACCATCTCTGATGCGAGCTGGATGTAGCCCTTAAGCTTAGTCTTAGTCAACCTGTACAGAATCTACAAGGGTGTAAGCCTATGTGCAGGTACCATCTCTGATGCGAGCTAGCTGGATGTAGCCCTTCAGCTTAGTCTTAGTCAACCTGTACAGAATCTACAAGGGTGTAAGCCTATGTGCAGGTACCATCTCTGATGTGAGCTGGATGTAGCCCTTCAGCTTAGTCTTAGTCAACCTGTACAGAATCTACAAGGGTGTAAGCCTATGTGCAGGTACCATCTCTGATGCGAGCTGGATGTAGCCCTTCAGCTTAGTCTTAGTCAACCTGTACAGAATCTACAAGGGTGTAAGGCCTATGTGCAGGTCCCATCTCTGATGCGACCTGGATGTAGCCAGGAGGAGAATTTCCTGCTTAGCCGGCTAGGCTCGAGCAGCTTATTACTCCACTATGGAAGGTGGTTAACTGATGTGCAAGTTCATCTTAATAGACTAAAACACTAGAGCAAAGTAGAGCCGCAGCCTGTTAGGCACCATCTATACTGCCCCTAACAAACCATCTAACCATGGCCGGTGTTATGCCATGTCGCACAGTTAGTCGCCTCTTACGACATGCTCTCTGTGGGGCAGTGGTGCTATTTTTGTCCTTGTCATACACATAGACCCCGACAAACCACTCAGTTTGCCTACAACTTTCAACTGTTAAATAATGACTTACAATCTCATTAACAAAATATCACAAAACCAATTCAGGTAAGACATCTTGCAAAACTAGCAAAGAATTCATAACAATCAAACTCTACACCTATTAAGATTTAAACATTTTAAATAATTGCAATTTTATTAATAACATTTTTACAAGAGTGTGAACCAGAAACTGTATGTGTGTCTTAGTTTTCTACATTGTCCCCGTGTCTGGCAACATACTTTGTACACCTATCCTCTAGCTTGTGGATGTCGGCTAGAAAAAAAGTCTTTTGATGTGACCTTTAACCAATTTTGCACTGCCTCCATTACCTCATTGTCACCTGCAAGCCTCTGACCCTGCAAATATTCTTTCAAGGGTTCTTCTTCTTCGTTCGTTCTCAATCTCCCGCTACCAAACCCTGAAAGGGCTTAAGTAGCAGAATGTAGTCCAGAGAATGGAATGCGTTGTGCCGTAGTTTACAGCTTGGTTGCGATATTTGCACCTTTCGGTCCAACACATCCGACTTCAGCAAGCATTTTTTTAGTACCGGGTTAGCATTCCCTCTTCGATCCCTTTTCCTTAGCCAGTCTGCCCTGCTGCAGCCTGTTATCCAGGATCACCACGTGGAGGTTCGCTGGCCCTTTCAAGGGTTCGAATAAGCAAAGGTTTGATGGTGCCAAGTCAGAACTGTATGTTCTTTCAGGGGTTCAAACAAATGAAAGTCTGATGGCACCACGTCAGGACTGTCGGCTGAATAATTCAAGACCTCAAATTTCAGAGCATGAACTGTATCCACTGTATCCGCAGTCGTATGTGGACAGGCATTGCCGTGCCGCAGCAATACTTCTTTTGAGAGAAGTCCCAGGTGTTTCAATCATATAGTGGTCTTCAATCTGTTCACTAGCATGTCACTGCAGTGAGCATTAGACAATGTTTCACCCCTTTCCTGAAAATGCACCGATATAGGAACATTAACATCCCAAAAGATGGTCATCATGACTTTCCCAGGGAAACCTGTGTTTTGAATTTTTTCTTAGCTGGAAACAACGAGTACTTCCATTGCATGACTGTCTCTTTCTTAGTTGGAAACAACGGGTACTTCCATTGCATGACTGTCTCTTTCTTAGCTGGAAACAACGGGTACTTCCATTGCATGACTGTCTCTTTCTTAGCTGGAAACAACGGGTACTTCCATTGCATGACTGTCTCTTTCTTAGCTGGAAACAACGGGTACTTCCATTGCATGACTGTCTCTTTCTTAGCTGGAAACAACGGGTACTTCCATTGCATGACTGTCTCTTTCTTAGCTGGAAACAACGGGTACTTCCATTGCATGACTGTCTCTTTCTTAGCTGGAAACAACGGGTACTTCCATTGCATGACTGTCTCTTTCTTAGCTGGAAACAACGGGTACTTCCATTGCATGACTGTCTCTTTCTTAGCTGGAAACAACGGGTACTTCCATTGCATGACTGTCTCTTTCTTAGCTGGAAACAACGGGTACTTCCATTGCATGACTGTCTCTTTCTTAGTTGGAAACAACGGGTACTTCCATTGCATGACTGTCTCTTACTCTCTGGTTCATAATGGTGCACCCAGAACACGTCTCAGGTCACAACTTGATAGAGAAAAACATTTCCTTCACAAACATGATGGTGCAAATGCTCCTGATAAATCATTTGCCGTGCACGCTTATGATCATTGGATAGCTGTCTTAGAACCTATCTGCTAGACACTTTCCTATAACCTAGGTCATCATGGATAATTTTGTGCGAGCACCGTAACTAATGTTAAAATCTATGGCTATTTAATCAGTAGTTTGTTTTTTTTGGGGTTTTTTTTTGCGTTCGCCTTATTTATCTATTCCCCAAGGCGTGTGTGCGTTACACTGTGGTTTTTATTTTGCGCCTGTCGGCCCAGTGCATCGAACTTCAGCATGCATTTTATGTAAGGGTCTGCTTCCTCCTGCATTTTCTAAGGGTTTGCTTCCCCGGGGTAACCGTAACTAATGTTAAAATGTATGGCTATTTAATCAGTAGTTTTTTGTTTTTTTTTAAATTTTTTTTTGCGTTTGCCTTATTTATCTATTCCCCAAGGCGTGTGTGCGTTACACTGTGGTTTTTATTTTGCGCCTGTCGGCCCAGTGCATCGAACTTCAGCATGCATTTTATGTAAGGGTCTGCTTCCTCCTGCATTTTCTAAGGGTTTGCTTCCCCGGGGTAACCGTAACTAATGTTAAAATGTATGGCTATTTAATCAGTAGTTTTTTGTTTTTTTTAAATTTTTTTTTGCGTTTGCCTTATTTATCTATTCCCCAAGGCGTGTGTGCGTTACACTGTGGTTTTTATTTTGCGCCTGTCGGCCCAGTGCATCGAACTTCAGCATGCATTTTATGTAAGGGTCTGCTTCCTCCTGCATTTTCTAAGGGTTTGCTTCCCCAGGGTAACGGCCGATGCTGTGATAGGGATCGAACCCAGCACCTTCTGGTTGTGAGCCGTGCCACTTAACCACTAGTCCACGCCGTCCCCCTAATCAGTAATGACTCACCTGTTGCTGTGGACTATCTGGTCAACCTGCTGCTTCACTGTCAGTTGTCACACTTGCTGATCTCCCACACCGCGGTTCTTTAAAGACACTGTGTCTTCCATTTTGAAATCTTTCTACCCATGCATACACTCTCCTCTGACTCAAACAAGTGTCTCTATTCTCAACCTTCATTCTTCTGTAAATTTCAGAAGGTTTCACACTCTTTGACCACACAAAAACTAATAACATCTTGTTGTTCTTTCATGGTGCAAGTTGACAGTGGGGTGGCCATGTTGTACACTACACTGAGTATGCACATACTGCTCAGTGTCCCAATCCCTGTTTGGAGTATTGCTGAAGAGCCATTTTGTGTCCTTTTCATTTGTACATACTCTTCCATGCACTTTATAACAAATTTGCTGCTACTTAATGGCTGTCCCTTGTATAAATGTTAACTACAGACTAAAAATGTAATAAAATACAGTGAAAAAAATCCAATGTCAATCACTTATGGTTCATCACATAAATGCATTATAGACATTTTCTTGGTCAATGTGTTTACATGCCTTTCAACATGTACTTGCTAATTTTTAAAGTTATTTTGATCATTTTCATATATTAGGCGAGGATAAACAGAACAGTGTGCAATTTAAAGTAGTTATTTTGTTTCCCGGATGAAGTGGCAAAAGAAGGTGCAAGACTACCACAAAAAGATACTAGTATGACGTACGAAGAGTCAAAACGGCTTATCAAAGCCAGATACATGACCAAATGGGAAACAGAACATACTGGCTACACAAAAAACGATGCCTATTACCAGTTGAACAGAAGAGATCAGGTCGTTGTCTTCAGACTTCGCACAGGCCACAATAGACTGAGGTACCACCTGTTCAATAAATTGAAGATAGGTGGGACTGACGAATGCACGCGCGGTACCGGGAAAATGACCGCTGAACATTTGCTGTAAAACTGCCCGACATACGAGGATCAGAGAAAGCAGATGTGGCCATCACCAGTGGCAACACTAGACAAGTTCTATGGCAGTGTCGACAGCCTCAGGATGATCGCTGCTTCTTTCGAAAAAATAAAGGTTGACGCCTGACAGCGTACGAAGAAGAAGAATTTCTGAAATTTGGCCTTCTGCCCAGTCTCACTTGGGGCTACTATATCAATTTTGTATCTGGCAAGTTCTTTGGCAATCAGAACTGATCTTCTACAGATCTGTTAAATTCTGCACGATCCATGAGAGTGCGAATAATCCATACACCAAATATCAAGAGCACACTTTTGGGGCTTTTCATCTTAGACAATTGCGTTTGTGAAATTATAACAAAGTGACTTGCGCTTGAATTTGATTATAGCGAAGAAGAGTTGCACAAGTCAGCCTCACTCTCTCATCCTCATCTACTCTTATTCAGTGGTAAGATATGATCAAGATGACTGAGGGCAGAAGAGGATGCAGATTTTTCTTAGGGTTTACACCTGAAGCCTTTCCAGCAATAAGTATCCCCCAAGGGAATGAGGGCAGACATGTAACCGCTGAAGTTACAAACTTCTACACAATGGTAAAATGCATATAAAAGTCAACATGACTTAAACCAATAGAAGATGGCAAGGGTATTTCAACTACAATGAAAATTTGAGACCGACATTCGTAAGTATAATACATCAGAAGGCGCACAACTCTCTATGTTCAGCGATAGCCATTTCGGCGACGTCATCAGAGACAGACCCACAGAACTACAAAAGACAGTTAAGTTTATACAAGAGACAACATTGCAGATATCATATTTTCAAGCAAACGAAAGAAGAAGAGAAGATATTTTCATTAGTGTACAGCTGTACATGTACATGAATGTGCTTGTGACAACCTGTGTCAAATACAACATAAGAACTAACGAGGCAAAGACATAAACTATGAGGATCAGCAGAACACATGGGCCACTTAACGTAAGTGCTGTTATTTGCGAATGCCAACGATGAGTAGGTTACTCTTTTGTGCGTCCTGAAAAGGATGTTAAGTGGTGGGTTTCAGTGGCTTTCCTCACATCCTGGGCGTGCTGATGAAGGTGGACCAAGGTCCTCCAGGCAGTTGTGCTATGTTTGGTTTCATCTGCGTGCCACACACTACTATGGGGATCAAGTCAATCCCAGACCTCGTTAGCCAGGCTACCATAAATACAGCCCATTTCCAGGGAGGGCTACTAGGAAGCCAAGGTGAGAGTCTTGGCCAGTATGTTTTGCCTGACCCTGACTAACATGTCTGATTAGTATATTTTGCCTGACCATATGTTAGCCTTCCTCCCCTAACACAAGTGTAAATTATATTGTTCTTCAACAGACCCACAAGTTCAGGTAATTGGGCAGTATTTTTTGTGTTATTGGTGTTTATAAAAAATGGGAAAGTACATCTATTAGCTGAATAGTAAATGGCTAAATTCAATGACTATTAATATAAACCTGAATATCAAGTGTCATTACAACTGGATTTAGTGATGAACCCTGAAGGATTATTTATGTCTTGAGCTTACAAACTGTTGCCAGATTTTCTAATGCTTCTCTACTTATGACATGTCTGGTCACTTAATTATTTACTACATATCTCATTGATTAACCCTTAAAATTCTGAAGATATTTTTCATTATAGAATCCTGAATTAAATTAGTAAGAACAATGAGAAATGGGTGTTTGTGTTATTTTATGTCTGCAACTTTTTTATTTGTTATGATATTGGAATAAATTTTGAGTATGTTGTGCATGAATGGTGGAGTGTCTAAAATGTCAGGCTAGTGTGCAATAAGTAGAATATTGTGACCTGGTTGATGACTACTTTACTGTAAATGTATATAAATCAATTTTGATTCACAATTAAAAGCCATGGTAGGGGTAAAAACAGGAAGAATATGATAGAACATTACAAGCAAGGCAGGCACTATTTGGTGGTCTGGACTGGTTTGTTGCTTTTTGTTTTTATGCCTTCATTTTTACAGTGAGCAAAGTCACGTTGACATGTTTTGGTCTCAATCTTGACTAGTTCGTGTCGAGTCACGTGTTTTGCTGATCTATCTGCCATCTTTCCTTCATCTGCGTTCATTCTCAAACTCCCGCTACCAAGCCCTGAACAGGGCTTTGCAAGAAGCTGGATACAGTCCTGAGAACGGAATGCGCTGTGTCACTTGTTTACAGCTTGACTGCGATATTTGCACCTTTCGGTCAGACACATCCGTCTTCGGCAGGGTCCTTTTTCTAGCACAGAATCCATTGATAGAAATAATCCACTGGCTCATCATCTAGACCTATATAATTATTTGATGGCTCCTAATTTTCATGAAATTGCTAGCCATGTGCACCTGCAAAGCTCCACCCATCGTGAGCAAAGCACACCGAACATGCATCGCTGGCATCATTCACACTATGATCAATGTCAACTGACCCAACCATCAACGACACCATTGCTGTGGTATAGGTCTAGCTCATCGTTATCACTGTCATCTCAATATCTGATTGATTATCATCATAATCAAAATCTAGCTTGTCAGATAAATCGGAACAGATTCCGTCTTGACGGCCATGCTTGCTCACTATCAGATAAATCGTTCATTTTTATTGTGAAAAGACACTGGCTTTAACTTTCAAGTTGTTTTTGGTACTTTATCGATACTATCTCCTTGCATCCTAATTCAAACTAGAAGGTAACGATAGATGAAGTAACCAACAAACAAATGCAATGAAAACAAGCAGTTTTCAGCAGTATATGATTAGAGGGTGTCAGCGGTTACCAGCGGTATAGGATCTTAAGGGGTAATGAACTGTTTCATTGGTGTCTTCGTCTATCTCGTGCCACAATAGTGCAATCTGACATACCCACACCCTCGAAGACTTCAATACTCTTTTCTAACTTGTTATTCATTGTCCATGTTTCTGCGCCATAAAGCATATATAATGAGTATACATAACATCTGACAATTCTCTTTTTAAAATTCTGATTTATCTGTTTGGTTGTCAGTATGTGCCGCATGTTGCTGAATATCATCTTGCTCATACTTATTCTCTTTCTGATTTCTTTTTCACAGCTGCCTTCTTTCATTATTATATGACCTAGATAGAAGAAACTCTGTACCTGTTCAAGTAATCTTTTATTTTTATCTGCATACATGGTTTCTTGTCACTTTTCCCAGTTATCATAGTCTTTGTTTTCTTTATGTTTTATGTCCAATTCAAACTCTTGACTTATTTTGTATATTGTTTTCACAAGCTCCTGTAATTCTTGCTCACTTTTTGCCACAGTATCATCTTCATATCAAAGATTATTCATTGCCACTCCTCCAATGACAAGCCCTGGCATCCCCTCTATCTGTTTGAAAATTTGTTCTGTGTAGATATTAAAAAGACAAGGGGATAATACACATCCCTGCCTCACTCCTCTTTTCATATTAATACTTGGAAAGCATAACTTTCCTGATTTTACTGTAGCAGTTTGTTCCCAGTACAGATTACAGAGCAGTCTTATGTCTTTACCATCTAGACCTATTTCTTGGAGACATTTGATTAATTTCTCATGTTGGACTCTGTCAAAAGTCTTTTGGTAGCCCATGAAGCAAATATAAATGCCATTTTGTATTTCTATATATTTCTCTGTCAGAGATTGCAAACAGAAAATTACTTCTCTGGTTCCATTAAACTTTCGAAAACTTCTGCATGTCTCCATCAGTAGCCTTGCTTGATTATCTGGTCACCCAAGGTTGTACTGCTTTCGTGTCTCTTTACTTTACATCTGTTCTTAGATCTCTCTTACATCTGTAGAGACAGTTTTTCATATCACCATTGCTTGTAATTTATTTTTTCTTTCTTTTTTTTTTCTTTAATTGCCCAAGCTTAAAACTATGAACAGACACACACTTCTTGAAGGAAGGATACTGCAGCAGTGAACTTGTGATGCATATACAGAAATAAAAAAAGGAAGGATGATTATTAATAAAGCACACAAATGCCTTGGCACGTGTTCCCGGAAAGGAGGTTAATTGTACTAGCATCCCTGTACTCCTGCTGCAGAAAATAAAAGTATGGATGATGATAAAGTACTATAAAACTCTTGCTAACAGATTGAATAGCCAATAATTAATAATAGCCAATCTAAAATGGCCCTGTCACCAATATGTATGTGCAGACAAACAGCCAAACTATCCTACAAGAGTTATGTGCCTAGACAACCATGTACTGAGCACAGACCCACGAAGACGAACCTCCACATAAGTTATTCGAGAGCCTTGAAGGACTCTCCACCATAGCAATCTCTATCCAGAGAACTGGAACTCATGTGAAGACATAATTTTAAAAATATGGCAAATGAGAAGAAACTTGCTTGCTGCCAATTACTTTGAGTTTTACTCCTGTTGCTGACAGGAAAGCTTTTTAACAATCTATCCCGGAGAAGAGTGTACAAATTTAGTTCTTATAAACTCATTAAAATTCTATTTCACTTACCATATTAATCAACCTGCGCATAGCATTCTCATGGTTGTATATGTCCACACACTCACATGGATCAAAGTTTGACATCTTTAATCCTACTGGAACTATCTACTGAGCTTGCCCTACCAGAAAAAGAATTACAAAATTCAATATGAACTCAAAGGTACAACTGAAATATAGTACTTTCTTACTTTCAATGTATTAGGCACCGTATCAGATAACGTGTTTCTAATGTTCGGCCATGTGGTTTGTCTTGTCACTCCCTCCTTAACATGTCATCCATATTGCACGTTTCCATAAGGTTTGGGTAGATCATCAGGTGGTCTGGGTCTTGTGTTGCTCCACAGCCGCATGTCTCATCATCTCTGTATCCTCAAACTCTTTAAGTTCTTCCTGCATCGTGATCTACCAGTTCAGTCTATTGTTGTGTACAAGCTTCCTCCTGCAGCTCGATCTATGGGACCATCGTCAGTTCATTCCATTTTTCAAACAGTCCATTTTTTGATATTATTTCTCGCTTGTATCTTCCGTTTTATTTCCTGGCAGCGTATTGCATAGGTCAGCATACAAACCAAACTTTACACCCAGGTAAGTCGGAGCTGTACTGTTTTCCAGCTTCTGTCCTTACCATTTGATCTGCAGTTTTATTTGTAAGTCTCTTTATCTGAGGCGAAAAGTCTATAATTCAGTTTTACTTGGGCTTGGTTTGAAGTGATTTTTCTGGTAATACATGACAAGAACATCAAAGGCGCGTGTCAGTCTGTGCTTATCTTCTACAAAACTACTTCCTAGCATAACAGTAGCTGTGTCTTCAGTGTAAATGAATTTCTTCCCCTCTGTGTCTATGGATTGGTTGTTGTTATATATGTTATCCTTTACCACGCCAGAGTGTTATTTTTGTCAACAAAAAAAAAACACCCCCAAATTGCGCACCTGAAGCTGATATTTTTTGTCTGACGCTAATATTATCACATAAAACACAAACGGAGTGCCATATAATATGAAAATCTGGCTGATTTGATAGTACTCAATCGTAGCTTCCTTCACTACCAACTTTACCAGCGAAAGTCTAGATCAACTATGATAGACAGATTTTTGAAAGGATATATTCTTCTTTTTCAATCAGTGTGGACTATGCCCATTATTGGGGATGGTGAAGTAAGTTGTTGTAAAAGATCTTTGTTAAGTAGTTCAGTTCAGTTCGTTCATATAGATGTAATAAATAAGTTTTTAGTGTAAGCTAAAAGTTGTGCTGTTAATATAAACACAGTATCGATACTGTGTACCAGTATCGAATGAATAAAACAGCAAAAATAGACTTTAAAAAAACTTGCTCAGATGATCAAGACTGATAGTAAAAGCTTCTTTTCTTATGTTAGAAATAAACAAAGAACGAAAGATAAAGTACACCCTCTCATAGACAGTACAGGAATAATAATAAGTGAGAATAGGGAGGCAGCTAATCTACTCAATCAGTACTTTGGCACAGTCTACACAAAAGAGGACTGATCCCAGAGCCTATAAATCTATTTCAAAGAGACATGGATACAGTGGGATTAATATCAATCTGTATTACAGAGGAAATGGGTTTTTTTAAATTGGAGGGGTTGAAAGTGGATAAATGTCCAGGTCAAGATGGTATTCATCCAAAATTGCTGTTTGACCAACTAGCAAAACCAGTGGCTATATTATGTTCTCATTCACTTGCAAAATGGATTGGCTTGGCTTCGATCGTTCTCAGTCTCCCGCTACCAAACCCTGAAAGGGCATAAGTAGCAGAATATAGTCCAGAGAACGGAATGCGTTGTGTCGTAGTTTACAGCTTGACTGCGATATTTGCACCTATCAATCCCACACATCCGACTTCAGCAAGCATTTTTTTGAGTACCGGGTTAGCATTCCCTCTTCGATCCCTTCTCCTTAGCCAGTCTGCCCTGCTGCAGCCTGTTATCCAGGATCACCGCGTGGAGGTGTAGAAGGGTCTTGGCAGCTCTAGTTCGCTGGAAATGATGCTAGCAGTCAGCTATGGGTCGCTGACGACTGCAGCTCATGCGCTCGCAAAAATGATTGTTCCATGGGATTGGAAAGATGCAGGAGTGATCCCCTTATTCAAAAAAGGCAAAAAATCAGATCCAGCAAATTATAGACCGGTGAGTGTAACGAGCATAGTCTGTAAATTATTAGTGTCAATAATCAAAGAAAACATTGTAATGCATTTAGACAAGTTTAATCTAATCAGAAATAGTCAGCATGGGTTTACTAGAGGGAGATTGTGCTTAAAAAATCTATTAGAATTCATGGAGGAGGTTACTAAAATGATAGATAAAGGGGAGCCAGTGGATGTTATTTATCTAGATTTTGCAAAGGCATTTGATAGAGTACCTCATCAAAGATTATTTTGAAAGTTAAAATCAAATGGAATAGGTGGGGCAGTTGTCAAATTGATTGAAAATTGGTT
This sequence comes from Ariolimax columbianus, assembly GCA_036924085.1. Lineage (NCBI taxonomy): Eukaryota > Metazoa > Mollusca > Gastropoda > Stylommatophora > Arionidae > Ariolimax > Ariolimax columbianus. The sequence continues at coordinate 59,799,258 of JAVGWX010000015.1, read as the reverse complement.
AACGAGAAGAAGGCAGAGAGTGGGCATAAATAAGGAGTACTCTGAGTGGTGTGAAGTAAAAAGGGGAGTGCCACAGGGCTCGGTTTTGGAACCAATTTTGTTTTTGATATATATAAACGATTTTGGACATTGATATGGGATCCATGAATGTAAAATTTGCTGATGACACAAAACTATGCAGTAGTGTCTCATCTAAAGCAGAAGTGGAAATTATTGAAGTCGGATTTACAAGAATGGTCTGTAAACTGGCAAATGGAGTTTAATGTAGATAAATGTACAGTCATCCACATGGGTAGGTCCAATATGGAACATAATTACAGAATGGGCTTGAACAATATTAGAAAAATAGATAAGGAAAGGGACCTAGGGATTGTAATAGATCATACAGGTAAGGTGAGTGAGCAAGTTCAGGTAGCTGTGAAAAAGGCAAATGCAATGTTAGGGATGATAAAAAGAAATATTAAACATAGGAGCAAGGAAGTGATAGTCAAACTGTATAAAGCATTAGTTAGACCTAGATTGGAGTACTGTGTACAGGTGTGGAGTCCTTATCACAGAGGGGCTATAAACATGCTGGAAAGAATTTAAAAAAGAGCGACAAAGCTGATAGTGGGATTCCAGAATTAGTTATGATGAAAGACTCAGAAAAACCGGCCTACAGTGTCTAGAAGAGAGAAGAGGTCGAGGTGACTTAATACAGGTTTATAAGATGATCTGTGAATGTCTTGCGAAAAACAGATCTGACTGGAGAAGCGCAGTCAAATCGGGTGTAGCTGCTGGTGAAGATGACCGTGTTGTGAAAGCCCAGAACAGACGCGAGACGTGGAAATCCCGAGCAGCGGGAACACCATCCCCTTCTACAAACCTCGTGTGCCCGATATGTAGCAGATGTTTTCGTGCTCGCATTGGCCTGTTCAGCCACATGCGCACCCACACCCAACAGGGAAATCTGTGACAAGGATGATGTCGGCGGTCCTCATCGACAACGATGGACAGCTATTATTATAAGATGATCAGAGGAATGGATACATTAGACTATAACAAGTTTTTCAAAATACAGCCACCCACAATAACAAGAGGTCATAGCTACAAATTTACTAAATAGAGGCTAATAGAGGTCATATTAGATATAAGAAATATTTTTTTAAACAGAGAGTGGTGAATGCTTGGAATGCATTGCCACTGGAGGTAGTGGAGGCAGGGACAGTTAATGCATTTAAGAATAGATTGAGCCCATTTGTTTACACTTTACAGCCAGTCCACTTGGAATCCGGACATTTTATCTTCAAATTTTGCTTTCCTAGCTGAGAATGCCAGGACAAGCTCATTAAATCAGAAATTGTCGAAATTCGTTTGTTTATTCAATTTGCAAAATGATTTCCATGGCATGAAATAACTAACTTTATTAATTATAAATACTCACTACGATTATAATTAC